>JAUCBN010000043.1:1577500-2777500 GCA_035048815.1 Abelmoschus esculentus
TGTAACAGCAGGATATTCCCATATCAGGGACCTTAATCAGTTTAAGAATCAATTGATTTATTGCATGACATGCGTGAAAAAGATTCTTACAAGAGATCGTCCTCTGTTTCTTATTCTTGTCAGAATATGTCCCAGATAGGTTAGTGTGGAAATTTCATGAATAAAACACATTATCTGTCAACATAAGGTTAAGCTAACAGTTATGAATCTTGGTTTCTACTAGAACTGATATAAGTGCTTGAACTTACAATATTCATGAACTAGATGAACCAGTCGAATACAAAACAAAGAACACAACCGGGTAACATAATTCCTCACACCCATCGGCAAACAGAGTAAATTCTTTATATTCTATATTAAAAACACTTTAAAATTAAATTTTAAATTTGAACACTAATTTTTACATCTAAACTCTATAATCTAAAAAATATATGATTTTACGCTTAATCTCTTAAAACTCTAATTTTAAATCTTAAACTTATTATTTTAATATGTGCCATAAAAGAAACATGATTAAGGTCAGATGATTTTCATCCATTTTGGACACCAAAAGAATATTCATATTTTTAACTGAATTGAATGAAACCGAACCGAAAATAACTTGAACCAAAGTTCGGTATTTGTGGCCTGCATGGACATTTGCAGCAAAGTCCAGTACACCTCTAGCTGTTTTTGCCTTGCAATGGCATTCATTTGCGCCAATCACGCCAAACATTAGTTGCTTCAAGCTCAAGGCCTTATTCTACTACTCTAGTTGTCACCTATACTAGTTTTTGGCTAAGTTGTCAACCAGTTTTATATGATATTATAAGGGAAACTCGAATATATCTGAAGTCGAATCAGATTAGAATCCTAAGAAAAGATTTCTTAGAAAACCTAAGATGTTGTTTAAGAGGATATTAAACTCTTTATCTCTCGAATCTAATAGGATTTTAAAATCACTAAAGTAAGCTTAGGAGAGTGTATATTTTGATTACGTTGCTGTAACCCACCTAGTATAAAATCTTTCTGTATTCATATAGAATGTGTTGCAGATAATTTTAAAAATAAAACTAAAGCAGCAAAGTAACATAACTTTCCAGCTTTGTCTGAAGGAACAGCCAGTTACTTTAGCGTGAATGGTGGAATTATATTGTGAATTCTGGACCTGCAATTAGCAGATTAATTATATGTATGTAGGTCCAATTTGGAGTTGAAAATATTATTATTAGGTCCCCCACCAAGTGGTTGTGCTGTCAACTTCAGAATTTATCAAAGCTAAAAACAGAAGAAGATAATGAATGAGACAAACCTCATATGGATTCGTCTTTCCAAAATCTCTCTTTGCATTGATTTAACGTTAAAACTCTTTTCAAACATTCATGTATGGTTGAAACTTTACAAGACTGTTGAATTCATAGTTATGCAGTTCGATGCTTGTATCGATTATTCGGATATACACAGATTGTAACAGTTGATATAACTGAAAGAACCAGAGGCAATTAAGGATAATAAACTTGGTGTAAATTGCCTACATATGGTTGAAGTTGATTCAATTCTATTGCCATTGTTACAGTGATTTTCAAACACATTTGAAACTCTCTGTACACTGCTCTATTTCTTTTGTTCACCTACAAAAAGACCTGTATTACATCCTCTTCTAAAGATCCATACCTCTCTCTCTTGCCTTATTCCTGTGATTTAACATAAAAAAGTGTAGAACCTTCTTTATATATAGTACTTCTATGTATCGTATCTTTCTCGTTCCGCCACTTCAAAATCATGTAACAGAGGGGGGAAGATCCTTCTTTCGGAGATTATGTACTTGCAAGAGACGTAAAATGGCTTTGTTTATGTATATATTAGTAGATTGTCACCTTTGAAACTGGTAACCTAACTAACTCTTCTACTATGAGTGTTGCTGGGGCCTAGATGACAGTGGATATACCGCTAGGTACTGTGGGAGCGAAAGGGCTATCCGGCAGATTGATTCCGTCACTGAAGATGCGTAAATGTTCGAAACAATCATTAGAACTGAGACAGATAAGGTGAAGAATATGTGTAGTTTTAGGTTCGAAACGTTGTACCTCTCCTGGTCATTGTTGTTGGTCTCTGCATGCTTTATTTTTTCATCAGTTGCAGTGCCGATGTTGAGAGATTCGAACAGATAATTGAATTTGGTTGATGGGATATCGAGCTGTTCTGCTCGGAGGAAAAGAAAGCATCTCATGGATTAGAATTGAAGACGAGGTCGAATTAACAAGCATGCTAACCTAGGAAGAGTTTGATACCTTCCGATACTTTAAACTCGTCGATGGAGTGGGCGAAGGACTGATTAGCCAAAGGCTTCTGTGCCAAATGCATTTCCGATGGACGCCTCGTCGGATGTTGAAAGAACTGCATTGGATCTTCTACAGACTGCTTCTTGTATAACCTGGACGTTGGATATCCTCTTGGAACTGAGAAATCACAATATCAGATGAGTGCTAGTTACTTCACTCGGAAGTCGGACTTGCTTGAATATAAAGGAAGTTATAAAAGAAGCTAATTACTCGAGTGAAGCTCGGATTCAATGTCAGTATAATGTGGAGAATAAAACATAGGAGGCTCAGTTCTTTCCTGGTACTTCCTGCAAGAAGATAAAATCATCTATATAGATCACTATTATTCGCAGTTTTCGAATGTAGGAATGAAGAACAGAGACATTTCTTGGTACCTGTCAACCAACTTTGGTTTTTCCCTGTAAGGCTTTACCAGAACACGAGCCCCGCAGACGTAATGCGGATTTCCTTTCGCTAAAACCATCTTCACAGTATCTGCATTGACAAAGGTTACAAACCCGAACATCCGTTTCTTCTGGCAAGGGATCCGTACATCTTCAACTTGTCCATAATTGCTGCAATTAGAAACTTGGAAAGTAAGAAACTTCAGGACACCAGATATGACTGCAGACATGCTGTGGTTATCATGTTACCTGAAATAGTTGGAGACATCATCTTCACTAAAAGTGCTCTCAGCCGGGAATGTGAGATATATCTGTCCCGATCCGCTTACAATTGGACCCGGATCATTTCTATCATTTCGATTGTTCATGTACTTCGGTGTATCTTCAGCCAAAATGACAGAATGTTGTCCATGAGGCCTGCAACTCAAGCACAAAAGAACAGATCAAATGAATCCTCAAAGTAAGGTCTTCTATTTCGAGCTGCGAATTTAGAACATAATTCATGACTCATACTTGTCAATTACTCGAACCGTATTCTTCAATCGAGCGAGAAGCTTTGTCAAACTGTAACCTGCTTTGCCATGTCTCTGACTCTCAGTGAGATAACCCTCAGCCTGCAGAACTTTTCCATACTTCTCATAGTACAACAAAGGGAGAGAGGCGATCGAAACCGGATTGCCTCTCTTTGTTTTCAGAAGCTCAACTAACTCAACCTCTAGCTTCTCGAGCGACATAACATGGTCATCATTAACCGCATCCATCGAATTATGGCTAAACATTTGAGGGAAACTATCCGGAACTTGACCATGAAAGTACCTACAGTAACTTCCATGCTTACAGTACCCTTTATTGAAATAATGACAAGTCTTAACAGGGAAGCTGTGTGGATTTTGACACCGACGCCCTACTTTAACATCGTAATTAAAACCGATCGGAAATCGGTCATTTCCCGCAAACTCCATTGGATCTTCGAAACTCAGCAACTGAGTTTGAGCCTGCAAATCAGACACCGAATCCAAGTTCCCCGACATCGTGAAATCCGGGCTATGCTTAGCAACAAGTTGCTGTTCCCAGTATGGAGATGTCACCTGGACACTTGTAGGAGACCATAAAAGCTTGGAGGAAACTGATGGAGAAACAGGCGGTGAAAAGGAAGTGAACTGCGAGGGCAATTCTAGAGCAGGTACCACATTCATCGAAGGCGACACCGGTGGCGACACGGATTTGAACAGTAAGTATTGCAGTTCGACTTTTGATTTATAAACGATTTCCTGCATGACTACATCAGAGCAAGTAGCCAATTGAAAAATCTCTTGATCATCATAGCCTTGCAAAAGAAGATAGCCTATGATCTTTAAAACATTTTCTGGATCAATTTTGTTGATTCTGTTGAACAACATCTGTGTATACTCCGAAAATTCCA
This sequence comes from Abelmoschus esculentus, assembly GCA_035048815.1. Classification (NCBI taxonomy): domain Eukaryota; kingdom Viridiplantae; phylum Streptophyta; class Magnoliopsida; order Malvales; family Malvaceae; genus Abelmoschus; species Abelmoschus esculentus. Next base: position 1,581,628 of record JAUCBN010000043.1, read on the forward strand.
TTTGTTTAAAATCTGCAAATTAAAGAAAAACACTCAAATTCTCTGCCATTATATCCAACTAAACTCTTTGTTTAAAAGCAAAGAATCTATGTTTTCAGAAAAAGAAAATCTGCAGACCCACTTAACTAGCAGGAAAAACACAGAAAATACTCTAAACCCAGAAATCTTCTCAGGAAAAAAGAATCATTAAACTTACCGACCAAAAGTATTCTCTTTTTTGAGCGTAGAGTTTTAAACTGCAAAGCTGCTCACTGGTAGCTGAAAACAAAACATACTAAGCTCTGTTTGTTTCCTGAGAAAACTTGGTTTGGCTTCTCTAATGTCTATGAACTTCATTCCTAACTAACACAGCTTGGTAGCTTTATATATAGGAAAAAAATGTCCCATTAAAAGTATTTTCTTTTTCTTTTTTGTTGAAATTATCTATAATTTTTAGTAAAGAAACTTAAAAAAGAATGTTAAATGTTCTACAGATAGTTTCATAAACAAGTTACAGAGAATTAAGGCAATATAGTTTGCTTAATTTTCGATTTTGATTTTAACAGTTTTGACTATTACATAATCAACACGAACGAATATCGTTACTTTTAATAATATCGTTTTTAAAACATAAACGAAATATCGTTATAATATATACTAAAACAGTTTATTAGACGAATTAATTTGGTAGCAAAATATATTTGTTTTTATTATTTATTAATTTTCATTGATACTTTATTACCAGACACTCCACTAGAGAGCATTTATACACTTTGAAAAAGTTGTTGATGTAATCATTTTAATTTATTTTCCCTTTGGGTTTATTTGATTTTCATTTTTATCCAAAATATGCATAAAATAAAGAGAATATATTGGTAATTAAATAATTAATGTTATGATTATTTAAGTAAGAGGTTAAAATATGATTAGTGATTTGTCATTATTTTCCGGATCTAATTGATTATGGGTTTGACTTGAACATTTAGTCTTTCTCTTTTAATTAAAATTAAAAATATAATGTGTATTTTAAAAATTTGGGTTCAAAAATATATATATATATAAGATATATATTTTATCAAAGAATTAAAAATAATATAAACAAATATTATATAATCATAACAGTATATTAAATATATAGTATATAATATTAAGATCATGAATTACAAATACATGTCATCTTAGTACACAACCAATGACGAGGCATGTAAGGGTAGGAGGCAATCCTCCTCGGTCTCGGATTTTTGTCTTTTTATTTAATTTTTTAAATTTTGGTTTATTTATGAATTTGTTCCCACTTTCAATTATTTATGTTTTGTCCTCAACCTTAAATCTTAACTCCGTCCATACATACATAACATTTGAGAAATTTTCAAACTAGACAATCATTTTGAAGTGTTTATCTTTTATTCGCTTAATTTGAGTCGTTTGATTTTCTAATTAGGACAGGCGTATGATTTATGTTAGAAGTATAAACTATCATAAAAAATACCAAAAAAATCTAAATTATATAAAATTTTAAAAATTTATAGGTACAATCGTATCCAACACCCTGGATCTATCCTTACTCGAAAATCATTCTTAAAAGTGTTTGTTACCTCGAAGAGAAAGTGATCCCATTGCCATTTCCCCATGTTAGTCTTTAAAATGTTGTTTAATTACTTCCCACACTAGGGTAGACAAACAGTTAATGCAAACTTATTCACCTTGCTTGGTTTGGCTCCCATGGCCATGCTAGGATTTAAAATGTCCATGGAGATTATTTATAGCGCCATTCCTAACAGCTTCAATGGGGGTAAAAATAGTAGTTCAAAATGCATTTCTAGTGGCTAATTAAAAGGGTATTTTATTTATTAATTTAATTTTTAAAATTATATGATATCATGGATGATATTCAAGAGGGATAGGAGAGATATAAAAAATAAATTAAAATAATGATAAAATTTTATTTTAATTCTTTAAAGTATATAATAGACAATATCGAAAGTTATTGAAAATGAAAATAATATAGATGGATAATATATAATTTAATAATTAAAATAATACAGTACCGACGCAAAATTAGATGGATAATTCATCTCTTTTTTTAAATTAAAAAAATAGGGATTCCTAATTGATATTTGGGGATCTAAGCCAAAATAAACAGTATAAAGGGTAGAATGCATGTGTAAGTGGCGTTCTCCCTTTAAAATTAACAAAAAAAATATATTAAAAAAAATAGGAGAACGTCACTTGCAGATGGTGTCCTCCCCAAGTCGCCACTGCAGGTAGCGTTCTCTTACCTGCACTGTAGCTTTTGACCTATATTCCAAAATAAACTTTAAGCACCTTATCTATACAAATAAAAACTTTAAACACCTTATCTATACAAATAAAAATTTTAAACACCCTAAAATTCCAAACCTTTCCGTACCTACAATTAAGTAATTAATGGTATAATTCAATTTTTTTTTATAATGCTTGTTAGTATCCATGAAATAATTGTCTCCTTCATCCGAACCATTGAGTTACCCTACCATCTTAATCACTTAAAATAACTTATATACTATAATTCGACAAATTACACAACCCAATCCATCTCTTATCTGATAAATTCACTGTAATATGTATCCTCTCAAATTTAAGGAACCAATCAGATCCTTCAACAATAAATCTGTCTTAAACTTGACACAATCTTATCCAACTATTTAAATATCTTACAACCCATAGCCACATGAAAGATAATGGACCTTATCAACATCAAACATAGACTTACATGGATGCATGTGTGGTCTGCATCAAGGCTTGTCTTGTACATATAAATCTAATGGTCTATTCTTATTGTTCATGACAAATTGGGGACCCCATCAACAAATGGTCGGCAGATCTATTGCCAGTGTCTGTCTGGTTTTGATATAAACTGGGAAACCTTGTATTTTTTGTGGTTATCCTTGAACTACAACTTGGGATTGGTTGAAAACATTTACTGCTTTGATCTGGGTTATGTTCATGTTTTGAATTTGCAGGCATCTGTGAAACAAATTATGTAGGTCCTCACTTTATGGATTTTGGGCACGATACGTAAATATGATACGAATATGATGTATTAAATAAAGAGTGAAGAATATAATGAAATGAAATCCAAACAATATAATTAAACATGAAATGAAATTAACTCGACGGGAGTTAATACAAGTGATCAACAATTTGGTATTGTTTTAAGTAGATTTTGAGTTCAAGGTGTTATTTACGTAAACATATATATCCGTCAAAGTATAGTGCAAGGGCTTGGATGGTGATCGGTGACCACCGGAAAAAACTCCGGCTGAGGTTGTGGAGGCATGCAACAGATAATCGGACTACTTATCGGATTCGGGTCTTTCTTCTCTTCATCTTTTTTACCTGCATCTTTCTTCTCTTCAACCTCTTTGCCTTTCACTTCTTCCACTGTCTTCAAGCTTGCATGGCAAAGCTGTTTTCTCAATGAACGAGTCAAGCACACTGCATCAACCCCATCTCCGACTATCATCAGTTTATCTTTCCCTGGACCGTCTAATGCTACTGAAACCACACCTATGCCGTTAACAAAATAAAGATGAGCTGAAACACAAAACCTATTTCGATGAATTTAAGGTTTGGTCGAAAAATGTATGTAATGTACATACCATCTGTTGCAGCAGCTATTTTGAGAGCTTTGGTTCGACATTTTTGACTGTGCATTGATACCTTAATAACAATCTTTTGCTGCAGCATCAAAATGAAACCATTAAGAATGTTTTTGAGATACCTTAATAAGAATGCTTGCTTGGTGGGGTGGAAAAAACTAGTAGTTTACCTCCATAGTTTTGAGATTTCGGTCGGAATTGTTGCTTTGTTTCATCTAACACTACCAGTGAGTCATTTTATAATGTTATCAGACCCAAATAAGGCTAACATCTAGAAACAATCTGTGAGGAACTTTATGGTGGAAACATGGTATTTCTCCTTTTTACCTAACGAGTTTGAACTTTGATCCCCCTTTAGAACTGGTAAACAATTTCATTTTTTTATTCGAAATTCGATATGTGGTTATATATTTTTCCCGGTTGTTGGTTCTGGCTTTTGTGTCTTTGCAATTAATTAGTAGGACTATCAACAGTTGAATTGCTTTGCTGGTACTGCAGGGGAGCCCAAAGACATGAACATGGATTGGAATCAAATACAGGAGATTTTCTGGCATTTTATCTAATAGCCATTGTAGGAAAACTCTTGGCCCAACAAACCTTGTAGCTACATTCCATCAAAGTTTGGATTTTTATTTCTCACCCTTTGCTTCCTATCATGTACTTTTACCTCGAACACATTGACACATAACTCTGTCTTCTTGGACTTTTCATCTCGGCTGCTGTTTCTTCGTGCCTTTATCTTTGACATCATTGAGAAGTCACTTAAAGGTGATTCACATTGAATAGATTACAGATTTCAAAGCTTACCACTGTCCTATATGTAGGAATACAGAAATATTAAATCATATTCTCCGGTTAGTTTTCATAAATGGGAAGGCAGAGTGACCTGGCCGTTCACCATCCATTGCCCTCTTACAAGAGAGATTCAAATTTCAGACAGTTGCAGAGAGCCAAGGAAATGAGGCAGGAGAGAGGTTCTGAGGCTGTTCTCAGAAGCAGAGCAGATCAATCATGCCGCAACTCATCAGGCACCGCAATCGTTTTTCCATTCTGAATTGGTCATTCGTCCTAGACCGCTTCTCCAAGGATCTATCTACTGTCAAACTAGCATGCATGCTCAGCATCAGGTTATTGACACTTCAAGCTTGTCGAGTTTACAACTGAGAGATACTGTCATGCATGCATCCACCTTAACGATTCAGATGTTGACACTTCACTTAATCTGTGAAAAATTGTACAATTTTATTGTTCTTTTTATAATCAGAAATTACATAGTGATATAACTGATCATCTAGCCTATGTGTTTGTGTCAGGCTAATGAAATATCTGCAGAAAGATAGTATATTAAACTTTGGAATCAATATAAAGCTCAAGCTTCCTATGCATAACAAACTTGCAGAGTCACGGTAGCCTTTTAAATGAAAACAAGTATGCAAGGAACTCTAGCACTGGTGGAAACAGCCGTTAACTGGCTGTCGCACACGACAGCAGTATTTTCGAACAGAGACATGAAGAGAATATGCCACGATGACTATGAGTATAAAACGGAGAATTGAAGGTAAGATTTTACTTGCGGCAAGTGGCGAGTGAGTGAAGTAGAAATGCAGAACTTGGCCATATAACTTTTAGAATTACAGTTCTATACCTAAACTAGAATATTGAATGGATAATGACAGTCTCCGAGCAAACTGAATTTATTACACTTCATATACTTATCATATAAAACTACTAAGTATTAGCCTTTGCCCATAGTTTAACTGAATAAAGGTCATAGTTGTACTAACAATGACCAAAATGAACATATCTGATTTCTGATGCATTCATACTTTATTCAAGAGAAGGATGATAAGGAACTGGAATTGCAAACAGGCCGTTTTTCCTTCTTATTGTTAAACCTGGTGCACATGTCATGTCCAGATCTTCATACTTCATTCCATTAGGGAGCTTCCAATCAAAATGGTACACAAATTGTGCAAGTTGCTGCTCAATGTTGGCCAGAGAAAATGATATGCCTGGACATATCCTCCTTCCGGCACCAAATGGAATGTATTGGAAATCAGTTCCTTTAAAGTCCAGTGAGCTATCGAGGAACCTTTCTGGATTAAATGTTTCAGGTTCACTCCAGTACCTAGAATCTCTTGTGATTGCCCATGAATTGATAAGGACTTTAGTCTTAGCAGGTATATCATATGCACCGAGCTTACAGTTCTCACGGCATTCCCTTGGTATTAAAGGAACCGGATTGTGCAACCTCAATGTTTCTTTTATAACTAATTTTAAGAACTTCAGTTCCCGAAAGTCGTCTTCGACTGCAAACCCTTTGCCATTGAAGACCTGTCTAACCTCACCTGTAGCCTTTTCCATTAGTCTTGGATTCTTCAGCAGTTCTGACATTGCCCATTCAACAATTATTGATGATGTTTCACTCCCCGCAGCAAACATGTCCTGAAAGTGGATTTGAATTCAGCAAATGAGTTAATGTACTTCAGGGATGAAAATTTAAAGCAAACGTACCAATATGACTGATTTGATGTTGTTGGAAGATAGGGGAAAGTCAAGGCTGCCATGCTCTTGAAGGTCCAAAAGCGTATCAACTATATCTTTCTCATCTCCACCACTTCCATTGTTTTTAATCCTCCTCTCTTTATGCTCGGCAATGATGTGTTCAAGTATTCGATCGGCTTCTCCCTGCAGCTTCTCGAGTTTTAGCCGGATTCCACTAATCATCTTAAGTGGTCTAATTGAAGGGTAAAAATCTGCAAGGGTAAGGCCTGTTGCTAGCCTATTAACTTCAGTTATGATAGATTGAAACTTCCCATCTTCATTGCATTCCGAACCGAAGGCCACCGTTGCGGTTATCCGATATGTTAATGAGAAAATTTGTTGACTCAGATTGATTGGTGAGCTCAGGCTTGAAGACATTGTCTTGATGAGATTATACACCATTTCTTCTCGAACTCTTCCAAATGATCTCACACGCTGCGCAGACAAAAGCTCGGTCACACAAATTTTCCGAAGCTGCCTCCAATAACTACCATAAGGGGAGAAGACAATGTTAGTGCAGTCATAAGATATGATGCTGGGAGCTAACTGATATGGCCTGGAAGCGAAAGCAATGTCATTTTTTCGCATAGCTTCCTCGGCGATCTCCGGTGAAGATATAACAACTGTGGAGACTTCTCCAAGTTGCAGGTGCATTAAGGGGCCATGTAACATAGCCAATTTCCTTAATGTGCAATGGGGCAGTGAGCCAGAAACAAGCTGGTGAATGTTGCCTATGAGAGGTAGTTTCCATGGCCCTGGAGGCGACATTGGGGATGGTTTCTTATCTTTCAATGTTTTCACTACTCTGACAATTATGACTGAGAAGAAGAGGGTGGTAAGGAGGAGGATGACTGGAGGAAACATGGAAATTATATAATTTTCCATTTGAGAAAATCTACTGCTTGATCCTGCATGTTGCATTGTATCAGATATATTAACATATTTATACCGATATAAAGGCTGTTTTTCCACCACGCGAAAACTAAGAACTACTTTTCTTGGTCAATTTTTCCACCCACCAATGTGTTTCCATGGGAACTACTGTTCGGAGTTTCTTGTGATGCAACGGTTTGAATTTGCTTGTGTTTCTGTCACTTCCCTTATGAAACTCATGACATAACAGGTTAGAATGTTTTATTTAGACAAAAATTAATATAATTTGATTTTAAGTTGATTTAAACGATTAACATTGATTAATAAAAAAGTTCTAATAATTAGTAAATCAATTTTTAAGTTCTAGTTTTTCATCTTTATCTAATATATGAATATCATATATGAAAAATATAAATATAATCATTTAAAATAGAACTAAATAGTATTATAACATTATAAATATTTATAATTATATTTAAATATAATGTTATAAAATACAAATCATCAACTTGATTTACTTAAATTATTTTAACTCGATTCAATCAAATATTGACCGGTAAAAAAATTATATATTCTCGATCCATAAAATCAACTGCTCAATTAATCTTGCCTTGTCGTTTTCATTCCTTTTTCAGTCATGATATAAACAAATTAGGTTTTAGCCTTGAGTGTCTGAAAGCAGGTTCTGCGTGAGGCTTATGACTTGGGGCATGATTTCAACGTGTTGTCCCCTTGATGTCTGAAATTATCTTCCATAGTTTCATATATTTTCTTCTCAAATCAATCTCTTTCTTCCTCAACAACTCATCTGTCGAGAACAGACTTATCGTCTTATGAGCAATCAACAATCAATCTGTTGATTGGTGTTATCAGAAAACGAATAATAATGACTGAAAGATAACGACAGTGAAACAAAACAAGACAGGAAGACGTCACTGAAAAGTCTAAACAAGAAAAAGTACAGACCGAGGAGGAAGACAACTTTAACGAGGTTAATCATGTTATAACAAACGTCAAACATCGCTGAATATCATTAACTTTAAATATTATTAATCAATTAATAAATAATTTAATAATTATCATAGAGATAATTTTATTATTTTAGTGAATATTTTTTTAAAATATAATTGATTATAAGTTAATCTATAATCGAATGGTTGGTTAATCACGTTCTAACGTAAAAAATTCAATATCGTTATAAGAGTTAACCTGACGTTAAAGATTGATTATCAATCATTTATGTAGCACTAATTTATTTTTATTATTAAATAACCCTTCCTTAACGCATGGAGTACTAACATGTTAATTCCAATAGGGAATAGGGATTAGTAGCAAATCATGTTTTCTCCTTGCAGTTAAACCAGATGATTCAGTCATCTCCAGATCTTCAAACTTCATCTCATCACCAGGGAGCTTCCAATCAAAATAGTAAAGCAGATTTGCAAGGGCTAACTCAATACTGCGCATTGCAAACATAATACCAGGACAAATTCTTCTACCAGAACCGAAAGGGATATACTCAAAGTTGACCGGAGAACCTCCCTCGGTATACATAGATTGGATGAGATCGGACACCTCTTCTTCTCTGATGGATCGGAACGATTGGACTCGGTTTGCACTTAAAAGCTCCATCATACAGATTTTCCTCATCTGTCGCCAATAGTTCCCATACGGTGTGAAAATAATTGCTGTGGAATTGTAAGACATTACTTGAGCTGCAAGGACGTAGGGTCTTTGGGAGAAGATGATATCGTGGGTTTTCATGATCTGTTCCGCCATTTCCGCCGATGAAACTACGATGGTCTGAACTTGTCCGAGCTGAAGCTGCATTAGATATCCATATTCTTTTGCTAAATCTCTGAGGGTTTTGTGGGGCTATTTGAAATTAGAAAAACTTTAGTGGCCATTTATGCTATTAATCAATTTGTTATTGAACTGTGAGGAACCCCCCTCGTCCTCAATAATTGAGTACATTATTTAATATAAATTGAGGAAAATAATGGTAAAATGATGCAAGTATTGGTTGAGTATAATGCAAGACATTGATGGGAATAATAAATATAACAATTTAGCCAGCATTGAAATATCCAGAGTCGATTCAAGTGATAAACAGTTTAATATCAATTAAACAGGTTTTGAGTTCGAGATCCTATATATACAAAAAAATACTAAAAATCAAACATGATTAAAATAATAATAACACAACTTACTTTATATTTGTATCTTATAATTTTTAAAATTATCGTTTTTTATTCTTATTTTCGTATCCGTATTCATGTATTAGTTCAATATGAGACACCTACCCCGTCATCCTATTCAGCTCATCAACACAAATGTTATGTTTATGCCTATAATATTGGAACGAGGAACATCAATGGAGTAAAATAACCATGGAGATTCCATTTATTTTTTTTAACACTATTTTTCACATGCCTTAGATGGGATTTTATTTAAATATTTATAAAAGAGATCTGTAATTACATGCATAATCTCTTCCACACTAGAATACTTAATAGTCTTTTTCATGTTTAGAATAATACCCAAAAGTAGGAGCGATAACGAGTTCAACCCGAGCCCGTAAATCTTGCTTTCATATCGTCACTGGTGCATCTTTCCACAATACCTTGGTACAATTAGGAATAGGGACAATCTTGTAACTACTGAACACATGGCGGATGGTAAGCCATTGGAATCAAGTTCAAAGCATTTCTTCTTCCGACAGTAACACCGAAGTCCTCCGACATGTCCAGATCCTCATTTTTCATTCCACTAGGGAGTTTCCAATCAAAATGGTACAGTAATTGTGCCAGGACAAGCTCAACAACAGCCATACCAAACGACATGCCAGGACATATCCTCCTTCCAGCACCAAAGGGAATAAATTCAAAGTTAGCACCTTTATAATCGATCGAATTATCGATGAATCTCTCCGGATTAAACCTCTCCGCTTCGTTCCAGTAGTTGGAGTCTCTTCCGATTGCCCATGCATTAACAAGGACTTTTGTTCTGGCTGGAATTTCATATCCATTAATCTCACATCTCTCACTATTTTCTCTTGGTATTAGCAAAGGTACAGGAGGGTGTAATCTTAGAGTTTCCTTGATAACCAACTTCAAGTACTCTAATTCATCAAGGTTTGATTCATTGACTTTCCCTGTTTTATCGTAGACTCGCCTCACCTCGACTTGTGCTTTCTCGAGGACTCTAGATTTTTCATCATTTCCGACATTGCCCATTCTGCTGTAGTTGAAGATGTCTCGGTTCCAGCAGTGAGCATGTCCTGAAAACCAGTTCTACTTGGTTAAGTTTCCAAACATGTTTCTGCAACTTTAAAGCAACTGAAGAAAGCAAGGTATTATACAGACAAATAAATAAATGCACAAAGAAGACACAACCAAGTACTAAGTACTGACCAGGATAACAGCTTTGATATTGTCATTCTTCAAGGGAAATTCAAGGCCTCCATGTTCCTGAAGATTCAAAAGAACATCAACTATATCCTCTGTCACGTCATCACTGCGGTTTCGATTTGCATTGTGAGCTCTGTGTTCTTCAATGATGCTTTCTAGCATTGCATCTAAATCACGGTGAAGCCTCTCGAGTTTGGTTCTCATCCCACTGATCTTGGAAAGAAATTTTATGGAAGGAAACAAATCTGTGATACTAAAGCCAGCTGCCAGTTCCGAAAATTTCCTCACAAATGAAATGAATGTTTCATGTTTCTTGCATCTTCCACCAATTACTGTCCATAAAATGATGTTATACGATAAGTTGTCCAACATATCTCCAAGATTGATTTCCAATCCTGTACTAGAAACGATGGATCTAATCAAACTTGATGTCTGCTCTTCTCTGATGGATCGAAATGACTGCACACGTTTCACACTAAACAGCTCCAATGTGCAAAGTTTTCGTAGCTGCCTCCAATAACCTCCATATGGCGCAAAAACAATATCTGAAGAATTATAAGTTATGATTTCTGCAGCAAGGAGATAGGGCCTGCTAGCAAAATTTGTATCATGTGTTTTCATCACTTCTTTTGCAACCTCTGGAGAAGAAACAACGATATGTGATAATTCACCAAGTTGAAGGTGCATCAGGGAACCATGCCTCTTGGCTAATTCCGTCAAGCGTCGATGAGGAAGAGAAGAAATTAAATGGTGCAAATGGCCAATAACAGGTAGTTTCCACGGTGCAGGAGGTAGATTTTTGGTCGAGCCCCTACCTTTGGTTCTCATCCATAACTTAAACACCATGAGAATGAACACAAGAAAGGTTAAGGACAAAGGGAGCAAGTTGAACTGGATATCCATGGTAAAACAAAGGAAGGCTACTGGAACAAGTGCTGATGAAATTGCACTTCTTCTGAATTTATACAGCACGAAATATTGATACCAGCCTGCGTGCCAAGACTGACTTCTGGCATTATTTTTTTAATGAACTTAACCTCAGAGTGCAGCACATGGCCTAAAATATTGTTCCAATAAACGTCATTATATAATGAATTTCATCTATAATAATAGCAAACAAGGAGGACTACTTGATTTGGCAAGATGTCATGTCAACTCATGTTTTCCATAAATACTCTCTCTTTGCTTGATTATTGAATCACAATCTGGTTATAACTTATTTTATAAGTTATCTGGCTAAAATACACCCAAAACTCACCTGCTCCATTGACCATTGCCTAGAGATATATAGCTCACTGGTTCAGGTTTCATTTTCTTTTGATTATTTTAACAGTTATACAGATTTTGGATTGATATACATATCCAAGTCCAGTCAAAATTGTCTTTTTTTTTAATAAAATCAACTAGAATTGATTATCCATCCTTTTTTCTTTAATGAACTTGCTTTTCTTCTGAAATTATGCAGGACGAAAGATCTTGATATCAGCCGGCATGCCAAGACTGACTTCTGGCATTTTTTTAATACTATATTTATTTTCCTCATCTGTCGCCAATAGTTCCCATACGGAGTGAAAATAATTGCTGTGGAATTATAACTTATAAGCCATTACTTGAGCTGCAAGGATGTATGGCCTTTGGGAGAATATGATATCGTGGGTTTTCATGATCTCCTTCGCCATTTCCGCCGATGAAACTACGATGGTCTGAACTTGTCCGAGCTGAAGCTGCATTAGATCTCCATATTTTTTTGCTAAATCTCTGAGGGTTTTGTGGTGCAAAGAGGTGACCAGCTGGTGCATGTTGCCTATCAAAGGCAGCTTCCATGGTCCAGGAGGGAGGTTCCTAGCTTTGGAGTTTCTGGGTTTTATTTTTCTTAGGATTCTGGTAACCATGAACAAGAAAAGTAGAGTGATAAAGGCCTCAGACATGTCATTAGTATTAGTGAGATGGATTACACTGATAAACGAAATCAAGCTTCTAACCGTATTTTAAAGTACAAAGTGATCTTATTTGAAATTAGAAAAACTTTAGTGGCCATTTATGCTATTAATCAGTTTGTTATTGAACTGTAAGGAACCCCCCTCGTCCTCAATAATTGAGTACATTATTTAATATAAATGAGGAAAATAATGGTAAAATGATGTAAGTATTGGTTGAATATAATGTCTCCGGCATTGAAATATTCGAGTCCAAACAAACGAGAATGATTTAAGTGATAAACAATTTAATATCAATTATATGGAATTAATTAAAAGGAAAGTGTGTTACACTTTGAGAAAATACTCAGTAACTCAGAGAAAAGTGATTGAAAGAGAGGCAACACTCTCATTATCATTTTATTGCTTCAGAACCGTAATATTCTCAATCTGAGAATTGGTTATTTATACAAAAATAGAACCTGTGTAGAGAGGATGAGTAACGGACTAACAAACTCCCTAACCGTTACTTACCAAACTTTGCACAGGTATCATTGAATGGTGTAGCACACGTGCCTAAGCTACACTCATTCCACAATATTGACTAACAATATAACAGAAATACAAAAACTTATACAAATCCTATACAATACTCCCTACACTTACCTTTGTACCTTAACAGAGTGTCATCTTTTTCGAATAATTTGTGTCCCCTTTATAATGTTTTTGAAGAATCTATTTCTCATTTATTCTTCTTTTGTCAAGGGGTATGAAACATATGGAATAATTTCTGTGGCAGGTCGGGAATCGCTTCGGTGTTTTCGGAGGATCCTGCAATGTTCCTTGAAGCTTGGGGGAGCTAGGCCGATTCAAGAACATCTTGTGGTGGTCATTTGTCCCATTTATCATTATTTGGCCGGTTTGGTTATACCGAAATGAGCTTATCTTTAAAGGTAGGATTATGGATTGGATGCAACTGGATCATTTACTTAGATACAGGTTTGCTGTTTGGATGAAAGTAAAATTTTCGGGGAATCATATTTCCGTGAAAAACTTGGTGGCTGATCCACAATTAGTTTCGATGTTATGTGGCCATAAAAATGTAGATAAAGGCGATTCCAAATGGATTCCTTCTCCTTGTGGCTTTTTAAAACTAAACGTTGATGGGCTATATCTAATATAGGGTTTAAAGGGGGCATTGGAGGTTTAATAAGAGATGAAAATGGTTCTACCTTGCTGCAATTTTCAGAAATTATGGGTCATGATAGTCCTGCTATGGTAGAGTTTACAGCAATCAAACATGGAATTGCTCTATTTTTGGACTCGGAATGGAATAAGACACATAGATTGATCGTCGAATCTGATTGTAAAAAAGTAATCGATTGGATCAAAGGCGTTTTAGATCTTTCTGCTTTTGTATCAAATGAGATTAAGTTTTTAACTGAATTGAGTGCTCCAAAAAGAATTTGTTTCCAGTTTATCCCTCGTATTTGCAATTGTGAAACTGATCGACTTGCTAAGAGAGGCATTGGGTGAAGTTTTGTCTTGTTTTGATCGTTTAACATAGACGAATGTTTGTAATTTCTTTTGCGTTATTGGTTGTAGTTTTTAGCAGTTTCATTTTTTGTTGTAGAATTGACGTTTACTTTTAATAATAATAAAATTTAGTTCGGGTACTCTTTTCCCCTTCAATAGAAAGGGGTTTTTAACGAGGTTCTTTTACCTTTTAAAAAAAATAATCACAATTTATCTTACTTTTACCATATTTGTATTTTATAATTTTAAAAATTTTTATTCTTGTTTCTGAATTCGTATCCGTATCCATACATGTATTAATTCAATATACGACACCTACCACCATCATCCTATTCTGCTCATCAACACAAATGTTATGTTTATAACCATAGAGATTCCTTTTATTTTTGAGCACTATTTTTCACATGCCTTAATGAATGGGATTTTAATTAAATATTTATAAAAAGAGATATGTAATTATATGCATAATCTCTTCCACACTAGAATACTTAATCTTTTTCATGTTTAGAATAATACCCAAAAGTAGGGGCGATAATAAGTCAAGCCAAACCCGAACCTATAAATCTTGCTTTCATGTCTTTCCACAATACCTTGGTACAATTTGGAATAGAGACAATCTTGTAACTACTGAACACATGGTGGATGGTAAGCAATTGGAATAAAGTTCAAAGCAGTTCTTCTTCTTATAGTAACACCGAAGGTCTCAGACATGTCCAGATCCTCATTTTTCATTCCATTAGGGAGTTTCCAATCAAAATGGTATAGTAATTGTGCCAGGGCAAGCTCAACAACAGCCATACCAAATGACATGCCAGGACATATCCTCCTTCCAGCACCAAAGGGAATAAATTCAAAGTTAGCACCTTGATAATCGATCGAACTGTCGATGAATCTCTCCGGATTAAACCTTTCGACTTCGTTCCAGTAGTTGGAGTCTCTTCCGATTGCCCATGCATTAACAAGGACTTTTGTTCTAGCTGGAATTTCATATCCATTAATCTCACATCTCTCACTATTTTCTCTTGGTATTAGCAAAGGTGCAGGAGGGTGTAATCTTAGAGTTTCCTTGATAACCAACTTCAAGTACTCTAATTCATCAAGGTTTGATTCATTGACGTCCCCTGTTCTATTGTAGACTCGCATTACCTCGACTTGTGTTTTCTCGAGGACTCTAGGATTTTTCATCATTTCCGACATTGCCCATTGTACTGTAGTTGAAGATGTCTCAGTTCCAGCAGAGAGCATGTCCTGAAAAGCAATTCTACTTTGTTAAATTTCAAAACATGTTTGAGCAACTTTCAAGCAACTGAAGAAAACTAAGGTATTATACACACAAATAAATAAATACATAAAGAATACACAACCAAGTACTAACTAGGATAACAGCTTTGATGTTGTCATCCTTTAAGGGAAATTCAAGGCCTCCATGTTCCTGAAGATTCAAAAGAACATCAACTATATCATTTGTCACATCATCACTGCAGTTTCGATTTGCATTGTGAGCTCTGTGTTCTTCAATGATGCTTTCTAGCATTGCATCTAAATCACGGTGAAGCCTCTCGAGTTTGGTTCTCATCCCACTGATCTTGGAAAGAAATTTTATGGAAGGAAACAAATCTGTGATACTAAAGCCAGCTGCCAGCTCCGAAATTTTCCTCACAAATGAAATGAATGTTTGGTGTTTCTTGCATCTTCCGCCAATTGCTGTCCTTAAAATGATGTTATACGATAAGTTGTCCAACATATCTCCAAGATTGATTTCCAATCCTGTACTAGAAACGATCGATCTAACCAAACTTGATGTCTGCTCTTCTCTGATGGATCGAAATGACTGTACACGTTTCACACTAAACAGCTCTGATGTGCAAAGTTTTCGTAGCTGCCTCCAATAACCTCCATATGGCGCAAAAATAATATCTGAAGAATTATAAGTTATTATTTCTGTAGCAAGAAGATAGGGTCTAGTAGCAAAATTGATATCATGTGTTTTCATCACTTGTTGAGCTACCTCTGGAGAAGAAACAACAATATGTGATAATTCACCAAGTTGCAGGTGCATCAAGGGACCATGCCTCTTGGCTAATTCCGCCAAGCGTTGATGAGGAAGAGAAGAAAATAAATGGTGCAAGTGGCCAATAACAGGTAGTTTCCATGGTGCAGGAGGTAGATTTTTGGGAGAGACCCTAATTTTGGTTCTCATCCATAACTTAAACACCATGAAAATGAACACAAGAAAGGTAAAGGACAAAGGGGGTAACTTGAACTGGTTATCCATGGTAAAACTAAGGAAGACTAACTGGAACAAGTGCTGATGAAATTGCATTTCTTCTGAATTTATGCAGCACGAAAGATCTTGATACCTGCCTGCGTGCCAAGACTGACTTCTGGCATTATTTTTTTAATGAACTTAACCTCAGAGAGCAGTACATGGCCTAAAATATTGTTCCAATAAACATCATTGAATAATGAATTTCATCTATAATAATAGCAAACAAGGAGGACCATCTTAAAATTTCAAGCAGACTGAGCAACCTTATAAACTCTTACAGATCATAACTTGATTTGGCAAGATTTTTGAATCACAATCTGGTTATAACTTATTTTATAAGTTATTTGGCTAAAATACACCCAAAACTCACCTGCTCCATTGACCATTGCCTAGAGATATATAGCTTACTGGTTCAGGTTTCATTTTCTTTAGTTTATTTTAACAGTTATACAGATTTTGGATTTATATACATATCCAAGTCCAGTCAAAATTGTCTTTTTTTTAATAAAATCAACTAGAATTGGTTATCCATCCTCTTTTTTTTTAATGAACTTGCTTATGCAGGACGAAAGATCTTGATACCTGCTGGCATGCCAAGACTGACTTCTGGCATTTTTTAATGAACTTAACCTCAGAGACCAGTACATGGCCTAAAATATTGTTCCAATAAACATCATTGGAAAAAATGTTTTGTCAAGTTTTATGTCTGTGATTTGTCTTCTAGTTCAAGAACATAAATCCTATGTACTTTTTGGTGTTGTTTTGACTGCCTTTCACAATTATAGTTGCATATTCTCACAACCTCACTCTTTTACTGCTATAGATCTCACTCCCTTGAAATTATTGCAGATTTGTTTTCTGGTTTCTCACTAAAAGTTATGTTTGCATATTGTTCACTCAAATTGAGCAAATAGGATCACCATATTGTATTCTTTTTCAATGAAAAAACACATTTTTTCTTCAAATTTTGGGGTTTTGAGGGGAGGGATGCTCCTAAAATGTACATGTCAATCTTCTTGGTTCTCTCAACTGGAATTAATTGTCGAGTTAATTGCATCACACGTCCCTACCATGACAGTCATTTAAAATTAGTCTTTAAACTTTTAATTGTTCCATTTCCGTCCCTAAATTATAATTCTCATTCTAAATTTATCCCCAAATTTTCTACATATTTCAATTTTATCCTTAAATTTTAGTTGATACCACATTATATTATTACATAATATACATTAGTGCTTCATGACAATTAACAATTTTTATAATAGTTTTCTTAACATGATATACAGAAAAGTAAATGGTGCAGGTGGCCTATAGGAAGTAGTTTCCATGGTGCAGGAAGTAGATTTTTGTTTGACTCCTTGATTTTGGATCTCATCCGTAGCTTAAACACCATGAAAATGAAAACAAGAAAGGTGAAGCACAATGGAAGCAACTTGAATTGGTTATCCATAGTAGAAACATGCAAGACTAATAGAAAAGGTGTTGATGCAATCGCATTTCTTCTGAATTTATGCAAGCATTAATCGTACTAAAATAATCACAAGAAGCCAACCCATCTTTTTCATAAATATTTTCTCTTAATTTGCTTGATTATTGAATCACATTCTGGTTATTTTTTTATCTTTGGCTAAAATACATCCAAAACTCACCTGCTCCGTTGGCCATATCCTAGAAATTATACAGCTTACAGGTTCAGGTTTCATTTTTTCTCTTGTTTGGGACCTTAAATATAACCACAGTGGTGTATTGAGCAATAAGCCGATTAAGAAACTTTTGGAAGTTCAGAAAATATATACACTTGAACTGTTTAACAATAAATCTTGCTTTCATATTGTCAATGGTGCATCTTTCAAAAATACCTTGGTACAATGAGGAATAGAGACAATCTTGTAACTACTAACTACTGAACACATGGTGGATGGTAAGCAATTGGAATCAAGTTCAAAGCAGTTCTTCTTCTTACAGTAACACCGAAGGCCTCAGACATGTCCAGATCCTCATTTTTCATTCCATTAGGGAGTTTCCAATCAAAATAGTACAGTAATTGTGCCAAGGCAAGCTCAACAACAGCCATACCATAGGACATGCCAGGACATATCCTCCTTCCAGCACCAAAGGGAATAAATTCAAAGTTGGCACCTCTATAATCGATCGAACTATCGATGAATCTCTCCGGATTAAACCTCTCCGCTTCGTTCCAGTAGTTGGAGTCTCTTCCGATTGCCCAAGCATTAACAATGACTTTTGTTTTGGCTGGAATTTCATATCCATTAATCTCACATCTCTCACTATTTTCTCTTGGTAGTAGCAAAGGTGCAGGCGGGTGTAATCTTAGAGTTTCCTTGATAACCAACTTCAAGTACTCCAATTCATCAAGGTTTGATTCATTGACGTCCCCTGTTCTATCGTAGACTCGCCTCACCTCGACTTGTGCTTTCTCGAGGACGCTAGGATTTTTCATCATTTCCGACATTGCCCATTCTGCTGTAGTTGAAGATGTCTCGGTTCCAGCAGAGAGCATGTCCTGAAAACCAATTCTACTTGTTAAAATTCAAAACATGTCTGTGTAATTTTCAAGCAACTGAAGAAAGCAAGATATTCTACATACAAATAAATACACAAAAAAGACACAACCAAGTACTAAGTACTAACCAGGATAACAGCTTTGATATTGTCATTCTTTAAGGGAAATTCAAGGCCTCCATTTTCCTGAAGATTCAAAAGAACATCAACTATATCATCTGTCACATCATCACTGATGTTTCGATTTGCATTGTGAGCTCTGTGTTCTTCAATGATGCTTTCGATCATCGCGTCTAAATCACGGTGACACCTCTCGAGTTTGGTTCTCATCCCACTGATTTTGGAAAGAAATTTGATGGAAGGAAACAAATCTTTGATAGTAAAACCAGCTCCAAGTTCCAAAATTTTCCTAATAATTGAAAGGAATGTTTCGTGTTTCTTGCATCTTCCGCCAATAGCTGTCCGTAAAATGATGCTATACGATAAGTTGTTCAACTTATCTCCAAGATTAATTTCCAATCCTGCACTAGAAACGATGGATCTAACCAAACTTGATGTCTGCTCTTCTCTGATGGGTCGAAATGACTGTACGCGTTTCATGCTAAACAACTCCAATGTGCAAAGTTTTCGTAGTTGCCTCCAATAACCTCCATATGGCGCAAAAATAATATCTGAATAATTATAACTTAAGATTTCTGCAACCAAGGGATGGGGCCTATTAACAAAATTGATATCATGTGTTTTCATCACTTGTTTAGCAACCTCTGGAGAAGAAACCACAATGTGTGATAATTCACCAAGTTGAAGATGCTTCAGGGAACCATGCCTCTTGGCTAATTCCGTCAAACGTCGATGAGGAAGAGAAGAAACTAAATGGTGCAAGTGGCCTATGATAGGTAGTTTTCATGGTGCAGGAAGTAGATTTTTGGGAGAGGCCCTAATTTTGGATCTCGTCCATAACTTAAACACCATGAAAATGAACACAAGAAGGGTAAAGGACAAAGGGAGCAACTTGAACTGGTTATCCATGGTAAAACTAAGGAAGGCTACTGAATTTATGCATTTCTTCTGAATTTATGCAGCACGAAATATTGAAACCAGCCTGCGTGCCAAGACTGACTGCTGGCATTATTTTTTTTAATGAACTTAACCTCAGAGACCAGCACATGGCCTAAAATATTGTTCAAATAAACATCATTGGAAAAAAAATCAAGTCTAACCATGGAAAATCCTACTCCTTTTTATCAGTATCTCTGCACATGCCGTATTGACAGAACCTGATATATATATATATATATATAGAGAGAGAGAGAGAGAGAGAACATATTTATAAATGAAATATATAATCTCTCCCAGCCTAGATATTTGAACTCTTGTATGTTAAATATCCTACAGAACAATCAAATCTGATCTTGGGAAAATACAGATTTCTTTCAATGAAATGCCAGATAGGTTTATGAAATAAAAAAAGGAGAGACATTTCACACAGACAAACTGGGAAGGCAATACTCAACCATCTAAAATTGAAGAAAACTGTAAAAATTTCGATGTGAGGCATCAAATAATGAATTTCATCTGTAATAACAGCAAACAAGGATGACCATCTTAAAATTTCAAGCAGACATGTGAGCAACCTTATCAACTCTTACAAATCATAACTTGATTTGGCAAGATTCAGCTCAAACATCAAAGCTCTGTGGCTAGGAACTAATAGTTAAAACAAGGATGACTATCTTAAAATTTCAAGAAGACATGTGATCAACCTTATCAACTCTTATAGATCATAACTTGATTTGGCAAGATTCATCTCAAACATCAAAGCTCTGGGGCTAGAAACTAATAGTCAAAACTCAACAGCTCAGAATTGAGCTCTATCGGAGTGCAATCCTTACTGGAACTAAACATTGTTTTAAATTTCAGTACTGTGTTCCAAACTAAACTTTATTGAGTTACCCAGCTATTAAAACAAAAACATAGCTCTCATATTAACTGAAAAATACTACTGCAATGCACTCTGGCAATAATTGGAAATCATAATTCCCACAAGAGCATATATTATTATATCTTACTTACAACAAAGTGGCCTACATAAAGAACATAATAAAGCCGACTTAGCATATATGCTATCAACTAGAAACTCTACCGTTTGCCAAGAGGACAACTTCAATTGTTAAGGCTCCAAAGTCGAGTCCAAAGCAAGGGAGGTTAAACTTCCAAAAGTTCAATAAGGAAGATTAATTGTCCCTCTAAATAACATAATCAGACCACTCAGTAATGTGTGAAGTATGATCCATGGTGAAACTTGGAATCTTGTCAAGCTTTATAGGGTTCTCCCTCCCTCCTAACAATCTAGCAGGATTCCCCACCGCAGTAGTCTTTGGAGGCACATCCCTTAACACCACAGACCCAGCACCAATCTTAGCTCCATCACCAATCTTAATATTCCCTAAAATGCAAGTGCCGGCACCGATCAAAACACCGTCTCCGATCTTCGGATGCCTATCACCAGAAGCCTTACCAGTTCCTCCTAATGTTACATTATGTAAAATCGACACATTGTTTCCAATCACAGCTGTCTCTCCAACAACAACACCAGTAGCATGATCAAACAATATGCCACTCCCAATCTTAGCTCCAGGATGAATATCCACAGCAAAAACCTCAGACGCTCTATTTTGTGTCATCAAGGCCAAAACTTTCCTCCCTTGAGACCATAAATTATGTGCTACCCTGTGTGTTTGACACGCTAGGAACCCTTTATAGTTCAAAAAGCAATGCACATAACTTATACAGGCAGGATCTCTTTGTTTAGCAGCTTTCAAATCTTCCTTCACAGCTTCTATAATTCCTTGATCTTCCACGAGCACAGTCATGAAAACATCAAATAAAGTACTACTAGGAAGACTTGAATTGCATAATTTGATTGACAAATGATTGGCTAAAGCGCTCTCTAATGAATTGTGAGACAAGATTGATGTGTAATAATAATTTGACAAAATGAGTTCTTGCTCAACATCTAACCTTGCTTCTTCTTTCATTTTAAGCCATAAATCACCAACCTCTTCCTCTGCTTCTCCTTCTTCAAAAGGAAAATCAACAGATTCTCTCGTGGGGGCAGTTTTCGTGTGGTTTTTATTAAAGGGTTCACTGGAAACCTGATTTGGAAAAGGGGGTTTGCATAGATTCCCATACCCGAAATGATTTTCATCCGGTTGAGACATGTTTGGACGCTGGGAAAGTTTGGAATGATTGGTTGTTCTGGAGGTATCAATACAAGCAGCCATGGGTTTGTGAAGGTTGTGCCAATATCTGTTTGATGAGAATATTGATGGATAATAGAAAGGATTAGAATTGGTATATAAAAGTAATGTTACAGGTCCAGTTGTCCCCAGAACTTTCATGGAAACTGGGATTTCCTGGGAAATTTAGTGTTTGGTTTGTTGAGAATTTATAGGAGCAAGACCGAGAGAAGTTAAAGAAAAAAAAAATTATTAAAGAACTGTTGTTTCGCCGGGAACTTTGGCCTTTGGTGCACATAGTTTTTATAAGATTCGAAGGTGTTTTTAGAACTTGTGGGCGTGGGGGTTCGATGCGTTTCTAGACGAGATAGATTATATATATAAAATATCGATTTTTTTATTAGTCTTATAATTTTCGTTTTATCTTGATTAATACAGATTGATCCGATTCGTACACTTAATTTTAATGAGTAAATCTTCTAATAAGTATTTTCTGTATACAAAATATCTCAAAATAGTGACATATGTTTTTAAAAATAAAAATTAATTAAATTTGTAAAGATAAATTATATTTTATTTTTTTATGAGAAAACCAAATATATATATATAAATTCAAATTTGATACTATAGAAGTTAAATTATGAAATTTTAAAAATATCAAATATATATTAATTATTTTATGTACAAACATTAATAAAAAATTGCTTACACAAATGTCTTAATTTTATGAGTTACAGACTTTGCTTAAAGTGTAAGGTTTAAAGTGTAGAGTTTTAAATATAATGTATTTAAATTTAAGAGTTATTGATAAAATTGTGGGTTTAGGGTTAAAATTTAGAATTTATAAATTTAAACATAAATTATTAATCATATTACTCTAAACCCTAAATTAAATTTCAAATTCTAACATTAAACACTAGATTCTAAAGACTACACTAAAACCCCTAAATATTAAAAATATATTTTTTTAATTTTACATTTTTTAAATCATTAAATGACTGAAACAGATAATTCAAATTAATTATTTTTTTCCTCAAGTGATAATCTTTACATAACTAAATGTTAATTTGAGTCATCAATTTTAATCATTCAAAAATATATTATATTTACAGAGTTTTATACCGTATAACTTGATATATTTCATATATATATATATTTAAAAATAAATTAAAGATTGATCATTGCCATTCAAATTGGATGGTAGATATTGGGTATGAAAAAGATGTTGGTTGGACTCTTGCACTCCACTTGATTCAAGTGTGGTATAGCATCGCCCTAACCCACTCTTGTTGTCAACCTATTCTTTTACTTGTTTCACGGTCTATCTTTTCTTTTATTATTTTCGATCCGTTCGTTTAAGTGATAAATAATTTATTAATTAAAATATAAGATTTTATTAATAAATTGATTCAAATAATAAAAAATTTGATATTATTTAAGCAGGTTTTAAATTTAAGATATTGTTTATATAGAAAATCCTTATTAGAAGATTTATCAATCAAAATCAAATATATAACGTAAATCAATTTAGATTAGATAGTATAAAATTTTGAAAATTAAAAAAAAAATTGAAAGGAAATTAATATATAGATTTTCACGCATATTTGTTTTAATTAAAATGCTCTAATAATAATAATCATTCACCTTCTTATGCAACTCATTACATTATGTGTTTCAAGTCTGAAATTAAGATTATGATTTGCTAAAAAATATTTATAAAAAACAGAATTTTATAAATATTTATAATATTTGGATGATGAATTGAGGAGTGTTATTATATTGAATAAAAAAATTATTATTTTTATATAATTTACATATATTTATAATTTTTATTAAAAATTTAATTTATATCATGTAAAATTTTATAATTTTACGTCTCTAAATTTTAATACAATTTCACAAAAATTCACGTCAGGAAATAATATAGCCTTTCCTTGACTCCTCCTAATCGCCCACAGTTTAGTTCTAATTTATTTATTGGTCGGCTTAATTTGTTTTTATTTTTCTGGTGATCATTAGGAAAAATTATATCATGGGTCAGTCCCACCACATCATTTATGGGATCAATCAATAGAAACTGTCCATCTCATTATTTTTTAATTTTTCAAGTGAAGATTCACTTGAAAAAAAATTATGATATGGAAAAATTGATGAAGTTGACAGTTTTTATTGGTTGATCCCATAAATAAGTGGTGAGACTGACCCGTGATATAATTTTTCGATCATTAGACGACATTAATATTATAATCTAAAAAATAAAAATAAATAATTTAATTAATCCACTAAATATATTTAAAAGTCTAGAGGAGAAAAAAAATCAAAGGATATTGTCCATCCATTTTTATTCCAATACATCTGAGGCTGATGGCCACCACAAGGACAAAAAGAATCGATTAATTACATAAAAAATTAAAAAAAAAATGAAAGAATATCGTCCATCCATTTATGAAATGCTTGGTATGATATATTTTTTATGAAAAAAATTATTAGACGAGTTTAATTTATTTTGTTATTTACAGTAATAATAATTTTTACTTTATTTTTAAGGTAAATTTTTATTTTTTTTATACGTCATTAAATAGATGAATCTTATTAGATGAAACTATAAATATTGTGGTGAGTCGTGATCATATAATAATTTTTATTTTAAAATTTATTTGTTTTATGTAATTATTACTATTTAATTCATTAATTAATTAATTTATGTAAGATATTGTTAAAGTCTAATAAAAAAACAACCCTTTTAATTTAACTTATTATATGTTAAGTCAATACGAACCATCTAGGTTCAATGGTTAAAGGATCCAAATGGTTAATCTTTTCCTATGGCTGCCAAATTGGCTTAGGATGCCCTACGGCCAGTGCTCTTTTATAAATACCGGTATCCAATTTATTGATTGATTGATCTAAATCGAGATCGAATATTTCAAAGGTTCGATCTAATTTGCTCCATTCAAGGAAAGGAAAAAGTTGCAGAAAAACAGTTTAATTTTTTTTACCAACAATGATAAAACAGTGAAAGAAATGATTTTGATTCTAGTAAAGCAACATCTTTTGCAACTTGTACAAAATTTAGCTTGAGTGAAACACTGGCTTCGTCAGAGCTTCACTTCCACATCCACCCCAGCAGGAAGGTCAAGCTGCATCAAAGAATCGATTGTTTGTGCCGTCGGGTAGAGGATATCGATAAGGCGTTGGTGTGTCCGGATCTCAAAGTGGAACCTTGCATCCTTATGCACATGAGGGGATTTAAGGACACAATAGATCCTCTTCTTGGTCGGTAACGGCACCGGACCCATGGTCTTGGCATTGGTAGTCCTTGCAGCATCGATTATCTGCTTGCAAGAGTCCTCGATCAAGGGAACCCAGTATGACCGAAGTTTAATTCTAATCTTCTGCTTAGGTGCAGCCTGTGACAACAAATGTGAATATCAATCTCCATGTTCCTATAAAACCAACAGAAAACAAGATACCGGTGTCGAGTAATTTGGATTTGTTATCAGCAATAAGGAATCCCCCTAAATAAACTACATGACCAGATATAGCATTTTACTTCCAAAGAAGCATTTCAGGATCTTGACATGAAACATGCAATAAATTTCAAGGTAGAAGACATACTATTTCATAATGACAACATATCTAACCAGGCATCAGGAGGAACGGGTAGATGCCGATCTGGCAACGACGAACTCATATCTAATCAACAGTATACTTGCCATCAACCATTCTACAAAGGGAGGACAGCAGTAAAAACATATTATTTGAAGTCTTACAAGTTTCCGGTGCCTGCTGTGGTTTTGTTCAGAGTATCAAAAGAAACCATTTGACATATGTAAAAACATGTTGGCACCTATGAAAAGAATGCACCATTTATCTCTCATACAACCATAGATTACTATAGAACCGGAACAAAGAAAAAAAAGGGTTCAAATTTGTCACATAATCTTCCTAGCAGCATCCATAGAATCATATCCATACATCTGATATTACTGTACCTTATGTTCTGTTAACTTTTGAAGCATAAACTACATTTGTGGTGCCAAAGAAATGCTAAACAACAAGATTAACTCCATAACTAAAATACTAAACAGCTCAAAATGAGTACCTTGTCAGCTTCTGCAACAAATGAAGAACTGGGAATCTCAGAACTTCCTACCTGCAAAACCCAGAAATAAAAATAAAAAACAACTAAATTCAAACGGTGCGCAAACACACACAATAAAAGGATTTGACTTTCAAATCAAGCTTGATTTTTTGGTGTCTGGGGGCTTCAAATTTGACTATAACAGTTACAAAACAGGCTCAAATTGCAACCAAAAAGCTTAAATCCAAAGTTCAAAGTTCTTAACTTTTCTTAAAAGGAAATAACCCATGAAAAAGGAAGCAAAATTTCCAAACCTCGGGTGTCTCTTCCACAGCTTCAGGGGCGGCAAAAACCTTGGTGGGTGATTGTGAAAGTTGAAGTGTGTTACTGCGGAGCTTCAAGTGGTTGAAAGAAAGCGTTGGAGAATGAGGAGGAGAAAGAAAAGTGAGCTTTGGTTTGGTAGAAGAAGCATTTTGGATTGATACAGAAGGAATTAGAGTTGACGAGATTGATGACATCGTCGCCATTGCAGCATTCCCAGTGTTATCCAAAACCGAAGGAGCCATTCACTTCTGCTGCTGCTTTTCATAAGATGTTTTCTGGACCTAATGGAAAGCCCAAATAGGTGTAATTTGAATAATTTTTGGCTATGATTATAGCTGAGCATCACAAATCGAAAATATATTCGAATCGAAATGTTTAAACAGTTTATGGTTCATAAATTTAATTTTTTATTATTTAATTTAAAAGAAATTTAAATATTTTTATTTAATTTATAATTCATTTTAAACATTTTTGTTAACTTCATTTACAATACAATTAATTTCAGCTAAAAGATGCATAAAACTGCTATTCTTTTAACTACTCATTATCAAAGAAACCACCTTCTCCATGTTCAATTAACACACTTTAAAGACTTATTTTTTAACTTCTTTTTCTTCTTCATTTTGGCCATGCACAAAACTTTCATGGACTTCCTTCTTGATTCTGAAATATAAATTCTGGTCACTGAACAAAACATGGGATTATCTCGGTTTCAGGGTTGTGGATTGCCAGAGATTTGACAGAATCTTGAGTTATGGACCACGGCTGCTGCTGCTCTTTGGTTATGGTTGTGGTTGTTGTCCTATGTAGTTTTCGAATCGGTTTTACGATGACTAATGAAATGCAGGTGAAGAATTTCATCAGTTGGGATGACATAAAAGTGGATGAACATCAAATAAGTTGATTGATTCGAGGGTTAATTGTAATCGAACCCGAGTTATCATGGTTAGTAAGAATGGTGAAGCAGATTCTGTCACCGTTCAAGGAGCAATCGATATGGTTCCGGAAAATAATACTCGGAGAGTTAAGATTCTGTCACCATTCTCTTCTGATTCCCAAAAACCAGTGAAAAGGCTCGTTTTCAGCATGTTAGAACTGCGATAACCCGAACCGATGCTTTGCTACATAATACTGTAATACAGTTTCCTGGAGAAGCCGGAATGCAAGCTGTGGCCCTGAGGAATTCAGGTGATAAGGCAATGTTCTACAAGGTCAAGGTTGTTGGGACACAGGACATCCTCTTGGATGAAACCGGATCGCATTACTTTTACCAGTCCTACATTCAAGGTAGTGTCGATTTCATTTTCGGTAAATCTAGATCACTATATCAGGTAAAGTATTTACTTTGCTTTCGAGCTCGGCAGATTCCATTGATAACTATGATACTCAATGCTGGATTCTTTGAAACAGGATTGTGTGATCGAGTCCACTGCTATAAGGTCCGGTGCAATCACGGCTCACCGAATGATGATACGGGGTTCATTTGTAAACTGTAGAAACAATGAACTGGTAAAATTTACTAGGGAAGAGCTTGGGGAAATTATTCAAGAACCGTCTATTCTAACTGTTACTTTGACAATATCATAAATCCTGCTGGATGGACTGACTGGAACGACTCTTCAAGGCAAAAGTAAAATCCCCAGTCCTAAAAAGGTTTCATAATTTGCTAATCTAACTTAAATGCAGAAATCTGATATATATATATATATATATATATATATATATACTTCATTTTTTTTTTTCTGCATATGAAGGACCACATATTCGGGGAATACCAGTGCTGGGGAGGAGGAGCATATACAACCGGGCGGGTGCCATGGTCGAAGAAATTGAACTTTGAGGAAGCAAAACCATTTCTGGACAAGAAATTTATAGATGGAGCACAATGGCTGAGACTATAATTCTTCCTCCATATCTTCACTAGACCAAGCCTTCCCTCCCATACCTTAGCTAAACTTTTACATTTTCTCAGTTAAACAAGGTTAAATTAAACAATATGAGCAGTATATTCTTTGAAATGTATGTATAGCATATTAGAATGGAAGACCGTAATAGTAAAACCAAACTGTTTTTGTTTCTTCACCATGTTCCCCTTTCTTAAATGGTTATATTTACTACAAATTGCATTGTAAAGCAATAGTTTTTATAGGCTTTACAAGCAAGAACAAAGTCAAGAAAATATGATAATTCTCATTACAATAGGACAAAGATCAGGTGTTACAATAGACAAGCAGTGTCCATGACTAAGAAACTTAAGAAATTACTAACTCCATTTTAGAGGATCACCTAACCAAAGAGATTCAATTGCAAATCCTATTTCAGATACAATTACTACAACAAAAACCACAGAATGCTAACCTTGTTTCTGTACAATGACCAAGGCCACCAAGTCAAACATGACATATGGCGACGACTTTCGTGTTATGCCTGCATCACTATTTACAGTAGGTCTGAACTTAAAACTTAAATCTTGTTAGTTGACATTAGTACCACCAACATCTCCATTAAAAAGGAATCTATCCCATCAGAAACATTCTAGATTCTCGCTTCCATGAGTTCCTTACTTTTACAGTTCTGCACCGTGTCATTTTCCGCCTCTAATTTGTCTTCCTTATTATCATTGCTGTTAGTGGTGGTGGTGTTTTCGTTATCCTCACCATTTAATTTATCATTGGCAGTAGCAATTTTTCCATTTTCTGATGGTGGAGGCTTCTTGCCATCACTGGCATCTCCATCCTTTTTGTCGTTCCATGATGCAGTCTCCTTACCACTAGTTTCATCTATGAGGTTATCAGAACAATCCTGAAAAGCTAACTCAGGCTTTTCCGCTTCAGCAATTGTTTTGGCAGCAACAGCTTCAACTGGAATTGTGCCGCCATCAAGCTTCGCATCCACCATGATAGGAGAAGAGGACATGGAAACTTTCATGTCCATGTCTGGGCTAATGGCATCAGATATCAAAGAGTGTATATACGGTCTGACCTCAATATCAATCCAGTGGTCCCCATCCCAATCTCTGGATATTCTTAGATCCTTTTTGTGCATGTTCAGGAACAAATTCTCGCCTAAAACCATATGAATAATTATTTGAAATGGGAAAAGAGCACGCATCGATGGGATCACAATAACCAAAGAAAGAAAAGCAACATATATAGATCAAAGTAAAAGTACCAGGAAAGTAAACTTGCACATTGTCATCACCACTGGTGTTAACCCCAGTTACAACCCCTTCCCACCAACCATCGCTCCACCATGCATCAACAGCAACCCCGAACTCCAGAGAAAGTTCTTTTTGAGTGCTAGGAGGAGCAGGTCTTACTGTTTGCCGGCCTGAGTACCTCATACCAAGTTTGTCAGGCACAGCAGGCTTGCAAATTGGGATCCATTCCTACAAAAAACATTTATGAGGAAAGAAAACAAGGTTTATTAAAATTGAACTCAATGTAAAGCCTAGCATAACTAAACTAGAGGTTCAGTTTTGCAGTAGGCAAAGGGACAAAACAGGTCAAACCATGAACTGGAATCACCAATATTTGCTATGAAAATTTGTTCTTTACAATTTACATACTGTATTATCTATTGAGATCAACTAAAGGGAAGATAAAACCACTACAAGGTTTTAAAATGACTAAAACATACCTCAAGATTACCATATCCATCTTCATCCCGCACATCATCATATTGGACCTTCATCTGTTTTTTTGATACTTGTAAAACTGTGCATCTGAACCAGCAGCCTCGGATTCCACTATCTTGGCACAAAAACTCTATCTTTTCATCAACCTTGAAAAGTGATCCATGCCAATATTCACTCGCAGCATGCTTGAGGGAGAGCAATCTCTTTCCAGACAAAGCATATTTTATTTTCTTGCTTGAAGTTTCATAAGACACCAAGTGATTACTAGAAATCCGTTTTCCGGAAGTATCTGTCACAAACCTTTGACTATTTCTATTGGTTCTGGACCTCTTATTTCCCAGCTTTGCATTGACACCAGCACTTAGTTCTTCTTCATCATCTTCTTCATTTAGGCCATGGCTTGTGGAGTCAGGTTCTGAGGACAAACTGGAACTTAAACATGAGAGAATCGGTTGATCAAAATAACCACGCAATTTACTCAAATCAAACGGCTTCAGTTTATTACTTCTGAACTGCCTAGAGCATACATGAGCTCTAGCTAATAAAGCATCAGGGAGAACAGCTGCGCATTTCTCATAGTGTCCACGGGTTAAGACAATTGCAAGACCATCAACACATTCTGCACTAATGACTTGTGAATAAGGAGTGATGAAAACTTCTCTTGGGTGAGGATTCCTTACAGGAATGACACCCTTAACTTCCTTAGTGTGGTGAAACCACCTCACTTTGACCTTCTTCTGCTCACGCTTGTCCTCGTACATGTCTTCCAAGTAAGCAAGATAGTGATTCTCTCCTTTAGCCATGACAAAGACAAAAGATTGAACCTGAGCATCAGATTGAAAAGGAAATATGTCAGCATATATAAGAGTCAATGAATCAATGATATTGCTAAAACACATCAGGCCCAAAAGTTATGCCTCCTTGCATCAGAATAAGGATGAGCCGGCCATATGCAACTAACTATATCAATGCACTTCACCAGCTGTAGCATTTGTTTCAGTTGCACCATTTTTTTTTCAGTCTACCAATAGAAGTGTTGAAAGATGATCAAGAATTGGCATGTGATTAGAGTTTAGCCAAGTATATCTATGCCTTTAATTACATTTATAGGAATCCAGCATCCCAAATCCTAGCCACCTTTCTTGTCCCTTGTATGTTGATACTTACCGATATTGTGGTTCCACTGCGGCAAAATGCTGGGAAATGTTTAAGATGTTTTCCACAAGTCCATGCAGAGCCTGACCATACAATATCTGAACTTTGTCCATTCAAATTTCTCGAAAAATGGCTCTGTTGTACAGGAATCAGTATTTGAGAAAATCAAAGAAAGAACAAGGAACTTAACTAACAGAATCAGGAGGATATACCATATCAGTCTGCCCCAGGGCCTTCTGAGCACTAATCTCAATCGTCGCATAATCAGGAGACCGCAAAGCCAACAGTGCATCATGTTTTGGAGACTCTGTCATTTAAGATATTAAACTGTAATTTTCAGAGATATTCAGTATATTGTTTTCTTTCCAAGGAGACATGGATTCTAAAGATTAATGACTAGGCCTGGTTTATTGCATTAACCATAAATGGTAGGAACAACTAGACCATCGAAGAATGGAAGAATGATGATCATGTTACAAAGTATGTGATGGTAGTAAAGCAACCATACAAGACCTCAAATTCATCATTAAACTTCTAATATTCAGGACAAGCGTAATCATTTCACTTTTCTTAAGCCTGAAAACAAAGTTTAGTTTTGTTCTGAATCCTAAAGTACTTTTCCGAGGTCTAATTAATAAGTACATTCTGAGTTATGCATTCTATTGTGATTTACCATCTTTCGATGCCAAGAAAATGACAGAATTAAACCCCCAAAAGGGTAAATACATACTAGATTGATCTCCCTCGAGATGCTGCTTCGATAGCATAGATGTAAGCCAATCCACAACCTCTCTCCTTGACCTCCATTTGAAACCAGCATGAATAGAATGTTCATCCCCATAGGCCCTCACAAACTCCTCAGCAACAATATAAAACATGTGCCTAACACTCCTCTCAGTGCCAATAACAGCACGGATGGATTCCCCAGAGGAATTTTTCAAGAAATAGTGAACCACTCGATTACCGCGCTCCTGCGAAACGAATTCCTCCTTCCACTCGATGAAACAATGGCTATTTCCACACATTTTGGCATACAGCACCGAGAGGAGATTTACAATACGGAATATACTTGACTACCTATTCACATGGCTAAAGATGCCAATAAGACAACCGCCGTACCATCATACATAAAAGGCTAGAATATGGCAACAAGCTTAAACGATCCCTCTAAAACAGTAAAAAAGTGGAATGATCAGGGGAAAATAGAAGAACAAGGGCTATATATCTCACAAAAACCGGACTAAAATTCACAGAAACTAAATGTTTGACTATCTAATAATCTTAAGATCAGAAACTACAACTACCAAGCAATAGATTCACAGAGAACATCCAGCTGACTTGGCCACCATCAAAATGAACAACAGAGAAGCTCTTTTGTATTCAATTAAATCTACAATCAACTAACATACACTAACCCACCCCCAAAGATGCCACCATGAATCCCCAGCTGAATTCTCAAAGAATTGTACCAAAAGAGCTGAATTCTCAAAGAATTGTACCGAAGGAGATAGTGGAATTGGGAAAAACTAGCCAGAACCCAGAAAGTGCAAAGCCTTGAAGATCTGCAAGTAGATCAGAGATAAACTCGAGAAAACTAAAGCCCAAGCTTGAATGAACCAAAAGGGGCCAACGTATGGCTTTGACTGACTGAACCAAGAGAATCATTAAGAGAAAAAGGGAAATGGGCACTTTCCTTTACACCCAAACATGCAGTATTCATCATCAAAACAAAGGATCCTTTGAAAGAAATTCAGGTTTTCTCAAGTGTTCAAGAAATAGGAGAAAGCTGAAGACTTTGTCTCTGCTTTGATGAGAGGAACAAGAGAAAATGGAGGCTAAGAGAAGTGAGAAAAGATGAAGGGGAAAGTGGTGAAAAGAGAGAGCCAACAATGGACATTTTGATGGGTAGTTTAGAAGTTGCAGAGGTTTGGCATGCAGCTGCTGCTGATAGATGAAAAACAGGGGGAAAATGGTAGGAGAAGAGAAGCTGGATTTAATTAAAAACAGAGAATTAAAGATACAATATTTCTGTAGCTTTGACAGGCCTTTTAGGTCCATGGGCCCTCTGGATAACATGTTTTTAATGCCATAGGATTTTTTTTAATGTTTTTAAATTTATATTTTTTTAATCTTTTAATAACGTATACACATTTGGTATATATAAATATTCGAATTTTAAGAATTGATATTTATTTAAATCGAGTCAAATATCGAACCGAATTATAAATGAACTCGAATTTATCACTATGGAATAAAGCCAAATTAAATGTGGGTGTGAAAAGATGATTGATTTCCAATTTCCCCCTTTGTTTTTTATACAACAAAGTCAAAAGCAAACGATATATATATATACATTAAAATCACCATGGCATGACCTTTTAAATGTTTCTCATTCCACTTGTAATGAATTCCTTAATTGACTTTCTTTTGTAGTGGCCTCGTTTTAGTGCCATGAAAGTTACTGTTTGCATGCTTTTTAAACTAATATCACGTCTTAAACCTTAAAATTTTGTTATTAATCCTTATATAATATATAAACCCTTTGTCGTATAACCCTAACATATAAACCTTAAACCCTAAACTCTAAAACTTACAGTTAAGACATTTACGGAACTTTTAGTTTTTACTACCGGTGTATTAAATATAAATCTTTAAAAATCATGTTAAATCAGGCCACCTAAACCCTACCCACCGAGAGATTATTAAGTAAACCTTGTTCACCACGTTATCCATAGTTCAAGCAATTAAAATCTGATAATTCACCTTAAAAAGAATTGAAATGAACATTTCTGATTGTTTAGTACCATGAGGTGGACCTAATAATTTTTCCTACCCACCATTCCTTCCATGGAAAACTTGTAAGCCTAAGCCAGATAACCTATTAATGGAATCATTTATAACAATTTTCAATTCCGTACATATTCTTGACAGAATGCTAACAAAACATATCAAGAAAGTTTCTTTTTTTTCATCAAAGAATCATGGGGAAAAGGAAACAGAAAAGAAATAAGAATCTGTGACTTTTTTAGGGGTATATATGCATGCATTTGATATATGTTATCTGTATTTCTGCAACCTAAAAGTGCACAACTAGTTTACTTCTTTCACTCAACTACAATTGGTCATACAAATACGCTCATGTGGTTGGAGTTTCTTGAAGCAAAGGTCTTGCTTTTCCCACTCTACATGCCTTAATTCACTCGGCTTGCTCAAACCCTACAATGGAGAAATTATTATATGATTCCGACTCATCACGGCATTTATGGTTTCATTCAATGAGATTTGTCCGATCTTCGATATGGAAGAAGGTCATTCTTCTTGATTTAATAATTGAATTAGAAACTATACATAAATATTTTAAGAGAAAATGTTAGGAAATTCTACCTCCAATCTGGTACTTCTTGGTGAAGGTAGCATCTCTGTAACATGGCTTCAGTTCTCCTCTTATCTGGCAATCAGGAAATACTGGAATCTCAAAACAAACCAGGGGGAAATAAAAGAACATTAAACTCAAAACATGTTATTGTAACACCTCAATCCGACAATACCGAGCAAGTTGAGTAAGGTGGCTAGGTATTGTCTGTTTTGACTCAAAAGTCTTACCATTTTTCTCTTATTGGGGTGTTACGTCAAAGGCAAGAGACATTGCTGAGGAAGATTGTAGTTCTCAGAACCTGAAGGAAAAGCTTCAAGCCATTGGATCTGTGGGACTCATAGAAATTTGGTATCATAGATCATTTGCTCAAACAGATACATAAGAAAGGATTCATGTCATAGTGCTCTGATATGAATGACAGAGAATCTACTTATGTGTTGCCTGAGTAGAAAACTTTAGGACACCAACAGGTAAGAAACATACCATAGAACCAAACCTGTAAGTAGCCAGGATGTCAAAGCCATATGAGTAACAATCAACAAAGCAATAGACAGGAAGACATAACTTGTCAACGAGTAGTCGTAAAATCCTGAAGAGTAACATGTCCAATAATTAATAGAGGCTAAACAATGGACCGATCCAGTAGCATCAGACTGGAAACATCTGGATAGCCTCGTCCCTGAACAAGAAATATTTTTAACAAGAATTAAGACAAATATTAAACAATTTAAATAAAGGTGGTGTGAGCCAAGTTAATTTGTGCTTACTGTGACGACAATGCAACGGTTTTTGCTGCAAAACTTGTCATTTGACAAACGCTGGAAAACTTCATATATGCCAAGGGAGGTAGAGGGCAACGCTTACAAGATCTGCACCTAATAACCAAGGGAGGCTTATGTCTCACATATTCATCTTCTTGTTCATATGTGACCATTATTGATATTATCTATTGCGTAACACACCTCTAATATCTTCAACAAGAACAGGGATTGTGTGGGCCTGCATTTGGATATAAAACAGGAATTAGATATCTATATATTGGCATGTTTAGACTAGGATGCCACAAGCTTAGAGACACAGTTCTCCCATTCTTACATTGTTGGGGATATTTATGCAATCAAATTTCCGTCCTGTTTCAAAGAATCTTAACCATCCGATCATCAACCTATAACAGGTATAAACAAATAGATAGATATCAATATAATGTATGTTTGAGAAAGGCAAATGTGAGGACATGGGATCATGGTGTTACAAGCTGACTCTGCAATGAAATGAATGAAAAAAAGGAGCATATTGTCGTCAAAAACAGTAAAAGAGTAATACAAGCCACAGTCCTCTGATTCTAACATGCAAAACTTTCAACACTGTAAAGAAATTGGACCTGAAATTACTAATGGATGCATGTAACCTCTCTCTCTCTCTCTTTGAAGCATATTCTTTTTCTTGAAGAAGTTGCTGAACTATCAGTAACACCCTCAATAAGACATCCGAAAAACATTGAAATCAATCAATCAATCAAGTTCTTCCACTTGGAATTTCAAATATAAACAAAAATTCATGTAATCTTAATTTAAGTATTTTTTTTTGTTTAATTACCAATTCTAAGGACATGGCTTTCATTTTGAAATGTAAGAATTTCATGCCCATTGGGTTTATCAGAGCTGCAACAGTTGTATCCAGCACAGTAATTGACACCTTCCCTTTTCCTTTGCTTAATTTTTGTAGGGCTGCTGAGTTTGTTCTATTCAAACTTAAAGAAATGGGAAAGATTTGCCAAAATGATATTTCACTTTTCTTGGAGGAATTCGAGAATCTAGACGTAGACCAGTCCGGAACCTTGTCAGTATCTGATATAACCGAATCTCAATACGGTGAAAATAGGAAACCCTAGAATCATTACTTGTAATGAAAGGTTAGTAACTTAGGATTGGCCTAGCATCTACTTGATTTGGAGGAATGAGGTGAATGATCTTACAGCTATTCTCTACACCAGTAATACAAACTTTTTAATCATTTATAGATCACTGTCTCAAGTTATCGAGCACTCTATCTTAATCAAATTGAATCGAACTTCTTTTTTTCCAAGTATATGAATTTACTGAGCTGCTAGGAACCAGAAGATACTTGTTATAGAACACTGTTCTGTATGACTGCAATGTTCAGGTGTTCATTCAAACAGATGAATGTATTTTGCAATGGCTATTCTTAGCAACTTTCGATAAAGTTTTAAGTATATATGAATTGTTTGCCTTTTTACCACTCATCTGGTTCTGGTGCGAATGTAAAGCTTGTTATGCAAGCAAAAGAGTGATCATATACACACATTTTCAAACTTGAATGGCTTTCTATTTTCGGATTCAGACTTCAAAAACCCGACTGGAGCAATTCTGGAAGAACAGTCCATTTATGGCTAATATCTTCCGCAGAAAGATAAATATGCAGATTAAATTCCAATAACTTGATATTTCCTGTTGAAATTTCTCATTTTGGATGTGCATACGAAATTTCCCATAATCCTAAGAACATACCAAAAGCAGGAAGTAAAAAGAATGGACTGACCCTTTCACTCCACAGTGCAAATTTATATTCTTACAACAGAAAACGACATCAGCGTGGATCTTCCAGGAACTTTCCAATGCATTTGAAACTGAAGTTCCCTCTAGTTATAAGCGTTTTATATTGGATTGCAAACTTGCTTTCTCCGGTAAGTCGTTTCCGTCTCCGTTGAACATTCTGAGGTCTTCTTTTTCGAGCTGTATTTTAATTTACTGATAAATTTTTATGTGATTTCAAGGAATGTTGTAACGCTTCTTGCAGGTAACCTTAATGCCGGGTCACTTCTAATTGATCGAATCAATGGCTTCCGACTATGCAAATCAGGCCAAGTTAACAAAAGATGAACATGCTCTCAAGAAAAGAAACTTTGGGGGATGCAAAACTACTTTGGTAGCTGCGAAATGTACTCCTCCGGATACTCTTCGGTCCGAGATCCCCGATCTGAAGCGACTCGGCATATACTTCGGTGTCTACTTGACTGTTGGAACTATATGCTTTTATGCACTGGAGGACGACTTCAGAGGGCATAAAACAAATGATTTCGTTGATTCACTTTACTATTGTGTCACCACAATGACCACGGTTGGTTATGGAGACCTCGCCCCACGCACTTTCGATTCACGAATAATATCCGTCATTTTCGTAACCATAGGGATGTTTCTGTTCGGAGTAGCAGTGAAGATAGCTGCAAAGTACTTGGTGGTGAAGCAACAAATGGTGATGGTTAACGCCCTCCGCACGGCTCGAAAAATCAGTCCAGTGGAAGCCCTTAAGGAGATTGACTGCTTCGAAATAGACTACAACAAGGTCAAGAAATCGTTGATGGTTATGGGAGGACATTTCGTCATCGGGATCTTTGTTCTGCTCACCGTCGAAGGAATGGACTTCTTTGATTGCATCTACTGTGCAGTTACTACCATGTCAACCACAGGCTTCGGAGATGAGAGCTTCCAAACCACATTCGGTCGCATGTTTGCGGTATTTTGGGTATCAACCGGAACAACCTGCGTAGGCCAACTATTTCTCTACATTGCAGAGGTATACACCGATATCGAAACAAGGAAATTGGCTAAACGGGTCATTGCTAGCAACATTACAGCCAAGAAAGACCTAGAGGCAGCCGATATGATCGATGATCACAAGGCTTACGGGTACGATTTACTTAATTCGCCGAATGTTAATCCCCGTAAGATCACTTCGATAACACGATTAAACCTTGTATAACACGTTTCGACAGGGCTGCTGCTATGATCTTATATAAGCTACAAGAAATGGGAAAGATCAATCAAGACGATGTTTCGAACGCTATGAAAGATCTCGATGATGTAATCAATTAGGATGTTTATGTTGATGATGTGAATGCTTCTGCAAAATCAACTCAAGATAAATGGTCAAAACAACATCAAAAACCATGAAAATGTCAACATTATACCGTACTGTACCAGTATCTAAGAATTTAGATCATTTTTATCATAGTTCTGAACCTTCTTGTAAAAACTGTTGACCAGTTGGGATGATGTTTTGAAGTAATTGTACTGGAATACATAATAATGGATTTATTCTGCAATTCAATTCAATCCAATATTCTCATTTTACTTTTTCTTTTGGTTAATTAATTATTACTGTCCTCCCAAAAATTAACAGTTAGCAGTAAAGAAAAGAAAAAAGAAACTGGAGAAGTTAGAAAGCAAAGAGAATTAAAGATTACACAGTAAAGAGTCGGAACTTGAGCTACTCCGGCTTGCAAGTGTCCGACGGTGTGTTTGGTTGGGTGGCCGGCAACGTAGTCAAGGAGGAGTCACCGGAAAATAATTGCATAATATACCAACGATGATTGATATCAAATTTCAAGTAAAACGAAAAAAGAAAACAGAAATTACCATAAAAATTTTCAGCAAGAAATGATTGAAGTGTATATTGATGAGCAACATGCAAACTTGAACACACGTAAGATCCAATACTGCAACTACAGATTCAACTCAAACAATATTCAGAACAGAAACCAGAAAAAGAAAAAGAAAACTGTTCCCCGTACCTTACACAAATACTAACATAATCTTTACACGCCATGTTCGTTTCAAACGCAAGCAGCAGCAGCAACAACCTCATCATCAGCTACCTTCATCCCAGAAAAAAACAAGATATGTTCTTTTGATATCTTGGCGTTAGGGGCGAAGCCTTTTTCATGATCCTGTCAATGTTGGCGATGGCCAAGAACCTGTCTTGTTCTTTCTGGGACTAAAGGTTGTCAATGAGGTTGTTGCTGTTGCCTTCTGCATATGAAGCGTTGTTTTTTTGATCTCCTCTTTCTGCATGGCTGGAAGCCTGGAAGGTTTTCTGTATTGTTGATAATATACACAAGAAGTAGGGTTTCTGTTTGTTTCTTGGAAATCTTACTTTCTTGGAAGGAAAGAAGTTTTTCTGATGAGGAGAGGGGGAAGAATAGGTTACTTCACTTCTTTATATAGACTAGTTTTTCCATCACGTGCATGGCATAAAATTAATAAACCAAATATAAAATATCATTAATTACAAGAATATAAATAAGATTTATTTAATTTTTTATTCGAGTTTAATTCAAAATAATAGTAAAACTACATGAGTTTTGATCGAATCTAATCTAATAATATTAATATTTTAAATGAGATGTGAATTTTAGATCATATTAGAGTTGTAGAGATTTCATCCCAATATATTTATAAAATGTATTTTTATATGTTTATATATAATTAATTAGATTTCGATGAAAATATATAAGAAAAAATAGCTTACAACAACATTTTACTTTTATTTTATATTATAAAATTAAATGTATTATTATTTTACCTCGCTACAAGTAAGGGTGGACAAAACTCGACTCGATTTGAGGTGAAAATACTCGACTCATTTTGACTTGACTCGAAATTTCATAGACTCGACTCGACTCGAAAAGTTTGAGTTGTAAAATGAAAATTCGAATAACTCGAAATTTTTAGTAATTAAAGGATTAATTTTTAAGTTTGAGATGAATCTCTCAATTTTTTATGATATATATACATTGATATATAAAAATATAAAGAAATATTGCTACATATGAATATATATATATATGCATATCTTATATAATTAGAGAAAATCGTTTAAATTAGAATCAAATCATACTATAACATGATAAATAATTATAATTAAATATTTATAGAAACTCTAAAACTCGATTCGACTCGACTCGACTCGAATTTCTTTAACTCGACTCGAACCGAAAAAAATTCAAACAAAGTTTGAGTTGTAAAATATGACTCGTCAATTCGAATAACTCGAAATTTTTTGACTCGACTCGATCGAATACTCACCCCTAACTACAAGTATAAAATCATTTTTAGTTCACGATAAATTTAATTTTTAATTTTATCACCCGCAAAATATATAATCATCTTTGTTCAATAAAATATAAAGTCGAACGAATCATCGTAAATATTATCCTACAAACTTCCTAATAAAAAGTATATTAAATCATGTTGAGTAGAGTACAATTAAGTTTTTTTTTAAATAAAAATGCTTATATTTAATTCTAATCAAATTAGATTCGTTTGAAATCGAAATCCACATCTTTTGTTATCGTTTTTAGTGTTATAAATGAGACGAGACAGATCGCGGGTTATTGGAGTTTGACTTGGTTAAAGCTTGATTTGATTGAACTCGACTTAAGTTCTTAACGAGCTAAGCCGAGCCGAAACAAACTACTTGATACTCGACTCGAAAAACTCATCAAGAGTTACTCGAAAATATAATACTATTTTTATAATTTAAATTTTAAATTTTTAAACTCTAAAATATAAGTCCTAAATACTAAACCCTAAAATATAAATCCTAAATATAAGTTTTAAACTCTAAATTAACACACTAAACCCTAAAATTAACAAACTTGTGTTTTTACAACTTATGTATCAAAGTTTTTTTCTTATAAAACTTTAAATAAAACGTAACAGATGAAAGTTACTCGAATCTAATACGATCAAAAATCGATAAATACTTAATTCGATTGGACTTAAATATAACATAAATTCTTAACTAGTAGAATTGAACTTAGATTTTTCAACCTCCCGTATATACTTATCCCAAACCCTAAGAGGACAATTAACGGCTATATTACCTTTTACAAGTAGAAGCGCTCCGAGAAACGACGGCCTAAAAATAAGTTAACTAATCACTTCCAAACAACGGCCAAATTCTTACATGCCATTTCTCAGATTCTTTCCTCTTATAAAGATCAATCTTTCACCTGTTTTCAACTCAAAACCCGAAACCATTCCAAAGAAGAAGAAGAAGAAGAAAGCGTAGAGGTTAAGAAACAGAAAAAAAGAATGAGCAAAATCACTCTCGTTTTGATTTTGGTTCTTTTTGTTTCGGTTTCACAAGCCACCAATGAGCCTTCTCCGTCGCCAAAGGTAACCCATCTATCTTCGGCCAGACCACCCACAGCTTCTTCATCTCCTCCAACATCGTCGCCGTCTGAATCTCATTCGGTAACTCAATGGAATTCTCCCTCGATATCGCCTGCTGCAACTCCCACTGCTATCCCCCCATCTGTTCAATCACCCACTGCTATTAAATGCTATTAAATGTTATAAGATACAGTTTGTATTTTGTATCTCATAACTTTTTATATATCACAGAGGGAAGATATTATGCTATTAAATGCTGATAAGTCTCTTGCTGATGAAGAAGATCAGAATGCGGTATGCTACATCATCATTGTATCTGAATCTTCCTAGTTTTAATTCATACTATTTTAACATGCAGAACCTTTAATGTGATAAGACGTACTATATCTTTTCCTACTATAAAATATTTGCACTGCACTAAATTTTATCTATTTCATGAAAACAATTGATTAGGATATGCTTAATTGTTTTTTTCAGTGACAATACTACCTCTGAAGAGGTTACCCTTGAATTGGCACGTCTATTAAACCTTAGTGAAAAGGTCCCCAGACACTTTTGAGTAATGGATAGCAATTATGCTTTGACTTGATGTGTTAATTGTATTAGATGGTTGTCAGTGATTGCTAGCTTTCCTCTCTGTATCTCCTCTAATTGATCTGAATTTCTCAATTCTTTATCTTGCTTTTTTGCTTCCATATATATTTTTAACTGTCTCCTAACTCCTAAGGGTTACAATACCTGAACAAATAAACCCAGGGGAAAGTCCCAATGATAAACAAGAAATAGGACATCAAACCCTGAAAGACGTTCAAGCATTAAGCCTATAGCCCAGCAAAAGCAGGAAACACAAGAAACAATGATTAAAATTGTAGGAACTAAAGTATTTGTGGTAGAAATTATTTTGGCCTCTGTTACCATTAGAATTTGTGCACTGTTTACTGCTTGATTTCATAATTCCTAAAGGTTATTCATAAATTGCACAGATTGCTTTCATACTTGCAAATTAAACTTTTTAGCTGAGCTAATGTCCTTATTGTTGTGTTTTCCAGGGGAAATGTGATTGGCAAGAGAAGAATGGAAATGAAAACACCCCTTCGACTTTTATGCATAAACGATTTGATGTGGATTCTATCTCAAGTTTGCCCCAACAGACCCTTGAAAATATTGAACATCACGTAGTGGAGGGAATGAGAGAAGTATATCCATCCAGCATTATGTTTAGTGGAAACAGAAATATTGAACATTTTACTTGCAATGGGAGGAGCAAGCAAGAAAGGAAATCTCAACTTGGAGAAGATGGTGAGTTTGCAACTTCTCGTATTAATTCTCCATGTCAACCACCCGCAGGCATGTTAAGTGCTGTTCAAAGAATACGAGAAGTTGAGGGGTTCATTATTCCGACGGACAGTGAACAAGTCTGCTCTGGTGGGGATGGAATAAGCTTTCCCGACTTGGACCTTCCAAAGACTACAATAGAACGTGCTAGCCTCCTGGAGCAGCTCTGCAAGTCTGATTGCAACCATACCCCATTATCTCAATTTCCCACCACGTATAGATTGCACCGAACAACTGATCTTTACCAGTTTGTTCCTAATGGACGTCTAGAATGCATGGACCAGAGGAACACCCTTCCCAACAATGATGTTTTAAGAAGTCAACTTAAAGTTAGCACTAGTTGCTTTGGTGATGATACCAACAATGCCTTCCTTGGAAGATCTTTTTCAGATTGCTTGCCGTTTTCTAGTTCTCAAGTTACTGGAGACGGAAAGAAACTGTATCTTCCTCCTACTGCTAAGCTTTGGGATAAAATCACATCATACTCTGGAAGTTCAGAGAAGCGACATAGCTTAAATCCTGACCTTCCCTGCATTAGTGAAGAAAATGAGAACACAGATGATCTGGTGGATAGATTTCAGGAAGATGCTGCTTCTGAAGTTGTGGCTAGCTCTGTCAAAAGGGAACCACTTGCTGATATTAAGGAATGTCCAAATGTTGCTGTAGTAGTTTCTGGAGCTGAACAATTTACTGTTAGAGATAGTCTAGACTCTGTGAACACAGCCTACAGCTTCACTGGGTTCGAGAATGGAATCAAGCCGAAGGTTGGAAAACACAATGCCATCAAGAAGAGAGACACTGGTAAGTTGAAACAGAACCGGAATATGCTACTAGGGGAAAATGATACCAAAAGGGCAAGTGAATCACTTCGTAATAGGTCCAGTAAATCACAGTTATCAGAGAAAACCAGTCTGAGAAATGGTGGGCCAAGTTTCTCACTAAAGGAACCAAAGGTTAACAATATAGTTTCGAACATCACTTCGTTTATTCCAATTGTTCAGCAGAAACAAGCAGCTTCCATTATCACTGGTAATCATCTCTTATGTTTTCTACAACTGTTTCTTTTCTACCAAACATTTTATGAGAACTATATTACATATAGATCACACCCGATGTTTGTTTTTTTTGTGATTCTTTTTAGGGAAGAGGGATGTTAAAGTGAAGGCTCTAGAGGCAGCTGAAGCTGCAAAAAAACTTGCTGAAAAGAAAGAGAATGATCGAAAGATGAAGAAAGAGGCATTAAAACTTGAACGAGCAAGATTGGAGCAAGAAAACTTGAGGCAGTTGGAGCTTGAGAAGAAAAAGAAAGAAGAAGAACGAAAGAAAAAAGAGGTTGATATGGCTGCCAAGAAAAGAAAGAGGGAAGAAGAAGAAAAGTTGGAGAAAGAAAGAAAGAAAGAGAAAACATATGGAGGAAGCACGGAGGCAGCTGCGTGCTCTTGAAGAGAAGGTACCTTCAAAGAAGGATGAGAATGAAAAAAAGTCCCAAGCCCAGGTAAACTCCCTTGTGGCTTAAAGAAGATTTCGTTTTTAAGTCTTCCTTTCTGTGGAATGGCATTAACTTTGGGTCTCTGTTCTAGGATGAGAGAGGACAAATAATGAAGGTTCCTCCTCGTGATGAAGCAGCAAAGCATAAGAAAGTGCAAAAGGAAATAGTAGGTGGGAATGGAGGAAAAGTGTCAGAGATGGAATTGAGAACGGCTATTGCCCCAACTTCCGTAAAACCATGCACAGCCTTTGAAGATAATAATGCAAAGGTAAAGTTCTTGTAGCAGTATACTTTTCAGATCTTCATTTTAGTGTAGTCATTTACTCTCAAGATATTATCACTTCTTTGGCTTAAATGAAAGGAGTTTTAAGAAGTCCCCTCAGTATTACTCTTATAGTGAACTAATGTTATATCTCTTTATTGCTAAACCATAGGGATCGGAATATGTTCTCTTAGAAAAAATGCTAAAGTATTCTCTCACCTTGTATTGAGAGGGTATATAACATATGTTTTTC
The DNA here is from genome assembly GCA_035048815.1 of Abelmoschus esculentus. Classification (NCBI taxonomy): domain Eukaryota; kingdom Viridiplantae; phylum Streptophyta; class Magnoliopsida; order Malvales; family Malvaceae; genus Abelmoschus; species Abelmoschus esculentus. Next base: position 1,626,450 of record JAUCBN010000043.1, read on the forward strand.
ACCATGTACAAACACAAAAATGAAAGGAAAGTATGCAATGAAATTTTCTTATGCAATGACAACATATGGACCATTGTTTTAAGTTTGAATTAAGCTATGCTGCAGCTGCAGTAAAGTGATGGAGTGTAAATTCTGGCTTAGTAATAGGGCGGCCTTCAAATGGATTGTTTCTTAATATTATTTGTTCTAGCATCATGTGGGGACTGAATCTTTTTCAGGTAATGAGCAACAGGGATGGTGCAACAGGGAGCGATAACCCAATTGCAGATATAAGTCGAGAACAGTCTTATGATATTACTCCATACAAAGGTTCTGATGATGAAGATGAAGACGATGAACCGAACAATAAATTTATTCCTTCATGGGCCAGGTATGTAACTCAGTTTAGGCGTCCTAAAATTTGGTATGGTGTTCCTGCTTAGTAACACATGTACAATTCCATTTTTTCCTAAAAAGGCACATAAATAAGATATATACTGTTAGTTTTTGGCAATTGGTTGTTTTCAACTGTCCCCCCCCCCCCCCAGAAAACTAGTTTTTTTACTTTTGTTTTCTTGCAGTAAAAAGCGTGTGGCTCTTGTTGTCGCTTCCCAACAACAATTAGATCCAGAAGTAATATTCCCCCCAGGAAGCTTTTGTAGCATTTCTGAAGGTAATCATCATACAAACTATAAAATCTTGTACTATGCTCTGATAAATTAGACTAAACAGTCATCATCTTCCACAGTTCTGTTACCAAGAAAGCTCCAGCAAAATAGACCGAGTTAGATCAAACGGTACGGTTTCGAAAACCAAAGTATCTTCAGCCAACTCAATGACACCTCTTCAATGCACAGAAAGGTACACGATCTCTTCAGTTTCACTAGCATCATCTTCTATTCTTCTAGGCATTGGCAACTTTTAACCCTAAATCACATATTGAGACAACAACTAACAATCGATGTAGATTGTGGTTATGCCATCATCACAACTTAGAAAAAAAATTCCAACTTTCCAATGTCAATGTTTGTTTGTGCAATCTAGTCCCTCACTCTGTTTAATGATACAAAAACAGTGAATATCTTCTGTATCTTCTTAGCATTACAGATAGGGCAAAAGATGTTTAAATTGTTTATTCTGTTGTACTTTGAAGTCCATTATTGTATATAACTGACATTGTTTTGATTTTTGATGCACATGTGATGTGATGATGTTGGGCCATTTCAACCTTAAAATTTTGGATACCTGTTTATAACGGCTCAATGACGTGGAATGGTATGGTTTTGGTCTGGAATTGGCCCCAATGCTCACATCACATGCTTGCTCATTATAATAATATTGGTGTCTCCTAAATCAGATTTCATTGCTTTGTTTATCGGTTTCGTTGGCATTGCTGAGTGCTGACACCAATTCTGATCCACTTTCTATGTAGACGTTTGAGTTAGATTCCAAATGTCCAATCATATAAAATAAAAGTACATATACTTTGGAATCTATAGTTTCACCCAAAAGCTTAAATTGATATTGATTATTTATAAAATGGTGGAAAAACTGTACATAAATCTTTAAAAATGAGTTTTTTTTGTTAAAAAATTTAAATATTGAATACAATTTTCTTAATATTTTTATCTTTCTGTATCTAAAATTAAAAATTAAAAAAAATCTTATCATGGTGTTATATTTATAGGATTATTATTCATGCATCAACATAGGAATAAGTACGTTAAATTTTATTTTAAAAATTAAAATTAAAATTTTAAAACTAAAAAAAATCATAAAATATTATCTTTATACTCGATTTTTTTAGAGTATTTCTATACTGTAATTGGTTCAACTGTGAACATGTCTCATCGCCTTTAAAACGGTCACTTTCTTTTGGGTGGGGTCGTGGGGTACAAAATCCCACATCAGATCTCTCCTCTTTTTCAGTTCCCACCTCAACCAATCATAAAACTTCGCCGTTTCGACCGAGAGAAATTATATCATGGATCACTTTTACTATGTCATCAATGGGACCAACTACTAAAAAATGGATTAGTCCACTACGTCATCAATGGGACCCACTCAATAATTTTTAATTTTTAAATGGAGATTTACTTAGGAAAAAAAATAAAAATTGATGAGGTAGGTAGTTTTTAGTGGTTGATCTCATAGACACGTGGTGAGGCTCATATATGATATAATTTTTCCAAAAGGCTACCTTCAATCTTTCTGACCGTTATTAACACTACTGCTTTAAAATTTTAAACCCCGCAGCCGCCCTATTTCCAACCGTTTGAACCACGTTTCTGGTTTCCCTCTCTCTTCTTCCTCATGCCATTGTCTTTGTATTTTATCCAAAAAAGTCAAGACCTTGGTTAACCTTTGTAGTATCATTTAATCTTGCAGATCAAGAAACCAATGGCGCAAACGATCTTTCTTGTTTTCTTGTTTCTTCTCTTCAATTCCATATCTCTAATCTTATCTGAAAACACCTCCTTTGATTTCCCTTCCTTCACCGTCAGGAACCTCACCCTGCTCGGTGATTCCCATCTCAAAAACGGCGTGGTCGGTCTCACCAGGGAGATCGGTGTTCCGTCTTCGAGCTCGGGAAGCCTTGTCTATGAAAACCCAATCCGTTTCTTCGATCAAGAATACAATATCACGGCTTCTTTTTCGACAAGTTTCTCTTTTTCCATCAACAGTCTCAACTCGGGATCTTTTGGCGACGGTTTGACGTTTTTCCTTTCCCCTGATAACCAAACCCTCGGCAGTCCTGGAGGGTATCTTGGCCTTGTCAACTCTTCGGAGCCGAACAAGAACAAGTTTTTAGCAACTGAATTCGATACCAAGCTCGATACTGAATTCAATGATCCCAATGGGAACCATGTCGGTTTGGATATCGATGAGCTCGATTCGATCATGACAGTTGATCCAGTGTTGCAGAACATTGATTTGAAGAGTGGGAATTTGATCACGGCTTGGATTGATTACAAGAATGATCTGAGGGTTTTGAATGTTTTCTTGAGTTATTCGACTTTAAAGCCTCCAACGCCATTGTTATCTGTGGATATTGATTTGTCTCACTATCTTAAAGATGATATGTTTGTTGGTTTTTCGGCTTCAACTGAAGGGAGTACTGAAGTTCATTTGATTCATTGTTGGCGTTTCAAGACTTTTGGTTTCATTCCCGTGAGACCGAAATCACATCCTCATAATGTATCCGACAGTTCGGTAACAGAAATACCGGAACTTCCTGTATCGAATTCTACCAAAAAACACCATAACAGGCTTGGTTTAGGAATCAGCATTGCAGGTCCGGCATTCTTCTTTGTGGTTCTTGCCGTTTTCGGTTATGTTTCTGTGAAGAAATGGAAGGATATGAGAGTAGAAAAGGGTCTGAGAGCAGAAATTTTAACAGGGCCAAGGGAGTTTAGTCACAGAGAACTATATGCAGCCACAAGAGGGTTTCACTCGAGTCGAATCATTGGACATGGTGCGTTCGGAAATGTTTACAAGGCCGTTTTCGTTTCTTCAGGGGATGTCGGAGCGGTGAAACGATCTAAACATTCACACGAAGGGAAAACTGAATTTCTGGCTGAACTGTCCATTATAGCTGGTTTGAGGCACAAGAATCTGGTTCCACTACAAGGTTGGTGTGCTGATAAGGGAGAATTGCTGCTTGTTTATGAGTTCATGCCTAATGGAAGCCTTGACAAGGTGCTTCATCCAGAGACCGAGAATAGCGTATTCCTGACATGGTGCCATAGACAGAATATTGCTATTGGATTGGCCTCTGTCTTAGCATACCTGCACCAAGAATGTGAACAACAAGTCATTCACAGAGACATTAAGACGAGTAATATAATGCTTGATGTCAACTTTAATCCAAGACTTGGTGATTTCGGTTTGGCAAGATTGATGGATCACGACAAGAGTCCGGTTTCGACACTTACTGCAGGAACTATGGGTTATCTTGCTCCTGAGTACCTTCAGTACGGGAAAGCAACCGAGAAAACCGATGTTTTCAGCTTTGGTGTCGTTATTCTTGAAGTGGCTTGTGGTAGGAGGCCAATAGAGAGGGACGTAAACAGCCAGAAAACTGTGAATTTGGTTGACTGGGTTTGGGGATTGCATGGTGAGGGACGGATTGTTGAAGCTGCTGATAAAAGGTTGAACGTGGCTTTCGAGGAGGAAGAAATGAGGAAGCTGCTGCTTGTAGGTTTGAGCTGTGCACACCCTGACAGTGCTGAGAGGCCTTCAATTAGGAGAGTCCTTCAGATCCTTAACAACGAGGCCAATCCGATAGCCGTGCCGAAGATGAAACCAAGTCTGGTTTTCTCTTGTAGCTTAACTGTTGAAGACATTGTCTCGGATGATGAAGAAAGCAAAACAACTGCTTGAAGACCGGAAAGGATCCAAAGCTGATTTAGAGTTATTGTCATTTTTTTTTCTAACACGTTTGATTCTTTAGGACCAACATTATAGTATTATTTCAGTTTAGTTTGCTAATTCTGAGACTAGAAGTTCATTAATCTGAGTTCAAAAGTACTGTATTGAACTGTGGTCTCTGCTGTAATATGATTCAGGGAATTAGATCATATAAATATGCTAAAGTGAGCTAATAAGGTGTTTTTTTTTTAAAGATGGTCCGACTCAAACCGACCCGAACAAACCGATTACCTCTAATAAGATGTCTATTCTTTAAAGGTGGTGCCTAAGCAGAAACAGATCTATGTTTATGCTGGGCTGGGTCTCTTGTCCCCTACCAATTTCTTTTCCCTTTATCTTAGATCTTCAAAAGTATACTAGTTTTATGAGACAGATGCTATTACCTGTACCAGTAGACTTTGAATCCTTCCCACCAGCTCAACTTGACCTACAACTACCACCAATATGGAACATTCCTACAAGTCCATAAAGGCAGCAACACAACCTCCTACAAGTGGTGAACCACAAAAGATGTTTGTCGGGACAAAACCATAATTTACGGTTAGAGGCAAAATATATATATGTTTAAAAAGTAATAGGATAAATTAAAAAATAAACCAGTTTAAAAACAATTCGTATAAAAAGATCAAAGTAAAAAATAAAATTTTTCGGGGCGACGACAATCGCTCTCCCCACCCCCTTAATAGCTTGGTACCTGGTTGTTGGAAGTAAAGTCATGGAAGATGCATAGACTAAGTCACTTGGCATGAAACTTCTGTAATTAAATCTTCTTTAAAAGAGGAAGGAGAGTGTCAAAAGAGAAATTAACCATCTACTTTAAAAATTATTGATCAAAAATTTATTTTTTTTAATAAATCTTGATTTTATTTAGAAAGAAAAAAATTCTAAAAAAAAAAAACTCGTTTAAAACCCAAAATTTAAAAAATAAAAATAAACAATTTTATCAACCGATTAAATATATTTTTGCTATTGATATGACACATGACAACATGAAAAACATAAATGATAAAATAAAAAATATAAAGTATTTTTTATCGTCATGTCTAATTTATAATTTTATCTTGATTTTAAATAAAATAATAAAAAAAATTCTTTAACGATCAAACATAAAATTAATAGATCGATATACAAATCATTATGTTTTCTATTATTAATCCTTCGTGAAATATATTTTTAAATAAAATATTTTATATGGATCCTTATACAATTAAACAAATCAATTTAGTCTTTTTATTACAAAGACTCGTAATAAAATCTAAGGATCTATGTAATGAAAATATATTTGATTTAGTCCATGTATTAAAGGGACCGGACGAAAAAACATTTAAATATGTATATCTGGTCATAAATGATGTGATGAACCGAGACAATATAATAATTTTTTGAACCGAACATATTTTAACCTAATTCGTATTTAATAATTTATGAATAAGAAGTCAACCACATTAAATTATAGTCCAATTCTTTTCGCTAATAATGTCACCAAAAATGATCCTGGCCCGGTCGGAAAACAGCTTTTTGTGTCAAGGTTAGAATTTAAATTATTTTTAAAGATTTAATTAATTAAAATTATTAATTTAGATGTTTATAATAGTGTATTTAGAGTGAAATGTTTGAATTTAAAAAAAAAATCGTAAAATGAGGTTTTTAAGACATTTAAATAAAAGAAACATAAAGATTTTTTTATTTTTAATAATTATAAAAAAATCTTTAAACGATTAATAAATTAAAAAAATAATTTTATAAACAAAAAATAATATATACATCTAAATATAATAATTAATAAACTTATATTTAAAATATAATTTTGTAAATAAGAAATTAATATATACATCATTCCTTGAAGCCATAGAAACGTAACAATTGTAATAAAATCTCATTATCTATATTCAATAAGCCGTATATGCCGTATATGATGTGACGTAAAGTGGTCGATTATTGTAGGTTGGTTCGTTACAAAATTTTAATTATATCGATAAATAATTATAAAAGAATATTAAATTATTTATGATCATTGATAATCTTAAATCAAAAACTAGTGTCGTAAGAATATTTATACAAACGTTAAACAATTGTAATAGTATACATAGAATGTGTCATAAGGCTGAGACGACAAAGACAAAAAAAAAATATATCGCTATTTAAATTCCTGAAAGAAACGCAACACCGTTGGTTGGAGAGAAACTGACAAAAGATGAAGCAAAAGCACATGGATCCTACAGACAAAAAGGAAAAAGTCACAAGACTCCGGTCGTCCCAGCTCCAAGGGGACCTGGACAAGAACTCGAGCTTGGTGGAACTTTTATTATGTTTTACAGTCTTGCAGCTGTATCCGGCCGCCATAGCCACCGACCTAAATTCCAACCTGCATGCATCCATAAGAATATATACTGTAGTCTGTAGTCTGTACATACAATATACATATTACCTACAGGCTACAGGCTACACATATGTGGAAAATCACTTGTTTTATCCCTTGATGAGCCCTAGCTTTTCCCTCCAACCTCACCCAACTCGAAACAAAATCGATCGAGAAAGTATCTCAGAGGAAGGGTAAAGACAAGTTAAAGCATGAAAGTTGCAGAGAAGATAAAGCTTCAACTTTTGCTTTAACATTTCCATTGCCCTTTCTGTGAAACCTTCCATTTCCATTTCCTACTTATACGATATGGTACTAGCTATAGCCTTTCTCTGCAACTAGATCAAACTGTCAACAAAACTGAGAAAGTACTATTTCAGAGGAAGGACAAAGACAAGTTAAGGTTGTCTTCCCTAAACAACCTTTGTCTGAACTTGTCATTGCCTTCCTCTAAAACCCTTCTGCTTATCATTGGATGTTCTATTTGTGGCAAGAACAGCCTTCTCCATGTATTTATAGTAATATGAGACTCCTACACAAAAGAAAGGAAATTTAGCATGTAATTTCCAGGAAACAGTGATGAAATAAATGTCAAAATAAAATGTATTTAAACTCGTCGTTTAATATATAATTAATGGTATAATTTGTTGAAGAAAATATAATCAACTTGTCTTAAATATTCTGAGAAGATACACAGTAACTACAGGGTCAATGGTTGTGAGTAAACTATATGAATGTTTAATGAGTCTTTCCTTCCTTTTAATTTTGTTGTTGGGATTTTTTCCTTCCTCCTTCCTCAACTTTCACTATAAAATATTCTGTCCCACAAAATTTATTTATATATATTTTATCGCGTTATTTATAGTCCTTAACCATTAAAAATTAGTTAATTAATTTTATATTTTTTATATTATTTTTAAAAAATATTTTTAAATAAAATTACTCATTTATCTTCGTTTATATTATTAATTCGTTTATATTTTTAAAAAATATATAAACTAGATAATTATCTACTTAAGACTCGACAATATTAAACATTTTTATTTTAAGTCAAACAATTTAAAAATATATTTTTAAATTACATTTTAAAACCACTTTTCCACCACACTTTTCAAAAACAATATCAAATTGATCCTAAAACATATTATATGAAGTTTTTATTTTTAAGGGATGTAGTGTTTTTTTTTCTTCTTATTTCAACAAAGAACAAAAATTATGTCTTTTTCGGTGTTCCAACATTAAAAAAATACTAAGAAATTAAATTTTAAACCCTAAACCCCTAAACTCTAAAAAAGTATATCCTACCATAAAGTTCTTAAACTTTAATCATAAATTTTAAACTCTAAATCTAACCATAAAAAGGACCAAGTATTTCTTTTCTTCCAACCCTTTGTTTCTTATTAATTATATTTTGATTAATAAATACAAAAAGACCAATTCATGATATTGATATGGAAGGAACATCATAATTTCAGAGATTAATTTAGGTATGTGTGTACAGAAACTCAATTATATGTTAAAGCTATTGTTTTTCCACACAGAAAAGTATTCAAGTCCATTGAATTGACTTGTTCTTGCATGGTAACATATGGGGTAGACGTGTAGTGTTTTTTTAGACATTAGTACAAGGTTTAGGTATAAATTATTCCGGTAAGAACGTTAGAGGTTCAAATACTGACGTTTATGAACGGATCATACTGATTGAAAGAGTCGTTTATTATAAATTTATATAATATATAATTTAGATTAATCGATCAATAAATTAAATATACGTAATCGCTCTATCGGAACAGTAAAGCTGCATGTATAAATTTTACAGCTTCTCTGTCTGATGGGGGTTGACAAGAGATGAAACTACCAAGGAAGAACACGGATTCGACACGGTTTAGGAAAATAAGAAGGATTTGGGACACGGTTCATTCTGGGAATCTCAACTAACACAACATTGGTAGGTTAGGTCATCTTAATTGTCTTGGTAAATTGATGGTTTGGGTCCTTATACTATGCTGAAATTTGGATTCTAGTCCCTATATCTTAATTTGACATAACTTTGTTAAATACTTTATAAGGTGATTAATTAGTTTAAATAGTTAACACTAATAATTATTTTGTTTAAAATCTTGTTGTGGGATTTTCTAAAACATAGTTAAATATATAGCTTTTAAAAAGAAATATAATAAAAAAGAGAACGCCACTTGCAGGTGACGTCTTCCCCCAAATCGTCACCTGTAGGTGGCGTTCTACTATTTGTACTGTAGCTTTTGGTTTATATTTTCAAATAAACTTTAAACACCATATTTATATAAATAAAAATTCTAAATGACCTAAAAATCCAAAGCTTCCGATAAAATACACAATTTGTCCCTAAACAACGGCCCAGCTGTAGCCATAAAACAGTTCTATGGATAGTGATTCATAACTAAGGCCCAATGTTTCAAAGAAATTTAATAATCAACGCTATAAAGCATCAGGCACAGCTCAGACAGTTGAACTCACATGCGTGATGGTTGAGTGTTCGATTGGATTAAATAAAAAAATTAATTAATAAATTGTATTTAAATTTTTTTGAGTCTTTATGAAATTCGAGTCTGAGATATTTAAGTTTCTATTCAAATTTAATTGTAAATATGACAATCGATGGCCGTGGAGCAGATGTTCATATAGCATATGGGTGTGGTATTACACTTTAGTTTGTGGAGAACATCATCATTCACAATATCCATGTTCAACACATCTACATGTTAAGGTGGCCTAATCAGAGACTCGAAAGATCATTTCGGTATAAGAATAGGTAGCCGATGGAGATGAATTTTTCATCTTTGGTTCATTAAAGATCTGGTTAAATCATATTTCAATGTTCGAGTGTTAAGACAGACTCATCGATGTAATACAAGGTTCCACTGTCATTTCACTCACCATGACCATGTAAGTTTCACCTTAAAAACACTTAGCACACTACACATTTCTTCACCCGATTTTTGACCCGAATTTTCTCGGATTTCTCTTTCAGGTGATCTTGTTAGAGGAAGTGAAACGTTTTATCACCGTTGTATTCAACCATTTCGGTAGGGAATTGGTACAAAGAATGCCTAGATGCCGATGGGGATGGGGATTCTTCCATGTCGTCAACAATGACTACACTCATTGGAAAATGTATGCCATTGGTGGCAGCGCACATCCTACCATTATGAGCCAAGACAACAGGTTCATTGCACCAGATGACCACCGAGCTAAAGAGGTAATGAAAATGCAACGACATAAACATCCCTTCATGTTGTAAGATTAAATAGGTTTGTTCATTGCATTTCTGCAGATAACACAAGAAGACTTGTTCATGAACGGAGCCTTCTTCAGAACATCGGGGCCACCTCCTCATTCAGAATTTAAAAAGAAGCAAATAATCAAAGCCAAGCCTTCAACTTTCGTTAGAAGACTAACTCGTTTTGCAGGGACGTTGAACTGCAAGAAAGAGTCAAATGCTAGAAACAGCTCCGGATTCCATGAATGTCTGCAATTTTTTTCTTCTTCCTTGAGGCATAAGAAAGACACGATCTCCAATGAACACCATATATATAAATGAAAGACATGTATTTTTTCTCGAACTTAATAAAAAAATCTAAAATAATATTAAAAATTCTTGGTTTTGTATGCCATTATTTGTTGGGAATATATATATATTGAGCTCCTTGCTGTCGTTTAGACTTTTCTAAACCACCCATGTTTGATCCCAAAGGCATAAATCAAGGGTTTTATTTTCTCCCCCACCCCCATTCCTATATATTCCTTCTATTTTTAGGATTATTAATGTTTTCTTTTAGACTAAGAATATAATCTCATGTTGCAGAATATAATCTCATGGTGATATTAATTATTTTTAGGAAAATTCAGGACATATCCGTTCCCACCTCCACGTCATCAGTTCAGTACTGAGTTTAACGACTCAGTTTCCCCCTTCCTTTTCCATTAACAGTCCAAACTAACGCTGTTTTCCCTGGTTCCAATTTCATCTCTTTCTTCACATTTTCCTCCCAAAAAAGTTTCTTCTTTCCCTCTCTAAAAACTCCCAAATCTCTCTCTAAACCCTTCTATATATCCTCTCCTCTCTCTCTTCACGAGTAAAGTTTCTCTCTTGAGAATTCATGTCGGTGTGTAATCTTTTCGGGATTTTGTTGCCTTTTTCATTTCTGTTTAAATTCATTAATTGGAAAGTCTAATTTTGATGTATGATTTAATTTTTATGTTTTCTTATAGTTATGAACTTTGGGTTGTTTTGATTCATATAGTTCTGGGTGGGTGTGGGGGGTTGATTCTGAGTTTTTTAAAAAAACTTTTGTTGCTGATGATCAGAGTTTTAAAGTTACCCTTTTTCATCTTTTTGGTAACTGCTTTCTTTGATGTGTTTTGCAGCTTTTTCTGGAAAATGGGTTTTCTTCTTTTTGTTTTGTTTAACTGATTAATTGTATACCATTGGAGCTATGTACTTCTGAAATGACATGATTTATGGTTTGGAATTTTCTTGGAAGATAGATTAATATTGATTGAAGATGGAATGTATTGGCAAATGGGTGGATTGTTTCGACTATGTTTGTCGAATCTCTTCCGAATTGGATTCGGGATGGTTTGATTAATGTATCATTAATTTTGTGTGGAAAATGTAGTTTCTGATTAATTATTGAAGCTGGGAAGTAGAGAGTGATAAGCTAGGAATTAAGATTGTGATAAAGCTAGAAAATTAACTTTACTCGGGAGTCTCAGAGGGCATGTATTGTTACTTACATCATAATCCAGAAATTTGTTCACATTCTGAAATAGATGAATCTTTTTGTGTCAATCTTTTCGGAATAAATTGACCAGCACTACTAAGTAATTAGAGTTGTTTATGGGACCTATGACACTGTTTATTTTGAAAGATGTTACTAAATTATGTTTGGATTTCCATGACTTGCTATGTTTTGATACTTTATGTAACTTCATGTTCAACTTTTTGCAGATTCCTTTTTATCTTGTTGCTGGATAAGTTCAGCTTTTCACTGTATCTTTCCAAGAATGTGATCATTTCATTGTTATCTGGTTGTGGCTTCATATTGATAATGCATATGATTTTATGTGGTCATTTTTATCTCTTTGAATGATCATTGTGATTTACATCAATTATTGCTCATGTGGAGCCTTCTGTTTGAACTGTGTAATTGATATTGCTATTTTGGCATGGCTTTCTTTCATTAATAAAAGAAAACACTTAAACTATGTGTTCAGCACCAAAATATAGTAGATTAGTAGTCAGAAACAATGCCCTGTAATGTCAATTAGTCTTGCAGTTGTTAAATAAATGGAATTTTACCAAGTTAAAGCTGAAGTTGTGTAATGCCCTTATAGTAACTAGCAGCTTTCTTTTAGCAGTTCCATTGGAATTTACAGTTCAGATTGTATAGGTGATCTTATCTTGAATTGAACGTGTTGCTAGTTCAGAATAGAAAAGATTTGCAATGTGAAATTGAATTCATTGTGGCAATTAGCTATTCAGTGACATTCTTGAATTTTGTTAGGTTACCTTCATATTTTGTTTATTTGCTTACCTTGTTTATAAGGGTCTTGATGGGAATTCACTTTTTATTTTACCTGATAGGAAAAGGGTCAGCCATTGCCAAAATTTGGTGAATGGGATGTCAACGATCCTGCCTCAGCCGAGGGGTTTACTGTGATCTTTAACAAGGCAAGGAACGAGAAGAAAACAGGTGGCAAACCTGAGTCACCTGCAAAGGCTGAGCCTCATGCTAAGCTTGGAGCAGAACCTGGCAAAACCCAACCTGTAAGTGATATCTAACGACTTGATCTTAGCATCTAATAACAGTTTGCTTGTATGTTGTACCATTTCCATATGGAATAATTGTAATATACTGCTGCTATGATGATTTTAGAAAAAATGGTTTTGCTGCGTTCAAACTCCAGCTGCAGAATGATGACGAAGCCCTACTCATATAAGACTAAGAGCTTCCACAAGTATGTTAAAGCCCCACCATATGTTCCTAAGCAAGATAGGTTCCATAGGGCTTGATAAGTCCTAGATTTCCATTTTCTGGTGTAAAATTAATTCGGGGTGAGGAAGAAGTAAATAAGACAAACACTTTGTATCTATATGTATTAATTTGGTGGGTTGTTATTACTTATTAGACACTATGCTATTTCATTGTCTCTGACGCCTTTGTGTTGCAAAGCTATAGTGCTTTTTCTGTGACACATTCCTTATTCATGATTATACATGTGATCTATGTGTTTTCAAAAAGTTGCCTTTGTTTCTCATCTTTTTTCTATGGGAGATGTATTTCAATGGCAGTTTATGCAAGCAGAAGAACCTGCTTTTGAATTATGGCTATATTCGATAGAATTTCTATGTTTCTCAAAAATGTTGAAGATAAAGTCCATCATAACAGTAAATATCATTGATTTCATGAATTAATGTGTATATCAAGTGCCTGAGATGGCAATAGTCTACAGGATCCTGAAAATAAGAAAACAGAGCGGTGCTAAAACTAAACCCGGGACATTCCAAGCTTTCGTTCAAAAAGGCGTCGAAGTAGGTAAACTTGCAGAACACTGGCTCCAATTAGTGCTGCAGATTCATAGAAGGCCTTGTGAACTGCTCTTCTACTCATAGCTTCATTTACTGCATTTACAGTAAGAAAATGATTAGAGGAAAAAATAAACTGGAAAGGATTCATGAGTGATTAAAGCAATGACCACATAGAAGGGTTCCTTTTCAACCTCACAATATTCAATTTTAGGGTTTTAGGTTGTAGAGTAGAATTTAAGGTTTATAGCTAGAACATAGAGTTTAGGTTTTAAGGTGTTATGGATTTAAGTTTTAGATTTTATAGCTCGAGTATGAAGGGTTGTGTAATTTTTTTACACTTGTGTATCAAAATATAACCCTATATACATATATCGAAACAAAATCTTCAGACTTCAGCTATGGAGTAAAAGTATTGCAAAATATCATTTCCTAGTATATAATTCACAATTGAATCTAGCTATAGCAGCAAATTGCTTCAAGGTAAAGGTTCCCGATACCTATGAGTTTGAAGCTATAGCAGCAGATATATAAGTTCCAAAGGTATCAAGGTCAGAACATCATCTAGAACTGTCATAATCAACAATAGGAAAGGATCAGGTGAATATACCTATTGCCTGACGTTCTGTCTGAGCCTCTAACCAGTGCTGTTCGAACTGGATGTTATAAAGAGCATCCTCTAACTTAGATATTTGTTCTAACAAAGGGTCGAAATGCTCTGCAGATAAGCAAGAGACCAGCAGTCAGTACATGTCATATTAAAGGTTCCACTGGGGAAGAGAAACATTAAAGCAAAAGAAACACGACTTACCATCCTTAGCATGCTGATCATAGTACGTAAAATGGCTTTCATGGACATCAAAGTCAACAGTTTCGTAATAAGGAGATTTATTACTGAAGCAGAAACGGTGTACTCCTTTTTGACGAGCAACAAACTCAAATTTCTCACTTATCTTGTCCCGGTAATCTTGAATCTGATCACCAGAAGGTCCTTTCACCTAACAATTGCAACAAGTAGCAAGTTCAAAAAGACTGAGACTTTGAGTTCCCAAACAATTTTGCAAATGGGCAATTCAAAAGAAAATGAGAAAACTATATATACATCTCATTCTTTAACTTGAACACACTGCAAGTAAAAACTTTCCTGAACCCGTTTTCAGAATTCAACTTATTCAGATCAAAACAACAAGTACCACCTAAAAATCACCAAAATTCAGAGAAAAAGAACAACTCTTAATAGCATTAGCAGCCAACGGATTTCTAGAAGTCAAAAAGTTGAAATATGTTTCCATTTCTAGTCCACATTAACAACTTCAAGAAAATGGTCTGGAGGTAAAGGTGGACTCCAAATCCGACCACTGGACTTGTAGTCAATTCATAAAGGAGTTTGATCTGATTTAGATTCGTAAGATCACCCATTCTCCAACACGATTAGCATGCAGTTCACACCATTAACAATACCACAAGTAAGAAATCTCAATAGTGCAACAAACAAACTACATGCTAGCAATTGAAACACGAGTACACGAAGTAAGAAAGAGCTGGGAAGCTTACCACCAGATCAAGACCCTCATGACTATTATGCCAAGTTGAATCGGCCTTAATGACAACGAAAGACACATGAACCGTATCCCCTTCATACTTAACATCATGAGAGAAGCACTCTTCTCTATCAATTACAAATCTTATTCCAAACACAGCATTCGGGTTACACAAGAATACTAGTAATATAACAGCAACAACTTCAAGGGATCTGATTTTCATCTGCAAATTACAAAGACAAAGGATCCTTGTTATAAAAAGGGATTATCAAAAACATGAATACATTGCATTATTATATAAATCAAATACCAACAGAGTAATACTTCACAAAACCTAACATAATAATAACATATAAACAGTAACAGCTAAAGGGATTTTCCAAAACTTTACCCAAAACAGATAATGGAATAAAAAACCCAGAGAGATACCCACAAATCATTCATTTTCCCCCTTCATGACAATTGATTAAAACCAGGAAAAATTTTCCACCAAAAACATTTAAAAAAACAAAAAGAAGAAAACTTGTTCAAACCAGAAATTTTCAAGCAACCCTCACAAATATTGAAGCAAAAGAAAAGGATAAAACATATAAACAAGATGGAATTAGGATTACAATTGAATGATCTAGTTGGTGCATGAAAATGCTGGAAAAAGCATGAAAACAATTCAAAGCTACGATTTTTTTATATAAAAAGGAAAAAAATTTAAACAAAATTTTTACCTTTTCCCCCATTTTGTTCCTGTTTTTGAAGATTTTACAAGAACGTGAAAGATTAGATTAGATCTTTTGAAGCGTTCTGAAGACAGACGGTACAAGGGGAAGGAGTTTTAAAGACCAACGAAGTTGTCTCACAGGGTTATAATCACCTGTATCTAATGTGCAGAATAACATTGTTTTTATCCAGCGTGGCCCTATTGTATTTTTTTTTATTTTTAAGTATTTGGTTTTGGAATTTTTTAGGTCTAAAAAGAAAAGAAAATTCTATTTATTTAATTCTATAATTGTAATTAATGGTTTAGCATGACCAACGGATATAATCAATTTCGTCATGTCTATGAATTTTGAGCAAACTTGTAATTGTAAGTTTATTTACAAGATAATTAACCTAAGTTTGAATAACTTATTTTTTAAATTATTTTAAATAATTTTGCCGGAATTTCCCTTAGCTCTAAACGTGAGCCATTTAGCTCTAGAATGACTCAAGTTGAGCTAGCACAAATAGTGGAGACCAGGGGTGGTCAGATAGGGCAGCTTCCTGTTCGGTATATGAGCCTGAGGGACAGTATTAATTTCCACAGTAGTGTAACGGTAGCACCGTAACGGATTTAAGGTTATTGTAAAACAAGCCATGTTCGAGATTTAAATTTACTAGAATTTTTTATAAACAAGCTGTGTTCGACCGCAAACACCACAACCGCAATGCGAATACCTTCGGGTCTTTGTGGTTTGCCTGTGTTCATCTTCATTTGCTTAAAGGAAGCACAGGTCTGCCCTAGCACAGTTTATCAAGTCAAGAATGTTAAACAAGTACAAGCTGACACAGCCAATACAACTGATTTGATAGCTATGGAGCTTGGCATCTTGCCATTGTGCTTCCTAACGAACAATCCTTAGTACAAAGGCCAGTTGATGAGAACCGAAAGGCTGCAAACAAGAATATGTAATATCACTGTTTCATACAACCTAAAATTGACCTCATTGGTGAACAATTTGTTCATTAGTAAATTCATCAAACCAGTTGTTGCCAATATGGTGAACATTGGGAGGATGCTCCCAACTCCATTCTCTCTTTCGAGTATTGGTGGCCGACGTTTCATTCAGAAACTTTGGTGGTGATTACGGATTACGGATACCAAATCTGAAGAAAATCCTAGTGGATTCGCAACCGTATCGATGAAGGAAAAGGGGTAGGAGTTTGTTCTTTTGTAGAACCATATTCTTTGATCATTACACCAACCAAAGACTGTGCCATCACTCCACAAGAACTCAGCTAGGCTACAGCCTGCAGGAGTACTTGGAAAACACCACAGAGGCAAATGGAATAAACCATGTACTTGAAAGGTGGACATGTTTCAACATAGCATGAATACAGTTAATCTGAGTCGACCGAAGAGAAACTGTTGTGTTTTCTTGACGTATCGGTGGCTCTATTACAGGATCCGCCGTGCATGGAAAAAATCAACTCCCGGCAAGTCTTTTTGGCTTAACCTTTGCTGATCCTGTCCTTGAATGTGTCCATGCACAGCGGCCATGTAGTTGATGTTTGGTTTGGTTAAGCGATATGTCGAGAAAACGAGGCAAAGAACCCTGGATTTATTCTATTAGGTATAGTACAAGGATTTAAAACATAGTTTTTCAGAAAATTTATCAAACATTCTACATGGATGGCTCTATTTTAAAGGCACAAAACAAAGCCAACGAAGCTAAAGCTATAGATTTGAACACAACAGAAGCCGGTATCCTGCCTTTATCCTCACGCAAGAACAGTGCTTCATAGACTGGTGCATTGACAGTAACCATAAGTCCACAAAGAACAACCTGAGGCATCAACTTTACCACGTCTGAACCCCACAAAAACGCCTTAAGTACAATCCCAACCAAACTGAAAAGGTTCACCATAGCCAATGTTGATATAACAGTGAACATGATGGATGTGCTCCCAAAATCCATGACCTCACGCTGGTACATATTCGAGACATCATCGGTGACAACCTTAGCCGTGATGGTAAACGTTGTCTGAGATAATCCAAGTTGTCTAACGATGCAATCGATGAAGGCAAAGAAGAAGGACGTTGTTCTCCTTAGCACCCATATTCTTTGCAGGTTCCACCAAGCTTTGAACGTGCTTCCATGGATTAGAGCCTCGGCTATGCTGAAAAGGTTCTTGGATATGAATACATATGCAAAGGGTATAAACCATATGCTTGAAACCTGAGACAACAAGGAGAAAAGATGCCACCACTTTACAATCTGAAAAAATGGGTAAAACCATAATTTGACCTTGGAAATGAATTGCATAAATACCTGTGGGAATAAGGGAATGCCTTGGAGCAAAGAAAAGGGAATAGCAATGGCATAATAGAGGTGAGGGAGGGAAGATGGAGCCCATAACAGATAAACACAGTACCCCATTTGAGCACCCAATTTGATCTTGTTGTGTCCGTAGATGAAAGGACAGTATTTGGACAAGAAGATTTGGAACAATCCATCAGACCACCTGGTGAACTGAACAAGAGCTATGTCCAAGGTTGGTGGAGCAACTCCTTGGAAAGCAGTATTCTGTGGATTGTAATAAACTGATTTCCATCCCCTGCAATGGATGGTCAAGCCTGTGACCACATCCTCAACTGGACAACCATACACTAATCCCATCTGCACAAACAACACTCCATTTTAAAGTATCGGTATCTCCCTAGAAAATTTCGAATTAGTAGCTCATTTTGAACTCGAGAACACTGATTTTTTTTTCTATTAATCTGGTGTTAGTTATGATTTTCGCTTTTGAATTCCTATTAGTACATCCATACCTCTTTTCCCCATTGAGTTCCCTTCTCATAGCCACAACTAGCAAGAACTTTTGATGCTTCTTCCAATTCATGTACTGTCCTATTATCTTCCTTTCTCATTTCCCAATTCCATGATCCTTTATATGCCTCGGAGTACTTGCTTCCGCAAAGACTCATTCTCCGGTGAAAACATCCGGTGCCACAGTATAAGGCCGCACCATAACCGCCCATTCCATGAAGCTCAACCTTTAAAATCATCAAATCAAAGCAATTAGTCAAGAACATAGTCCAAAGTACATTTCCAATATCTCAACACATTATACCAACCTTGTTAAGCACTGGGGATGAGTTTCCATAAAGATCATTCTTGGTGATATTATTGAAATGCTGTGGATGCTGCACATAAGCAATCTGATGTCCCCTTTCTCCATCCATGAAGAAGCAAAGAGCCTCTTTTATCGAGTTGGCGTTGTTTGCATACATGTCGCAGTCCAAACCTAGGATAATTGCTCCATTGCTTAACTCCGATGACACCCTTATCTGCACCATTCAAGTTACTCACTATTCTGATCAGTGTAAAATCCAAGTCATAGTTTAGGGATGCTTGGTGCAGTTACCCCATTTATTTATCATTCTTTATCAACAGCAGGGTTATGAAGAAACAGCATTTGTTTGAACTACTCGTATAAACGAGTGAACAATTTTTTTAAGTTCATTTAATAAATGAACGAATAAAGATGTGCTCAGCTCGTTTATATTCACGAATAAGCTCATTTAGTTAGTTTTCATTTATTTTTTATATTTTAAACATCAGTAAAAATATAAACTAAATTAAACGCGAATTTTGGAGTACAAACTATAAAACTTGAGAAACTTAAGAACTAGTGGCATAATTTCACAAGTTTTCGTTAGCTTCCCACAAATAAAAGGATAAGAAAGGAGTATTCGTCAATGCTAAACGAAAATACTTAAATAAATATGTTCAAGTTTTAAACGAATATATTAATGAATACGTAAATAAATATGTTCACGAACATTAAATAAATATATTCATAAATATTAAACAAATAAATACGAATGCAACCTTATCCATGCAAACTCAGTACATTTATGCCTCTAAAATAACAGGAACAGTGAGTTTACCAGTGCATTCACAGCTCCTGCTTTGAAGTGATGAGGGCAATCAGGTCTCTTCTCTCGTGCCATGTAAACCAGCGTCGGAAGCCGACATCCATCACTGTCCACGGCATCTGGGTCTCTTCCATCAACGAGAATCTGGAGAAAAAATAGCAATTCCCAGCATAAGAATCACCGATTATCTAAAATCCTTACAGGGTAAAAAATGTACGTGTTTTACCTGCACAATAGGCTGATGATTCTGCTTGGTTACATCACAATTCCACTCGGAAAATCCTTTGTGTAGACTCTGTAGTTCTTCTGGAACGCTACCTTTCTTAATCACTGATTCAATTCGTTTCACCATATCTTCATATTGTTCCTTGATGAACATAGAATTTTCAATTTCTTGGTTCACATCAAAGCTGTGAGTAAAGTAAGCCTCGGGTGCCCTCGGTTCAACGTTGAATTTCCTGCAAAACGGAATCCAAATCTTTGCAAAACGGGCGGCCTCCACCAGGGCATAAAACGTGAGTTGTGACCCACCATCGTCCGACAGATAGACACTTAATTTCTCCGTGGGGTAATTCAATGACATCGCCGACAAAACAGTGTTAACCACCAGAGTAGGTGGCTCCACCACGGGATCCGCCGTGCATACAAATATATCCACCCCCGGAAACTTGTCATCGGAGCTGTTCAATCCATTATCAAACGCCGTACACATGCATTAATGCGTATACACGTAGAAATACACTTCAATTAGTGCTCGTTACATCATAATAATGAAGGTTGGTTGCTCTGGTTCTACTCAGGTGAATCTATATTATCTATTTCCACTATTTAAAAATAATAAAATATTAAAAATAATTTTTTATTACACAATGGAGTTGGTTGCTATTATTGGAGTAATATTTTATTATTTCGTAATTAAATTTAAATTTAACTATAAAATAAATATTTAAATTATATTTTTTAATAAATGTTTAAATTATTTTTTAATTAAAATAAATACGTAAAATCTTATTTTTGTTTAAAATAGATAAGTAATATTTTGTTTTAGTTTTATTATAAAACTACGACACTCATACTATATAAACTATAAAATTTTTGAATGTATTAATTTTATCTTCAAATTATAAAATACGATAATTATATTCTATATTAATAAAATTGTTATTAATAATATTAATTATCATATAAATATTGATGTGTATTATATAATAATATAGTATGAAATAATTTGAGGTGAAAAACTAAAATATTTAAAAGTTTAAAAATTAATTTAAAAATAGAATTGTAGCTTAAGAAGAAAAAAATTAAAATATATAAAATAAAAAATAATTTAAAAATAAAATTAAAAATTAATTTATAATTATGATTATAGTTTTAAGAACATATAATGTAAACTCATTATAAAATATAATAATTTTATATAGAATTAAAATAAAAAAAATCATTTATCAGACATTGGTTGTCTAGAATTCACGACTTTTTGTAGTTTTGTCACTCCACGACGAAAACTGCCTCTTAAATTATTATGGGTTTGCACATTCTCCACCTCTCTTTTTTTTATTAAAAAAAAATATATTTTATAGATTTATGATATATCTATTAATTTATTATTAAACATCATTAAAAGAATAAACAAACCATAATTAATTAATTAATTAATTAATTAAAATCCTTCTTGTTTTATGTTTTACCTCAAACAAGATAGGTCAAAGCCGAAGAATCTTAACGTAAACTAAAAATATTATTAGAATATTTAAAATTTTATTATATGTATTTGTGTAATATTCGATTTAAATTAATCGATTAAAAAAATGAATGAGTAAATAAGATTGAGAATTACCTTTGAGAGAGGTTGTGTTGGAGAGGATGATAACGAACCACGTTCCAACGAATAGCTTGAGTAAGGATCCAATAAAACCCGAACCCGAGTTCAGCAAACAACATCCCGATCCACAGCCATCGACCTCTCTCGTCGGCTCTCGGCATGTTTGCTAACCGGAACACCCATATCGAACCTATGCCGACGAATATCGACGATGAAAACACCCTAAAGGCAAGCTTTCCCTTTGCCTCTTTCGTGAAGAAAAGAGTGGAGCTGTTTGCTTTGTCTTTCACCGCCACTTGCCGTGTTCCATCCATCTATTCTTTACTTTGCCGTTTCTTACTGCTCTAGAGCACTTGTACTGTATATATATTACGCGTGCTGGTCTGTGTGCAGACAGAGGAAACAACAAATTAGACAATATTTGACTAAGGCGATAATAACAAATAATTCTCGCTTAAAAGGACTAGTGGTCCAATAGTAAAAAGGGTCATTTTATTCGTATGATCAGGTAGAAATCCTCCTTTGAAAATTTTTTAAAAATTTAAATTTTAAACTTTAACATTTATTTAAATTAAATAATTTTTAAAAGAATTTAAATAGAGAGACAAAAGTAGGGAAAAAATTCTTCGGGAGTGGGGAGCGATTTTCCCTCCCCATCCTATGTAGTTTCGTCCATGACCAGGTTAAATTTGCCTACATACATAATATAAAATTCTTTAAATTTTACACTTTTTCGATTATTCGAGGAAGGAAATGTATTACTGAAATTAATTTTATATTTAAAATAATTTAATTAAAAAAAATTAATATTTTAACTTATTAAACTAACGATCATTACTAATAAAGAGACCCTCTTAATAACTACTAATCATGAAACTTAGCCGCCCCACATGATTGCTAAGTAAATCAGTTGCTCTGGTTTAACTGGCCAATTCTCAGAACCTACACCTCAATTCATTTAAAAATATCAGTTTTGGAATTTTGTAGCAAGTAGTTTAGGGTAACAATTATGCAATGCTTACACAATTATGATATCATAATCGTGTTTATTATTTTAAACAAAATTAAATAATATTTGGTCGGTTAAAGGTGAATAAAATTTAATTTAATTAAAAAAAAATTAATTTGATTTAAGGTAAAAATATTTGATTTGAAATTTTATAAATTTAACTGAATTCAAAAAAATTTAAATAAAATTCAAGTTGTAAAATAAAATTTTAAATAACTTAAAATTTTTAATAATTAAAGAATTTATTTTTAAGTTCGAGATGAATCTCTCAATTTTTTTATGATATATATAAATATATAAAGAAATATTATCATATACGAAAAGATATGAAGAAATATATATACATATCTTATACGATTAGATAAAATCGTTTAAAATAAAATCAAATCATACTAGAATATGATAAATGATTACAAATAATTTTTTATAAAAACTTGAAAACTTGACTCAACTCAACTTTTTTAAACTCGACTGGAATAAAAAATTCAAATAAAAAAAAAAGCAAATTCTCTATGTTAATTTAACTTATATTTTTGGTCGGTCGTACATTTTAATATAAATCGGTAATTTATTTATTAATCAATTGGTTTAAATTAAATATTATAAAAAATTATATTAATTTATTTTATTTTATTCATAACAAACATTCAAATCTTTAACATTTACTAAACTCCATCCGCTTTTAAATTGTTTAAAGAACGAAATTACTTACTAATATGGTTTGCCTGTTGTTGATTAAGACTAAGTGAATTTTTTACCATAATATTAATATTTATTAATGAAAATTTATATTAATATTTATTAATGGAAAATTATATTAATTTTCATATGGCTTGTCTGTTGTTGATTAAGACTAAGTGAAATTATTAATGAAAATTTATATTAATACTAATGAACCTAAAAAATAATATAAAGTTTAAGTAATACTGTTTATTATGACTTAATAACCAAAATGGTAACTTGAAAGAGGAAATGTCTGAGAATTTTGCTTTCCAAGAACAGCAGTTTCATATCAGAATGAATCACATCGATCAAGCTGATGAGCGTCCTTGCTTGCACGAGCGAGCATGGCCTCATTTGTGCCTCCTCAAATACCAAAGGTACTCGAAGTATGTCAAGAACAAACGCCGGTGAAACCCCGGAGGCTCCAGAATTGGTCGATTTTGGTGCTGCCAACATCAGGTGCAAGGTAAATGGTATGGAAAGAGCTTGTAGGAATCAGGGACATGTGTTGTAGGTGTGGTTGACCTAAAGGCTGATAGATTTGTGAAGATACCCTACCCATCTGAAGTCACATGTACCTCATTTGAAGAGGCTGAGAATATGATAGGGCTAAATTTCAGTCTCTGTTGATCATGTCTCCTCATTAGTTTAGGACACATATCCCACGCCATCATAAGCTGAAATTTCCCATTCTGACATGAAAACAGAGTACTAAAAGCTAGATAGGCTTACTTTTAGTCAAGAACACCAAAAGTTTAATCAGTTTTGAGTTTCCCTTTCCCTCAAGGAAAGTGGTATTCCACTTTTCTTTGAAATGGGGTTCAATGTATGCCAATGCATACATCATGCATCCAATCTAATCATCATCATCCTTAAGCTTGAGTCCATTTACAAGTCATACATTACAAACAATATGTACTCTGAGATATTGCTGACTTTTATTGAGTCATTGGAGGATATTTAAGGTTATAATTGCTGTCCCACAACCACCTGAGGCAGAGGTGAGGAGGCCATGTTGCTAAATTCGACAGAAATGTTTTGAGTTGAGATTGAGAGGGAGCTGTAAATATTGAAGCTGTATTCATGAATTTCAATGAACCATTTAAAACAGGGTTTTAAAGGGTCGTGCTTTCCATAAAAACCAATTTTTTAATATACTCGTATGATGATATTGAAATATTTGTTATATTTTTAACTCTTTAATAATATATATTCGAACCAATACTAAAAGTAAAGCAAATGAGTATTCATATCAATAGGACACGTATGATAAAGGTGAAATTTATTTATAGAAACAAAATAAAAAGTAGATGGAAATTTGCATATGCAGAGAAAGGAAAGATGAAAACAAAAAGAAAAGGAAGACAAATACAATGGCTGATGAAATGAATGAGAGGGATTGGAACAGCATAAAACCAAAGCAAAGCAAATTTTTTTAGCGTGCAAAACTAGTACATTTCAGACAAAAATACCCTTGAATTTTGAGACATTCTACATAAGTTCCGAGAAGGTACAATCTTCGGAAACCCAACTCTTTCTCTATCAAAAAACATTCTTTCCTTGTTTTCTCTCTCTTCACTATTCTTGCTTATATATAAATTATTTTTGTCTCAAATTACTTTGGAATGTTCAAACTCTTCCTCTCTCTCCAAAGTTGCAATATTTACTATTTGAGTTCTTCAAAAATACTAAAAGAGAAGATAGCTAAGACCTTTTTGATTAAAACCCACGAAAGTTTTTGTTTCCTCTCTTTTCCCCAGAAGCCTACTTGTTTGTTTGCAGAGAAAAATTTATACTTTGGGAGATTCTTGTCCGAAGTTTGGGTCTTTCTTGGTGGGTTTTGGTCTTGAAGGAATAGTATGAAGATCAAAGAAGATGTTTATCAAGCTGTGAAGGGCTTTTAGTTTTAATCTTTTAGACAAGGTGGTTCTTCAATTTTCCTTTTTCTTCTATTTTTCAGTTGTCTAATTTTTGTTAACTGGGTTTTGATTGTTCTTTTTTCCTTTTTGGTTTTGGCTGTCGTAGGTAAAGATTTTGCCGATTTTCTTACATGATTTTTTTTGTTTTGTTTTGTTAAATCATCTTTTACAGTTCATTTCACTTCTATGCTTGACTTGATATACCAAATTTGGCATGTTCTTTAATTCTAGAAAATTTTCTTGAATATTTTTCTTTCTTTGATGTTGAGCTAGGGTTCTATTGCTTGAATTTCTGGGGCAAAGTTAAAGCTTCCTGTTCTAAGAGAAGGCGATTAGATACTCAATTTGGTTGAAGACTTGTGAGAACGATATTTAAGGTATGGTCAACTTCATGGTGTTGAAATCTTTCTCGATGATTTTGACTGTTTTTGTTTTGTAATCTATATTCATTGATGTATGTTGTAGTGACGTTTTCATATGAACTTTTGGGGTATTCTATTTTTGTGTCTTTTGATTGGTGTATTTTTGCCACCCTGATGTCTATGTTGTGACCGAGCAATCGACTTAAGATGCCGAGATATGTAATAATGGAAAAGAATCATTCGGTTCTAGAGCGATTTCGAAAGTTTCTTTGAGATTATGTTTCACATTCTAAATGCTGAAACATGTTGGTTTTGGAGATTATATTGCACATGGTATTAGGTTTCTCTCATTTGTCTGATTCATGCTGATTTCCCCTCTTTATTGAACTTGTGAATTTCAGACAAACAATAAACACACAAAACATTATGGTTGCGAAGGGACGTCTGATTGCTACCGACTCTCCGAAAGTGGAGGTGGGGGAGATAGACACTAGTGCACCTTTCCAATCTGTTAAAGATGCAGTCACTCTTTTTGGTGAAGGTGCTTTCTCCGGGGAAAAACCAGCCATCAAAAAGGCAAAAGCTCAATCTGCAGAGGTACTACCAACTTGAGGAAGTTTTCTTCCTTCTTTCACCTGAAATGGGGTGTCAATTCATTGTAGTATCTGTGTTTTCGAGACTTGGGTATGATACCTGTGGCATGTTCCAGTTTTTGTCTTTCTCTTTTTTAATCCCTCGTCTAAGAACCATACTGTCGAAGATCATGAATACAGCCTCTACTTTTATATGAAAGCTGAGAAGCCTATGTGGTGACTAGACGTTGTTATGGAGTGTTTTTCCGTCTTCCCTAGATGCATTTATTAATATTCTTATAACTATGTATATAATTGGAGTTTCAGGGGTGGATTGCTTGAAAATAGAGTTATATGAGAGATTGCATGACCACTAATATTCGACTGTTATTTGTTTACGAGTTGCAGAGAATTCTAGCCAAGGAGACTCAGCTTCATCTCACTCAGAAGGAGTTGAAAAGGTTAAAAGACCAACTAGAAAACGCCGAGACAAC
Organism: Abelmoschus esculentus; assembly: GCA_035048815.1. Lineage (NCBI taxonomy): Eukaryota > Viridiplantae > Streptophyta > Magnoliopsida > Malvales > Malvaceae > Abelmoschus > Abelmoschus esculentus. The sequence goes on from JAUCBN010000043.1 coordinate 1,652,871, forward strand.
TAAGGCTCAAGCACTTGTAGAGCTAGAAAGAGCTAAAAACACCCTCGAGGAACTGTCTCATAAAATCAAAACTGTTAATGAGTCAAAAGAATCTGCAATCAAGGCTACAGAAGCTGGAAAGAACCAGGCAAAACAAATCGAAGAAGCAAATTCTGGTATTCTTCCTGGACCTGACGGCTCTAGGATCCAGGACTTGGAAACTGCAAGGGAACAATACATGACTGTAATTACTGAGCTCGATGCTGCTAAACAAGAATTGAGGAAGGTTTGCCAGGACTGTGATGCATCCTTAGAAGCAAAATTTGCTGCCTTCAAACAAACAGAAGAAGCTGAACATGTAGCTAAAGTTAACATGGAGAAGGTTGGAGAGCTGTCTAGGGAAATTTCATATGTGCAGGAGTCAATTGGACAAGTGAAGCTTGCATCTCTTGAAGCACAGCAAGAACAGGCCAAAATGTTCGCTGAAAAGGATACTCAGAGGCAATCATATAAAGCTACCCTTGAAGAGTCGACAGAGAGGTTGATTGCTTTGAAGAATGAATTTGACCCCGAGCTTATGCGAAATCTCGAAGCACAACTGGTTGAAACAGATAATCAGATTGGGGCTTTGCAGAAGCAGATGGAAAACGCAAAGGTTTTGGATCTGGAGTATGTGCAAACTGTTACTTCAGAGCTAGATGATGCTAAAGAATCAGTGCAAAAAGTTGCTGATGAAGAGAAGTCCTTGAGAAGTTTGGTGGAATCACTTAGGGTGGAACTAGAGAATGTGAAGAAACAGCATTCTGAGCTGAAGGAGAAGGAAGCAGAAACAGAGTCCATTGCCGGGAATCTGCATGTTAAGCCTCGGAAAAGTAAAGCTGAGCTAGAAACTTTCCTTGCAGAGGAATCCAAAACAAGAGGTGACTGTGGAGAAATGATTTCAACCCTCCAACAGCTATCAGTGGAAACGGAAAATGCTCGGAGAGAAGTGGACGAGATGAAAAAGGAAGCTGAGATGCTGAAGTTGGAGGCTGAAACCTCGATAATTGCACTTGAGAAAACAGAGAAGCAGCTGGCAATTGCTCTCGAAGAAGCTGAAGTTGCAAAAGATGCCGAGACTAGGGTGCTTGATCAAATAAAGATGCTTTCTGAGAAAACAAATGCTGCACGGGCCTCAACCTCTGAATCTGGAGCCAATATAACTATCTCCAGGGAAGAATTCGAGTCGTTGAGCCGTAAAGTTGAAGAGTCTGATAATTTAGCTGAAATGAAAGTGGCAGCTGCTATAGCTCAGGTAGAAGCTGTGAAGGCTAGTGAAAATGAGGCTCTTAAGAGGTTAGAGGCAACTCAGAAAGAGATTGAAGACATGAAGGTGGCAACTACAGATGCTTTGAAGAGGGCTGAGATGGCTGAAGCTTCAAAGAGGGCTGTGGATGGAGAGCTCCGAAGGTGGCACGAAAGGGAACAGAAGAAAGCAGCCGAAACTGCATCTCGGATTCTGGCAGAAGCACAGATGTCAACAGAGTCATCCCCGCAGCACTACAGAATTCAAAAGCCTCCAAACCCACCAGAGAAAATTGTTCAGGTCAGCAAGTTTGAAAAGGAGAAGTCTTCCACCTCGAAAAAGGTTCTTTTACCTAATATCAGCGGCATCTTCAATCGAAGAAAGAACCAAATCGATGGTGGATCTCCCTCTTTACTACCTGGTGAGAAACCTCTGTAACATTGCATTTGCCTGATCTTTGTACATTTTATCAATGGTCAAGAGAAACATATATTTGGTTGTGTACATCTGAGAACTGGGAAATCGAATCCCCTGTTATTCTTGTCTGGTGTGAGGAATTTAAATTGGAAATATCCAAGTATTATTTTGCAAGCAACATTGGAGTAAATGACATCTATTTCTGTGTATATGACTACTATTAGTTTCATTGATGACTTAGCCATGGAAATGAATGCTTGTGTTATGCCACCAGCATTTTTGGTGCCTTAAGCTCTTTGGAAAACTATGTGGCGGCAATGATGTTGATGAGCCTTTGGCAGTAAACAAAGTTTATGCTTTAAATGCTTTTGGTCCCTCAAATTGAATGCATCCGGACAATGGCAGCCTACATTTATTACATATTAAGTTGGTGACCAACTTTAAGAATTGAAGTCTTATCCTAATCTTATTTTATTGGAACAAGCTAAACATTTGTCCTTAAATTAAGCTAATGGTGCTCCTAAAATACTAATGAAATGTGCAATATTGTATACACAAATCACCATCATTCACAAGCTAAACATTTTTCCTTAAACTAAGCTAATGCCTAATGGTGCCTGAAACACATTTACTTTATTTTGATTGAGCAATGAGAAGCAGGTGGATCTAATTTTTTTCTTTTTAATAAAAGTATGACTAAAGTGGGGCTTCTTTAGATGAGAGAAAATCAGACAGTATCAGGAGAGTACCATAGATAGTTGTTCAATCTCAATTACTGGTATCAACATGTGAGTCCTTTTTAGTGTTAAAATTGATTGCATGACAAGGACAGCAATGCAGGGTACTTATGATCCTTTCCTCTTAATACTTGATTTTGACAAATGAAAGCTAGTCTACTTAATACCCTCAAGTCTTGAGTCAATGGAAAACTTGTAAATTATCCTAATATTTTAGAGTTAGCATAGAACTATGAAGACAAAATCATAAACAAGAAAATTACAATAAAAATCATTAATTTGGAAGAAAAAGGTGAAATTTCATACAAAAATATAGAAAATATCCTTAAAAACATCATCTTTCCCATGCCACTGGAAACTCTGGAACTTAGATCTCAAAAAAAAATCATCACTCTCAAAAGCCACCCATCCCTTTCTCAAAAAAAAAAAGAATCATTTTTCTCCAACCCCTAAAACCTTTCTTTTCCACCTCTGTTTTGTGCCTTGAAATTATGTCAAGTAGCAGAGAAAGAGAAGACACGTCAACTTTCCCAACAAAACCATCATCGTCCTCTTCTCCGATCAAAGTTTCAGACCACCTTGACAGTTATTTCCAAGACTCAACTTCTTACATTGGAAGTGCTGCCGGGAGTTACTCAAACGAAGGTCTTCTAGCTGCTGAAACAACTAGTCCCAGTAACAGTGATGTAGAGTTTGGTTTCTCGAGGCCCGACTTCAGACAGCAAAGTCCAGTCTCCGGCACTGTCCAGTTCTATGAACGTCATGTCTTCCTTTGCTACAAAAGCCCATCAGTTTGGCCTCCGAGGATTGAGGCTGCTGAGTTTGATCGTTTGCCTAGGTTGTTGTCTGCTGCTGTTTTGGCCAGGAAGACTGATATGGAAAAAGAGGTTAGTGTTCTTTTCTTGATTTTCTGTATTTGAATTGGTTTGTTATTCGAGAGATCTCAAGCCCTGGTTAGTTCTTTTAGCTTCAAATTTGTTAACTTTATGCATTTTTATGTGAATTTAAGTGGGTTCTTTTAGTTCTTTTGTTGTGTTTATAGTTTAAAATCCACCTTTTAACTTATGTTTGGGTCCAACTTAGTAGATTCATATAGACTTTCAATTGTTTGTTAAGTAGCTGTGTTTAGGAAAATGCAATCTGTCTTCCTTTCTAGTTCCAAATTTACCATTACAGAATATAATGGGTTTTACTACTCTAAAGGATACAATCATGTTTCCGAATGTGTTTGGAAGTGATTTGGCACAATGCAGTCTGATGTTCTCTCAGCTTCGTATTTGTCATTCTATGTAGACTTGACCTTTTAGTTCTTTTGTTCTCTCAGCTTCCTTTCTAGATAAATTGTTTTGTTTCCTTTTTCTTTCGGTTTGTACAAGATTGGCTTTAGCTGTTTAACATGGATTTCCATCTTTCTATACGTGTTTGTTTAAACTTTTTATGTTTGATGTTCATGATACATCTATAAAAGCATACACAGGCATGAAATTCCGGTTCTAGGTCATTTAAAATTACTTTCATTTCATATCGTTTTTGGACAGCACATTGGTGTTCCCGTTTGGTTACACTGTAAATCTTTATCAACAGGAACATATAAAAGATTGGCCATGAAATGACATATGTTAGATGAAAAATAAATCATATGATGGTTGGCTGTTGGTTTACCTGGTCTTGTAGGACTTCTATTAGTCCTGAAGTTTGAATGATTGTAGTGAGAATTTGTTAACAAGCTTCCCCTAATTTTCGAGTTTTTCCTTTCCAGCATGCTTACATTTTCTATTTCTGCTCGTCTTCTTTTAGACCCGCTTGACAATATGTAAGGGGCACGATGGAACTGAGACATCAAATGGAGATGTATTAATATTTCCAGACATGATTAGATACAGGTCTATTGCAGCTCCATTGAGGTTTCTTTTGATGTTTTCTTTTATTTCCTGTATTTTCAAGCTAACTGATAGGGTGCAGGAGATTGACCCATTTCGATGTTGACACATTCGTTGAAGAAGTACTCGTCAAGAAAGGTGAGTGGCTGCCTGGAACTCCTGAAAAACTACAAGGATCATTTGTTTTTGTTTGTTCTCATGGATCCCGAGATCGCCGTTGTGGTGTTTGTGGACCTCCACTGGTTAGCAGATTCAAAGAAGAGATAGTTTTGCATGGCCTTCAAGGTAGAGTGTCTGTTAGCCCTTGCTCACACATTGGAGGGCATAAGTATGCAGGAAATGTTATCATATTTGGATCAAATATCAACGGAGAAGTCATGGGACACTGGTAGGGATGATCTCTTTTCCGGTGTCTGTTTTGTTGAATCTCCCTTAATTTGTTAAGCTAGCCTAGTTCCTTTTTCTTTATATATTTTCTGAGCATTTAAAAAACTACAATATATATTCTCTGCAGGTATGGATATGTTACTCCTGATGATGTACCTACACTGCTAGAGTGGCATATTGGGAAGGGAGAAATTATAGACTCGTTATGGAGGTAACTTCTTCGGCATCAGCATGTTTTATTGCTATTAGGATCCTTCTCTTGGTGTTGGCTGCATGTATAGAATATAATATAAAGAGTATTATGAATGCAATATGCAAAAACTTTAGTCTTTAAGGTGGGGCAAACATGAAATAGAAATTGCAGTGGGTAATTCGACTCGAAGCAGGATATATGCATGTAAAACGGGGGCTGGATGGTGCTCAAAAATCTTCACCTTCTATTACTGTGTAGTGAATAGTAGTAGTACCTTGGCTATATTCTTTCCAAACTAAAAATAGTCTGCTTATAGACTGAATTTGCATTTAAATGTTTATTTTAGGGGTCAAATGGGATTATCCGAAGAAGAACAGAAGAAATTTCAAGAGCTAAGATGCCTAGCAAACGGTGAGACTACTATAGAAGGAAGCACTAAAGAGGAAGGACAAAGACAAATGGATGAGATGAACACAATTTCCTGTCGATCTCAAGATGAGTTTGTAAGCTGTTGCCAAGGAAGTGGCAGTGCTTGTTGCCACACCCCTGCATTACCTCTTAAGTTGAATATTGTGGACACTAAGGAGGGGACCATAAAGTTGACACCTGAAAAGAAAAAAGGTGGAAAGAAACTTATTTCAATTATCAACGGCGGAAAAAGTGTCGGTGTTCGCAAGGTTTGTGCCAAGCCAACTTGGCTTGAAAGCTGGGAGCATGAAGATACATACGCTGCTCTTGCCGTTGTTTGTGCTGCTGCATCTATCGCTGCTGCTTATAGCTGCTATAAACAGCTAACTTAAATGTGAGGTGTTTTGGAGTTCCCTATGTTTCTACAAGAATTTTATTTGGCATTTGCCGAAAACCACGTACCCGTGGCTATGTTCCGATTTATCATCTTCCCTGGTTATAATGAAAGTCCTGGTTTTCTAGTTCAAGACTTAATCTAAAAACAAGAATTATAAACTGATATGAAGCAGCAAATTTCCCATTAATGCATATACTCCAAATTAGTTTGTCTGCCAAATCTGCATCGAGCTGATGCAAGAAGGCTCTGCTGAAACACTTTGATAAATGAAAATTCAAGGCCTTTCATTCTACAGTAGTTAAGTCTGGTCTCTTTTCCAACATATTTGGCAACAGTTTCGTATATAATCTAAAATCTAACGGCTTACTTTAAGTCCATTTAAGGAGTTACGATCTGCAAGCTTGTGCAACTCAGATTCGATTGCCACTGCAATTTTAGTATCGTCTGGATCCGGTTCTGGAAATTCCACATGAACTGACCCCTCTCTGACCGGCGAACCTGTCTCTTTAAATATAGCTTGTTGCTTTATGTAACTGTAAAGCTGTTGATGGTAGGCGTGATCCAATGAGAAACAATTGTCTACAATTCCATTGTTGGTTCCATTGTTGATGCGACATGTGGATCCAGAACCTTCTTTTCTACAAAAATGTGGGAGGGATGAATAATCCATTATCTGCATAGTTGGAAAGAACATGTCAGAAGTCGGACATAATCCTAACAAAGCTGATCAAGCAGAAAAACAAATCATGCCATAGCAAGCAAAGCTTTATCCAATACAATACGTATATATACACGCACAAATGATGATAAGAACAAGCAAAATGCCTTGAGCAACAATCACATGAGAGCTGAAATGATGATCGCGACGCCTCATTCTTTGCATTATACATATAGATTAATCATCAACACTAGTTGAATGCAAACTAAATATTACTAGAATCATCTTTGCATTACCGACTCGCAAGTCAAAGTGGTGATATTACCACAAAGTTCAAAGAGAGTGCATTTGAAAGAACAAATATTGCTGGTATTTGAAAGGGACAACAAGCTTTCAAGAGAGTTTCATAAACATGGATGGAAGGGTATTCTTACTTTCAGCAACTCCTCCTTTCCAGAACCTTGAAGCACCTGAATTTTCCTTTTTGTCCTTTCTTGCAAGAGAGGTTTTACAACCTGATAATACTTGCAGATAAGCATTACAGTTTCTTTTTGTAAAAATAGCTAAAAGAATTGGAATTAAGAAGCATAAAAACCTTCCAACATGCCGAAAATATATATGGTGCATTGACAATATAATATGTCTGTGTCTTCTCAGGATAATTCAGGTCATCAATTGTTGATATAGTGGTAAGTATCTGCACTAGCAAATAGCACAGGAGAGTAATCAACATTATAAAGAGGAGTTAGCATGGCAATAAGCCAAATTCTTTTTTTTTTTTTTAATTTACTTTTTGGATGCTTTCCGGTGAAAGAAGGTTATATGATACTAAAGTGTACCTTTATTTGATTCAATGCGGAAAGCCTCAAACCAGTCATATCCAAAACCTTCAGACACATACTGATATGCCGTCCATACTTTTCTGTGGCTGTAGGCTATAACAAAAGCAACATTTTAGAATACATGTTAAGTTAGCAAACAATTATGCAAGTGAAAAGCATCACATTGGCAAATCCATACATACCAATACTACACGATCTCGATATTCGTTCATCTGAATGTGCGACTGTACATAGTAATTCACCTATAACACAAAGAATCACATATTTAAGCACCACAGAAATAACTTTGTACCGTGCAAGCTGAAGTACATGCAACTTATGCTAAAAGATGGCTTCCTCCCACCAAAACTACTAATTTGTTTACCTTTGTAACATATTTATTAAGTATCCAAGTCAGCTAGCATTATTAATAAAAACACGTCCATGAGAAGGACAAGGGAATAATGAAAGAGGAAAAAGAATGCAGTTATGTTCAATCTCCAGGAGAATACAGAAAAAACTTCAAAGTATTTCATGCCCACAATTAATCTCTTGAATTTGCCCATTTAAACACATAAAACAACTTACTTTGTCCTAATAAATTATACTGATCACAAGGTAATTTTTTGCAGAAAAGCATATTGTTACTTAAAAGCTCAAAAATAAGTCTTCATATGAGTTTCAAACATCAAGCCAGATTCTAAGGCTGCAATGCCAAATTTAGGAATAGAGTTAGAAAAGGTTACGATCTCCTTACAGATGCCTTATCATATGTGCTAAGCCCAACACCAATAGCAATGACAGGAAGACCCTGTAAATGTTAGAAGGAATGTGTCAATTAGTCACCATGGAACATCATTTGAATGAAAAAAAAGGGTTTTTCTCCCAAAGAAAAGGACTCTAATCATAGCATATTCTACATATTGTCACATCAAAACAAATTAATATGAATATGAACATATATCTTAATCAAATAAGTAAATACCTCTTTTGAGTAGCCGGACAACCCTACAAGCTGAGAATCTCGCACTGCTCTATATATGTCAATCGGGATAATTGGTTTCTACATGACGAAAAAGTAAAATAAGTGATCTCAAGAATCATCAATTGCAACAACAAACTTTGTTGTTTTACCAACTCCAGCTGAAGCTATCTTTTGCAGCTGAGTCAATTCCACAAGTCAGTATGAACTCTATAAGCATATACACAAAAATATGGTTTTACAATATTATAAATATACAAGGAGTCAATTAGGGTTTAATGAGAAAACTAACCGCTAATATGTTGTCAATCTCATTCTGTATTCTCCATTCTAAGCATTCAATTAACTGGAGCAGGAAACATACTAGAATTTAATAAACAAAAAAGTGGTGTATTGTTGCACAACATTTTGTTATAGATTAAGTTCAATGGGTGAAGCTCACCATTTTATGGGCTTTCTGAACATTCCAATCTCTTGCTTTGAGAAACCGCACTAAAGTTTCGGTTGGATACCCATGGTGCATGTTCTATAGACCAAGGAAATCAACATTAAATAAAACTTCAGCAAGTCATAGTATAAACCACATATGTAAAACGCCATATTCATCCGTCTGGTCCAAACAAGTGAATTAGAGGCAGCGAAAAAGAAAATCGTTCTAAGTACTTTATTTATTTATACAATACACTTGACTCTAGATACTTTATACCAATACTAAAACTTCAACATATCCAGCTTGTATAGTTAATATCTGTAGATACTTTATTTTGGCTACTAATATTTTAATCTCTTCTTAGAAATAAATAAATTATTTTGCAGGAGCTTTTGTAGGAAACCGGGAAAAACTAATCTACAAATAATTTAAAACGATCTTACATTTCAATTGAACCACCTAACCGTTGAATGATCGCTGCTAAGACGATAGCAACATGTTTCAGGAACTAATCAGAAAGATCATGCTAGCAGGAAGTAATAACTAAGCTTTTTGTAACTATTTTCCAAGTTGCACAACTATGTAACTATCCCCAGAAACTAGCGAAACACTGAGAAAGAGACGGTTCCAAACCGAGTCAAATCAACTTTACTAAACCAAAAAGCTTTATAATTGATAATATAAATCAAGCAATAGATAGATCAATCAACACATGAAATTGCATGCAGCCAAGCAGTGGGACTTGGATCAAGTCCACAGCAGAAGCTCTAGTAATTGATGAAACTTACCAAATTGTTACTAATTAAAGAAATGAAAATCTAATTTCTAGCTGTTGTTCAGCTCCTTATCTCAGCACCCAATTGCAAAAATTAAAATAGGGGGAAAAAAAACTAACCCGAAATGTTGCCTTCATCTGCTCATCAACTGTTACTCAAATTTCCCAGGAAAGAAAAATGTTAGCAATTTGCAGATCAAAAGAAAAGAAACCCAAAGATGAAAATATACGCAAGAAACGATTTTTTTCTTCTTTAATCTCACCATTTTCCATCAAAGACAGAAATTGCTTGATAGCTTCTTGATGAGCATTGCTCATTTTGTCTTTCTAGTTCAATTTCCTTTCACACAGATAACAAAAGAGAAAGTAAAGAACAAAACTTTGATAACGAAAAACTAAAACTTTAACTCCAGTGCGATTCAGTTCTTGTTGTTGCTCTCTTTATTGCTAAAGTTTGAAGCTTTAAGCTAAATATGCAGCTGCTTTAGAAGAAATTATTAATAGAAAACATCTTTGGCTTTATGAAATGAATGGTTAAAAATAAAAAGAAATAACAATTATTTTATAAATACCATATAATATAACTATACAGTATTTATGCCTCGGATTTTCTTTTTCCTTTCTGGCACGACATATCTGCCGGTAGATGCAACGCAAAAAACGAGTATAATTCAAAGATCAAACATGAAATTAATACTTAATTATTCATCATATACTTTTGTATTTGTTTATTTAACTGATGGAACTTTACCTAGACCTTGGCACACCTAATGGGACTTGTTCCTATGCTATTTGTTTCTAGTTCAACCTTGGCATAAATGGTTAGCACTTTACCTCATCAATAGGTGATGACAGATTTTTATTTAATTATCATAAATAATAATATAAAAAATCATAATATTTTCATTTTTTGTGTGTAAATCCCCACTCTTGTAACTATCTTTGATTTGTCTTTATCATATGTAAATCAATAAGAATGGTGATAAAATTTAAGCCATGCAAGTAAACACAAAATTGATTCTCAAGATTGGAAGAGGTCATAAATATTATTAAGGGGTCAAATAGGTATAAAGATACATTTCATGAAAGATATATTTTATTACGGATATTTTTTTAATTTTAGATGTGAAGTTGGAGTTTCGATGCTCACTCAAAAGAATATATTTTATGATGAATCGTTTATATTTTAATGAAAACATTTGTAACGAAATTGATCATTATAAGTTATAACTCACAGTGAATATTATTTTTTAAAAATAATTTTTTAAAGATAGATGAATAAATTTACTGTTCTTTATCAATAAATAACTCGAATATAAAAATATTATTTAACTATGATATCATATTATAAATAATATATAGATTTCTTATAATTATTTTATTATAACTAGTGTTGTATATAAAACTTACCTCCCATCATTTTATTATAATATATTATATGGTACCAAATCACCATCCTTGTTCTCTCCAAGCTTTTAAAGCTTACCTTCCATCATTTTCTCTCCAAACTTTTGGTCAAATCGGATCAGATCGGATCAAATTAAAAATCTTTAAGTTTCAATTATATAGTTAAGTCTTGAGAATGTTTCCATGTGATGCTTCCTCACATGCTCAATCATCAAACTTTCACATGTATAGTTTTGACATCATGTGATTGGGATACCAATTAATATATTTATTAAATTATTATATATTTCTGAAAAATCTCTTAACCTAACCAATGTTTTCCAAGTGTTCACGTGACTATAAGTCAAATCTATTGGACTTGTTAGGCTTCCATGTTCTCCAATTTTAGAAGTCATAATTTTTTTAGTGTTGGTCAAAATTGAATTCTAAATTTTAGCAGATGTTAAAAGAGAAATTTTATCACAGAAAGTTTTATAATTTTAAGGATTAAAAAAATAATTTTATTAGATTAAGAGTGATTAAAGAATAATTTTATCATTTATAGAGTGAAAAGTTTACAAATTTAAGGGTTAAATGAACAATTTTACTAAATCAAGGGGCAAGACTCTCAATATTTATTGACCCGCGAATTATTTTACTCCATAGATTTTGATTTAACTCGATCGATTTTTAAAATAAAATTTAATCATTTAACTAAGAGGATCAAAATGTTGACTTTGATGGAACCTAATGTTCTGCACTACTAGATGCTAAGATAACATTGTTTTTCTAATTCACTTTCCCTATCCCCTACCCAACATGGTTGCCTAAGTTTATTCCCCTTAAATCATGTGCACCATGTTGTATTAATTTTAAATTAAATATTAAATTACATATAGGTGTATAAACCCAAAAAAATTTACAAATAGGTGCCCGTGAAGAATATTTTTTAATTTTTAATTGTTTGATATTATTTTGAGAAGTACTCCATGCTCAAAAGATAGAATGAGTCTATAACTAGCATCGAACACTTCTGAAAGTCGAAACTTTTTATTTCTTATACAAAGTTTATTCCTTTAATTAAATTATTGAAGTCTGATTGAATAGCTTGAGATAATTCAAGCAGCTGTGCTGTCAGTAGCATGACCCCAAAAACAAAAATGGTGCAGTGTAGAGACCAGGGCTTGCTTTGAGTATGATTAAGATTTTACCTCGGCCGAGATGATTGTATATTCGTATCGTGTTTGGATCATTGTTTTCGTGACATGTTCATGTTTGAAATTGTCAACCAAGACTAACCTTTCTGCAATTCTCATGGAAGGAAAGAAAATTTTGCAGAGCAAACATGGTGTTTTTCATTATGCAAATCCAAGTTTGAAATATGACACCAGGCATATATGATCATTTATCATTCTGGAAACCTTAGTTTGCACATCACTAACATTTGATAAACTCTACATTTCTCTTGGATCGAAAAAGAAAAGGAAACAAACAGGAAAATGGTTCTGAGAATAATTAAAAGAAATCGAATTCCAGATAGTTTTTCTGATCCTTGGCAGCAGGAACAGCAGGTTTATCACTGGCTGATGATGTCGGGGCTGGAATCCGTTCAATCTCGGCCGGTCTTGGAATCTCTGGGGGGCTTGCACAACGGATTAAAGCCCAGTTTATGCCTTCAAAGAAGGGATGTTGTTTGATCTCGGTTGCGCCTCGCTTGTATGCCAACCTATGCTGTGGCTCTTTGACTAGCAACCCCCTTATCAAGTCTCTTGCTGCAAAACTTACTACAGGTGATTCCGGAAATCTCAAGGGTTGTCCTACAACATTGAAGAGAGTTGCTCGGTTCCCGGATCCTTTGAAAGGAGTTTTCCCGAACAATAGCTCATACAAGAAGATCCCAAAAGTCCACCAATCGACAGCACTTCCATGTCCCTCACCTTTGATAATTTCAGGAGCCAAGTACTCATGGGTTCCCACGAATGACATGGATCGAGCATTTGTCGGTTCTGCGATAAGCTCCGGCAATGGACTGACTTGGTTCCCCATTTCATTCTTCGGCTTGTTGTCTTTTTTGGATTTGGATTTTGATGAAAAGAAGCGAGGTGAAAAACATGTTGTAGGGACCACACATGCTGGTTGGATGCAAGCAGGTTGTACACAATAAACCGGATTCTTTGGCAAGGGGTCAGACTCAGGTGCGGATGACTTGACCAGTGTTGGGCTGACAGCACAACGGAGTGAAAGATCGAAGTCTGAAAGCATTATGTGTCCATCTTCTCGAACAAGAACATTTTCCGGCTTGAGATCACGATACACAATACCTAGCATGTGGAGGTATTCCAAAGCAAGGAGAACCTCTGCTACATAGAACCTGTATGTTTGAAGGAAAACATAGCAATGACTATCAGAATTTGTTTTCAATCTATTGTAACTAATCAATTTAAGTAAATCAGAAACGTAAAGTTCTTATATTCAACTCGATCTTTTACTTTGAATTGATTTTTCGAAGAAACAGATCCATGCGTAAAAAGGAACATACTGAAGTCTATGTTAGTAAGGTCGGCCAACCTATACGGCACATGCTGATTCAATCCTATTTTCATTAGTATGTTGGTTCATACGTCTATGATGCGAAATGGCAACACGATAATACTAAAAGTAATGCTAATAACAACAATAATGAAATATTCTTGAAACTTGATCCATATCTATAACAATAGAGGTTATATAAGTAGGAGGAATTCCCATACTTTACTGCTAGCTCGGTAAAATGCTTCCCTGGTTGTCTCTGTCTTAGAGTATGCAAATCACCCCCGGGGCAGAACTCCATCACTAAACATGAGAATTTATCGGTCTCGAAATGGGTATACAATGTCGGAAGGAAGGGATGGTCCAGGGATTGTAGTATTTCTCTCTCAGTTTGAGCTCGAAGAAGTTTCTTTCGACTTGCTAAAGATGCTTTGTCCATCACCTTCATTGCAAAATAACACTTTGTTCCACTTAATTCTGAAAGATAGACACTCCCGATATCCCCGCATCCTAATCTCTTCAGTAATCTGAAATGGTTCAAACCCAACAAACCATCTTTTGCTCGGACAGCCTGTATGGCTTCCCACCTTATATCATTTGACTTATGAGGTTTGTTGATGCTACTACTAAAGCTACTACACATGCTTTCATCGCTCACATCGCTGATTGTGCTACCTCTGCAAATACTGCTCTTACCGCTCTCAATACGATCAGGATGATCACCGGCTTTGGCACCTCCACTAGTCTTAGCAACGCTGGTGGCCCCATCACTGGATTTAGCTGAAGCCGGATTAATTCCATGTTCCGATGCTTTCTTTTCTTGTTCACCGAAACCTTCTAGTAATCCATCATTCTGTCTCACTTCAGAACCAATATGATTTGGAACTTTGCTCGGGTCACCCAATGATAGGCTCGAATCTACTTTCTTCGTCAAGGAATCAACAGACTCTACTATCCTTGGAGTAACTGGCTCCAAATTGCTCGTCTTCGTGATCTGTATAGGAGGAGGCCGACTAGAGTTCCTTTTGGCAGTTTGGCTATCAAATGGCTTCTTTGGTTTTTCCAGGGAAGGTCTGTCACTAGATATCGAGGCCATCTTAAGATCGCAAACTTGTTACACAGGTTAGACTATACAAATTCATTAATTTCCCCCAATTATCGACGCCCGGTTACCTCCACCAGCGATCCTAGTTACTTTCCCCTTCAACTCCATCATCAACAAACTGATTCTACAACATAAAAGAACAGAAAATTATCACCTGCAAACAAAGTTTCCACGGTCATGAGATAGTCATATATATATATATATATATAGTATACCTATATGAAAGTCTACAAACCACAACCAGTAGCTTGATTTACTACATCAAAATTTAGATGATCCATGGATAAAACATCAAACCCAACTCATACAACAGCCTTTTCAAGATTAAGCAAAATACCCAACCACTCAAATCCATATGAATTCAAAGATAAACAGAAAACCACATAACAACAGAGATAATTGCATACAGAAACAGATCATCTCCAAAAAGGCAACAAGGAAAAGAAATTGTAAAAATTTCATTGTGCTAAAAAGGATAGCAAAATAAAGGGTGCAATAAATCTATAAAATCAGAGCAAAAAATGTATTAATTCATAGCAAAAGAAAAAAGAGAGAACAAATTGAAGGAGTTCTTACAGATCTCTCAAAGAAAACAAAAGACCAAACTTTGGATCAAAAATCCCAGCAAGGAAATCACAAAACCAGCTACAATAGAAAGGCCTTTGCTTCAGCAGTGGAGCAAAAATAAGCCAACTTTCTTTCTCTCTTATTAACTCACTAACAACTATTGATAGAGAGTTAAAAGAAAATGAATTAAAAAAAAAAAAAAAGATTGGCTTCCCAGAAAATATGTGGAGAGAATGTAAAGAAAGGAACACAGAAAGAGAAAGACTTTATGATATACAAGGGGGGAGCTTTAGAGATAGAAAGAGAAGAGGGTCAAAGCTAAAGTAATGCCCTTTGGGGTTTTCATTGTTTTAGAGAGTGGTGGGGTGATTCAATTATTTCGAATGCATGTATTTTGTTTGTTCTTAAAAGAACAACAAATCTCTTAAAAAGATTAAAACTTTAAAGGATCTTCAACTCCAACCTGTCATCTCTCATCTGCTTGTGTATTCAGATTAAACATTAATGGTTTAAGCCTACCCTTTTTATTTATCTAGTATTTTCATAATTTCTTCATAAATACTACTTTTCTTACCTTTGTGTGATGTTGAATGTATCTTAAACTTATAATCTAAATTCAAAATTGAATCTAATTAAACCCTTAAACTAATATAAAATTCTTCAAACAAAAGCTTTGATTTTTTTCCACATATTTTAGTGAAAAATGTCCCCTTTTTTTTCTTCTTATTTTAGGACCAAAAGCTAGGGTCTAGAGTAGGGTGTCCCTTTGTATGGGAGTACTTTAAAATTGGGTGGTCCATTCCATGGAACAACAACAGCCTTGCTTTTAGCTTTTTATGAGGTGTAGGTTTTGTTGATGATGGTGATGATGAGAAGAAGTATGGACATATCATGGATCTTCACCTAATTACCTTATAATGAATTTGATCATAGGTGTAGGATTCAGACAAGAAGCTAATATCAATAAAGATAAAAGTTTATTAAATTTTTAAATTTAAAATTAAAAAAAATATTTTATTATTATTTAAATTAAAATTTTTTTAAATATAATTATATAAAAATTTGAGAGGGTTTTTTGTCCGTCCCATACTGAACATGGCTTTGTCCATGAATTCAGATGAAGTGAATATTTTTTTTATTTGAATCAAGATATTCATCGTCGATAGCATTGACTAATTCTAAGACCATAAGTATTTTTATTAAGAGATAAATATATTTTATTTTTTATTAATAAAAATCGAAAACCTAACCTTATTATTAAGGGATAAAGTGACCTCTCTTTCGAATTGAGTGGACAATTATCTTACTCCAAGTTTGGTGGGGGGAGTTGGAAAAAAATATGTATTTCATATCCTATGAGGAAAATTAAAAAATTTTATAAATTAATTTTTTTTAATTTTAGGGTTTATATAAAAGTTATGAATTTAAATTTAGAAATTTAGAGTTTAAAGGTTGTGATTATAATTTAAAGTTTAAAAAACTAAATCTCTTTATATTATTCTAAACCTAAATATTAACACTGAATTTTTAATTTTAATTATTATACCTAAATTTTAAACTATTAAATCTAATATTTTACTATAAATTAAATCTCTTAACCTTAAAACCAAAACACTTTTAAAAAATTAGTTTCTATACTTCTTCATATCCATGAGTTGATCGATAGAGAATGGAGCATTCGTTTTAAACACGTTGGTCGAAAGTGTAATAGAGTGGCCGACTATATTACCAAACTAGCTTCGCCTATGATTTTTGAAGTTAAGATTCTGGATTCTCCCCTGAGTGAGGTCATATCTCTTCTTCTTGAGGATGGTTTTGGTTCTTAGAACATTTGTTCTTTTTCTGGTTTGTTTGATTTTTCGTTTAGTTATTGAGTTTTGGTTCAATAGGTGTTATGGTGTGTACTCTTTTCCCTCATTTAGGTTTAGAGAGGTTTTTAACGAGGCATACTATAATCGTCCTGTGTATGATCTATTCTAATATAATCATACTTCTTTTATCAAAAAAATAGTTTCAATTATCAGTGTATTGAATATAAATATATTATTAATATGACTAAAATCGATTTAATAAATTAATCGAACATCAATTCAATCAATAAATTCATTAAAAATATTATAAAATAATAGTGATAAATATACAAATTTTCCATTAATCAAAGTATATTTCCAAATAAACATTTTTATTTAATCAATTTTATCAACCACCAACCCAATAAGTGTGACATTATTTTGGCATAAATATATGGTTAAGGTTGTTTGTTCCATTTCCTACATTGTCCCAGATGTTTAAGTTTTTTCAATGTGCTGTTTCTGTATTTTGAGAATGTAATAATGAGCATGGGGTAGAAAGAACTTTGGTTTGTCCAAATTATATTGGACCGACCAATTATACTACGGATAGATATTTTATTTTTATTTTTTTGCATAGTATAGGTAAATACGTAATCGTAGAATAATTTCAATGGTAAAAGATAATATATATTATGTAGGTGATTTAAATTCGAGTATCATATATATGGTATATATGTCTTATTAAAAGATTAAGATGTAATCTTGTAATGTATTCAAAGAAATATATAGGTAATTATTTCGTAAACAATTGATAAAAACAAAAATTTTCATAAGTGTCTTATTTTTAAGGTTTAAGGTTATATTTTTAAATTTAAAGATTAAATGTTTAAGTTTAATGGTTTAGAATTGATGGTTTGTGATTAGAATTTAGGATTACATGTTAAAACCTGAATCCCTAACAATGTTACCCTAAATTTTAAGTCTTAACCTCTAATCTTTAAATCCCAACCAGAACTCATACATTATAAACCCTAAGATCAAGATGAATATATTTTTTCTACTGTCAGTATATAAAATATAAAATCTCTTAAATATTTTAGTTGTGACTGGTATTGTTTGAATTTCTTAATTTTTTTTATGTATCGGCTAAATATTCATAAAATATATCATCAATAAATAAAATAATAATAAAACCCTTTAAATGAAAGAAACTATGACTGTTGTTGGTTGATCAGGGCATGACTCATATGAGATTTACATGTGACAACTTTGTAATAAAATGTTGATGTCTAGATTGCTCATAATTAATGAAAAGTGGACCCTTAAGGTTGTATAATTATGGTTGAAATGTGAACAAAACAATTTTTTCTATCTAATTTCATAAATAGGATTTGCCAAAATACCTAATTAATTATGTTCCCATTAACACACATGGACCAGATTTGTCATTTCATTGTTAACCTATAATTTATGTGCCTATTTGATTGTCTTTATCATATTTATGTTTCTAGTTGGTTAGTTGTATAAGGTAAGATTTTGTTTGGTAGGAAGGATGAAAATGAAGAAAGATGAAAATTTTGTTTATCCATGGTTAAGATTTTAAATAAGAAAAAAAAAATACTTTTTAAAGAAAAGGAAAATATACTAAACAAGACCTTGAATTTTAAGCCTTTAATTAATTACAATTAAATTTTAAGGTCTTATTCAAATAAAGAAAAAGTCCCAGGGCTTATATGAGTGATTATTTTTATACATTAAGATTTTAATTCTGTGTCATATATTAATTGGGAGCGTGAGATCAAATGGACATGAGTCCATTCAAGATGTTCTTCTTTCCCATAGCCCCTAGGTGGTTCAGTGGACGTTGATATTGTCTGGAAATGACAATGAGATTGCCTTTGTAGGCTGACATCAGTGCAGAGGTTTCTTTTTATTTTCTTTCTCAGATCTCAGTCTTGAATCCAACACCACATAATCATATCATTAAAGTATATGAGAAATGAACAGGTAATCAAACCAATTAGACCATCGATTTTCAATTCAAGTGAATTTTCTCACAGGTTACCGGTTTCATCACCAATCAAATCATTAATTTTCGATTTAATTGACTAGTCCAATCCTTCTTGTGATAAAACTTTATTTCTACTTTTATCTAGAGGGGAGAGAGACTCTAAGAGAAGAAATGTTCCTAATAGATTTTGAACCCGAGATCTAAAAGAAAGGGAGGAGAACAGATAAGCAGCTTTAATCAACTGGCCATCAACGCTTACTCAACTGACTAGTCCAATCATAAGTACACAGACTATATATATATATAACATTTGTACCTCGTAAAACATTGAATGTGAATCATAGAAAAATAAGAGAAATCCAGAATCAAAGTCCTTTTCATTACTTGTTTGTTTTTTACATTTGTTCCTTGATTGTAATTTTTAATATAAAAAATATCTACTTGGTTCTTTCTTCCTATCCTAAAAGGTTCACTAATCTAATCACTGTGCCAATAACCAATCAATCATTCATCATAGAAAACAGATGTAATTTAACAGTGTTGATGCCACTAAAACCAAAATTGATGAATTAGATACTTTCATAAGGTCAAACCATGGATCCTTGGATTACAACTACATATATATAATTCAACAAAAAATGGTAAAATGTTCATCACCAATATTACTTCCTTCTCATTCCACAATCTACTTGGACTCTAATAGACATCAGGAAAGTTCCGTTATTACACGTTTGCACTTGTCTTCTAGAATCTTCACAGCTTCAGTAAATAGAAGCTCAGGTGGTAATGCTCCAGTCGATTCAATGGTAACTAGAAACAGGGAGATAACATAGTAATCTTAAGACATGCTTAAGCTTAAGTCGGTTTGAAATTGATAAAAATATATTAACCAATCATAGGTATCGAAGGTTGAAGGAATCTAGAAATAATTTGATAAGAACATATGCGAAAGATGTGGAGTAGCCCCATTTTACTTACATATGAAGTGATTTTTAACACGGCGTAGTGCCACTCGTTTCTCCCAATCATCACCTCTTATGCATTCCCTGCAAAGGGTGCAAGATCGTGGCCTTGCTACGGTTGCCCTTTTCTTACCTGTTTGGCACCACAAAATTATTCGTTAGGAAGTATATCTAAAACAAAAAGTTCTAACTTCACATGCTAAAGCAAATCAAAGCAGAACCAGTCAGCACTATTAATAGCTAATGACCAAACTATTATAGGCATATAGTCCACATTCGGTGAAGGAATCCTCGATACCCTTTTATAGAGGAAAAGTTTATTACCATAATTTACGCCATACTGACAACAAATCATAGTGAACAGATGTACCTCACCTTTTCCAATATCTTCTATGTCAAATACATTAACTGGGCATTTGGTTTTGAGTTCTTCAGCGAGGTCATCTTCAACATCCTCCAATAATATAACCTACAACATACATACACATATATAAACATAAATAAATGTAACAATATAGTGTCAAAATGAAGGTTTAGAAAAGAAAGAAATCTACAGTTCCTGTCTATCCTTACCTCTGGAAGCATCCGATACCAAGCAGTGGCCACGGGGGACCACTTTGCATGTGTTTTTCCAATGCCTTTAACGGCATGTGCTTCCAATTCAATTTCCTAGCAGCAATCATTGGAACTTTTAGTACACTAGAAAACTTCATGAGAATTAGATTAACTTACAATAATTTCAAAACAGATGCAGACTAATGAGAACAGTACACAAAACCTTTTTAATCTACAAGCACCACATTACGCTCACAAAGAGATTTTATAAACCTTCTTAATCAGTCAGCTACAAGGTTTATGAGCAATTATTGAAACAAACAAAAGGATGTGAAATTTACCTGCCCAGGACCAAGTTTAGCAAGAATAATATCTGGATACTTAGGGGCTATAGGGTTCTTGACAAATTCTGGAACGCTCTCCTGGCTGGAACTGAAGTAAGTGTAAGTTTCAGGTTTCGATGATGAGTCTGAATTTGCAGTTGATTCCTTAACCAGTTCACTCCCATTAGGCAACCACTTCAGTTCATCCGATTTAACTGCATCAAACATCATCAGAAACAAAACAAAGCTAAAAAAGGAAGACTGATTAATTTCTTCTAGTAGAAAAGCTTCATGTTTCACACATTAAGCACCAAAGCGTACCTGTAATACGCGGAGAACCCTTCTTACATTTAACATGGAGTTTGAAAACAATGGTGTTCTTTTCATTTGGTTGATCGTTTTCTACAATGAAAAAGAGACGGAAACAAAGAATGACAAAGTGCCTTAAGGCAAACTCCATAAATCCCCTTCCTTTTCTATTCCAGAAGATAATATATATTATGCATCAAACCTGACATATAATCAAAGAGCCTTGGGTCAACACTGATTGGAACAAGGCCTAACCTATGGGCAAGAACTTCATCTTGGACTACAGATGTGTTATTTGCAAAGAGAACTTTTTCAATGGCCATTGTCGGAACCTGCAAGCATAATCAGTTCCATTAGTACCAGTTGAGACGACATACAGCAAGCTAGCTAACACAACATACTTTAGCACTGAAAAGAGGTAGATTAAAAAGTCACAGACCTCAGCTATAAGGATCCTCCGGAATGAATTGGCAATAGCTGCATCGATACCGATCATATCAAACTCAATGTCATCTTCATTGAGTCGAATCACTTCAACTCTAAAGTTGTTGCAGAAATTATCAAGCCGTACA
This sequence comes from Abelmoschus esculentus, assembly GCA_035048815.1. Taxonomy (NCBI): domain Eukaryota; kingdom Viridiplantae; phylum Streptophyta; class Magnoliopsida; order Malvales; family Malvaceae; genus Abelmoschus; species Abelmoschus esculentus. The sequence goes on from JAUCBN010000043.1 coordinate 1,674,332, forward strand.
CTATTATCAACTCCAATCGATGAATAGGCACCAGAATATTGAATACTCTCTGTCTGCAACCAACAGAAACCCCCATCACACAAGGCACTTGGTTTTAACACACAAGAAACCCACAAATTTCAGAAAAAACTCCTTTTTTTTGAGATGGAACCAAGTAAGAAAAAGCTCCAATTTTTTTGGTTTCCCAATAAAAAAATTCCAAATAAATAACTTTTCCCCCTTAACCCTTCATGTATGAATAACTGGTGTTTATAAACTAAAGTTATGAACTTGATAGGAAAAGATATAATGGGTGCTTTAAGAAAGAGTGACAGGAGAAAGGGTAAGAGAGAAATACATGAATTGGGGCATCCTTGTTGCAAAAGACACGAGTTCTTTGGAGTTCAAGGTGCGGTGGCAATTGACCCATCGGCACATCTGGCAAATCCCATATTGAAAATTTCTTTTCTTCTCCTCTTCCCTCTCCTTGCTCTGCCATTGTTGCTTAGACTTTGCTGTTTGTTTTTTAGGGTTTTAGATAACTGAAAAGAGAGGGTTTACAGAAACGTTTATTAGGGTTTTAGGTATTCGTCAGCCCTCGCCACACAGACACTAGATGAGATTTGGTCATATAATAAACCTTCTATAATCTATTTATTTATTTAAAAAATAATTATAAATTCCATATCCTATTTTATAAAAAAATTATTCTATTTATATTAATCGGATTAAGGGACATTTCTAATTAAATGGGAAGAAACACTTTATATAAAAAACTATCAAAATTTATTCAATAATTATTTTTCTAATTAATTTAAAAATAATTATAAAATCATATTTATTTACATTATAAATAAAATAATTTAAACTTATGTCTTATAAAATGAATATTATTTATTTTTTCAGACACTTGTTAGTTTATTCCATAATTAATTTTAAATAAAATAATAAATGATATAAATTATTATATTTGATTTTTAATTTAGTTTATTTTAAGATTATATAAAAAACAAAAAAAATCAGTAAAAAGACATGTATTATATATATTTAAATAAAAATAACATAGAACTTTTAAATAAATTGACATGTATCATTTAAAATTTAGAGGTTTAAGTATAAAGGGTAATTTTAAAATTTAAGATTAGTATATTAAAATTTAAATTCTAAGCATATTACCTCAAATCTTAACTCTTAAATTTCTTATCCCAAACCATAAATTCTTAACAATAAACCTTAATCTAATTCTCATACACTTATAACAAAATGCAATCATCCAGTTATCATATGACTGCATGCAAAGTACAGATTTTCAAAAGAAATCATTTTCCAGTCTTCTTATCTTCACTTGATTGCTTCTTGTTTGACCTCATTGCCAACCTCTTCTCTTCCCTGCAGGAATTTTGGAACATAAACAGATCATTCAACAAGGTTTCTCATCATTCAACATTAAACCAACTTTTAACAGATGATTAAATTGTATCGTGACGAGCAATCTACCTCGCTTTCGATATTTCCTCTTTAGAAGGAAATTTTCTTTTCCTCTTTTTAGATGTTGCCAGCGATTCTACCTTTCCATTTTCGCTTCGTTCCTTGCTTTTCAATGACAGTGGTGATCCAACCTTTCCATTTGCAGGTATGTCATTCTTCTTTAAGCTATTCTTTTTCCCTTTCATGCTTTGTTTCTTTAACGGTTGTTCAAGCTCTTTCTCGTTGTCCTCATCACCGTGGATCTCATCTCGCCTCTGAGTTTGCTCTACTGTTTCTGAACTATCAAAACCTACAGGATTCTTCTTTGCATTGCTCATTTTCTTCAACTACAGAAAGTCGAAGAAGAAAAATAAATAAAATGTGTAAAAATGTGTTGGGACAGAGATCACCTGGGGGTGAATGAATGAGATGAAGTTCGTTAAAATATACCTTTGCCACAAAAAATCCATCCATATTGTGAACATGAGGATAAAATCGTCTTGTGTTTTCCAAGGATGTATGAAACCGGTGCTCCCTAAACCGGATATATCTGATTAAATAAAACACCATTAAATGAAGAAATCAGTCAAGTCAACAAGAAAGTCGAATGGATATATTTGATCATTACCCTGGACACCCAAAGTCAAGTCCACATGGTACTACTTTAACATCTCTCCTCTTGAGCGCATAGTCAATAACCGCTTCATTCTATACAGATACACGTAAAAGTCAGAAATACGAGTGAATAAAATTTCAGATATAGGAAAACCAGAAGAGAATTCCGTAAACAGACCTCTGGAACCATAATGGAGCATGTTGAATAAACAATGTATCCACCAGTTTTGGAATTTGCATCGACCATATCGATAGCAGCGAGTATCAATTGCTACAAACAAAAGGATTTGAGATTGCATGGATTAATCCCTTAGCATATGCAAGATATAAGTAATGGACCAACTCAGCCCGTTTGTGCTGATTCTGAATATAGGAGCAATAATGTAGTTCCGAAACACAACTAAAAAAGGTAAAAGAAACTAAGTAAAAAAATATACCTTCTGCAAATGGGCACATTTTTGTATGTCGTCTAAACTTTTAGAGGTTTTAACAGATGGATCTTTAGTTATGACCTATACCATAAAGTAGACACCAGTCAGTTGAATAGAAAACAGCAAGCAATCACCAAATGAGGAATAAGGTTACTGCAGATGCTTACTCCTGTACCACTACAAGGGGCATCCAACAATACTCTATCAACTGAATTCTGACCCAAAACCTTGGGAAGCTGAACATTAAGATAAAGATGAAGGATTAGAAAATGTTTTTTTTTTCATGCATGCAATATGTTCTTGACCTACAACTAATCTGGGACACACCAAAAGCTGTGTACTTAAATAAAAGGAAAGAAAAATGGATTCAACATGTTATGCTTCTGAAGCTCTTTGAACTAGAAACATCACACTCATCGAATCATCAAACTTAGTATTGTATTCTTACGGGGCAACAGAAAGATGCTAACCTCCCTCCCATCGTAGTTACAAACTATTGTGTTTGTAACCCCCATGCGATGCAAATTTGCAGTAAGTGACCTCAACCTTGCTTCCCTCATTTCATTTGCAAAAATTAATCCTGCCCACAATACCAACAAAATGTTAGAAAAGGAAATTGGAAATAACTGTAAAAGCCATATCGAACAATAACACAACGCAACTATAAAAAGATAGTAATTATTTTTGCTTAATCGATGCTAAATAACCAACAAGGACAAACAAATTACTAACGTAAAATAAAACAAAATAGAAAATCACCCTAAGTCAAAAACAAATTTCAACAATTTGAATGAAACATAGATTAACATACCACTATTTTTCATGAGAGCAGCAATATATGTTGTTTTACCACCAGGTGCAGCTCTGCAGCAACAGGCACAATTATAATCAAAGGGGAGAAAGATCGATTTTATTGTTAATGGGATGATTATATCTGGAAGACACAATAGAAGCAAATTATCCTTATTTAAATAAATGTGGAGCACAATGGGTATCATGGCTAGCAATAGAAGCAGAAACTAGTAGCTAGAGGTAGGGGGTTCAAAACCGGTCTAATGGATATCCAAAAGCCCGATAAGTCCAATATCACTATATTATTACTATGTTTCATCCTTCCTTCCATTCTAAAACATGCATTATGAGCTTATTGGGCCAATTTTGAACACCCCTAGTAAGAGCATTCAGGGTTTTACAATAGTCCAAGTATACTATATAGTGCGTAAATGCATCCATCTGACAAAAAATCTAGACTTGAGATTGAGATCATATGATCCACACAAGTGCAAACAGTAATGATGTGCACGACCAAATACAATTAACATCAATTAGAGCCTGTACCCAACCACAGACTTTAGTAGCCTGAGTAATCTTTATGTTTCTGCTTAATCAAATAAATTAGCCTCAAAATGCATTGCAATGTCAAAAGGAAATGTCTACAAATCTTACAAACATGTCCACTTTAAAGAATGGGGAGAGAGAAGGAGGAGAAGAAACATGATTCTTCTAGCACAAATCTGCAGTATAGATATTGCAAAACATTTTAAACCCCCAACATCTATTTTTCCGGAATATGGCTCACTTGGAAGATTTTCCTCAAAAATCAATAAAAAGGAACAATAGTGCACAGAATGGAGTAACTCACGCCATATCAACTACTCGTTCCTTTTCCTGAGGAGCAAGAGCCATAACAGGCAAAAAAGAGCTTGCACCTTGTATCTGTTGGTAAAAAAGAAGTTATTGAGAGTTCCATAACATTTTATTTTTTACAAGATAACTACAGAAAAAGGAATGAAAAAAGTATAATGAAATTATACATACATAGTAAAACCCAGCCAAATACTCTGGAGTGGCACCAATGGGCACATGTGAATTGTACACTACCAATCCGACCTAGAAAATGAAAATTGGCATTCCTTATGTACTCCATTAGAAAATAGAATTTGAAAATGAAAATTTAAACAAGGTAGTTCTTACTTTTGACCACTTGCTTAATTGGTCAAGTTCTACTCCTCTTTTGGAGAGAGTATCAGCCAGATCCCTCCTGCGAGTCTGCATATAGGAGATTATGGCTATAATTGACTAGAGAATTAACAAGTCAAAAATGAAGACAGCAACAGCAAAAATATTCACCCTTAATGTGTTTGTTCTAATACATGTGGGTCGAGGCTTTTCAAAAGCTTCAATAAGCTCCATGAGTTCAACAACTGGAAACATCTGAAAAAGAAACGGTGTGTATTAATAAAATAATTGATTACCAATCTTTGATCCCACAAGAACCCTCCCCCCCCCCCCCCCTCCCCCTCCAGAATTGGGAAAAGGAAGAAACATGTAGTGGAAAAGGACAAAAGTATTGCAGACGGAAAAAAATAAAACAAGATGATCATTACATCCACCAAAACCCCTATCAGGAACTCATTGTAGCCATAGTATGAACCCAAATCCATTTTAAGTTGGTCAATATACTCTTTCCTTGTGGCTCCCTCTTGCCTCAAATCCTTAAAATTTGAAAGCACCCGAACAACTACAATAAATGAACAAAAACTTAGCAAATAGATGATAAATGCTAACCATGAAACAAGGAATTAGTGCAAAAAACACTGACTATCTTTTATTCTCATCTGAAGATTTGCAAGATCAGGTGGACGTTGTTGCTCTTCTTCGAGTTCCTGAATGGTAACATGAATGGAATGAAATTTCATGTATCCGCACAGAATTAAGCTAATAATAACAACAAATAAAATTGAAATCGAAAGAAGACCTCTTTTGTTGGCAATCTGAACTCATCAGACTCCTCTTTAATGTTCATCTGCATTTCTGCTTGAGCATCTTCTTCTTCTCTCGCCCTTTGTTCATCAATAGTCCTTGACTTCTCCTCAATATCAGATTCATCTGAATCTGAACCCGAACCTGATGTAGAACCAGAATCTCTTTCTGCAACAATATGACAGAACAACAACCACTACCAATCATATATGATGAAACGAGGTGAATAATGAAACATGCTAATACTTCAGCAATATTAACACAAGGAAAAGCAATGTTGCATCTAAATGCCAACAATATATTTCAGCTCGTACTACATAAAGTCATCAAGGGGCATTACTAATCAGTATTTCACATGCAAACCAATGTTGTAGCTAGAAGAAACTAATAACTGAAGCTCAAGATTTTATTTACTATGAAGGCATTGAATTTAATCTAAGCAGCGTAAAAAAAGAATTTACAGAGAATGGGAAAAAAGGATACCTTTATCATCGTCACTTCCTTGTAGGAAATCATCAGCCAAGGGAGCATCGTCGTCGTCGTCATCTGAAATATCAGATGCATCACCAAAATCAGACATTTCTTCATCCCCATCCAATAAGTCATCTGTTGCTTCTAATTGTTCTTCTTCACTCTGGTCATCAGAAACATCATCAAAGACTTCATCTTTTTTGGTGGGTCGTTTTTTTTCAGCGAAAAGATTGCTTCTTTGCTTCTTTTTTGGAGGTGGGTTCTTCGATTTTGCTCCTTTGTTCTTAGTAGTAGCTGCCATTGGAAACTGGAAAAAGAAAACGCACAGACGCGGAGGGGCTTAAGTTCTTTTGCTAAATAGCAATAAGCAATAATGAAGTTTTGCTTGAAAATTAGGGTTTTTGCAGTTTTTTGAAGCCTCTCTAGGGTTTAATGATAATACTGAAATTTTGGGGGGCTGAATTTGGGTCAGCGAAATTTTAAGTTTGGGTTTAAAAAGGATAAACTAATACCCATAAGTTTTAAAAGTTACAATTTAATCATTAAAATTATTGATAGATAATAAAATAATTATTATTATTTATAAATATACAGGTATTTAGTAAAAATAATAATATAATTATCCAACACATTTAAGAATCTAACTGAAAATTATCAAATTTCAAATTTTTATCAAGCATGTCTATTTTTGAATTTACCAAATACTACTTAAAACAAAGTAAATTTATTGAACTCAATGAAATAGAAAAGAACGGTATTCATCTTATAAGATTTGGATTCAGATATTTATATTTATAAAATATATGTATATTTTCAAAGTATTAAAAAAATATAAATAGATATTATTATATAATCACAATAATATATTATGAACTATCATCGTAATGGACTTATAAAAAGAAGAAAAAGTGAATGATAATAGTCCAAGGCTGACTACTCCAATCACCTCCCGACCCTATATTTTATGTCGGGAATCTGTTTTTATGTTCGGGTTCGTGACTATATCTCTTTAAAGGTTTTTGATCCGTATGCAAAAATCAACACCAAATTGTTTATTATTGTTCGTATTGATAAACAGTATAGTAAATTGATATAAAGGCTTCAGTCTTTCCAGAATTCATGGAGAATATACTTGTCGATGATGTCATATGATTCCTGTATTGTGTAAACTTCAAATAAAACTATAATCTTGCAACATGTAACGTAAGAGTCGAAACAATGAAGAATATTAGCTTAAAATAGCAAGTAAAGATGTTATATATTTGCTTAAAATAGGTAGTGATTGTGTGTGTGTATATATTGAGGTTTTGATTTTGGATCCTGCAAGAGAATGATGGTGGCGATGGAGATCGAAGCTGGCAAGGAGAAATTTCGATCTGCAATCAATGTAGAAGGTAAGTTCTTATATATGTGTGTGTGTGATAGAAATGCTTGAATGTTATGGATTGCAGAAGATGAAGTGGATGACAAATCCCATGGAGCAAGTTAGGCTTACGGTTCCGATCACCGATGATCGGACTGAATCGACTTTGACGATATGCACATGGGTTCTTGGCATACTATCTTGTTGTCTCCTATGGCTATCCTTCGTGAACCAGCTTACAATCTCTTCAATATCAGCCGGAGTTGTTGTTCTACCTCTAGGGAAGCTAATGGCAGCTACTCAGCCAATAACGAAGTCCGATTGTCGTTTACTTCACCCTTCAATCCAACGATATCAGCGGTCCGTAATGGTGGGGTCTCGAAGCCTCGGACCATTGTGATTTGGCGCATTGTCCCACAGCTCCCAGGGTAGTGTCTGAAGGATGCCCTGCTGTTTGAAACTGCTCGTTAGGTTATTGTCTGAAGGATGCCTTGTGTTTGGTTCATATTACAAGGTGAAAGCTGTATGTAATGGGTGAATGAGAGTGTTGTTTTCCATGAATGCAGCAGCTATCTGAAAACTCCATGATTGAGTAAACTGGCTAATTAAACAAATCAAATCTTGAATAATACAAACACGAGGGAAAGAACAAAAAGAAAAGAAGAATCTAAACTTGTTTTCCTGTCAGTGTTTCCATGTTTATACAATCCTACACAACAATGGTTGTTTCTACAATTTTTACACAGCAGTAGTAATATTTGTTACTGCTGAGCCTTCAATGGCATTTTCACTGGTTTTAGACTTTGGCAGAGGAGTTTGCATTGGCAGCTGCTTACTTGGACTTTGATTTGATTCTTTCATGTTAAGTGTTGTATAAGCTGACATCCCACCCAAAGCAGCAACAGCTCCACACAGGCTAAGAAATCCCGGGTCCGAATCGAAAAGTAGATATCCTCCCACAACTATCACACATGTTTTGAATTGCCCCAACACCACATGAGAGGTTGCAGATGTTGCTCTGCAATGAAAAAAAGCATTAACCGAGTCCCGCATGAACAAAAACAAAATCGATGTTGTCTGACAAAAGTTGTGAAATATACTCACCCCAGAGCCAGAGCACCAGACCATTGCAAGAAAAAACCGAGTAGAGCCGATATGAGAACCGCTGTTGAGTTGTTTACATCCCATTTGAATAACCACACTCCTGGTGGATCCAACCATGGCATCAAGGCTAGTAAAAACAGTACTGTGATCGGGGTAGTCTTCCACATTAACCTGCATTTTGGGAACTTGTTTTTCTCAATACAACCCTACATGATTCGATTTAATCTTGGTCGTAATGACAGGAGAAAAAGACGACTTACGCGAGGGCTGTCCAGTTGGCTTGTTGTTGTAAATTAGACCAGAGGATTTTGTTTATAGCACTTGGGATTATCCATGCGATGGCAATACATGCACCGAAAGCATTGAACTCTAAATCTGTTATGGTGGCTACCGCTACACCTGCCGAGACAACTGCTAGAGCCAAAACCTGCAACACCATGGATTTCATGATTACTAGCTAAGAAAACCAGATAGAAGGAAAGAATTTGGAGCGTCTTCCAAGAGGCAGCCTAAACCTTTTTGAATGAAATGATTTTCCCGAAGAGAACGAACTCCGCGAGAACAATGGTCGGAGTGACCGCGATTTTAGCCATTTGGTAGAAACCAACACTGCAACATGAGCTAAATTGTGAGGAAACGAGAGCAACAATGATTATTATTTCGCAAGGCAAAAGCAGACCTGTTAAACTTTAGGCTGGTATTGGCAAGACCAGAGGCAAAGGCCATTATAGCTCCCAAAGAGAGGAGAGACGAGAAAGGAGTGGTTTTCGAGGGAGGCGAAACCGGAAGCAACGACATTGTCTTGCAAAATGCTAGTAAGAACCATGCCATGGAGTAATGTATCAAAGTAAGGAAAATCGGAAAATTGAATCCGATTCTCCCCATCACCTGCAATGGAACATAATGACTCAATTATAAGACTAATCAAACAGTGTTGTCCTAAACCATCCACACTAAACAAGGCTAAAGGGACTCACTAATTTGTTTGTCAGTATAATCCCAACAGAAACAAAGAAATTGAAGGACATAGCCACAACAGGTCCGCAATATCGTTGCTGCTGCCGCTTGGCTCCTTCCGAAGTTCGAAGCTCATTGTAGAGGGAACTCCTGAGCTCTTCCAATGCTCTACCTGGAAAAACAAAAATGACCCTTTTGAGAGTTAAACTAATCCCAACAAGAATCTCATCACCAAGCCATTAGATTTAGCAGTGCAGATGTAATAAATATGTAATTGTGGACTCAAAAGGGCTAATGAAGGCCAGGCAAGGCAAATTACTAGTTGCAGAAACAGATAAGCTACCTTTAAGACCATTTAGGGGAACCAAAACATTCATTGTTTTCTTGAACCACAAAAGTTAAATCCTCACGACCACCAGAAATTCCTTATTCCAAAACACTGAAATGTGAAAACAACAATCAACACTAGGGTTGTGCATAACCCAAAAATTACCAATATAACCCCATTTGACAGAAACATCAGACAAACATTGGCATTTGATATTGAAAGTTGAAACAAGTAACAATTTTACAATGCAAGACATGGATATGACAATGGAGGTTTTTTCAGACAAACCTGCTTCTCCTGCATCACCGTCTTTCCTTTAGACAATCTTTCTCCCATCTGCACCTAACAATACAAAATCAAACCACCCCATTTCAACGCAGAGCTTGAATCACTCATTATCACAATGAAGATGGAAACTTTGAGAAGAAGATCAAATTTTTGAAAATGGGTGTTGAAGATTTGAATTATACAGAGAAAATGTTTGTTTTAGATTTACATGAAACAAGTGTCCTATTGAAGTTGGTTACTGAAAAAGATTGAAATTTAAAATTATGAAGGATCAGATATTGGATTGGTGTGAGCATGCATGCATCGAAACCCTGTAAATAACTGCCAAGGGAAACGGATGGAGCAATGAAACATGATGCCACATGTTGAATTTCTTACATGCAGAAGGCCACAATGGTGGTGGACAACTGACAAGACAATATAGGGATGTTTTTTGTTTTAGTATGTACATGTTTTTTTTTTTTTTTTTTTGATGGTCTAATATGGATGGTTTTAATTTGTTTTGATTGCAACTCTGATGGTTTTTATGCCACATTGTTGATGTTTAATAACCAAGATCAAAATTAAAGGAGAGGCTATTGAGACATGGTGAGATTTATATAGTTAAAACAGTTTCTAGGGATATAAACAACAGTTAAATTATGAACGGGACGGTTTAAAGATTTTGAAGGCTCTGTACAATTTATTAAAATATGATCCTTAAAAGTAATTATTCATGATTTCTGCTAGTTATAAAATTGTAGTCCTTAAAAACAAATGTCCTTTCAAGGGGCCCCTGTGCAATCGTTTCTATTGCGTCTATCCAAAACCTCACTAGTTCTACTAAAGCAATAGTAACAATAATAATCAAATTCTATAATCAATTGTTATATTTAAGAAATAATTATAATGTTTTAATAATTATAACCCATCTTTCTTAATAACGTTTTCAAAATTTTTTAATAAATTTCGAGATTAACATCATCTAATGAATGTAGTTTATCAAAATTTGGGGTCCCTCTTTTTCGGGAGGTCTGTGCAGTCGCTATTATTACGCCTATTCAAAATCCTATTGATATTTAAGACATAAAAAATATATTACTTCCTACTACAAATCAAAATCAAATAAAACTTATTAAATTTTAAATTAAAATCGAAATGATAAAAAAATTCGCCCCACCGTATAAACTACCCATACTAAAAAATAAAAATGTGGTTGAATAAGTTCTAAACCTGAGAAGAGAATCTCATACAGTTCACAGATCCCCCCATGTCTGGCTTCACCACCTCCCATGACTGCTCCAGAGTCTACAAGAATCTCAACAGCTTGCAGCTACAGATGGATTATTCAAGAGTAAAATAAGAAATTCAACTTCTTTATCTGATTAGATATTGCAGCTGGGATTGTTCCTTATATATTTAGAGTTTAATAAGGACATAAATTTTCTGTCTTTTTATGATTTTTTGTTTTAATATTAAAAAATCTGAAACATTAATTTAAGATTTTAAACCTGTTTTAAAAAATATATTATATATTTATTTTTAAATTTAATCTTAAACCGTAATCATAATTTTTAAAATTACGACATAAAACTCTGAACTTTAACCTTAAAAATAACCTAAGATTTATACTCGTTATAAAAAGGAAAGTAATCAATAGGGTTGGTCCAAGTGGTAAGCGGCTTGGTTCTGCTTAAGTAAGTTTCAAGTTTGAGACGTCGTGTGCGTAGAAAATCCTTGTTTAAAGACTCACCTACCAAAATTAAATATGTGACACGGGTCGATCTAGATGAGTCAAAGTTAGACATTGTATGCACGTTTATAAAAGTTATAAGAATTTTGATATTAATTTTTTTAATATATCAAATTTTTTATAAAAAAAAATATTTTTTTAATATATATTAAAATATTAATACTAAAACTTTTATATATTTTCTAAATATTTGATACAACTAGTTTTAACCTGTCAATTCATTGTCTAAAAAACCCTGTGTATAACTTCTATCATCGCAATTGAAAAGTCACTGACACCTTAAAAAGCTGCCGGCCAATATCTATCTGTTTTTTCAGTGCATGTTTATGATTGGTTCATAATCTCTCTTTTTCTAAAAAGAATTTTCTTTTTTTATTTCTCTCTCTTCTGCAAGAGATTTGATCTTTCAGGGAAACAAACTGTTCTGAAAATGGAGTTGGTTCCCTATTCAAGTGAACCAGAACAGAAACCAAGTTCCACAACACTTCCGTGGCAAGACATGTTCCGATCTGCATCGATAAGGAAACCTTCCCCTGCACCAGGGAGCAACGACGCGCCTCCAAACAAACCCCACGCGCCACACCAGGGGCAAAAGCCCACCGACCCAGATCACAGGAACACCCTCTCCGGTGACTCACAGGTACGGTTGGCTCTTTACATAGCCATGGCTCATGCTGGCCTGGCCTTCACCATATTCATCTTGTATGCGATTTGCAAGCTCTTGCAAGAGTATCTCAGACCAATCCAGTGGGCAATCCTGTGTTCGATCCCCTTGAGAGGCATACAAGAAACCCTTGTCGGGTTTTGGAGTGAACCGTTGAGACTTGGCTTAACTGAAACTGTTCTCGCTGTCCCTGTTGCTGTTTTTAAAGCTTTTATAGGCACACTTGTTGATATTAAAGATGTTTGTCTAAGGATGTTTTTTAAAAGACCAAAATCTAATCTTTCTAGGCGTACCAGAAGTGGATTTCCAATGATTGTTAGATGGTTAGTTGCTTTTGCTGTGTTTGTGATTGCCTATGAGAGAATCGGCGGTGTCGGTTCCTTCGGGATAATCATGTTTGGTTTTTTGATTAGTACTAAGAACATAGATTACACAATGTCTGCTGTTTCATCATTTAGGAGTAGCAGTTTCAGAAGAAGTGCAATCAGTGCTTATTTCACTGGTGGGATATTGAAAAGGTTGAATACTATTGTTGCCATTGGACTTATAATCGGTATGATCCTCGGGTTCATTGCCGGACCGACGTTTTTCTCGTATAAGATCGGTGTCGAGGGGAAAGACGCCGTGATTTCGGTGAAAGCACATGTGGAACAGAGTAACTATGCTGAGAGGATGGGTGTTAAGAAATGGATGGAAGAGAATGATGTCCCTGGAATGGTGGATAAGTACACTACACAGTTCTATGAAACGGTTTCCGAGCAGATGGATAGTTTGGCAATGCAATACAATTTGACGGAATTCGTCATCGGAATTAAGCATTTTGTCATAACTTCGACTGCTAGTTCATCGACGCAATCAACAGCCTTGATGACCCCTTCTCCTTATACAGAGAAGCTTTTGAGTTTGAAAAAGAGGGTTAGGGACCGTGAATGGGGACTAATTTACACCGAAGTCGACGCGATCTTCAGGGAACTGATTATTAGTCGGGAGGATTTGGTGGAGAAGGCTAAAGGGTTTGTGGTTAAAGGGGCGGATGTTTCACAACAGGTGCTAGCAAGCAGTGCGTCGGTTTTAGGCGGAGGTGCGAAAATCGTGTTCACCATTGGCAATTCTATCATATATGGTGCTGCTGAGGTCTTCAACTTTGTATCTCAATTGATGGTATTCTTTTGGGTTCTATATTACCTCATCACATCAGAATCTGGTGGAGTAACAGAGCAAGTAATGTCTATGATTCCGATATCAAAATCGGCTAGAATCAGATGTGTCGAAGTTCTCGATGATGCTATCTCCGGTGTGCTTTTGGCGACAGCTGAGATTGCATTTTTTCAAGGATGTCTTACATGGCTTTTATTTAGACTATGCAAAATCCATTTCGTGTACATGTCGACAGTGCTCGCTTTCATTAGCCCCCTGTTGCCGATCTTTCCACCCTGGTTCGCAACGATTCCAGCAGCAATAGAGCTACTGCTGGAAAGTAGATACATACTAGCAGTCACCTTCTCCATCATTCATATTCTGCTTATGGATTATGGTGCCACTGAAATCCAAGAGAGTATACCCGGCTACAGCGCGTATCTTACCGGGCTTAGCATCATCGGTGGAATGACATTGTTCCCTTCTGCAGTTGAGGTAACTTCTTAACAGTTCATTGTCTGAAAATAAGCCTCTAATGCATATATTTTCTGAATTTTGAAATGAGTGTCTCCTTCTGTCTACAGGGAGCGATCATGGGACCGTTGATCACGACGGTTGTGATAGCTTTGAAAGATCTCTACGCCGAATTTGTTCTCGAAGAACCGAAGAAAAAGGACTAGAAGAGGAATAAGAAGTAAAGAACACCATCTCCTTCAACAGGTTTGCTTCCATTGTAAGAAAACAACTTAATGTACATTAGTACCGTTGGCTTCCGACAGTTTCAAGGAACAATTTTTTGCCAGTTCAATAGTGTTTTTCCCCCAATCTGCATGCTGTATTTACACCATTTTTTATTTATCCATTGTAATAATACTTATTAGTTAGATTGGCACTAGGAAATTGGTAATCTTTTTTCCCGAGAAACAAAAGGCAATTGTTGTGTATCCTCTGATTCCTCTCCTCATCCTTGTGATTGGCAGTTTGCTTAGAAAGAAACGAAGAGAAAAACAGTACATTGTTTGTGTTGTCTGTATTTAAACATGTAAGAACTGGTAAAACCAGTGCTTGGATTGAGATCGAATGTGTGTAGTTGTTCGATTCGATTCTTTGTAACATGCATGTACAATTATAGGAACATCAAAACAGGAGAAAGATACATAATGTTCTCCAGAAAACAAAACCAGAAATGCAAACGACATTCGAAACCGAGAGCTTGCTTCGCTCGATCTTTCAAGCCAGTCGCCTCGACGGAGCTCGACTTCTGTGGCTGTTGGCTGTTCTTGCTCTGTTTTTTCCTGAACAAGCGTAAGACATATATTTGTTATTGATAAAATACGATTACGTAAACTAGTATCTGTTTTAAAAGATAATCTCAACCATTTGGGATTGATCGTTTAATCTTAAACAACAACTGTTCTATTAATCATTTGAGTTAAAAGGCTCGTATTTATAAATTTTTATTACGTTAAGCTTTCTGATAAGTAACATTACATAATGTTTTCTAATCGTTTCGTATTAGTTTTTAATTAGTGATGATATTTATTTTTTTATAAAATAATTTAAAAATGAAATTAAACTAACATCACACATGTCAACCATTAAATTATATTTTATTAAATTTAATAGAATTAAATGTAGCAACTCCTAACTCTTTTATTGAAGTTTTAAATTTCCATTTATTGCTATTAAAAAAACAAATTTCCATTTATTTTCTGTCACTAATGCTTAAAAAGTCAATATTGGTGATCCAACAATATTATTTTATAAAAATACTAAAATTTGGTGCAAAATTGTCATTTTTTATTAAACTTTTTTGTCTTATCACAATTTATAGGTCATGCATGGCATGGGAAATGCTGACACGTGGCTATAAATACAAAATAAAATAGAGAAAATAATAGGCAGCCCAGTCAGATTATGTCATTCTTTAGAAAATAAATAAAATATAAATTTAGGGTTTGATTTATCTCTGTTTTATATCGTAATTCATTCGTAAATAAAAAAAATGTGACCTATTCATTATTTAATATGAATTAATTAATTAATAAATTAAAAAATAATAATTATATTTAAAAATTTTAAATAAAAAGTTTAATTAAAAAAATATATTATAATAATAAAAAAGTTGACAACACAAATATTACTATAATCCAATTACATACAATATAAATATAAGTTTATTCAAATTTAGTTTGAAGGTCCAAAATAAAGAGATCAATAATAATAATAAAAAAATGTGACCTTGATCAGTTATGATAACGTTAAATTCAACCTTAATAAAATATTAAATAAAAAATATCAAACAATCGATTAAAAAAAATGTGTCAAAAAACGAAAGATACGTATCAAAGATAAAAGATACTTATCACAAGGACATAATTATTGGATTAAAAAACTAAAACGAATAAAGATACCGACAATTAAATATATTCATTCTCACGTTCTTTTATCGATAATCGATTGTACTATCGAACTATCAATCGAACTAAAGTTCAATCCACCACACATATCGTATCTTTAACATAACAATCATACTATAATTGTAATATGGATTATGGAAATGGAACTACTCGGTTGCATTTGGTGGCCAACTGCCCAACACCACTGTACCCGCCATAATTCAAATGTTTTTTTTTTTTTTTAATTTCATAATTGAATTAAAAATCTGTCATATATGTACTTAATATATATTAATTTTGAAACAAAATCTCTCCTTTGCGTTTACATAAATTTTTGCTTTTTCACTCTTAATTCTAAAAATAATAAAAAAAGGACGAAAGGAAGAAGTTTTGCAGTTGAAGAAGCCGTTGTTGTTGATGTTGTATCAGCTTTGCTTACCAGAGACACAAAAACCTGAGGGAAGTTAGGCCAAGGGTTAGCCTCTCTCCAAGTTTCCCTGCTTTTCCTTTTCACTTTGAATCAAAGCAAAGGTTCTTTTTTTGCAGTTGATTCTTGGTCACCATCTCTAACCCAACTTCATCTTCCTATCTGCTCCTCAATCCCTTCCTATATCTACTGTCTTCTGTATTCAACTTTTTCTTCATTCAAAAACCCTGTTTGCACCTTGGGGTACAACTCTTTTCTGGGTTTAAGTTCTTGTACTTGTGTGCTTCTTTATTGGTTTACTTCATATGATTGTTGTTTGCTCATGGAAGTCTTGCTGATATCGTTTTCCCTAGTGTAATATTTGTGATTCATCGGTTTGGTGATATTGGAGTGGCTGAAGGAGTAGTTTGTTTTGGGATCATGAATACTCGATACATGTTCCAATCGGATTCGTTGTTTGATTCGAGCTCTGCGGTTCCGGTTGCGTCGAATTCCCTTGGAGGAGGAGAAGATAGAGCGGCTGCTGCAGGTTCCAGGAACAGGTCTCCTCGTGCTGTGTCGTCTTCGTTCTTGATAAGGGTGGCGATAAGGATGTCTAGAGCGAGGTGGTTTACCTTCTTGAGAAGGGTGTTTCATTATCAGAACGGATCGAGGTCCGACCTCGGGTCCAATCCTTTCAATTCTGGTACTTGGATGATGCTGGAGTTCTTGGCTTTGGTGATTCAGATTGCCATCACTACATTCACTTTGGTCATTTCGAAGACGGAGAAGCCTGTTTGGCCTATGAGGATATGGATTGTTGGTTACAATATCGGTTGTGCCCTTAGTTTGTTACTTCTTTATGGGCGCTACCGTCACCTTCACATCACGCAAGGAGACGGTTTTGGCCTTTCCGATGTCGAGCAGCAGAGGACGAACGAAGAATCGAGGTAAGTTTCTTATCATTTGATTCAATCTTGCTGGTGTTTATGTCTCATTAGGCTATATCATGTTAATGTTGGAACTTGGAACATTATATTGCCAAAACCCCAAATTAATTGAGATGTAGTATGTTTAGGTGTTCACATTTGATGAACAAGTGCCGGACATCGCTAGAGCTGTTCTTCGCGATATGGTTTGTGATGGGAAACGTATGGGTGTTCGATTCACGATTCGGATCCTTCCACCGAGCTCCGAACCTTCACGTGCTCTGCATCTCATTGCTAGCCTGGAATGCTCTGTGCTACTCTTTCCCATTCCTATTGTTCCTACTCCTATGTTGTTGTGTGCCACTCATTAGCAGTTTCCTAGGTTACAACATGAACATGGGTTCCACCGATCGAGGAGCATCCGATGATCAGATCTCCAACCTACCTAGTTGGAAATACAAAGCAATCAACACCAACTTGGAGCTCGATCATGATTGGGACTGCAACCCGAGAAACGCAAAAGAAGATCCGGTACATCATATCGATTCCCTTTGTCGAAAATTCACATATACACATATCTTGGAGGCTAATGCTGTTTATACTGTCCTGTTGACAGGAGTGCTGTATTTGTCTAGCTAAGTACAAAGACAAAGAAGAAGTAAGACAGTTGCCATGTTCACACATGTTTCATCTCAAGTGTGTGGATCAATGGCTCAGAATTATATCTTGCTGTCCACTTTGCAAACAAGAACTGGAGAGATAGAATCCAAGAAGCTCTCTTTTTCATACTATTTTCCCCTTCATTCACTATGGTGTGAATTATTTTATTTTGTATAATCACAAAGGTTACTTGAGTGAGTTTATTGTGTTGTACAGTGAATGCTCACCAGTAACCAAGTTCTTTTTCTCTTTTTTTCCTGGAAAATCTTATACTGTTTCTGAGAATATATATATAGCAGATGGCAAAAAAGAATGATGAATTTATTAATTTGGTTAATACCCCAGACTTTTCCACCTTCAATGGCAAATACTAATGAAACTATGTTGAGTGGATGTCTGCTGACTAATGTTGATATGTTAATCTAAATTCAGATTTAGAGTGCAGAAAAAGTTTTTGGTTGAACAAGAAAATCAAATGAAAAGAAATTGGGTCCACAATATCGGCAAAATCGATGCATCAAATTTGTTGTTTTTGCAAAAATTGAGAATGGTACGGTGCAGATTGAGTTGTAAAATTCCTACCAATAAAGCACAGCTGCTGCCATTTTTTTCTACCCACACCAACTGTACTTACATTGTCCAAAACTCCAAATTGTTCTCTACTTTCTTTTCCTTTATATTTATAACACACCAACCACCATCACCATCGTATCTTTCACTTCAGTTTTAGTTCCTGCTCCTTGATCAGCACAGGCATGAGTGACACAAAATCCAAGTTTTTGGAGGTCTACTCTGTACTCAAATCAGAGCTGCTCGATGACCCGGCTCTTGAGTTTACTGATAATTCTCGCCAATGGGTAGAGCGTGTAATTCTCTCTCTTTTTCTGTTGTCAATTGTTTTACATTGAGTTAAGCTGTACCCTTTCTGGGTCTTTTATTTGGATGCTCTTGGGTTCAAAGATTAGGTACTAAAGTTCCATTTTTGCAGCATTAATTCTTTCTGTGTGTGTTATTCCCAGAAAGTTGAGATTTTTAGGTGAACATAATGAAAAAGAGAAATGTTTTTTTTTTACCTGGAATTGCATGATTATTCAAATTCTGAATTCATCAGCTGATTCTTGAGAGTTTACCGGGGGTCAGCTACTGTATCATCCCCCATTAGTTAATTTTGTCTTGTAAGCTATGACCTATGAGTAGTTTCTGTTTCATGACTTCTTGTCATCCCTCTCCTTTATTTGTGAGTAATATATTATGCACAATTGTGAATCATGATAATCTACTTCTCCCCTTCTTGCAGATGCTAGATTACAATGTACCTGGAGGTATGGATTTGGTTATGGTTCGAAATAAAAATCGATGAGTGCATGGTATTTTTATAAGGATGTTCACTGATTTTGTTGATGGCAGGAAAGCTGAACCGAGGCTTGTCCGTCATCGATAGCTACATGTTGAAAGATGGAAAAGAGCCGAGTGCTGATGAATTGTTTCTTGCATGTGCCCTTGGTTGGTGCATTGAATGGGTGTGTTTTAAAGATACATAATCTTTACTGCTATTTCTCCTCATTTTCATCGACAGTTACAACAGTTGTTTTGTTTTTGTTGTACTGGAATCTCCTTTTCCATTTAACATTGAACAGTTTCAAGCATATTTTCTTGTTCTTGATGATATCACGGATGGCTCGCATACACGCAGAGGTCAACCATGTTGGTTCAGGCTTCCTCAGGTATGATGTAACAAGAGTGTTCCTCCGAATGTCACAACGAAATCATGTTTGTTCTTTTGTGATTTCGAGGGATACATCGGTTGAGACTCTCAACCGGTGGGGTTAGCTTTGTCGATCTTGTGAAAATTAACTTCCGAAAGTTTCATTGTAGGTTGGATTGATTGCTGTTAATGATGGATTGATTCTGCGTAACCAAATCTTCAGAATTCTCAAGAAGCACTTTAGAGGAAAACCTTATTATGTGGATTTGCTAGATTTATTCAACGAGGTGAGTTTGTTGTTTGCACTGGCTGCAGAAAGTCGATATCCACTCACTTCCGATATAATCAGGTTCCGGTGATGTATCTGAACTATTTTTATACAGGTGGAATTTCAAACAGCATCAGGGCAAATGATAGACTTAATTACCACACTTCAAGGAGAGAAAGATCTCTCAAAGTACTCATTGCCAGTGTAAGAGTATTTGAAATTGTTGCATTTAATGTAACTTCAGTGCAAATGGTCTTCTCTTTTAGCACTTTTTAACATATCAAATGGTGCATTTCATGCAGCCACCGCAGGATCGTCCAGTACAAGACGACTTACTACTCATTAATTTTACCTTCCGGTGAGTAACTTGCAACGTTATAAGTCATTTACCCTCCGAGATTTTCTTCTAGCATACATCTTGGTCATTCGTTTTTAGGCATTCAACTTCATACATATTGTCATTTCATTGTATCGAATAATGCTTCCATATTCTTCGACAAGTGATAACCGGTACGTGTTTAATCTGCTCTGACAGTTCATTGCTTCTTTTTTCTCCACAAAACCAGGTTGTATGTGCATTGCTTATGGCAGGGGAGACTCTTGACAATCATACTGATGTAAAGAATGTCCTTGTTGAAATGGGGACCTATTTTCAAGTACAGGTGATCACTAACTTCCAGATTTATTTTTCCGTTCATTAGTCTGATCGCTGAGATACGAGGAACTAACGAAACAGTAAAACTAGGAAAATTGGTTTAGAAAGGAATTATCAGGTAATCAAACATCTTTCTTCTTCGGTATTCGCCTAACGAACTTTTCATGTTTAGGATGATTTTCTAGACTGTTTTGGTGATCCTGAAGTGATTGGCAAGGTGAGTACCAGGACAATGCTAATAACATGCTGTATATGTCTGGTAATGCAACCGGTTTGACATGTTTGCAGTTTTTTCTAACCCTATTAGGTTGGAACCGATATCGAGGACTTCAAGTGCTCTTGGTTGGTTGTAAAAGCTCTGGAATGTGCTAATGAGGAGCAAAAGAAGTTGCTATATGTAAGCAGGAATATACATGTATATATATTACAGTTGCTTTACCTATATGTGTTTGATTTCCAGGAGACTTATGGACAAACCGATTCCGCATGCGTTGCCAAAGTGAAAGAGCTCTATCAAACTCTTGATCTTCATGTCTGTCCTGGTCCAATCTGCTTATACTCTGCGTTCATGAGCTGCAACATTTGTTTGGTTGATAGATACATGGTATACTCTACTTGCAGGGTGCATTTTCGGAGTACGAAAGCAAGAGTTACGAGAAGATAACGAAACTAATCGAGGGTCATCCGAGCAAAGCAGTACAAGCGGTGCTGAAATCGTTTCTGGCCAAGATATACAAGAGGGAAAAATGAAAAAAAAAAAAAAAACTTCAGCAGATCACAGAGGAACAAACTTAGCAGACTATGCTGTTCTAATCTATTTAGTGTTAGTATTATTATACTGCATGATGAATCAATCTCTCATGGATTTGTTGGCAGATCTGTAGAGATTAGTAGTGAAACTGTGGCTTAGAGTGAAGCTAAATAATGAACATAATATAATTTGTGTTTATCGGATCGAGTTGAGTCTAAAAATTTTGACCCGACAAAATGCAACCGAATCTAAATTAACTAATCCGATATGACTCGACCCGTCCTGATACCTAAACTAAATCACTATAGAGTATAGACCCAAATTAAAATCGAATCAAGATTAAATTAAAATAGTTAAACCTGAAATAACTCAAACTAAAACCAATCCGAATAACTTATTTATCATCTCTACTTATAAAGTATATTTTAATATATAAATTATATAAAATTATACGAACTATATATTTAAAATATAAAATCTAAATTTAACATTGACTATTTGTGTATCATATATATACTTTAAAAAAATTTATTTTACACATGAGTTCATTTTTTCCTTCAAATTATTAATTAATAACCTATAAAATAAATTCTGATTACAATATGTAATTAATCCTTGTCTATATTTTGTTTGATTTTACATCTACTTTGATAATTTATGGCCACAACTTATGATGTGGGGACTGAAAATGATAACGGACAAACGATTTTTTTTATCTTTTCGATTTTTTTAGTTTTGATTAATTTAAATTAATCTATATTATTTAAGTTTAATGAATAAATTTTTAATAAAATTTTATATTTAAAATTTAAATAATATGAAATTACTTATGATTTGAACTAACGAAACAACTTATAATTCGACAATTAATCAACGAATCTGAGACTTGTTTAAACGAAACCGAACTGCTTACCACTTGCACCAATTCAGCTACAGTGGTTATCACTGTGCCAATAACACTAGTGTTCGAACCTGTGACCTCTAAGAACAACAACCGTTCCTTTAACCGATGAGGCTAGATGATTAGTGCCACATATCATTATCTTAAAGTCTCTTTTATTGAGTTTTCTTTTCCCACGGTGTTATATTAACTAATAGGTTAAATTACGCTCTAATACCCTAACTTTCTGTACATTTCAAATTTGGTCATTCTACTTTGATTTTTTCAGATTTTGTTCCTATACTTTTCATATTTGAAAAATCTAATTCCAATTGTTAACATCATTTATCTATTTCGTTAAATTCGTGATGTAACAATTTTAAATAAATAATAATTAACGAAGCCTTCGATGACGGAGTTATACGTAACAGAACGGAACTTGAGACATATTCAAGTTTTACTAAGTTACATATCCAAAACAATTTAAGTTAGTTACAACAAAATTTAAAAATTAGGAGGGTAAAAAATAAATAATTAAATCATTAGAATATGTATGATAAGAAATATTTTAATTTTAGTTAGACATTTTATTAAAAAGTGTCAAGTTTATTAAAATAATAAAAATGTAAAATTATATTTTATAACCTTAGATAATATAAATAGGGGTTTGCATTCGATTGAGAATCAAGTCAAGTAAAAAAATTTTAAGTTATTCGAGTTGATAAGTCATATTTTATAAATCAAACTTTATTTTAAATTTTTTGATTCGAGTATAGTTTTCAAGTTCCTAAAATTTTTTAATTATAATTAATTATCATGTAATAATACAATTTATTTTAAATTTAAATGATTTTCTTTAATCATGTAAGATATACATATATATTTTTTCATATTTTTCATGTGTGATAATATTTGTTCATATTTTTATATATCAGTATATATATCATAAAAATATGAAGGGCTCGTCTCGAAATTAAAAATAAATCCTCTAATTATTAAAAATTATGAGTTATTCGAGTTATTTGAATTTTCATTTTAAAACCTAAATTTTATTTAGAAAATTTTAGAGTAAATTTTATAAAATTTCTATTCGAGTCAAGACGAGTCAACTATTTTACCTCGAAACGAATCAAATTATTCAATTTTTTTAAATCGATTCGAATTTTACTCACCCTAAATTCCAACCAATCGCCTCCTAAATGTCATGTTTATTCAACATGTTTACAAATACTTTTATATACCTAAACCAACATTTATATAAAAAAGATGATTATACTAAATTTGTGCTTATTTCACAAAATTTTAAATTTTTATAATTTAACCCGGCTAAAATATAAATTTATAATTTAAAATTATGACATTTTAAATTAATATAATGATAAATATTTTTTGAATTGCTCAAAATTGCTCATTTAACTTCGACCCTTATTTTTTCTGACTTTGTCCTTGCTGGAATGAATTTTAATTTAAAGACTTAACTTAGAAAATTTTGAATATAAAGACCAATTTAAAACTCTACCTATAATTCGGGGATGTATGTTGAAATTATCCTTTTAATCAATTAATCTATTTATAATGTATTTAACTAATTCCAAAAATCCCTATTTTTCATGCCTGCAAATTATTGAAATCTCGGCTTCCCTTTCTGTTCCACCCCAATCACCACCTTCACTGAAACTAACCACCGATTTCACAGATTTTCTGTACTACCCTAAGGCACTTTCCTCATAGACAAGGTAATAATATTTTGTTTTCATCTATTCGTTTTTTCCTCCGTTTGTTTCCCGATGAAATTGAAAAGAGACCTTTTTAAATCTCTGCGAGTTTAAAGTAGGTAGCTTTAAGGAACTTTAAAGCTCCGATAGATCCATTATGTTGGCAATTCGGGTTGTTTGTGATTTGGGGGAGGGGGAATTGAATAAATTGGATCCTGATTAGGTTCAATTTGTGATGAATCTATGTTTTATGTTTGAATTGGGCCTTTTTGATGTTTTTGCTTTATGGGTATTTAATTTTGAATTAATCCTGTTTATTAGAATATCTGTTCTATATACTTCAATGTAAGAAATAATTAACAAAAATTGGTGAATTATGGCCACTTTGTAATTCTGTAGAATTGATGAAACGTCTGATTCTTTGTTGGTGGGATCACTCATTTTGTCATCTGCTTTGTGTTTCATGATTCATGAATATTGCTGTATGATTTTCTGGTTTGTGTTCAGTGAATATGGTTTTGATTTTGTAAGACAGGTGCTGATTTGAGACCCCTAGTTCATAGCTTTTTCCGATTCAGAATCGGACTTTTGGTGTTCAGTCAGCAGAATCTGGAAATGGTTAACAGGTATATATATTCTGTTGTTTGTCTTTAGATTGATTGCTTGTATAGGAAGAAGTGCATGAATGTGTTTTCTGACCTCTTTCATTGTTGCCTAGGTATGGAGTGTTTTGATGCGAGGAAAATATCATGTTGCGGTGCATGGACGGATTGAAGCATTTATGTGCTTCTGTGCTGCAATGCTGTGATATTGATTTGAACAAGCAATCAAGAGGTCTCGTTGATCCTGAACTTCTTGCAAGAGAGACAGTTTGTATGTTTTCGTTTTTCTGTTCTTTTTTAAATTATATCGCTGAGCTTTTTATATTGTTCATGCGTTAGTGTAACGCTTTTGCATGGTTTACTTTTCTTTAAACTTTGCCCTTGGTATTTTAGTTACCGAGACATTCTACTGAAATTTGTTATTTTGTTCATCTTGATGCAGTTAGTGTAAGTGAAATAGAAGCACTTTACGAGCTTTTCAAGAAGATAAGCAGTGCTGTAATAGATGATGGACTGATTAACAAGGTCCGTTTTTTTTTTTTAAAACTATTTGTTAGTTTATGTTTTATTATCAATTGATACCTTTTGTTATGTTTGTTAAGTTTTTGGGCTTGATGGTCACTCCTCATCTCAAGTTGGTTCTTCCCTACTCATCTTTATAATATTTATGTTTTATTTTGTATTATTATTTGGCAGGAGGAGTTCCAATTGGCTCTATTCAAAACAAACAAAAAGGAGAGTTTGTTTGCCGATCGGGTATTTTATCTAAAGTTCATTAATATTGCCTTCATTTTTTTTATAATGTTATGATTGTTAATCTTATCATGCCAATTCTTTGTAGTATCAAGTTATTAGTATGTTGCCAGAGCTGCTCTCAATGTAATTCTGATTTCATTGCAGGTATTTGACTTGTTTGATACAAAGCATAATGGGATTCTAGGTTTTGAAGAGTTTGCTCGTGCTCTCTCTGTATTCCATCCAAATGCACCTATTGATGATAAGATTGACTGTATGTTTTAAAATATTTGTCTGTATCAAGATCTTTATTTACCTCTCTTGCTGTAAGTCGTAATTGTTTTAACATAGTGGTTGAATGGAAATGACCGGTAAGGAAATGGAATTATAATCTTAAGCATGTCTATCATAAATGCGAATACATTGTCAATCACAACTCTTTTTATGCTCTTTTACAGTTTCTTTTCAACTATACGATCTCAAGCAGCAAGGCTTTATTGAGAGGCAGGAGGTAAATATTTACTCTTTTCGGTCCTGATCTTATGTAATTTGCATTTTTTCCGTTCTTTTGTAAGTTCATATATATATTTTATATACAGGTGAAGCAAATGGTAGTGGCAACCCTTGCTGAATCTGGCATGAATCTTTCGGACGATGTTATAGAAAGTATAATCGACAAGGTGATAACACAACCCGATTTGATTGAAGTCTTATCTATTGTATTTTTTATTATCTAGTTTCTAGTTTCAACATGTTAAGTTTTGGAGATTTGTAACAGACATTCGAGGAAGCTGATACAAAACACGACGGGAAGATCGACAAGGAAGAGTGGAGAAGCCTTGTTTTGCGACATCCATCACTTCTGAAAAACATGACCCTGCAATATCTTAAGTAAGTTCCACATATGTTTGCTATAATGGAACATTATTGACAACTTATAAACTTTTAAAATATTGATATTGGTGATATGTGCTCACCTTGAACTGTGTTCTGTTTCCTTGAGCAGGGACATCACCACAACATTCCCAAGCTTTGTTTTTCACTCACAAGTTGACGATACCTAAATCAGCTATCGGATTCAAGCTTTCATTCTAGACGATATGGTCGATCCAAGTACAGATGGTCCAAGAGTGAGTATATGTAATGTTTTTGTTCGTTGGTTAATTTGTTTTCGTAGTGTGTGTCTATATCGAACTATCGAACATTCTTCTCGTTTTCGGTGTTTTCGAATATGCTGTTGTTCTAGACGTACTGGGATATTTTGCTTGTATTTTCTCTATGGTATTGCTCCGTTTGAAATTTTTTCTACTGTAAAAAACTTGAACGTGACAAATAAATAATAAATGATTGTTGTGATGGGATTTTATTGGTTGAAATTATTTTTAATCTACTTAAGAAAGATGATTTTTATTATTATTTTTCTTTAAACTTAATCGAGTTAAGTATAATTTTATTATGAAAGATGTACATATATTTATGTTATCTTATTAATATGCCATTTTATTATAAAATATGTATACATATTTATGTAATCTTATTAAATCTATTTGGTAAAAATTTATTTTTCATAAATAAGAGATCCTATGTTTAAGTCGCCAATAATGTATTTTTTATTTTTATTTTTAATTAACAATTACTTTATTTATATATAAATTAGAATATGAATATATAATCATTTATGTTATATTAATGAAATAGTTGTTAATTAAAATTAATACAACTCTTGGGCTATAAATAACATTTCTATCACCCAATTCAAGTAATTCATTTCCAATAAAACTCAGATTCACATAATCACATCTCCATATTCTCTGTGCTTTTGTTACTTCAATAACCTTGGTCGTTTTTCATCTTCACCGCACATCCGGTCACCATTCGGCCACCGTACCGGAGTTTTCGTATGATATCAGAGAGTTTTTCCCTGCATGCCCACTAGTTGATTCATAGGCACTGCTTCTTCCTGTGTTTGTTTATGTAAGCAAAAATGGTGATGTTGCATGATCCATGACCATCCCTTTGTGAACATGGGATTTGGATGTGTATCTGATTCAAGATTTTCATACTTGTCAAATATCATAGCTGATGGGATGGGTATGCAAGTAGCTTCCATGGAATATTCTGGAATTTATATAATCAGTTGATATGATGGGATATCATCCATCAATCATTAGGGATGTGTATCTATTACATTATAAAGTGAAAAATAATACTTTATACAAGTATTTTAATTTTTGGTTTATAAAATTTTTAAATCTTAAATCTTAAATCTTAAATTTTATATCTTATATTAAATGTTTTTAAAATTCTAAAATTGTCGGTATACGAAATCATCATCATATATAGATGAGAAAATATTTTACACACTAACGATAAAAAATTTGTTTTCTACATACGCCTGATTTTTAATTTAGAGGTTAAATTTTTAAGGGTCGTGATTAGGTTTAAAAATTCATAATAAATTTTTTTATGATTTAAAATTTAAAAGTTTAAGGAATAATGAATTTGACCCAAGCTTTATTCCAAGAGAGCTTCCACTCACTCCAAAGATGAGTTCATAATTGTGAAGCTCATGATATCATGCACAATAAAGTATAAAAACAATAAAAGAAATAAGATATTCAGGACCCAAATCCTGAAATTAGGGAAAGATTAGGACATTAATCGTGTGATTAGGGGACAATGATTTGACCTTTTAAATGCATGACAAAACCCTTTTACTTTTCATAACTAGATAATCACTAAAGCAAGGATAGGGATCGGTCTCCATTAACACAAAAAGAAAAGCAAGAAACCAAAGAAATAACAAAACAACAATGGGGAAAGACAACAAAGTGTTCAAATGGTTCAACTTTATTACATATGATATCAATAACATATGAAATTCATAAACTCAAAGTCTATAAGATTCGAATTCGACTCGAAATTTTTTTAAATAATATTTAAGTTGCATATATGTTTTTTTAACTCGTTAAATTTAAAAAAATTTGTCTCGACTCGACGCAATCGAATATCACCCTTAAAATAAATAGTGGAATCTAGCGAGTAACTCTAATAAAAAAGAATGATGTTCATCTTAAGAAACTCGTATTCAGAAACCTGTACATCCAGAGACGGAGCCATGATTTGGAGTTGAGGGGGCAAAACATAAATGTTTAGAAGTAGTGGGGGCAAATTCATAAAAAACAATTTTTAAAAGAATTTAAATAAGGAGACAAAAGTGAAAAAAATTTCTTCAAACCCAACTATAACGTGACTCTATCCCTTTGTACATCTAAAACATATACTTTATCAAAAAATTAAAAATATATATGAATAAATATATTACGTAATCACACCAGTCTATTAATAATAGAAAAAAAAATAAGATAATTGGTGTGATGAACATGTGCCTAGATTGTTGTGCTATAGTTTCTATAGGTGTATGATTATTGGACCCCCTTCATCTCATTTCACGTTGTTCCATAACCAGTGCAACACATGCCACCACAAACATTTATAATCCTACATGACTTTCAAGCATGTACCTCCACATCTTTACTGCAATTTCCATCTATATATAAACAATGGATTTTCCCACCACCACCATCATCATTAGATATTATACTGTATGTTATGTACTGTCTCACATGTGCAAGTCTCAAGCCAGCAACACCAAGCAAAACATATTTAAAAACATGTTCCACTAAACAAAGTTGTTTGATAAGTATAATAATGTTGGATTAAACAAGATAGTTATATTAATAGAGTGTTGTTGGTTCAGCTAATCATCTACAGTTGTCATAAGGAAAACCAACAATTTTAGATCACATCATGTGACCCTTTCATGTTGCCTAGTAGCTTCATTTGATTCCCATTTGGTCTTACTTGTGATGATAAACAACTTAGATAATTAATACATTATATGAGAGATCAAGGTATCATGTGAGGGGAAATAGATTATTTTAATCAATTTATTGATATTTTTTTTAATTTAAAAGAAAATTAAAATAAAAAAAGATAATTAACTATGAACATAAATTTTTTGGATATTTTTGGTACCTTATATATGTTTTAAAAATTATGTTTAGAGTTTAATAACAGGATATAAAAATAGCGTTTAAGATTAAAATATATGATGTATACTATATTTTTTAAAGTTTAATATTTAAAAAATGACGATTATGATTTAGAATTTAGTTTTTTAGTTCTCAGGCGTAGGGGAGCCGAAAAGCAACGGGTTTTGTTAAAAATAATATTAACATTAGTGGAATAGAAATCACCTTATTTTTTGTATTTTTATTTATGTACCGTTATTAAAAAAAATTAAGTTTAGAGTTTAGGATTAGTGTTTAAGGTCATGATTTATGTTAGGGTTTATATTAATAGTGGGTGTATGTTATATTTTTAGGGTATAGGGTTTATAATTTATTTTTTAGTGTTGAGACATAAAATGCTGACGATTTTGTTCATGATTACGGAACAATTTATTTATTTAAAAATATAGTTTTATTTTTTTAAATTTAATGTTTAATTTATTTTATTCAAAAATAATTAAAATGTTTAAATTTTAACTTTTAAGACTCTTGGTGAAAATTTTTATTTTTATTTTTACAAAATATGGTAGAATCTTACAAACATAACCTTTTTGTTTCATTACACCAAAAGTGAAGAATAAAAGTTATAAATTGTACACCGACGGTCCATTTTCATTTGAATTATTATATCCTTTTTATTTGATTATTTCATCTCAATGCTCCCTTGGGTCTCTTCTTTTAATGCTCCTATGCCAGTGTCCTTTGTCACTTTAGTTGTATTCTTCTTCTTTTAGGGTTTCAAATCTGATGAATCTCCTCTTTTGAACACTTTTACATGTTTGAAAGTTATGGTGTCATTGGATTTAGGGTAATTAAATATAAATAAAGTTTATTTCGATTTAAATAAATAATATTTTTTAAATTATAAACCGAAAACTAAATCGACAAATCGTATTGAACCAAACCCGAACGTTAAGAATCACGTTCAACTTTCTCGATTTTTTTTTACTGATCCCTAATGCCATGTATCTTTCATCCTCTGTGTAGGTAAGAATTATTGAAGACAAGTTTAAATCCTTGAGTCTTTGCCATTGGTTGTATCTATCAAACTAGAAGTTGGAAGGTGGCGGTGGTTGAAGATGAAACAGTTCATTAACCATTTCCTCACAACTGAAGCTGATAAGGGTCCACCCCCATGACCCATATGCTCATTTTTTGCATGGATTTACACCTTGGGGTTTGGCAGTACATATCAGTGGGTGAAAATATATAAAGGGCAGCAGCTACCATTAATGTATGAAGGTGGAGCAGAGTGACAACAGTAGTACTGTTACTTTAAATTCTACCCCAGAAGGGTTTAGTATCATTGCATGGTTTGAAGAACAAGTTTATGGTGGTACAGATTTAGCAGCCATCATTCACTTCAGCTGCTCAAGAAACTCAAGTCATCAGTGTTACAGTTTAGTTAGGATATTATATCATGCACTTGGGGTGTAAACTTTTTAATTTCATAATCGCTCTGATTTTAGGGGTTAGAGATTTAAGTTAAGGGGTTAAGTTTATATGATTAAAATTTAGGAAATATGGCTTGAATTTAGGGTTTAAAGTTAGAATTTAAGATTAATAAGTTAAAAATATTATCCGAAAACTTAAACCCTAAATCTTAAATTTTAACCATAACTTCTATATTCTGAATCAGCTTAAACCCATAAACTTAAACTAAAATTTTAAACCCTAAAATTAAGATGTTTGTTGAAATAAAAAATTTACGGTGTCATAAGAATAATTATTCTATACGATAAAAAAATCCACAAGTTTTAGGGTTAATGTTTAAAAATTTAAATTTAGAAAATATGATTATAATAATAATGATTTTATTTATTTTATCATTTGTGAATGGATATTTTTCCATTTTTAATTATTGGGTATAGTTTTGTTTTTGATGAGTGGGGCAAAATTGTGATGATTATGATGATAGTGAAAATATAGCAATTAAGAACTGTCAAGTTGGTGTGAGGTTGTCCCTTCCTTTCAAGGCCAGGCTTAATCTCTTTTGGTTTTGTTTAATCATTTTAGAGCAAAGACTACCCGACAACTTGTTCAGATTTGGTGTTTGAAAACAAATATAAAATATTTTTCTTGCATGATTCCCTTATTTCCATGTGCTGTTCACTGTTATATTCTGCAATAAAACAAAAACTAAAATACCTTTTTACACTTGACTAAACATCCCCCACTTTGCTTAACCCTGCAGGTAAACAAAAAGTAATCCAAGATGGTAAATAAAAAAGCTTGGGTTTTTTTCAGTGAACAAAACCATAAATTTACTGAGGAAGTATGTGTACTTATGGTTCTTTAAATCATTGAAAAGCAACTGAAAACTGTAAGGAAACCTACACATGGTTGGCCACATGAACTTTTCATGGACCACTTTGCTGGGATTGGTTCATCAAACAAGACATGATGCTGTTGGGTTTGAAGATAAAACATTCCATGGTTATTGTGTTTGCCTGGTTTTGATTCATGAGTTATCACTGTCCTATTGGTTCCAGAGATGTTTTATTGACATACTGGAAAATTTTAACTGTATGTAAAAAAAAGACAAGAATCTACAATTCTGTTAATTAAGAACTAGGGTTATTAGAATAATATTAGAAAAAAAAGAAAGTGCAGTTGGATCCAGATCTTGTTGTGTGGTATTGTTCTATTAAACAAAAACATGGGGTTCAACCTTCTACAATCCCAAAACAGATCAACTGTTCTTTCCTCACAGCAATGCCTTCAACTCCAAGGAATCTTCTGCTTTCTTCTTCCAATATCTTCTCCTTCACCTTACTTCTCTCGATAAATGCTCTTTTATTCTGTCGTGGCTGCGCGATAGATGAGCAGGGGAATGTTCTTTTAGCATGGAAGAACAGCCTGAACAGCAGTGGGGATGTGTTGAAATCATGGAATTCGTTGGATGCTACACCGTGCAAGTGGTTTGGGATTCGTTGCAACTCGGAAGGCAAGGTGGTGGAGATAAGGTTGAAAGCTATAGATTTGCAAGGGTCATTGCCTTCGAATTTTCAGGCTCTGAAATCCTTGAAGACACTTGTGCTTTCGTCGACCAATCTTACCGGCACGATCCCGAAGGAACTCGGAGACTATTATGAGCTGAATGTTATTGACTTCAGTGACAATTCTCTCTCAGGTGAAATCCCCTGGGAAATTTGCAGGTTGAGCAAATTGGAAACATTGTCTGTCAATACAAACTTTCTTGAAGGTGAGATTCCATTGGTGATAGGAAATCTTTCCAGTCTTGTTTACTTGACACTCTACAACAATCAACTCGGCGGTGAAATCCCGAAGAGCATCGGAGAGTTGAGAAATCTTCAAGTTCTTAGAGCTGGTGGAAATAAAAATCTTAAAGGGGAGCTGCCTTGGGAAATAGGAAACTGCACCAACTTGGTTATGTTAGGCTTGGCTGAAACTAGCATTTCCGGCCGTATTCCCTCGTCGATAGGAATGCTGAAAAGAATTCAAACCATAGCCATTTATACTTCTCTGTTATCAGGTCCTATCCCAGAAGAGATTGGTAATTGCAGTGAGCTGCAAAATCTTTACTTGTATCAGAATTCTATATCTAGTCCGATCCCGAGTCAAGTCGGTCAGCTAAGCAAGCTTCAGGATCTCTTATTGTGGCAGAATAGTTTAGTTGGTACTATCCCGGAAGATACCGGAAGCTGCCCGGAACTGACTGTGGTGGATTTATCGGACAATCTTCTGACAGGTAGCATACCAAGAAGCATTGGGAACCTTTTGAAGCTGCAAGAGCTTCAACTGAGTGTTAACAAGTTATCAGGTACAATTCCAACTGAAATTTCAAATTGCACGGAGCTAATTCATCTTGAAATCGACAACAACGCCATCTCCGGTGAGATTCCTGACCGCATTGGCAACCTGAAGAGCTTGACTCTCTTTTTTGCCTGGCAGAATAAGCTGACCGGACATATTCCGGATAGTCTTTCTCAGTGCCAGGATCTTGAGGCACTTGATTTATCCTACAACAGCCTCTTTGGTTCAATCCCGAAAGAAATTTTCGGTTTGAGAAATCTCACCAAGTTACTGCTACTTTCCAATGATTTATCCGGTTTTATACCACCGGATATAGGAAACTGCACCAATCTGTACCGGCTACGGTTAAGTGGCAATAAACTAGCAGGAACAATTCCATCAGAGATTGGAAAGTTGAAGAGCTTGAATTTTTTCGACTTAAGCAACAATCGCCTTGTAGGAGGCATCCCTCCATCGATAAACGGATGTCAAAATCTCGAGTTTCTTGACCTGCATTCAAATGGTCTTACAGGTTCTTTGCCAAATTCTCTGCCTACTAGCCTACAATACATGGATATTTCAGACAACAGGCTTGTAGGTCCTTTGACTCATAGTATTGGGTCCTTAACTGAACTGGCTAAGCTTAATTTGGGAAAGAATCAACTTTCGGGAAGAATTCCACCTGAGATATTGTCCTGCAGGAAGCTTCAGTTGTTAAACCTGGGGGAAAATGGTTTCTCTGGTGAAATTCCGAAGGAACTAGGCCAGATTCCAGGGCTCGAAATTTCTCTCAACCTTAGCTGCAACCAATTTTCCGGCCAAATTCCATCTGAGTTCACCGGTCTTAGCAAGTTAGCTGTACTTGATCTCTCTCACAACAAGTTCTCTGGTAAATTAGATGTCCTTGCAAGCCTGCAAAACCTTGTCTCTCTCAATGTCTCCTTCAATGACTTCTCTGGTGAACTGCCGAATTCCGCATTTTTCCGAAAGCTCCCACTGAGTGATCTCGAATCAAACAAAGATCTCTATATTTCCAATGGAGTCGTAACTTCAGCTGATATCGATCATTCAAGGCATTCTAGGCCAGCAGTGAAGCTAATCATGTCCATCCTTCTAAGTGGCAGTGCAGTTCTAGTACTACTTGCTATCTACTTGTTAGTCCGTGCCCGATTTGCCAACAATGTCCCCCTGGAAGATAATAGTTGGGAAGTGACCCTGTACCAGAAGCTCGACTTGTCAATTGATGATATCGTCCACGATTTAACTTCAGCTAATGTGATTGGCACTGGGAGCTCCGGGGTGGTATACAGGGTAATGATTCCAAATGGTGAAACGTTAGCGGTTAAGAAGATGTGGTCATCGGAAGAGTCTGGTGCATTCAGTTCTGAGATCGAGACGCTTGGTTCAATCAGGCATAGAAACATTGTCCGGCTTCTTGGTTGGGGTTCGAACAGGAATCTGAAGTTGCTGTTTTACAATTATCTTCCAAATGGAAGCTTGAGTTCACTCCTTCACGGTGCCGGCAAAGGCGGAGCAGAATGGGAGGCTAGATATGATGTTGTGCTGGGTGTGGCACATGCACTTGCATACTTGCACCATGACTGTGTGCCTGCAATCTTGCATGGTGATGTGAAAGCTATGAATGTCTTATTAGGTGCTGGCTATGAGCCTTTCCTTGCTGACTTTGGGTTAGCTCGTGTTATGAAAAGCAATGACGACGACAAATTGTCCGAATCAAGTCCAAGGCCACACCTAGCAGGTTCATATGGATACATGGCTCCAGGTATTTTTCATTTGCCTGGTCAAGTTTTAATCAAGTTGTTAATTCATTAATCGTGTCTAATCTTTCATGGTTACTCTCAGAACACGCAACAATGCAACGTATCACAGAGAAAAGCGATGTGTACAGTTTCGGTGTAGTCCTCTTAGAGGTTCTAACCGGAAGGCATCCCTTGGACCCAACTTTGCCAGGGGGTGCACACTTGGTTCAATGGGTTCGGGACCATTTAGCAAGCAAGCAAGACCCGTCCGACATTCTCGATGCAAAGCTTAGAGGCAGGGCTGACCCTGCTATGCATGAAATGCTACAGACACTCGCTGTATCATGCCTCTGTGTCAGCGCTCGGCCCAACGATCGACCAACGATGAAAGATGTGGTAGCAATGCTCAAAGAAATCCATCACGTCGAGACCTCGAGGGACATTTCAAAGGGAGCCTTAACGGCCCCTCAGCCACGGTCACCTCCGCCTCTGACTACGACTCAAGTAGTAGTCTCCCAAGGATCATCCAACTGTTCCTTTGCATTTTCTGAAGATTCAAACCAATCATCAGGGCGAGGGTTCAACTTGTAGCTATGGGATGAGTACGATGCATCAATTTGTTCATAGTCCATAGAAGAATCGTTGCAGCATCTGCACTAAGGCTTTGCTCTGTAGAGAAAAAAAGAAAATTAAATAAAAAATGTAAAAATATGTTCTTTTCTTTTTATTAGTGTGTTTGGTTGAGAGAATAAAAAATTTAAAGAAAAAAAATTCACATACAGTAACTTTGTTATATCTTTATTTGTATATCTTTCTTATTTATATTTTTATTGAAATATCGTTTATTTAAAAATATTATTTAAATAATATTTAAATTTTTTAAAAACATAATCAAAACAAATTAATAAAAAAATATAATTAAAGTACATATAAAAAAAGTAATGTCCTGAATTAAATACATTCGAATATTAAATAAAGTGTTATATATATGAATACATCGGGAAAAAGATAAATAAAGTCAAGTCTACATATTATTTTATCCAACATTGAAAAATAAGACATGATATATTAACTTATTTGGGGGTATTTTCGTATTTTACCTTTTATGTTAAACAATGATTAACTTTCTGTCCTTGCTTCCATCCAAATTTGAACAGATTCTTGTTAAACGGTGACATTTCAGTTGTAATTTGTGTTGATTGCAATAAATAATTATTACTTAGCTTTCACTTTATAATGTAAAGTAAAACAGGAAATAGGGATATCTTGGGAGTAGAGATGGTGGCAATTGTAAGAATATTGTAGTTGAAGGTGAAATAATGATTATTGTCATTACTGGATTTATGTAATTAGATTTTAATGCAAGACTTGAGAGATTCTATTACAGCAAACCTCACATGGTCCCACGTTCCATGTGCATGTGCTGTCTGACAGAGACTGTACTTCTAGCGTAAGTAAAAGCCTTCCCCATAGGTAAACCAAACCAAACTGCACATGGCATTAGCAATACCATTACACTTGTGTTATTCAATGTTGTTGTCTCAGGATTTCTGAACCAACAAACAGCAGAAATCCATTGAGTAAATGGTGAAATCTGACATACTATTTCCGTAGATTGAGTTTAAGAATTTAAGAATAAAGGTTGTTAGTGGAGAATTTTGTAATCTGATTGAGTTTGTAATATAATGTCTTGGTTGATCTTTCAATCTTCATTGAAGTTGTAATATGACTAAAAGAAACTGCTCTTCTTCAAGTTCTGGCTGACCTTCCCTAGAGATGAGGCAGTAGAATGCATCAGAGAATTCA
Organism: Abelmoschus esculentus; assembly: GCA_035048815.1. NCBI lineage: Eukaryota > Viridiplantae > Streptophyta > Magnoliopsida > Malvales > Malvaceae > Abelmoschus > Abelmoschus esculentus. Next base: position 1,710,731 of record JAUCBN010000043.1, read on the forward strand.
ATTTACTTCCATCAGACCATCACTCTTATGGTCTGCATGTACCCCGGAGTTGTTGTCTGTTGATGTGATATCCGGCACCGGGGCGAGTGATTTAGTGCCGTGTGCTTTAGACATTGGTTGGTTCTCAACGACATCGAACTTGACCTTATTTCGAGTCGATGCTCCTTTATCACCGGACAAATATTTCCTCACAGGAGCAGTAGGTGACTTTGGCTTTCCAGGACGTCCAGCTCTCTCTTCCAGTACCTTTGCTGATATATCATTGCCAATGAGTGCAGACGAAAACTTGGACCTCCTTTGCTTAGCAGAAGAAACAGTTCTGGTCTCAGAGTTTCTAGTATCATCGTTAGGCCGTTGATATGCATCGTGTTTCAAGTTCGGAGAGTTTCCGAATCAAAGCACTTTTGTCTTTTGAGAATAACCTCATTGTTGCCAATACAGATTAAGGCTTTGGAGACTTCAGTTGCTGCCTGATGGTTGCTTCTCATGTCGATATAATCTGAGGTAGCTTCTATGAAATCAGCTTTAGACATTGGACCATCATCAGCTTTCAGCAATTTCTTCAAGAACAGTCCAAGATGTAAATAAGGTGAAGATATCAATATCCGTGTCATGATGCAGACCTTGATTCCTTGAGAAACAAGCAGCTTCGAGAAGTCGTTAACTACCTTGCTGAGGAAAGAATCAATCACCTACAAAGACTCGGTGAATCATACATATGAAATCACATACACCAAGAGTACAGATGTGAAGTGAAAATATGATGGATCTTACCTACCATTGCATTCAAGGGAAGCTTTTCATCAATGTCACCATCTGTAAGATAAGCCTCTAGAATCCAAAGGCCTAAGCGATCAAAAAGGAAAGTCAGAGCATTGGCAGTTTAGGATTCTTCAATGGAGGCCTCATTGAAGAGCTGGATAAAGTCTCGTAGCTGCTCATATTTCGACAATTCTGATTCTTCCCCGGTTGCAGAGACGGATAAGGCATGTGGTAAATCGTTCATTGGCATTGAGGATGCAATCTTTACAGTTCCACCGTACCTCCAAACCCCAACTCCACCTGCTTTCTTCCATTCATGATATCCTTTCAGGCACAAAATGCAATCAACCCCTTTATTTATTGAGCCACCCTTCAAATTTTAATCAAGGTTTATTCACCGTACTAGTTCATTTACAGTGTCTCGTAGAGAACCTTAGGAACAGCACCAGCATTGACTTTGTTGAGAAAGTTGCAAACAATGAATCCGTCGTAAAGTGCATGGCTAAATTCTTCTTCGGTAGGGTCTTTGGGGAGGAATTCTACTGTAACTTGATCCATCTGCCTTAGCTACTCAGTTGCTTGGTACCTCCTTGAAGATGATCAACACAGACCAACAACTTTTAGCTCCAATAAAAACAAAGGTGACCCCTGAAAAACTCTGTATTTAATGAAAACAAACAAAGGTATTGGTTCAAGGATTGTTGGCTTAGATGTTGGAATATGTATATAAAATACCTGATTCTTCATCTTTTCTTTGAGCCAAATCATAATCATTGAAGTCTTCATGAGTGGGTGATGTCTTTAGAAAAGTCGGATTAGAGTTTATTTGTACTGACGTTATTGGTGTTTAAGCTCATGACTTTCGAAAACAACAACCATTCCTTTAATCGATGAGGCTATAACTATTTCTTTAACCGATGAGGCTAGATGGTTCGTGCTTAAACTCCGATGCGAAAATGTACAATTTGGGGGGAATCTATTACACCGAAAGGTATAATGTACTTCTATTATTTACTAGTACAAGGCTGTAGGCAAAAATAAAATAGTAAAATAAAATTGGGGGATTTCCCAAAGAAGTCAGAAGTGGGTCCCAGAGATGATTGGGTGCTTACGTGGCAAGCCCTATATTCTAATCTAATCTTACTGCAGATGTCATGGCACTGTAGTACAATGAGTAGATTCAGACAGAGACTGATTGGCATCACATGGATAATGTGCGGATGTTCAATGATTTTTGGGTTTTTTTAAAATAAAATATATATTTAATATTAAATAATTATATTAATACTATATTTTTAAATAATTTAACTTTTTAATGTTTTACTTAGGTTAAAATAATTTTTTCATAAATAAAAATTATCAGTTAGTTAAAATTAAACGATTTTAAATAACGTAATAAATATATATGATATTATACATTGATATGATATTATTATATAAATAAATATATAGACTTAAAACAATGTCACACCAGTAAAAATATTTTTATAAAAATACATAAAATATAATTTTTTATATATGATTATGCTAAATAATTTCTGAGTGTTAATTATATTAGTTTTTATCAGTAACTTAAAATAAAGCATTTAAAAATAAATTTATTACAAATATTATAATCTAAGACAATAAAAAGAAATAAAATATGATTTAAATCATACACATTTTTTTGATTTAGATGTAAATATGTAATTATATACATGAAAATTAAAAATCTAATTACTTTAAATATAAACATGAAGCTTTGATTTAATTAGTTTAAATGCATAAATTAGCAAGTTAAATTGGAATTAATTTCATAAATCAATAGCCTTAAACTAAATCATAAACCATTATACTAAATTCAAAATTATAAATCTTTAAGGAATCGAAATTAATCTCATAAATTAGTAACCTTAAATTAAACCATAAACCATTGATACTAAACTATAAACCTTAAGGAATCAAAATTAATCTTATAAACTAATAACCCTAAACTAAAATCATAAACTTTAAGAAATTAGAATTAATCTTATAAACCAATAACACTAATCTAAATCATAAATAGTTAATATTAAATTACACATTATAAACTTTAAAAAAATCATAATTAAAATCACAAATCAATAATCTTAAACTAAACTAGAAACCATTAACACTAAATACTAAATCATAAAATATAAACCCTAATAATTTAAAATTGATCCGACTCAAAATAAATTGATACAATCTTTTGTATGTTTTATTAACATAGTTTTGTACGCCAACAAAACCTTTGTAAATCATATCTCTAGTCTAACTGAATTGACTCAAAATTTTAATAATTAATTCAACTAAAAATTAATCTGAACGATCTAATTTTGAATCGAAAATAATCGATTTGCTATTAATTTAATCTAAAAATAACAAATTTGATTCTGATTTGATACAATACTTGAACCATTATTGAGTAAATAAATCCCAAAATAGTAATTTTTAATATAATTTATTTAATTTATGAGAGTCTTAGGTCTCTCTCACTCTTAAACTGTACAAGTACCTCGAAATTGATACAATGTCCGTAACATCCACCGTTTTTCTCTCACCCCCAGAAAAGAAAGGATTTTTTTTGTTCTGTATCTCTCAGTCTTAGTAGTCCATTAAAATCAGGTACTTTAATTCAATAATCCCCATTTTTCTCTTCTTTTTTGCATTAACCGATTTCAATTCAATGTTAAATTGATTTTTGTTATTATTGTTTTTTTTTCTTTCGATCTTTTTATTTCTTTCCAAAGGTGTTAGATTTAGTTTTCATTGGTGATTTTCAAGGGAGTAGACAAATTTTAGCTTCACATTATTGGTGTATTTTGCTGTAGTTGGGAGCTAAAACCTGTTCATTTCTTGGTAATTTTCACTTGAACTGGTGTTTGAGTGTTGCTCTATTTTGTTGTATGAGAGATTGATTCACGTGGCAGTACCAATAAAAGCGCTGTTTGTTTTCTTAGTGTTATTCATTGACTGGAATTCCTTGAAAATATGATTTGTTGTGCTTGTTTTTTTGTAGTAATCTGTTCAGTTGAATGTGATTGATGATGTGGAAAAATGATGAAGAAAGAAAGGAACTTTACTCAACTTTTTCCCACCGTAATTCTGCTTCTAATGATTGTTCTGTAAGGGGATTGAAATGTGCATGATTTTTTTAGTCTTTTATTTGTTTAACTTGACTGAAGTTAACTTCTAATGTGTAAAATAAAAAAGGGGACAAGTTTTGATTTTGGAATAAGCAGAGAACTTTGCTCCCTGTGAAGTGAAGGGGATTGCTGTATCTGTGAATGTTTTCTTTCTCATTGGAAAGCAAAAGAAAATAAGATATGATTCTATCAAGCCGGGGTCCATGTTGGATTTAGCTTCTATCTTATTTTTATGATCTCATATATTTGTTTACTCACCTTTGAGTTTTATGCATAGGTCTTAGCATATGGGCTCTAAATCAGTTGAGGATATGATAGAGGCCTCGTCTGGGGTTCACTTTTCTGGGTTCCATATGGAAGGTTTGGTGCCGAGAAATATTGAGAAGCTTACAACCTCACGGCATGGTGACAGTGTGCATAAACAACCTTTTGTTATTGGTAAGTTTGAACATTGGTTGTTAACCTGTTACCCTTTGTTTTAGATGAAATATTAATCAAAGGTAGGTGGAAATGTTTGGATGAGAGTGCTGAGAAAAACATGATGTCCACCTGAACTCATTGTTTTCTTTAAAAATGGATCCTTTCGTTTACCTGTGTTTGAGACGGTAACCTTGTTTGTAAAATGTACTTTTCTTCAGAAACTACAGATGGCCACTGAACTAGTACTTATTTGGCAATAGTTTGGTTATTACATTGGTTTCTTTCAATTATATTATGGGTTCTTTTTCTTGTCTTTCGGAATTTCATTTTCCCCCCTAACTTGGCCTGTTATTTTGTGGGTCAGGAGTTGCTGGGGGAGCAGCATCTGGTAAGACTACAGTCTGTGATATGATTATTCAGCAACTTCATGATCAGCGTGTAGTACTAGTTAATCAGGTATTTTTTATTTTCTGAGTTCCCAATCTTGATTTTGTTAGTGGGATTATGAATTTGTTGTTCGATATTCATACATGGAAAACAGAAAGAGGGTTGGTTCTTGTCAGTTGAACATCATTTGGAAAGGAAATTGTTCATCATTTTGATCTGACCTCTTCTTAAGCTCTCTTTTCTGCACTGCTGAAAACATTTGGTCTCCTATTGGTTAGAATTTTAACATGAACAATGTGTCAGGATTCCTTTTATCACAATCTCACTGAAGAGGAACTTGCTAGGGTTCATGAATACAACTTTGACCATCCGGGTGAGAATATTTCTATAACAGAGAAAATATTAAGCAAACCATGACATGCTGAATTACTATGCTTATTATTTGACACAAACTCATACTATCTCTCTTTGATCTCTACTTAATAGTTCAACAAGTGTTTTCTATGTTCTGTCTTGGTAACAAGGACACTCTGAAGTTTGTTCATCTTACCCTGAATTCTGAGGCATCTGTTATCATGCGCATCTGCTAAATTTTGAAATATTTAATATGTTCTGAGAGAATTCGATTATTATTATTATTGTGTGTTTTATGCACATGACATTGGTTCTGCTTTATGTTTTCTTTGAATTTTATTGATGCAATACTATTCCTTTTTGCAGATGCATTTGACACAGAGAAATTATTAGATTCTATGGAGAACTTGAGGCATGACCGAGCAGTAGATATTCCAAACTATGATTTCAGGAGTTATAAAAATGATGCTTTTGCTGCAAGAAGGGTAAGGTCTCACAATGTTAAAATGCATGTTAATGAGACATGGAACCATAGTTATTATATCTTGAATTTGGGCACGATAGGTTGAAGGATTCCCGAAAATATTATCTTCAACATGGTGCACTGATCCAATTTTTAAATCATCTTTTACCTTCTTAAGTACCTAAAATTCAATTATAATTGTTTATAAATACAATGTCCCAGCTTTTAGCGTTTTCTAATAAATGGTACACCTATAGAATCTACCCGAATTTATAATGGCAGATCCCTTAGTTAAGTACCTAGAAGTCTATTCTAATTTCAGCTCATGTTTGTTGTTTCCGTACATGTAGAAATTATCATGTTCATAATGTTTCTGCAGGTTAATCCTTCAGATGTTATAATTTTGGAAGGGATTCTCATTTTTCATGATCCTCGTGTCAGAGAGTTGATGAACATGAAAATATTTGTTGATACAGGTTAAATAATTAAACTTTTACATCTGTTTGCAAGTTACTTATATCTAGCATGAAATCCTTTTTTATGATTGTTAACCTAAATCCTGTTGTACACAATGAACTGATGAAGTGGTGCTATGAAAATGTTGATTGTGGTATAGTGATAAGTTTTTGTCCCTCAATATTGCTGTTCCTGTTTTGAAAGATCTGTAGCTCCCTATTTTTAAAGCATTTTAGGTTGGATGTACTGCATTTTATCATGCATCACTTAAATTTCGGATTGTTTGGTTGTGGTGCTATTGTTAATGCGGATTGCGGCTTACTGCTAGGGAGGGGACCAGTTGTGAGTTAGTTATTATTTTTTGATGAAAGCTTTAAGTGAATAACTAGAATATATTAGGGGATACATCTTTCATGTTGCCTAATTGGTGTTACGTTGTTGAGTGTTACTTCACATTGTAAAATATTCAGTGCAGATGCTGATGTACGTCTGGCAAGAAGAATAAGGCGTGATACTGTTGAGAAGGGCAGAGATATTGGTGCAGTCCTTGATCAGGTATGACTATTCTTCACCCCCTAGACAGACATGATAAATTTGCTTCCTCGGTGCAAGGAATATTGTACACTATAATTTATGATCTTCTATATTCTCATTCACTAGTGTTTCAGCTTTCACGTCTTTTGGAGATGCTTCTTTTCAGCTGATATTTATATGCACTTAATCTTCTATGCAGTATTCAAAATTTGTGAAGCCTGCCTTCGACGACTTTATACTTCCAACAAAAAAGTATGCAGATATCATCATTCCCCGTGGGGGAGATAATCACGTGGCAATTGATTTGATTGTTCAACACATCAGGACAAAGCTTGGTCAGCATGAACTATGTAAAATCTACCCAAACTTGTATGTCATTCAATCAACTTTTCAGGTATAACATTCTTGTTTTCTTCAATTAACGAAGAGTGTAGTACTTTTTCTGCATGTATTGATCCCCAGTAGCTACTTGAAAAAGATCAATATACATTTGTGTAAAGAACATGATATTTTATTTATTTATGCAGATACGAGGCATGCATACCCTCATTCGTGATTCTCAAACAACAAAACATGACTTTGTTTTTTATGCTGATCGGTTGATTCGTCTGGTGGGTATATTTCAGTTTAGATGCAATTTTATCTATGTTAACGTAATACCCAACAACAAAAAATGCCCTTTTGGTTTCTCAGTCATTTAAGATCATCTTTTCTAGGTTGTTGAACATGGGCTGGGACATCTTCCATTTACCGAAAAGCAAGTGATCACTCCAACCGGTAAGCTTATCTTATGCGACTTCTAGTTCTAGGCATATACGAAGTATTATTTGGATTATCACATTGTTATTATTTTTTATCACATCATTATTACACTTTATTATGGTTATGACTTATGTCTGTCGGGTATAGTGTACGGATTTGTCATCTGACGTCATCGGCTTCTAATGTTCTCTGGAATTGCATATTCTACTTCCTAATAGAGTTTAGCGTGGATGATTGCAAGTTGATTCTGTAATGTTCCAAGTTGTCATGGTTCTTAAATTCATTTGCTTACACAGTGCTATTTAGTCATAGATATTAATGTTGGTATGATTGCGGATGCAGGGTCTGTGTATACAGGTGTGGATTTCTGTAAAAGGTTATGTGGTGTTTCTGTTATTAGGAGGTACAACTCTGGTCTCAAATTTTACGGCACTAGATCAATAATTCCATGACTTTCATGATTTAGATTTTTCTTGGGAATGTTTGAAGGAGGTGGTATGTATCTAAAGAGCTAAATCATAGGGCGTGATGGTCAGAAATTGATCAGTGATGACTTCGGTGGTGGAATATTGATTGTCATAAGAATGAATGACAAATACTTTCTATATGCCATTGACATGCTAACTTAAAACTAATATGATCGTCGTTTACCATGGTTAAGTGGGTGTGGTTAAGTGATTGCGATTGCTTTTCCAATAAAATTTGAATCTATCTTGTTTGTTAATTATTGATATATGTATCACTCTCTCTATATACTCGAACATTATTATCAAACATTAGCTGCTGATCTTTCGAAACTAAACTAAACTAAACTGATACTAGTGGTGAGAGTATGGAGAATGCATTGCGAGCATGCTGCAAAGGTATCAAGATAGGCAAGATTCTGATTCACAGGGAAGGAGACAATGGTCAGCAGGTTTGTGAACTTTTACCTTCCAGATGCCAAACGTTGCGTCCCTCCCCCCTCCCCTCTTTTCTCACTTGATTCATTCTTCGATGATGGAATAGCTGATTTATGAAAAATTACCACAAGACATCTCAGAGAGGCATGTATTGCTACTCGATCCTATCCTAGGCACAGGTTTGTTTCTGTTCATAGCTGACAATCATTTTCTGTCATGCATGCATGTTTTCGGTTTTCATTTTCAAGTATCATTTGGTTCATTTGCTTGATGACTTGCATCCCAGAGTCCACAAGCTAGTAATTTGTTTCGGACATTCATAATCATTTGGTTTAACACCCTGATAACTTTTCGACAGGCAATTCAGCTGTTCAAGCTATTTCGTTACTTATAAAAAAGGGTGTACCAGAGTCCAACATCATATTTCTCAATCTCATATCTGTAAGTTATTGTTGGTGCAAACCGTTTTGAATAGATTATCATCTCTCTTGCGGCTTCTCTTAAAAATAACTTTTGTTTAATCTTCAGGCACCTCAGGGTGTACATGTAGTGTGCAAAAGCTTCCCAAGAGTAAAGATCGTGACATCTGAGATCGATATCGGTTTAAACGAAGATTTCCGTGTTGTCCCTGGTATGGGCGAGTTTGGAGACCGATACTTCGGGACGGATGATGACAACGATAGCCAGCAAGTGGTGGCCCCGATGCAATTGTCCGATAACGGCTGCTGAACTTTCAACACCCAGATGGTTTATTATTGCACAACTTAACCTAAAGCATGGTTTAAGTCATAATGAGCTTAGAAACAATTTTGACTTGATCAGACCTAGAGTTCCCATCGTTGAATTATCATTATTCTGATATTTGAGGAAATTGGCGAGTTGAGTTGCAGGCTCAAGTGATTTCTATAGGATGATGGTTACAACAATAATAGCTCTATTGTTCTATTTTAACATATAATTCGATACAATATTTATACTATCGAGACTTCTTTTCATTCATAGATCGAAAGATATTAAACGCTTAAATATAATCAAATTAAACTCGATGGCTATAATTACAATCCCTATCACATTCACTAATCGTACGTCATTGGTTTGAGCTAAACAAGCAGGCTAATGAGTGCCAAGTCACGTTCACAATCTATTATCAAACCTCTACTTTTGACCATTTGAAGGCCAAGTTGATGATATATATATACATATATGTCATTTTCACATATTATAGTATTATTGTCTTTTTAATTGTTTGGCATTTAAAAGCATCACTGAATATGACATTTTTCTCTTTTTTTCAAAAAAATAAAGAAAAATCAGAAGATATTTATGACCATTTGTCAGGAGAAAAAACTATGTATATGATGAGGGACAAGTGTATGGATGGGATCATTCCATTTGAGATGTCATTATTCATGCATACATGCATGCATGTTTCATGCAAGTTTGTAATGCCTAGGAGATTCTAGATTCATGTGTGTCCCCAGCACACATTAGATAGATTCCTTTCTTGTCTCCCCCCAATCAATTCTGAGACATTGTTGTGTGCTGCAATGGAAAACATTCATCATCTTCATAAATGTCAAGCTCTGATTAGCTTTGGGGAATCTTGATTACTTAAGCAGATGTTGATTTGATCTCACTACTCTATATTGTATAATTGTAGTTTCAGTCCCTCTATCATGCAGAATTTTAAGATTCTATCTCTCTACTTTAGTTTAGCATAATTTGGTTCTTCAACTACAACAATATTATTAAAACTGAGGGATTAAATTTTAAATTGCCAGCATAGTAGGACCAAACCCATAATTAGACTACTGATTTTGATTAACAAGACAAAAATGGAGAGATAAAGCATCAGAATCTTTTGGTGTGTTAAGAGCTAATGAAAGGGTTTATTTGCATTAAAAGAAAAGGATTTATTATGAATTATAATTACATCCAAAAAGCTACCCTTCTTAGCCTGATAGCTTCATTTGCATTATAAGGAACCTGAGAGAGAAGCAAATAAGCAAAGCATAAGAAGTTGAATTTGGTGCAAGCAAATCCCAGAAATCAGATGCTTTGCTTCAACTCAAAGCTCCACAAATTTAGTCCTACATTTAACCATAAATAAAATATCGAGTGTTAGATGTAGTGGTAAGGGACGTTACACTCGTACAAAGAGAGCGTATATCGTAAAACGAACATGAAAATAAATAAACAACTTACACAGGTATAAAACAAAACAACCTTTGAAAAAGCTAATAGGTTTATGTCTCTGTGACTCCATTGATCCGCTCCAAGTTCACCAATAAATAATCCCCACGTACCCTTCCCTCTCCTTCCACCTGAATATCTGCTCAAAGTCCAACCAGCATTTCACCAAATCTTCCCCTCTTCTGCCAACCAACAACAACCCTTGTCATATTTGAACCACACTGCACCACTTCTCTCCTCTCTTGTCTGTAATAATTCCAGACCAGACAGCAAACAGCAGAGTTTTTACAGGCAGAAGAGAGAAGTGGGTGTTTGTGTTTTGCTTTTTCGTTTAGATTCTCAAGTATTTATGTGGTATAGCAACAGTAAACCTGGGAAAGACAAGAGACCATTTTTTCGAGGGTATCTTTGATTGCATCCATGAGATCACGTCCCTGGCTCTGCCTAGGATGAACCAGTCTGCTTATAGAGTTGAAACCACCGCTCGTCTCGCTCAATGGAGGATAGATAATCTTGCCTCCTGTACTTTCCGCAAGTCCGATCCTTTCAAGATCGGAAACTGGAACTGGTCTGTCAAGTCTCATTCTTTATTCTCCACTACAAAGATTCAAAATAAAATGAATCAATAAAACTGATTTGGATAGAAGACCTTGTTATTGTTAACTGCTTTTCTGAGTTTCCTAGAATTTTTCTTGTGTATTGGAACCTTGTTCTTATACCTTGCTTTTATGTGGATTGAAGGCACTTGTCGGTGGAGAAGAACAGGGTTTTATATGTTAAATTATACCCAGAAATATCAAATCTAACGAGAGATAATCCCCCGATTGCCTCCTTCATAGTCCGTGTTGTCTGCTCAGCTGGAGATCGAAAATCTTTCACTCATCCAGGTAATATTTTGATGAGTATAAATTCAGGTGGTTCATAGTCATTGACGCTTAATTTTCTGACTGTAGAAATAACAGACAAGCAGCTGAAGAACAACGAAGATTTCGTCTGGCCGATCGAGGTTCCTTTGACAGGGAAATTCATTATTGATGTCGAATTTCTCGATCTCAAGACCGCATCTCCGAATGTAAGACTCGATCATGTAAAAGATAATGATAGGAATAGGGGTTAATAGTATCATACCTGAATTATCAGTTAAAAGTTTGGTGTTGATTCACAGGGTGGGGAACCTTGGTCCATTTGGTCTGAAGGATGCACACAAAATCAATCAAATTCAACAGCTCTCACATGTCTCGGTCGGATGTTAACACAAGGCATCCACACGGATATTGTTATCAATGCTTCAAACGGAAGCATCGGAGCCCATCGTGCTGTTCTTTCTGCACGGTCTCCTGTTTTCCACAGCATGTTTTCGCATAACCTGCAAGAAAAAGAATTCTCAACCATAAACATATCCGACATGTCAATCGAAGCTTGTCAGGCTTTCATGTGTTACATTTATGGAAACATCAAACACGAAGAATTTCTGGCCAACCGACTGGCTCTTCTCCGGGCAGCCGATAAGTACGATATCTCAGACTTGAAAGAGGTGTGCCACAATAGTCTTCTAGAAGATATTGACACAAAGAACGTCCTCGAAAGACTCCAAAATGCAGCTTTATACCAACTGCCAAAACTGAAGGCCAGTTGCATGCAATATCTTGTGAAATTCGGCAAGATATATGATATTCAAGATGATTTTAATGCTTTCATGCAATGTGCAGACAGGGAACTAATAGCTGACATATTCCATGAAGTTCTAAATACCTGGAAAGGATTCTAAGACTCCACCAATGATAAACAACAAAGTTAAAAGCCAGTGGTACTATGTAGCGTCGATGTAGATTGTAGTGTGCAGGATTGTATTTGTAAAGATGATTCTTTTGTTCATATGGAATTCATATGTTTCATGTACATATACATGTATGTATTGGCTTCCTTTGACAAGAACATATACTATCCTAGTATCAGAATTTCAGGAATGCAACATGATTTGGCTAAAAGTGTTACGGTTCCCAAGTTCCAATATAAATTTGTACTGACATAACAAACGCAAACAGAGTAAAATAGTTAACAGAACCAGCTTAGACAAGTCAAAAGAAGCAAGAACTCTATAATCCATTAAATCAAACCATATCATGTGTATGAAGAGAAAAACAAGAGCTAAAATCTCAGCACAATCATCACATGAATAGCAGGGAAAGTAGAGTTTTAACAGTATGTGTATAACTACTCACTTGGTGGTCGATGGAAATCGAATATTCTCCATAGCATTGCTTGGAACCTCTGAAAACGAAGATGGAGAGAAAACGAAGATGGAGAGAAAGAGGGGAGACGTGGAAGGAATAAGAATAAGTTGGTGGAACTGGGATGGGAATATGGAGGGAATATTATTAGTATCTTTTTTATCTTCTGTTCTTTTCATGTTGTTGATAATTACAAAATTGTAACAGGCTGACCTTTGACTCGGTCTGCGGCTCAAAAAGCCCATACCATAAGATTAAAATTTGGTAGCTCATTCATGCCAATTTCATGAACTCATCACATAAAGTTGCATAGGTGAAAAACTCTTTGATATTCAAATAGTGTTTATTAGGTTAAAACAGAAACCTTAAAACCCAAAATCTTTCAGGTACACCAGTCATTCAATATTGGACTCAAATATCCCTTTTGAAAGGAAAAAGGAATGCATTCCCATTAACTAACGCATTAAAGAGATGGAAAACATCAACTCTATTGTATCACTCTTCAGATGTTTGATTGACCTCACTGCTCACGGCTTCACCAACACCTTTCTTTTCGTCTCCTTTGATGGCATCTCCATTTGAGAAATGGTTCTTCAAAACCGTAGAAATGTCAACTTCAGAAGCTCCAGCAAGCTTGAAGCGCTCAACGGCAGTATCCAAATTTCTTTTCCAACCATCCATTCCTAATTTGCATTCAACTTGGGATCGTTCAAATAGCATGTTGCCCCAGAAAAGATGTATCTGTGATCTCATCACAGCTGCTTGTTCAGCTGCTTCCTCAGGTGAAAGCTCACCCTGACTTCCTGTGAGCTCACCTTCTGCAGCAGTTCCGGGTTTCTTCCTCCTCTTAGACAAATCCTCCTTCTTGACTGAATTTGGATCTTTCAACTCATTTGCTCTCAACTCCTCCAACTTCTCCCACATTTCTGTAGCAGCTTTCATCTTCTCTTCAGCACTGTCAAAAAGTTGAAATGTCTCGGCAGGATCCCAGTTTGAGAGATCTATTTTCTTTGCAAGTGCGAAAGACCAATTAAGTTTGGCCATTTCAAATTGCTGCTGTCCCAGTGCCAGTAGCCCTTCATAAAAGTCAGGCTTGATTAAGAGTGCTTCAGCATACTTCTCCCTGGCCAAAGAATATTTTTCCCTAACACAGTCATAAGCTACTTGAAGCTGTGCTGACATTACCTCCTTGCCAGCAGACTCGTCTAGGGGAATCCGTTTCCTTGCAGCACACATATGAACATTTCCCCAATTAAAGAAGGCTAAGGCAGACACCTCTTGGAATTTGGCAGCAGCTTTGTCAAAGAGGTTTTGAGCTTCGTCACTAGTAACCGTCTCCTCAAGAGCTTCCGAACAGAGCTCCATTCCAAGCTCATGCAAGTCGATATGAGCATCAGGGTCAATACCTACATGGGTACGGAAAAGCTGAGCAAACTCGAAAAGCCAGTCATCCATCTCCACTTCCTTGCATTCCGGATCGTCTGAAGCCCCTACTTTTTCCTTCAAAGCTTCTTTCTCTGTCTTTTCGATCTCAATCTCAACACCTTCCGACACGCTATTGCCGAGAGACGAGTGAGACCCACTTTCATCAGCCTTGGCTCCCTCATTCTCCAAAGGCTTCTCTTCCTCTTCTTCAGGTAAGGGTGGCTCCTGCTCCGGACTCACCTCAACAATGTATAATCTCAACATCCCAAATCCACTGGTTTTATCTGCTTCTGGCTCTGAAGGAATAATAGCATCTACAGAAGACTCTGCCAACCTGAGTTCTGTCGTGCAGGTAATAGTAACCAAATCTCCATCATTATCCTTATATTTGATCAACACTGACTTGGATGAAGGAAATCGTTTGCTCACTATCTCTCTCAACACTTTGAAGCTGCAATTAACTGGCATTTGGGAAAGCCTTATATCATGATCGTAAACAAGTTTCAAAGGCCTGTATTGAATTGCAGCCTGCGGAATCTGCCCACGAACAGGAGATGAAATAGACTGTTCTCTTGAGTCACCCTTATTCAGATTATCAGTTGCTTTCAAAGAACCAGTTGAGGGTTTCAGCACAAGTCTCGGAAACTGGGCCTTGTTATCAATACCATTTTCAGCTGCTGCATTCATTTGGATCTTTTCTAGCTTATTATTTGGTGATCCAACTGATCCTCCTGGAGGTGAGAATGCTTTCTTAGGCACTGGATGAGCCGGTAAGCAAGGCCCGAGGCCAGCAATTGGGGCACCGCGAACAGCAGAAGCCCCAAGTGCAGCCGGGGAGGGACGGCTCTGGAGGTCTTGCTGAGCCTCCTGCCGAGGCCCCAAGGCAGTCCTTAATCTCCTAGCAATCTCCAAAGCATCCTTGTTATTGGGCTCATCCCCCAATAAAAGCTGCACATCCTTCATCGCCATTTCATACTTCCTAACAGCCTCAAAAGCCCTCGCCCTCCTAAGAAGAGCTCGGACAAAGCGAGGCTGAACCTGAAGAGCCATATTACATTCAGCAATCACAGTGTCATAATCAATGGGTTTCATTTGCATCAAGCAAGCTGCTCGGTTGCTGTGAAAGACAGCTCGGTCGGGGTGGGTTTTGGGGATAAGCTTAAGAGCATCATCATAGTGTTGAAGGGCAACCACGTAATCCTTATTCTGAAACTTCTTATTGCCTTCTTCCTTGAACTCATGGGCTCTTTTCAAAAATATAGAAGAGTCTAAATCAACACCACCATTAGCATGTGCACTAGAGTTACTAGAATGATTATCAACGGAAACCTGGTTCGAACTACCCTTCTTTTTCCTACCACCTGATTTCCCCATGTAATGAAAAACAATATCTCTCTCTCTGTCTGCTAAGTCTCTCTTTCTCTTTCGAATGATATTCTTATTCTTAAACAATAAAAATACAGAGCAGAAACCTTCAAAACTATAGTTTGAGTGTTACAGGCGATGAGAAACCAGAGATTGGATTTAAGATATAAACAAAGGCAGAGAGAGAAATGGTACTTACAGAAAATACTTAATAAAGCAGTGACCTTTGGTGCTTGTAGGATTGGGCAACTGAACTGGAATAGTGGGATTTGCGAGGAAACGAAAGGGCAGGCTTGGATTGAGAGATGGGGGAATGGAAAGGGTTTTGTTTTAGGTATTGGGATCTTGAGCTTGAAACCCTAGGGGTAGAGGTAGAAGAAGATAATTATCCACTAAGTTAGGGATCAGTTGATCAATTCTTTCCTAGCCGTTAGATTGGTATACTGTTTGTATTGTGGACCTTATAAAGTGCCGTCCTCTTTATACAAAAATTAGTGAATTACAAATTTCATCCCTAATAATCTTCTCATTCTTATTTTCATCATTTAACTTTTAAATTTTTTAATTTAATAATTAAATTTTAAAATTATTCATGTTTTAACCGTTATTTATTATTTCATTATTATTTTAATATGATACGATATTTTTATTATTATTTAATATAAAAATAATATAAAATTTAATTGTTTGTTCGTCACTGTTCATCATCTTTAAACATCATTATCGATTGGTCTAAAAAAAAGACATCATTATCGACAATTATAAAAGATGTTATAAATTTTAAGTCATAAAATTTAAATCTTAAACCTTAATTTTAAACTATAAAAACTAACTCTAAACCTTAAAATTTTAATTTTAAAAATATATCGTTCATAAAAATCAAGACTTTACATTTTAATCTCATTTTTATTTAAATATTTAATATTTTTTTATCAAATTTACTTAAAGTTTAATTTCGTTCTCATTTTTAGTTATGTTTGTTAGAAATTTATACAATAAAAAATTAATTGAAAAATGTTAGATACCAAAGAAATATATATATAATTAGAATATATTTTGGTAAATTATTTATTTAGTATTTAGTTTATTATTTTGTTTCTGTTTTTTATTTTGTTTTTTTATAAAAATAATACCTAATGTTATATTTTGTTTTTATTTTGATATTCTAACCTTAAAAAATTAATAACAGACTAACTAGAAAAGAAAAATTCACACATAATAAAATGTTGTCATTTTTTTCTTATCAGGCGGACACATCGAATAATATCATAAAAATCACATATGACAGAATATTATATTATTTTTACTCTCTTAATTGCCATGCCAACACATCGAATAAAATCATAAAAAACACATGATAATTTGACTATGAGAAGAAAAAAATATATATAATAGCCTAATATATGTATTTTTTTTCTCTATTATAATTGATATTGTTTATTCTTTAACGGTGAGTACCAAAATATAAATAAAATATAACATCACGTATGACTTTGTAAAAAAAATATTAAAATACTATAATAGAATCACGAATAAAAATAAAATATCAAAAAAATAATATACTCTTATATTTTAATAAAAAGTTAGAAGATAACGAAATGACGTTAAACATTTAATTTGATTAAAAAACAAACAATTAAAATTAAAAAACATATATTTATTTTTCAATTCAATTAAAAATAAACTTATATTTTAGATCGATTTGAATCAAAATAATAACAACTAATATTACCACCACCTAAAATGAATATAGATTTGATTTGAACTTGATCTAATGGTGCATAATGAGTAGGAGGTGACCAAATCGTATCTAATTTAATTTTATTAGTACGGACGTTCGGACAGAGTCATTTTCTGCTATAATTTTGGACGGTGGTTCGTAAACATAGCTGTGTCTAGTTGTTGTTAACTTGTTATTAGTTGCGACCGTGACCAAAAAGTCGCAGCATTCATATCAAAAGTGGGATTTCATTAAAACTGCACATAACCTATATCATGAGGGACGGAATTAAAAAATTATAAAAAATTAAAATATATATTTGATTTTTTTATTGGTGAAAATAAAAAACGATTTTTTATACTTTTTAATTTTTTTAATTCTATTTAATATATAAAAATAATACTTGATAGGGATCGGACCCAAAAAAATCCCTATATTCCGCTCTTATATTAGATTCAAACGTAACAATACAATGAGCAGACATAGACCAAAGAGTAGGAGAAATTATATTATGGTCCAGCTCACCACATTAGTCATGGTCACATAGATTAAGGAGTAGGATAAAATACGTTTAGGGGAGTTTAAAAATATTTGATCTGATTAATTTGATATGATTATCTATTGATTTGATCTAATTTTTATTTTGGATGTGATATTTGATCTGAATTTAAAATTTTCAAATAAAATATTGATCATAATATTTTAAGTTTCGAATTATTCAAAAATCTAAAAATTTAAATTTTTATGAATATTATTTTTTATTTTTAATAATTTGATGCTGGTTATATACGAAGATTTTAAAAAATATATATTTTTATAGATGTAAATCTTATTATATTTAACAATTTATTATTTGTTATATTTAAAATTCTGAATTTTTCATAAATATAACCATCAAATTAGAAAGAAATAATTAAATTAAAATATATTTTTGGATAACCATATATCCGAAAATCTGATTCAATTATCTGATTATCCTAAAAAATGGATATCCGAAAAATTGAATCGGATTGGTTCATTATATTTTCGATCCAAAAAACCGGTTATTCTAAAAAAATCAATCCAATTTGATATCTGATAATGAACACCCCTAAGTGTGATCATATGATAATATATGTTCAGACTTTTCTCTTAACCTTTTGATAACACATACACTTAATACTCACATGCACTCGAATTCTGAATCTTTTAAAATTAACATCCTCTTATTTTTTTACGAAAGACTCTGATTCTTGTTGCTTTCGATTATTTAATGTTAAATAATTATGTAATAACCAGGGACGGAACTACTAAGGGGTGGGGAGGGGCAATCACCCTCCCCAAGAATTTTTTTCACTTTTATCCCCTTATATAAATTCTTTTAAAAATTGTTTTTTTAATGAATTTGCTCCCTACTTCTAAACACTTATATTTTGTCCCCTCAACCCTAGTAATAACGTATATACTCTTAATTTCTCAAATATAACTATTTATTTTTAATTTTCTAGCCTAGTACAACCTAACTTAACTTTTTGTGATCTATATAATTTTCCTTCAAAATTCATTCTGTAGGCTCCATAAACAAGCAAGCAAATCGAAATGAAGGGAGAGAGTAGTCGTTTCATATAAAGGGTGTGGGAGAGGGAGAGCCATCGTTCCTTTGCTGAGGAAGAAGGAAGACTTTGTACAAGCAATCTCCTTAAAGGTAAAGGTTCAGATCATCTTTCAAAAACGTGACACAAATAATACACAGGCAATATAGTTTAAATAGAAAGAATTACATAATTTTTTTGTATACTATATATTAAAATATAGTTTATGAACATGTAACATGCAATGCATGGCTATCCATATAAGATATTTCAGAAAATTATATATCAATCATGGTATTTTAGGTCATTTGTTGCATAAGAAACTCCAAGAACGACTAAATCTGAAAACTTGGAAGAAATAACTAGAAGCTGGAGTATTGATTGATGAAATGAAATGAGTAATGACAGCAAAATCGAACATGACAGGATTCACAAAGAGAAAAGATAAGATTTGTTCGATATCTATTAATTCGTTTCGATATATATCGATCCTCCAAGGTGTTTCGGTTGCAGCACAAGTGTAAACGTGGGAGAGGGAGACCCATCATTCCTTTCCTTGGAGGATCGATATATAGAACAAATCTTATCTTTGTGCTGATAAGATGCTCTTGGAAGTTGAGAACTATTTTTTTAAAGTAAAAGGTGATGGATGACAAGCTGCAAATATTAGGGGTGATGTCCCATTTTGAAGTTAATTAATTAGTTCATCCTGTCCTTGCATTAATATTTACATGTTGCATGGCATTGAATTCAGACCATTTTAATGCAGAGTTGATCTGATTTCTAACTAACCAATTAATTGATTAATGAAGGAAATGGAATCTGGAGACGACGTTCATGCGGTTGATGAAGACGTTGATGATCGAGAAGTAATTGAAGCCGAAGCCGAACAGCAACGAGTTCAAGCATTTTCTGTAGGATTGGAAGAAGAAGGGGACAAGAAACAGATAGGATATGTCATATATACGAGTGTATACAATGTAATTTTATCAAAGAAATTCAACGTGCTAATTCCCTGCGGACCTCTAGCAATCCTTGTCCAGAAAAAGACCAATCGAGATGTGAGTTTCATTTGTTTATTTTATTACACATAACAACTGTTGTTATATCAATGTTCCTGCCTGCTTGCTTATCAGTTGATTCACATTCATTCACAGGGCTGGGTCTTTATTCTCGGTTTACTGGGTATAATGCCGTTGGCAGAGCGGTTGGGTTATACGACAGAGTAAGAACTCGTATATAATCTTTATTTCTCGTAAATTTAGTTCAGTCTCGGCTTCGGCAGCTAACATTTTCATTGTTCTCCTCTTATTGTAGGAATTTGGCGTTTTACAGTGGACCTACAGGCATGTATACTGTTATATATATGTATACGTATATGTATATGTATATGCATTTAAATTTGGAATGAAATTTGCAGTTGGGGGTCTGCTAAATGCTACATTCGGAAATGCAACCGAACTTATCATATCGATTTATGCCCTACGAACCGGAAGGATACGTGTAATTCAGCTGTCATTGCTCGGTTCTCTTTTGTCAAACTTGTTATTCGTTCTCGGGATTGCATTTTTTCTCTGGTGGGATTGTTAGAAAGGTGCAGGTTTTCGACAAGGAAATGGCTGCTGCGAATTCAGGACTGATGATGATGGCAATGATGGGACTACTCTTCCCAGCATCCCTCCACAGCACAGGCACGGAAGTATATTTCAAGATATCGGAGTTGGCTCTTTCAAGAGTTAGCAGCTGTGTCCTGATTCTAGCCTATCTTGTCTCCATCATTTTCCAGTTAAAGATTCTAAATGATATGGTGATTATCCATCATAGCCGCCAACCACTATTTACTTTTCTCTTTTCCCTTGCAATTCTTTCGTCGTTTTAATCAGACATCATGAAATCAGGGAGGAAGTAGGACTGCAGAGGTCTTAGATGGGGATGAAGATGAAGAAGCAACTCCTGAGATCTCTAAATGGGAATCAGTGATCTGGCTTGCAATCACAGCAGCTTCGATTTCGATTCTTTCGGAATATCTGGTTGATGCCATTGAGGGAACATCTCTGTCTTGGGGTGTACCAGTAGCTTTCGTTAGTGTTATATTGCTCCCAATAGGTGGAAACACAGCAGCAGTTACCACTTCTGTCATGTTTGCCATGAAAGACAAACTTGTAAGAGCTTTATTTTCTCATTTACAAATTGCAAAGCTTAATTTATATCTAGTATTTGTTTTTCTGCAGGATGTATCTTTGGGAGTGGCAATAGGGTCATCAACCCAAATTTCTATGTTTATAGTAGGTGTTTTTTCCTTTAAATGCACTTCATATTTATATATATATATATATATACAGGTATTTCAACATTTTTACTATTGCTTTTCTCGATATACCATAGATTCCCTTTTGTGTGGTAACCGGATGGATATTCGGGCGTCCCGTGGACCTGAACTTTCAACTTTTTGAGACAGCAACTCTGTTCATGACTGTTCTATTTGTAGTTTTCATAACGCAGGTATGTATGCATGTTTGTATGTTACATGTATGTATGTATGTATGTATGTATGTATGTATGTATGTATGTATGTATGTATGTATGTATGTATGTATGTTCATGACTGTTTTTGACATGCATGTTTGCATTTGCAGGAAGGAACTTCTAATTACTTCAAAGGTGTAATGCTACTTTTCTGCTATCTCCTAGTGGCTGCAAGCTACTTTGTACATGGAGACCCTTCTTCCTGGTTAGTTATTACATACTAGAATTGAACCCCATGCCCCATGACCATGACCATGACTATACCCCATTCATGATGCATACATGCTTTAACTGACTAATCAAATTCTGCAGATGCAGCTCATGCAGCAACCATTTCATCGCAGCTTACTTAGCTAATAGCAAATATCTAGTCCTTGTTAATTACTAAACAAGGACTCTTATCTTTTAGTTTTTATGTGTATGCTTAAATCAGAATCAAACTATGATATGTTGAAGTAAACCGAATTAAAGTTTGGATATTATATCGCATGTGAGCTGGTAGTACCTGATTACTTAGACCATAGATGACGTGGTGAACAGGATTCACCTAATAATCTTTCCAATAAAATAAACTATCAACTCTTGCTGTTCGATTATTTTTCAATAGTTTTTTTTATTTTTTTTATTTAACGTCGTCCAAAATTAACAATAATAAATATAAATTTTTCAATAAAACGATATTAACTATTAAAAACTAAATTGATTATTCAACAAATAACATGTATAAGAGAGAGAGTTGGACAATTCATATAGTTGGTAATATTATTATGATTAATTACAGAGCAAGTATAACAATAAAAAGCTGTTTAAACCCCTTCACTGCCGCAAAATCATGGCAGCTATCTAAAATCTACCGCAGCCCCCAGGTTTCCCGGTTGCCGGAGTCATCAAAAGAACAATATTTGAAAAGAATGACTTCCATGCCGGAAACTAGTTGCCTAGGAGTTAAGGTGCTGCGGCAAATAGGGCAGGTTAACCGCCGGTATCCTGTCCATCTATCCAAGCAATCCTTATGGAAAAGATGGTCGCATCTCACTTCTGGAATGTCATCGTCTTCATGGATCTTGCACAGACAAATAGGACAGTCAGCAACTTCGTCATCACCCGAGTCTTCTCCTGCAATAATGGTTGCAGGGGTTTTAGTTTGACAAGGGAACAAAGAGTGACGAAGCAAGAAATCCCACGCCCATGCCAGAGCCGGGACTAGCGGAAGAAGAGAAAACAAGTACTTCCCTAGCTTGTCGATGGCCATGGCTGACTGCTCAAAATAGAGCGATGAAACCAACAGTGAGAATTTGATATATGGCTTCCAAGAGTCTGGAAAATATTGGGTTACTTATAGAGTATTGTTTTCCGAAATGAAAAGGGGTCATTTGCAGATGAATTATTAGCCCTCATTTGTCGAGCGAAATAAAGTTCTTTAAAGTTCGAGTAACGATAACTAAACATAAAAAATATGATTAATTACTAGTTAAGCTAATGAAATGAGACGTTAAATGATTCAATATATATGCTGTTTTTCACTGTATTGGATTTTTTTTCATCTCCGTTGTCTGTCAGACCCTTCTGTTGTCGTTTCTGTTTTGCTGACACACTATTCTATCTGGCTCGATCTCTGTTCTATTATTGCTGCTGGTGTCTGAAAACGTGTTTGATCTTTTGTTTGTTTGGTTGAATGAACTGTCCAAGAAGCTATAATTGCCCTCGAACTGCTCAATCTGAAACCACGCAGCCTAAAACCCAAACCTGACGGGAAATTCTGCTGCGAGACACTCTTAAACTACGATTAAGATAAGGTATCTCTTATAGCAAAATTTATTTGACATTATGTACAAATTGTGAATGTTTATAAGGAGTAACTTGTTGGTAATAGAGTACTTATATTCGTAAACAGAGATTATAGTATGGGTAAATTTTATTATTATTTATGTGATTAATTATTTTATTATTTTTAACTTTTTTATGATATATTTTATTTAATTGAATATTTACTCATATTTATTGTTAATTTATTTTAAAAATAGTTTTTTTAAGGGAGTATTCGAATGGAAAAGATATGATATGAAAAAAAATGATGAGTTTTAATAGTTGATCTCGCTAATACGTGATGAGACTTATAATATAATTTCTCATTCCTAAGAATATACTAATTAAGTGATATATTTATAATAATATATTAATTGAGTGATGTGTTCATGGATGAAAAAATATTCGCACTTGACACGAGTCAATCTAATTCGGGTATATCAGGTATAACCCTTTGATTTTCAGGGTGAGTCGGGCTTTAGTTTTTATTATTTTGGGACAAGACGAGATAAAAATATATCAATTTTGGGATGGAGCGAGTTCGAATATAGTAATTTATTTTTCGAGTTTAGATTAAAATAACTAAAAATTTAATGAACATTGAACCATTAATGCACGAGAGATATTAGATGGTGAAGGGAACATAATTTGGGGTTTGATTCAAAGAAATTTAAATTAGTTTTTTTTAAATAAAATTATAAATATATATAAAAAATAATTCATGTATCATATTTTAATGAAATATATAATTTAAACATTTATCAAGTTATAATTATTAGGGATCAATGCCATCAAAGAGTGTAAAAATGTAAACTAAAGAATACAAGAATCTGAAAACAAGATAATTATTTAATAATAGATATAATTTAATTTTCCCAAAATAAAAATGCAGAACAGAATGTTCTGCAATCATTTCCAGTCCCAAAACCAATTCCCCACCATTTCCATGGCAGAATCCACTATCAACCAACAAAAAAAAAATACAGAATCAATACTTTTCCTACGTGCCAAACACCCCTTTAACCGCACAAAATCACCCTCGTCAACCCAAGAACCAGACAAGAAACAGTGAAGAAAAACAGAGTAACGAAGTCCCTACCAGACCATTTCCTCACAGCTTTCCCTTCCACTCTCAAACTCTTAGCCCTCCTAAGAGCATCAACCTCCTTCAACAAATCAAACTCCAACCCTTTCTTCTTCAACTCCTCCACACATTTCCCCAACAATTTCCCATCCTCTTTCTCCCTTCTCAGCAGCTTCTCCAAGTGAACTTCCACATCGGTTTTATACCGAACAGCCCAGATTATCCCCATAGAACACAGAAAAGAACACAGAGACGGTATCCAAGACCTACGGCAGGCATCCAAAGGAGCGTCATTGGAAGAAGAGTTGAAGAGGAGGAGGAGAGAAATGGAGTGAAAGAGGAAGAAGAAGATGTAAAGCTGCGTGATCTCGTTACGAACCGAGTCGATCTGAGTCTCCTTGAAGGATACTCTGTTGAGAATGAGTTCTTCTTCTTTCAACCATTGCTTCAGAAGCAACCTGTGGGTGGGTGTTTCTGCGATTTGGTGAAGTGGGTGTGGTTGTTTCGGTGACATGATTGGTGGGTTTGAGCTTTGATCCGCCATGGGACTGTACAGGAGAAAAATATTGAGTGAGATTATGCGGTGATGAAGGAAAATTTAGAAGAAAGTGAGTATTTTTGAAGGGAGAAATAGTGGATTTCTGGGTTTTCCTTCTGGTTTTCTCCAACGGTAAGTAGAGTTTTTCTAATTCAAATATTGGTAACGGTCTAATGGGGAATTTTAAATTATATATTTTTCCAGGAATATTATGATTGGTCGGTGATCGGAACGTTTGGGAATGTGTAACACTCGATAACGTCTAGTTTTAATAATTGAGATTTAAAATTTAGGGTAACACAAGAATAGGGGTGATGTATAGGGATGTTTAATCGGTTAAGTCGAATATTATTAATCGAATATTTTATCTTTTAACTGTTAATCGAATATTTTTTTAAAAAATTAACTTAATTGAATTTTGTTTAGTTAAAAGAATAACCAAATAATTATAGAACACTTAAATTTTCGGTTAATGATTTTGAGTTTTAGAGTTTTCTGGTTTGTGGTTAATGTTTTTAGATTTTATAGATTTTGATTATGGGTTAGGGTTTTGAGTTTCTATTTTATGGTTTTAATTTTTTTTTATTGTTTATAGTTTTTCATAATTAGAGCTTAGGGTTTCTAATATTTTTATTCGGTTTATATAGATCGGATTCATATCGGATATGGATTCAGATTGAATTCGGATCGGATCATGACAATATTCATATCCGATCCACCTCCTATTAGGACTCGAACATTATTTTTGGATTCAGATTCGAACCTTTTTAATCAGATTTGGATCGAATTTTTTTCTTCGAATCAAATCGAATTTGGATTATATTGTCATCCCTAATCGATAGTGACAATGTTAGTTTAAATATAACACAATCTGTGTATATGTATTTATATAGAATTATTAAAATTAACATCAATATTTATATAGGAATGGGATCCATAGCCATCAGTATTGACTTTGGCATATGAAACTAAAGGGGAAAGGAAATGAAGAAGGAAACAAACCCTAACCCTAGTCCCTACCAGAAGAGGAAAGGAATTATAAACCCAGGTAGAAAAGTCACTGAAAGTGGGGAGAAGGAACAGGAAAACCATGGAAACAAGGCGGGAATAATGACTTTATTATATATAATGAATACTACAGCATCATGTGTGCACGACTTTATAATATATATTAAAAATATATCATACACAGACCATAAAAATTCAATAAACGATAGATCACGTTATAGATAAAAACTGAAAAACAAACTCCCAATAACTCGATGAATTGAGATACGAATTTATCCGTCGTACTAAATTCAAAGATATTCTTTTAAATAAAACTTTTAAGAATACTTTATCGCCATTTTCATATTCAATATTTTTATATTCGAGATTAACATATAACTTTTATATATCAAGTTATTTACCTTGAAACACATACCCATTGATTAATAACACCGGTATTAATACCATATCAATTAAATTAAACAAAAGTATATATATAAAGATGGGATTAAGTTATATCGTAAATTTTTTCAAGTTTTACATTAATTCATAATAATTAGGTGAGTAAAATGGATGTATAAGATTAACAGTAAAAATATAAAAATTATTATTTAAAAAATAAAAATAATTTTAATCATTTATTAATATTATCCAATGATTATAATTAATATTGAAAATAAATTTTACGTCATATAATTTAATCCTAATTCATATATATATATATATATATCGAAAAAAGAATATAACGTTATAATGATGAGGGTGGAAACCTTATACGTAAGGAATAAAAGTTTTATTTTATTTTATTTTATTACTATTAAAGAAAAAAAAAAGAATATTTGAGACGCAATTTCTGACTGTGGAGTGTCTACAATTTCCAGGTCAGTCAATTATTAATTTAGTACCCGCCAGATGGGAATTTATATATAATTTCACTGCTTACTTTGACTGGTGTAGTATTTATTTGTTAGGGACTATAGAATTATATTATTTATTAAAACTTGTTTATTTTTTTTTATTCAGCTACAGTGATTAGTTATACTCTCAACCTTTTTAACATTGATCGCTCAGTCACTGTGCTAACAGCACCGGTGCTTGAACCTGTGACCTCTAGGAACAACAACCGTTCCTTTAACCGATGAGGCTAGATGGTTCGTGCAAACTTGTTTAATTATTCTTTTTATACGTAAGGATATTCATAGATGAAACTAAATGTAACACCCGACTCGGATGTCACAATGGGCCTCCGGCCCAAAACCTGTATTCCAAAATTTTCTTTCAAGACCAACAAATAAAATCAAATTCAAGTCCAAAGACGATTTCATAAAATCCATTTAAATTAAAAACACAAGCCCAAATAGTATAAAGTAAACGGAGCTCCAAAATATTGCAAACCATTAAAACATTCGACCCAAATTAAAATAAACAGAGTTACATTACATAGGGTTCGACATAGTATAAGCCCACTAAATCTAATACATGTACTCTGACAACACGGTCGATGCTGAAATCCAACCTTGATGTTGCTCCACGAACCGACTTCACCTAACCTACGCACGAAAACATATTTCGAACGCTGAGCTACGAAAGCTCATTGGATACGCCGAACTCGGCCAACATCATGCATATCATAAGCAGTAAAGCATAACATATAAAATATCATGCATGATATGATGATCTAGCATGCTTGCCTACCACATGACATAAACAATGTATAATGACGCACGCAGCATATACATGTCAAGCAACAACACAAAGTAGTGAGGCCCGCGTCCACACAGCATCGGGATCCTACACTACGAGCAGGGCCCGCGTCCACACAACATCGGGATCCTACATCCGGGATTTGAGGCCCGCGTCCACACAGCATCGGGATCCTCCAAATCCCATACTCGGAATGTCACATCGAGTATCATCGAATGAGGCCCGCGTCCACACAGCATCGGGATCCTACATTCGGAATGGTCTTCAAAGTCATCACCCAGAGTGTTACATCGGATGGCCTTCGACGTGTTGCAACACTTTTGGATATCCGGATTTCCATCAATCAAAGACTCAACACACATAAGCAATCCACCGAGGATCCTCACATAAAAACATATCAAGACTTAACATCATTTAGTCATTCAAGGTTTTAATACGTCAATCTTGTGTTAACCATCCATTTCATTAATTATAAGATTCATTATAGTCTTTAATCCCTTTGTCGAACCTCAAATAAAGCTTATCTTGTCGAGTTTTTGCAAGGGTATCGATACCCCTATATAGGGTATCGAACCACCCTGCCTCGATACCTACCCAAAGAAGGCATCGAACCTTGGGTATCGATACTGGTATCGATACCCTTTGAGCATTTTCAAAGTCAACAAAAGGGAACCCAGCAGCATCGATACCGGCATCGATGCCATTATGCCACTGGAAGTCCCGGTATCGAACCATGGTTCGATACACCTGGCCACTTAGCCAAAATCCACTTATGGGTATCGATACCGGTAGCCCGAGTATCGATACCCCTGCACGAAAAACAGGTCTGCACTTAGAAAAATTTCTAGGATTCATTCCTAAACTCGATCCAATCAGTTCTAAAGCGTTTTTAAACATTTCTAGAGGTGATTAAGGCATTTTAACATCAGTTCCAACTTATTTAACATCCAAAATCAAAATCCACCATTAAAGCATGTCAAGCTCAAATCAAGCAAAATCAAGCATACATACATGATTCCATATGCTATGCAATCTACCATGGTATGCAAGATGAAAAGAACGAGTTGGGAGTACCAACCTTAAGCAAAAACAGCAACAAAGCCACAAATCCGAGCTCCAACTCAACCTCAAGGTTTCTTCTTCCTCAAGCTTGATGATGGCTCTTCCACTTGTTTCTCTACAAAGGGAAGGGTAACAACAACTTAGAACCACTCTAAGATGATCCTTAAAGCTTAAAAACACTAACAACTGGGATCTAGGCTCTCCAAAAACCCAATCTCGTACTCCCCTCAAAACCCTTCTTAAACCTCATCTTCTACCAAACTCTCACATATCTACCTCATTTAATAGATCAAGAACACCTCTATAACTTACCTTTCACCTCCAAAACGAGATTCTAACAAAAACTTACCAAGATTCCACCTTTTACTCTCTTTTCTTCTTGTTGGGTTTTGAAAGAAAGATGGAGGAAGGAGGGACAATGGTGACTTCACCAAGTCTGATTTTTCTGCAGACCAATAATCCCTAAACCCCTTCTTTCCATCCAAATAGGCATTTACAAAAATGCCCTCAGCCCATAACTTAAGCCCAACACAACCACTCAAGACCCAACAAACTAGGCCTAAACCACTACACTCGGGCCCAAAACCGAAGCCCACACTCTCGGGTTAACCCGACACACAAAACCGAGAACCCGAGTCGTTACACTAAATGGGATGAGTTGGGATAATCGTCCGCTACTCTCGAAGATTTTTTTTATTTATTATTTAAATATTGTTATTTTTATAAATTTGTCTTCTACTTTTAAATATTTATATTTTACCTCCTAAACCCCAAATCCTCACTCCGTCTCTGAGTATATTAGTGGAATGGTTGAACTAAACAGTCCAACTTTTTTTTCATATATAGTGTCACGACCCGGATTCGGATCCGAGTGTCGGGTTAACCCGGGGTGTTGGGCTTTGGTTTTGGGCCCGGGTTTGAGTGTTGGGCCTTAGGCTTTTAGGCTTGTTTGAGTGGTTGGGCTTGTAGGTTGTTGCGTTGGGGGTAATTTGGTAATCACCAAATTGAGATGAAAGGAGAGAGATTTGGGGGTTTAATTTCTGCAGAGGAATGACCTCATTCCTTTCTCTCTTCACTCTCCATCTTTCCCCACCATAGGAGCAAGAAAAGTAAAAGGTAAAAGGCTTGATCTTTAGGAATTTTGTTTAGAATCCCGTTTTTGTGTTAGAGAAGATGTTATAGCGCTATTTTGGATCTATAAAATAAGCTAAAGAAGTGTTGGTTTGGAGGAAGTTGAGGGTTTAAGGGGGGGTTAAGGTTGAGTTCGGGTTTTATTTTTGGGAGCTCAAATCTCCGTTCTTTTAGTGTTTGAAGCTCCGAAAATCATCTCTAAGTGTTCCTAATCTGATATATGTCTTTCTCTTGTATAGAAAGAGCTTGGAGAGCCTTCAAGAGCTTTGGGGAAGGAGAAGGCTTGAGGTTGAGCTTAGAGCTCGAGTTTGCTGCTTTGGTTGCTGTTTTTACTTAAGGTTGGTTCTCTTCCAACTCATAATCATCATGCATATCATGTTTTAAGTTTAATGCATGTTGTTGATTGGTTTGAATGTTGTTTAAGCTTAAGGTAGGTCATTAATGGTGGATCATAGTAATGATGTTGAACCTTTGTGAAAATGATGTAAACTTAATTAGGATCACTCCTTAAAGGCCTAGGATCAGTTTGGTGTTGTTTAGATCGAGTTTGGATAGGTTTCTAAATGCTCAAACTGCAAAACTGCACTTATCGTGCAGGGGGTATCGATACCGGAAGGCCGTGTATCGATACCCCTGAGAGAAATTAGGTTACAAGAATAGGGGTATCGAACCATGGGTCGATACCGGGCTGTCCAGTAGCATAATGGCATCGATGCCAGTACCGGAACAAGGGGTCTTCCTCTGTTGACTTTTGGTTTGGTCAAAGGGGTTCGGTACTGGTATCGATACAGGTGTTTCGATACTCCAAGTAGGGGTATCGATACCCCAAAGCAGTTTTAGCCCAAATACTTGTGGAAAAATGGTAAAGTCTCTCAATGCTATTTTAGATGTCCCAAGACTTGTTTAAGCCTAAAATGAATATTAGACCGAGAATTAGACACCTAGACCTGTTAAAAAGATAATTGAATAATAATTAGAGTCTAGTGGTGTAAACCGGTATATGGAACCGTTGAGGGTTCGTGCGACCTATTCGAGTCACGTGGCTTACTAGGAACCTTGCTTAGTGCTGATGGGTTGCCTAGAGTATATATATATATACATTGTAATTATGAGACAATCTGGTAACCTTGCTTAGTGCTGATGGGTTACTAGAATAATTATTATATGAGATGTAAAACTGATAACCTTGTTTAGTGTTGATGGGTTATCGGTAATATTATGCGGAAAACCAGCTAGGACTTTGCTTAGTGCTGATGGGTTCCTTAGCGGATATTGTGGGTGGCATGCCACGGGCCTTGCATAGTGCTGATGGGTCCCATACTTCTATACTACTATGAGGTGATATGGACACCGATATATATATATATATATATATATATATATGAGAAATACAAGTACGAGTTAAGAACCTGAGATGCTGTGTGGTCTTCTCTTGTCTTGCATATGCCGTGTGTTGTTATATGCCATCTTGACATCATGTGTTTAGGCGGATATGGTAGCGCCATCGTATTCATGCCATGTCATCATTCATGTTGTTATGCTTATTTTATGCTATGCATGATGTGAACCGGTTGGTCGAGTACCTACTGAGCTTTAGTAGCTCAGCGTTTCGAAATCTGTTTTCGTGCGTAGGTTAAAGAAGCTGTTCGGAGGAGCATCATCGTGGTGGGTTCAGCATCGACATCTGTTGTCAGAGTACTATTGTTAGGCATAGTGGGCATTCGTACTTGTAGGACCCTATATGTGTAATTTGTAACTCTGTTTTATTTATTGTCGAATGTTTTAAATGGTTGTAATATTTTGGAGCTCCGTTACTTAAATTTATTTGGATTTATGTTTTAAATGGATTTGAATTATATTTTATCATGATGGATATGGATTTGAACCCAACTTCATGGGCTTTTGGAACGAAATTTTAAAATACAGGTTTTAGGCCGGAGGCCCGATGTGGCACCGGGTCGAGGGTGTTACATATAGTATGGTTGAATAATATTTGTGATGTTAGCTTAAATAATTCTATGTTTTTTTATTTTATCTTTCATATTTTGATAAAAAAAAATACTTTAAATATATAATAAAATGGTATATTTTAATATCTACTTTGATGAAAAAATATTCTATATATTTAAATAAAAAATTAATATATTTTGATACTTATCTCTGATGTAATCTTAATCTTAATAATAATAAACAAGCTTTTAGTCATCTTACATGCGGTTTGACCAATATGCTTAGGCGAGCCTAATGTGTATTAATATAAATAAGATTATTTTTTTAGAGTGATCCGTTAATATTAAAATTCATATTATTAATTTCAAGTAACAATGGATTTCGGTGTTTCGGTAAAAAATAACGAAGGAAAATAAATTAATATTTTTAATTATTAATATCCGATTAATTAATTAATTAATTCAAATTGAGTTTTATAAAGAATTAATAATAAAAACTCAATCATCATACAACACGTGAACAACATGATACAAAAATGGAAGTTATAATGAATAATATCAATTTTAATTTTTCTTTTTTCATTATTTATTTTCATTAAAATTTGAAAAATAAAACAAAAATGTCATAATCAAATTTCGGTGGATATGGCAATACAGTGTAACCTCCTTGG
Source organism: Abelmoschus esculentus (assembly GCA_035048815.1). Lineage (NCBI taxonomy): Eukaryota > Viridiplantae > Streptophyta > Magnoliopsida > Malvales > Malvaceae > Abelmoschus > Abelmoschus esculentus. The sequence goes on from JAUCBN010000043.1 coordinate 1,742,880, forward strand.
CCTGCTGATTTATTTGCACTCCTCATTACCATTGGTACATAGGCTTGGATATTCAATTCGTATATGACGGATTTTGACTCGTCTCGATCTAATAAGAATATATTTTTTTAAATTTGAATTGAATCAAGTCAAATTTTAAAAGAGATAATATTAGAGTCGGGATAGAATTGAATTTATAATGAAATTCTTCGCTCTAATCTAACTCGATATAGTTTTAGTTAGTCGGGATAGAATATGAGATTACGTGAAAAAATATAAAAATATCTGAAAACTTTAATTGTCTTGGAACCGGACGGAGTCAAGTTTTCATTCTAAAATTTAAAACGAATTTGGGAAGAGAAAAATATAAAAAAATTCATGATCTAATTAAAAATTTTAATTATCAAATTGATTCGGGATGATCAAAAATCTATCTCGTCCCTCTCGTTGATATCCTTAATATAGTACCCTAACCATAAATTACAATATTTAAAAATGAATATTGTATTCTATTTAAAATTATTTATGAAAATGGTAAACGATGGATTTTCTGACCTGAGTTTAAACGACATAATTTATAAATTTATATAAAAAATTGTCTAAATAATTATATTATCTTATAATTAGATTAAAATATTATTATAATAAAAGAATAACAATGGGTTCCAACATTTTTAATTTAACATAGTAATATAAGATAATTAAATAACATTATTTTTTTTTTAAATTAAATAAAATAACCAACATGGAAACTTTCAGCCTTCACTTGCTGTAGTAGCTAATACAAGTCATTAGATTGGTATTTCTTGGACTTCAAATCCAGCAGGATTGACTCACGTACTGAAGATTTTTCTTACATCTGTTTAATACAAACTATAAACCGTCCTCTTGGCTTAAAACATATGTCGTAGCCGATTTATATACGACGATTTAAATTTCGATTACAACCCGGCTTTAATTATATCAGATATATTATAATTACGGACGTAACAAATGTTATTATAATTAATGATGGTAAATATTAACAATGAAAAAGACAGCTGAAGTTAAATCTACTTCAAATCTATCTCAACCACCATGTTTCCCGGTGGTTGGAATCCTCGAAAGAACAATATTTGAAAAGAATGACTTCCATGCCGGAAACTAGTTGCCGAGGAGTTAAGGAGCTTCGACAAATAGGGCATGTCGAACGCCGGTATCCGACCCATCTGTCTAAGCAAACCTTATGGAAAAGATGGTCGCATCTCAACTCTCGAATCTCATCGTCTTCATCGATCTTACATAGACATATAGCACATTCTACGTCGTCGTCGTCACTCGAGTCATGCTTGCAGCTATGGTTGCGGCTCCCGAGCTTGAAATCATCGCCGGCCATGGTTGAAGGTATTTGATAAGGGAACAACGAGAAACGGAGCATGAAATTCCACGCCCATGATAGAGTCGAGACGACCGAAAGCAGGGAAACGAAGTGCTTCCCTAGCTTATCGGTCATCATCGTCGGTTGCTTGAAAGCAAACGTCGAAACAAACATTTTTTTTTATATAATCACCGATATTCGATCCGCTAACAAATTACTTAACCTTAAGAACGACGAGAGAGAGATAAAGGCTATGAGATATTTTGTTCCAATATTGTGTTATTTATAGAGTATTATGTTCATAAATGGAAAGTGTTCATTTGGTTCTGAATTATCCCCTTCAAAAGGAAGACTTTTAATAAAAATTAGCAGACAAAGAAGACATTACTATTTTAAATATTATCGCCATGTGAGGGGGTTTTAAGTAAATTTTATGACAGTCCAAACTTTGAATCATTCATAAACTGTGATATCGATGGAATTTTTTTAAGCTTGTTCAAAGTTTTTATAATTCGATTACAAAATAATAATATTATAATTTGATCGTAGATTTAAATAATTTATATCATATATTCAGGACGGGGTAGGGGACGATTGCCCCTTCCTACTCCTTAATAGCTTCGTCCCTGCATATATCTATAAATTATGTTGTTCGAATCTAAATTATTTAATAAAAATAATATCATTATTTATTATTGAGATAACTCAATGTGTTTGTAAGAAGAAGTTTTATTTAAAAATATAAAAGATAAAAAAATAAATGATTGTATCGAAAGATTTAAAATTCTTTGGATAAAGTTCAATAATTATAGTTAGTGGTTAGTTTTTTTTTTTCCGAATACGTAAATATAATTATAAGATAGTATTTATTTATATAAATTTTTAATCTTTCGGTATTAGATACATACTTTATAACAAAACGAATTAAATTTAATTTTTTAAAATAAGTATTATTCGTTTTTTATTGAGAGTACTCGTTAAATTCAATTAATAGTTAAGTTATATTTATTGAGAGCACTACTTAATAGTTATGTTATAATTATTGAGAGCACTCGTTGAGTTTACTTAATTTACCATTGATTATACCACCTCACCGTCAAAAATTTTATTTTAATTTAAATGCTATATATATTTTAAAATTTTCAATTTTTTTTTTAAAAAATATTCTATGAACCTTTTTCGTCACATTATTCATGGTTCGTCTATTAAAATTCAATCATTAATTTTTTAAAAATTATTTTTTCTTAAAAATAAATCTTATTTTTTATGTCATGTAAATAAGAAGTGGATATTTAAAAAAATAGTTATAAATAAATTAATATTATAAAAAAATAAATAGATAATTGAATTTTAGTGAATAAACTTACAGAAAATATGATAAAAAGGATTCACTATTTAATTATTATTTTTTCATCTTACACCCCCTCTTATTTAATCACTCATTGATGATTTCCAGATATTATTTAAAATTGTAGTTTAACTTATTTAAGTTTTGAAAATATATATTTATTAAAAACATGAATACCCTCAAAAAATATTGGGGTTTAAATTGCATAATTACCCTTGTTTAAAATTGTAATTTAAGCATTTAAGTCTTTAACATATGTATTTAAAGCTATATATACTTTGGTATGGGTTCTTGTCCTCCCAAATTTTTTGATATAATTGCACTTAAGGTCCCTCTTAATTTAAATAATAGTAAAATAAGGTTTTTGTCCCTCCTAATTTTTAGATTTAAAAGCTTAATAGATCTTTACCCCTCCCGATGCTTGATCCTAGCTTCGTCCCTGTATCTATTCATATATATTTTTAATCTTTTGACAAAATATATATAATATACAAATAAATCAATTTAAACTCGAATCTTTTAAGATAAACATCATCCGTTTTCATATCAGAATCATTTATCGAGTTTATTTATTTCATCACCTAATCCCTTAATATACCCACTGATTAATAATGTTTTTCCTTCTTTTTTGTATAGCAACCCATCCCTCTTCCCTCTTCCCTCCCCTGATGTTGAGAGTCCGGTAAGTTTTGTTTTAAGCCAGTTGTTAAGTTGGGTAGGCGATCTCTGCAGACTGCAGTTGATAGGACAACGTCAAAGTTGGTTTAGTGAAGCAGACAACTGAAGGGGTAACGGCACAAGGAATAAATATAAAGAGGAAGAGGAAGAGGAAAAGGAAAAGGAAAAGAGAGAGTTGGTGCAAATTAAAGCACATTGGAAACATAGGATGGGATGATTTTTTTTATACAAGTGTTTTAGATTTATTAGTTTAGGATTTTACAGTTTAGGGTTTATATTTTAATATTACATGTCTGAATTTAAGATTAACTTATAAACTTTAAACTCGAATTTTTATCAATAACCATAAATTCAAAAGTACTACACTTTAAACCTGTAAATTCTAAATCCTAAATAGAGACCCTAAATCACAAAATTAAGGGGTGTGTAAACAAAGTTTCTATAAACGCATGCAGGATAAAACTAAGTGAGGATGAAGAAGGGTAATCGCCCTTCACCTCGATTTTTTCACTTTTATCTTTATATTTAAATTTTTTAAAAATTTAATTTATTTATAAATTTGTTTCCATACTTTTAATTATTTATATTTTACCCCACAATCATAAATCTTAACTCCATCCTTATATATATATATATACATAAAATAATTACTCATAATGATATGTATGATTAATCTCACAAAAGTCTAAATACGATAGAATTCTCATATTATACTTTTCTCTTGCACAAAATCATTAAGTTTTGATGAAAATTTTGTTAATAAAATAATAAAAAACAATCTCTCTAAACTCTAATCTTCCTTCCTAATGTAAGAATATTTTTTTCTCTCCCAATTTTAAGGTTTAACCTTAATTAATTTTAATTAATCTGTATCATAAATTTAAATTTAATAAAAAATCTTTCTACAATTTTTTTTAAATCTAATTTAATCTAAACTCAAAATTAACCTAAAACGTCTTGAAAATATAGTTAACTTATATTTTAATCAATCACGAAATTCAAAATTTCAAAGCCCATCTCTATGAAACCCAAAATTAATTTTATATGGAAAATAAACGGTCTATATAATTTAGCCCAAAATATTGTACAATATACAATGTAACAAGTACACGGTATAAAATATCGTATATGAAAAATAAAATAATAGAATACAATATGAATCGACATTATTTTATAATCATGTTATACATTTAAAATAATAATTAGAGGAGAATTTTGATATTAAATTTACATAAATCAAAATTTATATAGATTAAATTTTATTTATATTGTATAAAATTTAATTTATTTTTATATATTTTACAACTTCAACCACTTGTACAAGCAAATACTAACTCACAAAAATAAAAATAGGTTTAATTTCTGATATATTTATATATACTGATAAATTATTATACAAGATTGATATATTTTATTTTTATAATATATTTTAATTATTTTATGTTATACTGGTTGTTTAATTCATTTTATATTTTAGTTATATCTTTTTAATTTAATAAACGAATTATCAAATATATAAACCTCGTATTAAAATTTTAATTCACTTGTCAATGAAAAATTAAAATATGGTAACTTAAAACTCTACCCTTCTCTTAATTATAAAACAATAACACTAATCTCGAGTTTTAAACCTTAAATAATCTTATTCCTTAAACATATAACTATAATAATTAAAAAATTAAGTGATTTTATTAATTTTGTTGATTTTTTATATAGATTTTAAACAAACATTGGACAGCAACAGCTCGAATTATTTGAGATCGACCGGCAAATTAACTTAAACCTCCAAACTCATTTTCCCGAGAAAAAAAATATAAAGAACTGCGAGAAAATTCCCAGATTTATGTTTTCATTCGAGAGTCAAAATCAATGTAAGATTTTTTTTTAAAAAAAGAAATTATTAAGAAAAAAAATAGAAAAGAATGTGGGTTATTAGGGTTTTGGCTTATCACAAAAAGGAAAATCCGAAGAGAAATAAATCTACAGGCGGAGAATCAGCCACACAATGACATTACCCACAACATGTCTAGACTCGCAGACCCCAGTTTTTAGCCTCCACCTCATAATTTTATCATTTTGTCAATTCCCTGATAAAAAGATAGAGGTAATCCTTTTCCCCTTTCTTTAGTTTTTCTGGGTTTCTTTTTTCTCTTCATTTTTCGGTACTAATTCAGATGAACAGACTCTGTTTACAATGGTGATAGTTGTAGGAACAATGCCTTCCTTTTCACTAGCTTCGTTTGTTAATTCGGGAACCCTTAATTCTATTGCTTCCATTAATTGTTTCCCTGAACCGGTTTCATCATCCTATTATTCTTGTGTTAGAAGAGTTTCGTTGTCCAAGAGGAGTTTTAGTAGGAAATGTTTGTGTAAATACTCTGTGGCACACACGGATTTTGTTGCTGAGGCAAACGATGCTGCTTCATCTTCTTATAAAGATAGTGATGCTGGAATTGTTCTTAAACCTGCCCCCAAGCCGGTTTTGAAGTCCGAAGGGGCAAAAAACGATAAGGGTTTGTCTTGGAATGGTGAATTGAGCGAGGGTGAGGATAGGGGTAAAGAGGAGAATGAGAGGAGTAAAGTGATTGAGTCTTTAGGTGAAGTGTTGGAGAAAGCTGAAAAGTTGGAAATTTCAAATGTAAATGTTAGTGTCGATGTGAATAAAGGTAAAACTAGTGGTAATGGTGGTGGTTCGGGCGGTGGCAAAAGGACTAAGACTTTGAAAAGTGTGTGGAGGAAAGGGGATAGTGTTGGGACTGTGCAAAAGGTTGTTAAAGAGTCTCCTAAGGTTATTACTAATGGTAATAAAGGAGGGGCGGGGAAGGTGGAGTCTCAAGGTGGAAGTGCTGCTGCATCTTTGAGTTCTCCACAACCACCTTTAAGGCCTCAACCTAAGTTACAATCTAAGCCATCTGTAGCACCTCCGCCTGTGGTGAAGAGGCCGGTTATCTTGAAAGATGTTGGGGCAGGTCGAAAGCCAGAGTCTGATTCAGATGGGAAAAGTAAAGAAAGAAAGCCTATTCTGATTGATAAATTTGCATCAAAGAAGCCGGTGGTTGACCCTGTTATTGCTCAAGCTGTCTTAGCTCCTACAAAGCCAGCAAAGGGTCCTGCCCCTGGAAAGTTCAAGGATGATTATAGGAAGAAAAATATTTCTCCAGGAGGTCCTAGAAGGCGCATTATTAGTGATGATGATCTTGAAATTCCCAATGAGGAGACATCAGAGTTGAATGTATCAATACCTGGTGCTGCCACTGCAAGGAAAGGGCGGAAATGGAGTAAAGCTAGAAGGAAGGCAGCTAGGATCCAGGCTGCCAAAGAGGCAGCACCTGTTAAAGTGGAAATTTTGGAAGTTGGAGAAAAAGGCATGTCGGTAGAGGAATTAGCGTACAATTTGGCTATTGGTGAGGGGGAAATTCTTGGATCTCTGTACTCCAAGGGGATTAAACCAGATGGAGTGCAAACTTTGGACAAAGACATTGTTAAGATGGTGTGTAAGGAGTATGAGGTTGAAGTCATAGATGCTGACCCTGTTAAGGTAGAAGAAATGGCAAAAAAGAAGGAAATTTTCGATGAAGATGACCTAGACAAGCTACAAGACAGACCTCCCGTTCTCACTATAATGGGTCATGTTGACCATGGGAAGGTTAGATGTAACCTTTTGTGAATAGAATTTCTCCGGTTCCTTTATGTCAATTTGAATTTAAGAAGTAAGAAACTTATCTTAAACACTTGATCTCACTAATTTCTATTTTGGTTATTTATGCATGGCAGACGACACTTCTGGATTTTATTCGAAAAAGCAAGGTGCGTGGAAGCTTGATTAGTCTAATACTCCTTGTGTATATTTTCATTTGGAATTAACACGAACTTTCAGATCATAGGGCTTACTTGCTCTAGTTGTATTTCTCTCTCTCTCCCCCCCCCCCCCCCCAAATTTCACAGTGGTGAGCAAGTGGTAGAATGGTTCTCTGCATAGACTAATTAATAATTTGGTCAACTGATACTCAAAGCTTCATGCAATTACTAACTAGCAAAACACAATCATTATCAAACTGAAATCCGATTGCTGGATATCTGTAGGTGGCTGCCGCAGAAGCAGGTGGTATAACACAAGGAATCGGGGCATACAAAGTTTCAGTACCAGTAGATGGCAACTTACAAACATGTGTTTTTCTTGATACTCCTGGACATGAGGTAAAACATCACTAGGATCTTTCAGCTTTAAAGTTCTTTGTAAACTAGGAATGGTTTTTCATTCCCCTTCAGTTTGTTCTTAGTTGCTTGAGCAGCTAATAACCTTCACCATAATGCTATATGGTATAGTAAATTTTAAGTGCAACCTGCTTGCATTGTTGGATGATACCTATTACATGTTTCTGTAGGCTTTTGGAGCAATGAGAGCTCGTGGGGCTCGTGTTACTGACATTGTGATCATTGTGGTGGCTGCTGATGATGGGATTCGTCCTCAAACAAAGGAGGCCATAGCTCATGCCAAAGCAGCTGGAGTACCAATTGTCATTGCTGTAAATAAGGTGTGTTACTACTTAATTGTAAGGTCCCTTTCTGTTCTGACAATCAGAAAGTAAGTCTAATCTACGGGAATGTTTTGGTGGTCTTAGTGTTGGCATTGAGATATAGCTAATATTATTCATTTCTCTGTAACAGATAGATAAAGATGGAGCTAACCCAGAAAGAGTAATGCAAGAGCTTTCATCAATTGGTCTGATGCCAGAAGATTGGGGTGGTGACATCCCTATGGTTCAGGTTTTATTCTTTAATGATATTATCATATATGCCTCTTTTTTATATATGTATTTTGTAGATGCTTATATTTTTGCACTTGCTATTACAGATCAGTGCCCTTAAGGGGCAGAATATAGATGATCTGCTGGAGACTGTAATGCTAGTTGCTGAGGTGTGTACTATTATTGGCTTTCCTGTATCTTGACCATTTTGCTTTGAAATTCTTCCTCTTGCCTGTTACCAGTGTGTCTGTCAAAGTATGCAGCAAATCCTTGGTTCCTTTTTATTCTCTTTCTAAGTTTTTAAAGCATTTTGAATTTGCTCCTTCATTTTTCTTCACAGATAATTATCAAAACTACACATGAACTTTGATCATATGTGCGTGATACTTGAACTTTGGCTTGGTACAATTATACAAATGAAACTTTGATTTTAATTCAATTCGACACATTTAAAAATAAACACAACCATTTATTTTCATTTTGGATAAATATAATTATTTGTATATGCAATACGTAAACACAAAATAATGTTATATGTTGATAATGGTATTAGTGATTTGTGAAAATTGAATCAACTCAAAACTTCACACACACACACACACACACACACACACACACACACACATATATATATATATATATATATATATATATAAATACAATTGCACAAAATTAAAAGTTCATGTATCATATTGCACGTTTTACCAAAGTTCATGTATAGTTTTGACATCTATCTGTTTTCTTTACAAACTAGCAACTTGAGAAATGTCTCTCTCAAGGAATAAACTCTTTTGGAATTCACTAAAGGTTAATAAAATCACTTTCGAAATTTTGAGAAACAAAAACATTTCATTAATGTATAAAAATTCAATATGATTTTAGGTCCAATTGGTGAACATTTAAACAATATGCCAGTTTCTTTTGGGTCTAACTGTAAGTGCACGAGTCTCTTGCTAATGGTTACTTTGAATATGACCTTCACCCCTATTTTTTCAGTTACAAGAGTTAAAGGCTAATCCTGATCGAAATGCAAAAGGTACCGTAATCGAGGCAGGTCTTCATAAATCCAAGGGACCTGTAGCTAGTTTTGTTGTGCAGAATGGAACCCTTAAAAGAGGTGATGTAGTTGTTTGTGGAGAGGCCTTTGGAAAGGTTGGTAAACTAAAGTCAAACTCTTGTTTGTTCTAATATGAAAAATGTCTGCTTACTATATGGTATGTCAATGGTCAGGTGCGTGCTTTATTTGATGATAGTGGAAATCGTGTTGATGAGGCTGGACCCTCCATACCTGTTCAGGTTAGAAAATTATCATGTTCAACACTCCAACTTTTTATTTACCATGTCTATCTTGACATATTTAAACGTATTTTCAACTACGTTTGAAACTTGCTAATAGACCTGTTGCTCTAAGTAGTGTAGATATGGAAATTTTGTTGGAGTAATTGCAGAATAGTTGACATTTCGACAATCGACATGCAACTTGATTCCATTTTGGACCCTTGTATTTGGAATTTACTGACACATATAGTGAGTGTGAGAGAGTTGAAATTACTCTGTATTTGAGGCTGCCAATACAACAGAAATGGAACCAACATTTTTCTTTTCCCTCTTTTTAGTAATGCCTAGTTGAAATTGATGGATAAAATATCAGAATAACCTCAGCTTACATGAACTAGTGTTGGACTAAGGTGGGGAATCCTATGGTACTAGGACACAAGTGTGAGTGGCAGACACGGGTACATGTCTGAATTGGGTATGGTTAGTTTTTTTGTTTTTTTTAAAGTTCCCCCATGTATTTAGAGGATCATTGGAGGTCATGTGCCCAAGTATATGCCCATGTGCCAAACATGGTTACTTCAAGAAAAATGAAGAGTTGGAGTGACATAGGGGAAATCTCCTATCCTCTTCCCTCACCTCTAAACTGTCTCTCGCAAGCCTTTGAAAATGTCATTAGGGTCTAATGATTATGTGCCTTCTAACTTGAAAGGTGCAATACATTGAAGAAGCTTGTTAAAGAAACTAGTTAAAATGGAATCATTTATGCAATCCCTTGATTAAGATTAACTACTGTTGTTTCGGAAGAAAGACAATATTTCTAGTAGATCTAGGTAAATGTACTTTCCCTATGAATGTATTTTGTGTAACATGGTAAGTAAGTTGAGTAAAATATGTAATAGATTTACATTACCAACATGTTTTGAAAGTAACCAGGAGTAAGTTGAAGCATTCTGTTGAATTCCTGTGCCATAGTTTCCATTAATTGGCCTTGTTTGTCTAATTTTTACAGCAACACTCTAGTACTATAGTTTCCCTAAGAGATATGGTGTGTATTTCTACAGGTGATTGGTTTGAATAATGTTCCAGTTGCCGGTGATGAGTTTGAGGTTGTTGATTCCCTTGATGTTGCACGTGAAAAGGCAGAGGCATGTGCAGAATTGTTGCGAAACGAACGGATGTCAGCCAAGGCTGGGGATGGAAAGGTCACTCTTTCTTCTTTAGCTTCTGCGGTGTCAGCTGGAAAGCTTTCTGGGTTAGACTTGCACCAGCTAAATATTATCTTGAAGGTTGATTTACAGGTATGTAACTTGTCATGGTGGATCATTTCTTAGATGTTATTCACTTATTCTACTGCTTTATGCTTTTGCTGAGTGCTGATTTCATCAAAATAAATGAACATCCACAAACATTCTCGTTGACCTTTTCTATCTGCTTCCAGTGACCATTATAATTTGCCAAACTGTATTTGTTTTCACAACTAGGGATCCATAGAGGCTGTCAGACAAGCATTGCAGGTGCTCCCACAAGACAATGTCACTTTGAAGTTTCTCTTGGAAGCAACAGGAGATGTAAGCACCAGCGATGTCGATCTTGCAGTTGCTAGCAAAGCCATTATTTTCGGATTTAATGTGAAGACACCAGGTTCGGTCAAAAGCTATGCAGAAAATAAAGGTGTTGAGATTCGGCTATATAGAATTATCTATGAACTTGTTGACGATGTGAGGAATGCAATGGAGGGACTTCTTGAGCCTGTTGAGGTTAGTCTAATGTTTTTTCATATTCATATTTTTTTATTTTTTTTGGGTGGGGAGGTGTGAATTGTACATTGATATATCTTATTGATCAAGCCTGGCCATTGCTTGGAAGAGTAGAAAATGAAAAGAAAGGGGCATGGAGGGAAGCCCAAATCTTATTGATTAAACCTTTAATCCTAATTGCCCATATCAGCTATTTGCATGTTTTTGCTATACTTCTTACTATGGCCATCTCTCTTCAAATCCCTGGTAGTCATATTTTTTCTCATTACCTTGATCATTGTCTTCTACTTCATGAGCATAGAAGAATGCTGAGGCATTGATCCTTCTCTCTCACACTTATAAGCTTTGATCTTTTTGGTTCTTTTACGTTGCTTGTGTTTAGTCTCTAGTTCACTACTTTAAACTGTGAATTTATTTTGATCTGTTGTAAACTGAGAACTTAGAAGCTTTAAATTCTTGGGGTCAAGTACTTGCTTTTCTGTTAGTATGTTTAAGATTTCTACATTAAAGAGTTGGAGTTGACATGTACTGCTTCTCTTTTGATAGGAACAAGTACCACTTGGTTCTGCAGAGGTTCGAGCTTATTTCAGCAGTGGCAGTGGTCGTGTTGCTGGATGTATGGTAACAGAGGGAAAGGTGGTGAATGGTTGTGGCATCCATGTCATTCGAAATGGTCGCACAGTCCATGTTGGTGTTCTTGATTCATTGCGAAGGGTTAAGGAAATTGTTAAAGAGGTATGGTGTTGATTCCTAGTACTGATTCTTTCCTTTTTTGCATTCTCCATCCTATGCCCTCTTTAATGTTAAATACATGCTTTTCCAGTAAACCCAATCAACATCGGTCGGAAATTCATGTTAATTATTTATTTCCTTGTGGTTGAAAGTCTTTTGCCTTCACAACCAGAATGTTTAATGTTTGGGAAAGTTGGATTGTGGTCTTACCCTTCTAGATCATATTCAGAGTTGTTTCTCCCGGAGGTACTGGGCTAATTATCAAGCAAAATGGCGATATCTACATTAATATTTTAAGCTTTCATACTAAATTTATCTGGTTGATAAATGATTCAAGTATTGATCTTGAAACTATTCAGGGTCTATGGAAATTCTCTTGGCTTCATATTGGTTGACATGATCATATGATAATTTCTTCTCTCACAGGTAAATGCTGGTTTGGAGTGCGGTATAGGAACGGCTGATTACGATGATTGGCAGGAAGGAGATATTATTAAAGCCTTCAACACAGTCCAAAAGAAGCGAACACTTGAAGAGGCATCCGCTTCAATCGCAGCTGCCCTTGAAGGGGTCGGAGTCGAATTATAGAACCACACAGGGTGCAAAACCAGATTATTTGGTTTTCACAACGGAGTCAGATATTCATGCAAGAGGCAACCCAACTTGTAGTTACTCTACTGCTGCATTTGCCCTTGCTTAGCATGCATGATGTAAGAGTTCTCTCCATGCCATTTATTTCTGAATGCCTCGTACCGAGGTTTCTGTGTTGCAGATTTTGGCATTGTTTCTTCTGTTTTTATGTTCTGGTGTATATATTAAGATCTCATTCCAGCTTTGGATTAGAAAAGACTGGATGGTCAGTTACACTGTTACATATCCCACAGGATTGAATGTAGAAAATACCCAAAATGGGTGGAAAGCAATCTAGCTGATCAGTGTGGGATAGTGTTTTGAAATCTGCTGCATTTTACTTCTTGTTAATCTCTCTGTATTAACAGTGCTTAAAAAACTGGAACCATTGGTTGAACTGAATGAAATGTAAACTAGTGGTCTTCCCAGCTAAAGACTGATAAAAAGTTTGAAAAATAGACTTTGAAATTTTTAATAAAAAATATGTAGGTTTAGTAGTCAAATAAATGAATAAAAAAAAATGAATCAAAATATATTTTTATTTAAATTATATTTTGGGTCAAATAAATATTTAATATTTAATTTTGTAATCCATTTAAAGTTTTTTTTACATACCTTAAATTTTTGTTATGCAATAAAATTTGAATCAAGTGACATGGTTTTTTATTTTTTAAAAATAAAATTTAAAAATAAAAAATATTAATTAACTCAATAATATTAAAATTTTATAAAATCTTAACTCTAAATCTTTAAATTTTTTACTTTGATCATCAATTTAATTACTATTGGTCACCTTTATTTTTATTGGATTCCCTCTATTAAAAATCTGATTATTTCGATGTTAAAATCAATGAATGAATCATGGATTGTATCATTGATGAACATCCAATAATTATTAAAAAGAGAGGTTGATTGACTTTCCACCGACAATTAGATGATAACAGATATCGACAGGGAGATACACGACGTTTAACAATGAGTGATGAACCATTGACTCGTTAAATGAGCTGAACCAGGACAAGAGTGAATGCAACTCAATAACAACAGGGACAGTCAACTGCTGCATCTTAGACATGTTAAATGAGAAGATAACAAGGCAACTGATTGGATGTCCAGGAAATCCAAGGACTCTGGTTTTCTTGGTTATTATGTTCTGTTTCATGCTGATATGATTTGCACCGAGTTGAACCTTCGTAATGAATTTCTGACAGAACAAATAGTAGATGTTTTATGGAAAAAGTCAAGGCATATACGTGGTGGGTTCACCATAAACCATGCCTGTGCAAATCAGATCAAAATGGACCCCAACCCCCACTTTCTCTCCCACTCTTCGTCATTCATTTGGCCTGTCCTTCTTTCTTCTTCCTCCTCTTTTCTCTCTTCACAATTCTGATACTTAACCTGGTTTTCTTGGTTACCTTTGGAAGCTCAAAGCTGGCTCAGTTCCAGCATTTTCCATTTGTTTGTAGCCTGTAGGTAACAGAAGACGAGATGGATCAGGCTTGACACTTAGCCAGTTTTCTGCGTCCCACTAGTAGGTGGAAATGGGAAGCAAAAAGGAAAATGACAGATCATCTGAAACAAAACTAGAAGCTAAAATGATTGAAGCTATGAAGCAAAGGGCATCTGCAGGAACTCAAATGAAATCCTTTAACACTGTAATCTTAAAATTCCCGAAAATCGATGAGAGCTTAAGGAAGTGCAAAGCAGTTTTCCAACAGTTTGGTATAGCCTTTCCTTCTCCTGCTAATTAAATGTTTCTACAATTAGCAGATAAAGTATTTCTAATGATCATGAGCCTATACATGAAAAATTGTGTTACTACAAGTCCCCCCCCCCCCCCCCTGCAGAAACACACTCCATTTTCTGTCTGAAATGAGACATGTCTTTGTTGGTTACATGTTCCATTGTGTTTCTTTGTAGATGAGGATTCAAATGGTGCAATTGACCAGGAAGAGCTGAAAAAATGTTTCCAACAGCTTCAAGTTTCTTTTACAGACGAGGAGATAACCGAGCTCTTCGATGCCTGCGATATAAATCAGAACATGGGAATAAAATTCAATGAGTTCATTGTACTTCTTTGCCTTGTCTATCTTTTCAAGGACAATGCTAATGGACATGAATCAAGAATGGGAATGCCAAATTTGGAGGCCACATTCGAAACTTTTGTCGATGCATTTGTGTTCTTAGACAAGAATAAGGACGGTTTCGTGAGCAAGAATGAGATGGCTCAAGCGATCAATGAATCTGGGGACCGTTCGTCCGGAAAAATAGCCATGAAAAGATTTGGTCAGCTCTAGTGTAACATGTCCATACCATGAGTGCATTTAGATCCATAGGAAGGTTAAGGCTGATATAAGTGTACTTGTGTGTTTGCAGAAGAAATGGACTGGGATAACAATGGATCAGTGAGTTTCAAAGAGTTTCTTTTCGCATTCACAAACTGGGTCGGAATCGATGATGAGGACGACGATTAGACGAAGATGAACAAGGGAAAGTCTGAATCAACATAAACACACTAAATTATGATAAGATTGGTAGCTAGCAGCCAAGTCTCTGTTGTTTGTTTGTCCATCTGTTTCTTTTTTCTTACAATAATGGTAATATGAATGAATGCTCAAGTTGAAATACAGACATATAGGATAAGAGCAAGGTGGTCCTACTGAAGCTGCCATCAATGGTACTGTACAATGGAATCCAAGGTAAAAATTACTTGCTTATGCTGGACAATGACCACAACAAAAATGCAGCTAACATAAAGAGATTTACTGGGAAAACAGATTAATAACTCAAGACATGTCTTTTCTTGTCGGCGAAGCAAATCAATGAAGATAAACTTGTATTTACATTTCAAAGATTCTCCCTTTCCAAACAAGGGTATTGCAATAATAATACACTCAAAATTCAATCTTTAGTTTCTTCATTTTGTCTTTTTTTCAGCTCATGATCTTGAAATAAACTCACAAACTCATCCATGGATAAACTTTTAGATTCTTGTACAGCTACAGCTTCAGCAACTTCCGAATCCTTCTCCTCAGTGTTCTAAGTTGGTTAATAATTTCATCATCTATTTTTATTTTATATTTTACATCTTCTCGACGGTACGAGTAGTCAATTATATTTTCTGGGTTTTTTATTTGTAGCATCTCAAAGATGGCACTAAATAATTGTAAACGTTTCTTTGTACTCTCGTCGACATCTTGAATAATTTTTTGCAAACTCTCCCATGCTTGTTTTGCAGTGTTCGAACCTGAAATTTTTTCAAAAGAAGATTTATCCACTCCACATAAAATAAAAAGTAATGCCTGCTTATCTTTTGTACGAGCTTTTCTTAGTATCTTTCTAGCTTTGTTGTTTAGAGCTGCTTCTGCTGTTTTATTTTCTGGTTCGATGTATCCTTTCTCGACGATGTCCCAATAATTTTTTGAGATAAGTATTTCTTTTATTACGAGACTCCTAAATATGGCTTCAACTTCTGGGGTCGTAATTTCTAATGCAGCAGTGATCGGATGGCTAGCTAAACCGGGTGTAGTGACGCCGACGGAGCTTCCTTGAATCTCCTGTGCAGTGATGGAACTTCCCTCAACTGCAGGTGTAGTGACGGAGCTTCCCTGAACCTCCTGTGCAGTGACGGAGCTTCCTTGAATCTCCTGTGCAGTGACAGATCTTCCCTGAACTGCATGTGTCGTGACGGATCTTCCCTGAACCTCCTGTTCATTGACGGAGCTTCCTTGAATCCCACATGCATCGCCAACTTCCGTTACCATATACTTTCCGCCGAACATTTTTCTTGCTATCCACTCCATATCTGTATAAGCTTGGTTTTATGATCTCCCTCCTGTTAAGCACGAGTGGGAATTTTCTGTTGTTGATTTGCTTCTTCCTTCAATCTTATATACACCAGATGCTTCCTAGTTCCTTCTGAGGAACCTTCTTTCATGTTTTACTCCATTAAAATGCTGGTGTCTCACCGCAGATTCTAATTTTTTTTATCATCCAATCCAGTTGTTGTTGACAGTTGACGCGTTTAGAAATTTATATTTCTTGGTAAGAAAAAAAAATGTAAGATAGAGCTAAGAAACTGGTATATATTTTAATATTTTTATACGAGATAAAATTAAGTTGTATAGTGTAAAATTTAAAAAGTTTTATACTAATCGATCGTCATTAGATAAGTGAGATGGATGAATAAGGTTTACACTAAAAAAATGTAAAGATTATCATTTAAAAAATAAAGAAATAATGTTAGTCATTTATTACCATCCTCCAACGAAAATTATTGTTTTGTTAAATATAATTATGTTGATAAAAATCCAAATAAAAATTATACAAATTCTTAAATGTGCTATGAAGTTTCTGTTTGACCTCATTTCGCAGAAGCTCCCTTCAGCTACCTTTTTTATTTATCAATTAATTTAATATGCATAGACTGAGGAAGCATCGTTTAAATTTATTGGCTTCTTCTTAAATAGACTTTGTTACTGGTATTTCCTGGAAAGGACTAAGGAGCATTAGGAGGCATGGCATGATATTTAATGTAAAAACCAGGTCACATATAAGGGGCATTGGCTGTATATGGTCGTCGTCTTCACCTATCAGAAGTTGACTGAATGAACAACAGGACAGGCATGGACCCAGATCAGTTTTTCTAATTAATTAGGATGATTATATAATATACTATCAATCATTAAATATTAACCCCTATATCATTATATTATAAATATTGATACTCGAATCCTTTACCTTTAGTAATAACAATCA
This sequence comes from Abelmoschus esculentus, assembly GCA_035048815.1. Lineage (NCBI taxonomy): Eukaryota > Viridiplantae > Streptophyta > Magnoliopsida > Malvales > Malvaceae > Abelmoschus > Abelmoschus esculentus. The sequence continues at coordinate 1,760,148 of JAUCBN010000043.1, forward strand.
TTTTATTAATCACTAAGTTAAGATAATTCGTGCACATCAATTGGATACTAGTATAATATTCTATGACTAAACCATGGCCAACTATAGTCTACACTACAGCCCTATAACCTATAATATTTGTTTATTTTCAACTATTTATTTTACTAAATTCCAAAATTAATGCTCTTGATTATATATTTCCTTCCCAAAATACCATGTGCTAAGGCCTAAGGCTATACCACTCCGGGGAAGCAGAAACAGGGTTGCTGCTTCGGTCTTCATTCTCCCTTTGTTCAGCAGTCATTGCAGAAGCGACTCTTCTCCCCGTCTACTGTTTGTCTTCCTTAAGAACAGGTACACGCTGCTGGCTTACAGTCTTAAGTAGTCATTGTATAGGTGTTGCCTGATTTCTTACATTCTTCCACTCTTTTTTGTCTGAGTTTTTCTTAGATTGGTTCGACTCATTTTATCATGATTAGCTGAATCAATGATAGGACAAAAGATTAGAAATTTGGAAATAGAAAAACCAAAACTTTATCCATTTCCCCCTCTGGGGACTGGGGTATATACAGGGAGAGAGTCATATATAAGTATTAATACAGACTGACAGATGGAGACAAATTCTGCAACAAACCATGTTCCTCAGGCTCAAACAGATGAAAATCTAGACCAGCTTGTGGAAGACATTGAATCCACGCTGAAGTTTGTTCAGAGTTCAAAGCGTCCAGCCGTTCAAGACTGTATCATCCGCTCTGTAAACCCTTTACTCCGTCGAGTAAATGAAGGAGCCTACCGGCCACTATTTGACATCATTGGCCCTCTTCGATGTTACAATTCTCTGTTAGAGCCTATGGAATTGCAGAAGCGAATATACCTAGCTTCCTTCCTCAAAAGATCCAGGAACAGTGCTAGCGTGAACGAGTTTTGCAAATTGATCAAAGCCTCGGCACCTGACATCCATAGCCGATACGAAGAAACATTTTATAGGAGATGTGATTTCCATTCGCACCAAATCCAACAGAACATACTGCCGAGTGAGGACAACCTCCGATGGTTCATAGATATGGTTTTAGCGGATGCAGCCTTCATTATTGAACTCTTCTTGAGAGTGTATTACAAGGAAGGGAGACCGACATCGGAAAGCGATTTCGTGTTCGATACACCCGGGAAGATACATGATATCAGGCGAGATTTGTTCTTGGCTCATAATCAACTCCCCTTGTCCATTCTTAAACAAATATATGAATGTGCCTTTGTTAAGAATCCCAATTACCCTTCGTTTATTCATCTTACCTGCAATTTCTTCCACCATTATTTCAACCAAAACATATCCGTCCATGATTTATTTCAACAAAACCAATCTCATGTTGATTTTAGAGCCAAGCTGGAGGGTGCTAAGCATTTCACTGATTTGCTTAGAACACTTCAGCTGCAACATTCATTTGAGACCCCTAGCAGCAATAACAAATCCTTTTGCTGTAACCCCAAGTTCAAATGGATCAAAGTTTGTGTTGGTGCTATATGGTCTTCGTTGTTTCCATCGTGCCAAAAGACAGAGGACAACCCTGAGCTTGAGTCAGGTCGAGTTCAAGGTAAATATCTATACAGTGCAACTCTACTACGTGCAGCCGGCGTGAAGTTTAAAGAGAGCTCTAGCAGATGCTTGCTGGACATAAAGTTCAACAATAACAATGGTGAACTCAAAATTCCTTCGCTGAAAGTGGATTATTCGACCGAGTCGTTTTTCCGTAACATCATAGGATGGGAGCAGATCTATTATCCAGAAGAAACCCAAGTTTGTGACTATGTTTTTCTAATGGAATATCTCATAAAATCTACTGAAGATGTTGATTTACTTGTTGGGAAAAGAATTATCATCAACCAGCTTGGCAGTCACGCTGCACTTGTTACTTTGTTCAATGACTTGTGCAAACATATTCCTCAGTCGGAGACTAACCATTACTCGGATACTTTCAGGGACCTGAATGCTTACAACGCAGTTCGGCACCATGGTTGGATAGCAAAGCTCCGACTACACTACTTTTCATCTCTGTGGATGGGTGTGGCTACGCTGGCTGCTACTGCGCTCCTTTTGCTCACTCTCACACAAACCATATGTGCTATCATCGCACTTTGATCGGTATCATGTGTTGGCAGAGTGGCGATGGTTTGATCTTTTGTAATGCCATCTTCTTTGTTATGTGCTAGATCATATCACTTTAATGAGTTGCAGAGTGTGATCATCTTCATATTTGAGACAGATTTTCTTTCTCTTTTTAGTAAGTTTTCAAATTCTGTCTCTAATCCTCCATGTTCGGAGTTAGAGTGAATGTCCTTCTATTAATATCATGTTCGAATCTAGTTCCTTTTTATCTACGATAATTTAAGACAAGATTGACCCTTCTTATCATCGCTATAGTCTTGTTACTCACATCAGACCACATGTTATGTCTTGTTACTCACACTTTTTCCTCTATTAGCTAAGTAATTTTTTTTTACTAGACGAAAAATAACATCTTCGTTTTTAATAAAAAAATTTAGTGTTACGATTATATATAGCAATTAAATTTTAACACTATAAATAGATATATCGATATACATTTTCATTTAAGTAAATTCTGAATTCAATGAATAATATTAATCTTAAATGACACAGATTTAAATAGGGGTGTTCAAACAATTAATTCGGTCGATGACCGAATTGAATTATCAAAAACCGAATTAACCGAATTTTTAAAATCTTTAACCGTTAATCAAACCGATCTTTTTTCGAAATATATTAACCGAACCGAACAAATTTTGATTAATTCGGTTGATTTTCGAATTAACCGAAATTTATTAATTTTCTTTTTCAAAGTTATTACACAATAAAAATCATTGAAAATACTTTTTTAGTTTACGAAGATAAATTGACATTTAATTTAAATAATATCTTAACATAGATAAAAATATTAGAATTTTAGATTAAACATTACGATAAAACAAAACAAATTGGATATGGGCTTAATAATAGTATATATTGTATATTTAATATTTATTATATTTCGGCTAATTCGGTTAATTAATCTGTTTCAAACCAAATTAACCGTAAATCGAACTTTTAAAAAAAATTAACCACTCATCGACCGAACAAAATTCGGTGGTTGACCGTTTTAACCGAACTAATTCGGTTTGGTTGATTAATTCGATTTAACCGACCGTTTGAATATCCCTAAATTTAAATATTTATATGTACTAAGTATTATATCTTATAAAAATATTAAAAATATATATATGTAATTACCTTACAATAAATGTGTTTTCCAAGTCAGATGATTTAATTTCAATTTGTATCAAAGTTGGTGAAGAAGCTAATGGACTTATGAACATACAAGCCCAGGATAATGATTTATTTATGAATTTATTTTTTATTTTTAAATATTTATATTTTATTATTTTAAACTTTAAATCCTGAGTTCGACCGTAGATAACTACACTTATAAAACATTTACAATTTTGTTGACCAATGAGAATAAAGAAACTTTTGCACGCATTTTGACTATAATTTTCAATTCTAACACATAATTATTAATATTTAGACTGTATAGCATGGGACATGTACGGTTGGACTCATTCAATTATGTGTTCCCATTTCTAATCAATTAAATGTCATGCCTTGGACTATAACTTGTCTCTATTTTTTCGTATTATTTGGTTTATTAATTTTATGTGGTAGCTTGGACCGTCGGGCATTTAAATTTTTTATTTTTATTAATTTTATTTGGTGTGTGATTGAGATTTAAGAGTTGTTGACTTGACTACGTTTTTTGCATTTATTTTGTTGCTTTTTTAATGTAAAAATCTAATGAAATAATGTTATTATTTAGACATTATTGAGGAAATAAATTAGTTCCAGAAGCATGTTTGAGAGAGTGACAAATGTCTTATGTATTATTGATGAAATAATGTTAAGACAAAGGGAGGGATTTATTTAAAACTTTTAAAAGTTTTGAGGTGTAAATTAAAATTTTAAAAATTAGATTTAAGATTTTTTTAAATTAAAAAATAATTAAAATTATTTTAAAAAATATTGAAAATTTTGCTCGTTTAATTATGAACGAACATGAACAAAAGAGTTTGCTCGTTCATTTCTGTTCGTGAACGTTTGATAATCCGTTTATTTATATTCATTCGTTTATGTTTGTTTATATTCGTTCGTTTATGTTTATTTAAATTTATTCACATATGTCTATGGGTGTGCCTAATCCGGTTAAACCAAACTAACCGACTAAACAAAAATAAAATTGATTAATCTATTAGATAATTTTAGGTTTTAACTAATAATTAAAAGTTTTTTAAATATTAATTATCAATTAATTAACTGAATTAATCAAACTAACCCAAAATATTAAATATTTAATATACTATATATGTTCATTTGTGTTCATTTATTCAGTTAAAATTAAACGAATAAAAATAAACACATTTTTTTTTTATGTTCGTTCGATTATTTTACAACCTAGTTATATAATTTAATTGTTTATTTAATATATAATTAAGATGACAATTACATCGTATATTTAATAAGACATATATGATTAAATTAATATATATAGTTATTATTGTGAGTATTTTTTATTTTACCCGCAATTTTTAACCTATATAACTTGAAGGATTGTGAAAAAAATAAATCATACTACGACAAAATAAATGGTTCAAACCTTTTTAATTTACTTTAATTTCCAAGTCAATACTAATAGATTCATTTTATAATATTTTTTCCAACACGAATATCATTTAAATGTTGTGTTTGATATTATTTTATGGAAAAATTCTTGTAGATATTGTGAATGGGAAAATTTTCCTGAATATCGGCGTGGAAAATTCTTTTTTCGAAATATTATAAAATGAACAATGAATTTAAAGACGGGTCCAAGAGATACCGTCTTTGAACAGTGTTTTTGAGAAAATGCACATTGCGCACTGTCCTACCTCGTCTGTCAATGTCCGTTACGCGCATGTACAAAGTTGGATAAAGGTGAAGTCGGAGCCTAAAGGCTCCATCTTCCATCTAAAAATTCAAAACATTATTTAAAGACGGTGTCTTTTGAACCCGTCTTTAAATTCACTATTCATTTCACAATATTTTGAGAAATATTTTCCCACGTCAGTATTTAGGAAAATAATTTTCTCATCCACAATATCCACAAGAATTTCCCTATTTTATGCCTCGTCTCTTATTTTAAATAAAATAATATTAAAATTTAGTTAAATAAATTTTTAATAAATAACATAAATAAATAATATGATCGTACGGCCTCGTGGAAAGCCACGCCTAGCAACTAGCAATGTTGACTCACCTCGCCTTTTTCATTTCTCTTTCGAGAAAAGATTATTAAGTGAATCTTGTTTATCATATTATCTATAATTTAAATAATTAAGATCGTTTATTTTTAAATAATCACCTAATAATTATTCACCCATTAATTATATGTAAAAAAAAATAATAACTCATTTAAAAAAATTAAAATAAACAGTGCTAATTGATTAAAACCATAAATGATAAGGTGAAGAGCTTCACCTTATAATTTTTCTTCCTCGAGGCCCCACAAATATCTATTTCTTTCTCCTATATGACATCAGCATTCGCACGCATCAAGCATGCAACTCTAAACACGTGTGACAGTCTTCAACTATAATAATATGATAATTAACTTTCATAAATATTTTTTATATAAATATTTATTTTTTAAATGTAATTATATATTTTATACTAATAATTAAAATTTTTATTGAATTTAATTTTACGGTTTAATTGAACACCAACTCAATTTTAATTAAAATTTATTTATATTTTAGATATAATAGTATTTTCTGTCTTTCACGTTTTTACACAAATAAAAACACTAAGACTCATTAATCAGATTTGAATAGAACTAAAAGTTTATTCAGAAATTATTTACCACTTCACCTATAATTATTTAATAATTTTTTATTCATAAATAAATTAATTTATATAAAATATTTATTATTTTTACACTAATATATCATTTTTAGATTTAGTTACCAAACTAACACCCTTCTAAGATTATTTATCAAAATAAAATTCATTTTTAATACATATGACAAAGGTGTGACGAAATGTACATGTTTTTCGTTTGTGGTACGATCCTTAAAAGGTATGGTTGACCAAACATTTTTTTTAGAAAATTTATTTTTTTAAAATAATATATTATTTTAAATATATAAATAATAATATTATAATCTAACACGTTGTATCAATTCATTAAAAAATTATAAAAATATATGTTCTCACAATTCTTATTGAAAACCTTTCAGAAAAGTAAAATATACGAAAGAAAAGAGTTTTGAAATTATAATTTTAGTTAATTCGGGTTTAAATTCTTCTAATAACATTTTTTAAATATTACTTTATTTAATTATATTTTTTTATTGTAATAATAATATTTTAATTTAATTATGTAATAAGTATTTATTTGTTTTCATTCTAAACATTTACATATGTAACACATTTTCAGTATTTTATATTAAAAATATTATTTCTATTAACTAAACGTATTTTCTAATTTAAAAAAATAAAACTAAAAATTATATTTTAAAATGAAAGTAAAAAAAATAAAATCAAATAAACTCTAATTTTTCATTATTGAATTATTAACGAAAACCACCGTTTCCACGGTCCACAGTAATATTGTTGTAAACCTGATATTAGTCAATACAGTGGGTAAGGGGGTCGGAGATTGTTTGCAAATTTAATGGTTTAATTATATTTTTGGTTATATTTTTAATTATTGATGATTTTAAATTGATTATGATTAATTTTTTTTCTATTATAAGAATATATAATTTATTATTTTTAATTAATAAGATTAAACCTGGAATTTGTTTTAATTAATTTCTAAAATCTTTTTCAATTTTATAATTAGTATAATTTTAAATATATGCGTTTGGCCTTACATTCTTCAGGAATGAAAATGTATTTAGGGTAAGTAAAATTAAATTAAATTTGATTTGAGATGAAAAATTACATAAATTTGATTTAATTTAAAAAATTTAAAATAAAAAATTGAATAACTCAGAATTTTCAGTAATTAGAGTATTGATTTTTAAGTTTTAGTTAAGTCTCTTAATTTTAGCACGAACCATCTAACCTCATCAGTTAAAAGAATTGTTCCTAGAGGTCTCGGGTTCGAGTACCAGTATTGACAGCACAATGATTAAATAATCAGTCCAATGGTCCAGAGTATATACTCTAGAACAGATACTACTGTAATTACTGTAAGTAAAATTAAAAAAAAATTAATTTTAATATAATAAATAATTATATTTAAATTTATATTAAAATTTGATAGATTAAATCAACTTTAATAATTAATATTTTAACTCAAATAACTCAACATTTTTAAACAAATGAAGGCTAAAAATACTAATAAATTAATGATTTTTGTTGTACCTTCAAAGTACTTATCCGTACCTCCTCCTCTGTCTCTCTCCATCAATTCCTCTGCTTTATATATTCCCAGTCTCTTCTCCCTTTATCTCTCATTCTTTCCCTCCAAACAATCAGACTCATTGAGTACCCAAATGAAGCAACTCATACGCCGTCTCACCGGCGTTGCCGACACTTCCCCGAAGTACAGCCTTCTCCGTTCCGACGACATCTTCTCGCGCCATCGCACAGCGGTCATCCGCAGGGCAGAATCTTTCGGCAAGGCAGTTGCTTCGTTGAAAAAGAATTCGCGCCGGCCGGTACCTGAGGGACATGTGCCGGTCTACGTCGGGGAAGAGATGAAGCGGTTCGTGGTGAACGCGGAGTTCCTGAACCACCCTGTTTTCGTTAGCTTACTCAACAAGTCGGCCCAAGAGTATGGGTATGAGCAGAAAGGGGTGCTGCATATTCCGTGTCACGTGCTGGTTTTCGAACGGGTTATGGAAGCGGTGAGGCTCGGGGCAGAGTCACGTGACATCCAGGAGGATCTTCTCCGTTCTTTCTCCGACGAATGTGTTTTGGATTCGTAGGAGAGTAGAAAGAACAGAACGACGCCGTTTTGCTTTTTGGATTTTCTTTAATTTCTGTGTAAATATACAAACTTGAGGGAAAGTTAATCAAAATCTGGGTTTTTTCCCTCTCGTAGTTCTTAGCACCATGTAAAGATGATTGAAATTGAATTCAAATGGAGGATTGCAGTTGTTATTTTCTTCTCAGATTCAATTTTCGTTTTCCTAATTATAAAAATAATTTGAATTAATCACGGTGGAACCGATGTCGGACAAGGGGAAGTTTGAGATTCCCACAGCTGTCATTCCAGAATGAAGCGGCTTTTAAATGCTTCGGATACTCTGGTTTCCAAGAAAACCGAAGCTCGCAACCAAGATTTTTTTTCTTGGAATCTCGGGAAAATCCAAAATTGCCGCAATTTGACTTGTTTTCTTATTGAATTTTCTTGGCACCTAAACAAAGGGACTGAGTTGAAGACTGAGTGGAACAGGGAGTGTGTTTTGGGGCAGATCTGTATAATTTGACCGAACATTCGGTAATGGGAAAAAGGGTATTTCGGGAAAGTTAAAATTTCGGAAAGGGTCGTGAATAATAAAGTGTCGGGATTTCCGTCTATTGTCGTCTTGGATTACTTTTTCCGTCGGTTACGTCTTCAAACCGCCGCTAAATCAGATGTTTTTGTCGGATAAGTGTTTCTTTAATTCAAATGGTACATGGCATTTCAAACAAAACAATATAAAACAGAACGATACAGAATACAGAAAAGCAACAACCGTTGTCGGGGAAGAAAGCGGCCAACCGAGATGGGGAACAAAACACCGACCAAACAAAATCGGAAGCAAACACAAAGGAGCACGAAAATAAAAGAGCCATTACTGTATGTTCTTTCTGAAGCTCATCGGAGCGTCTCGACGGTGATCGAAAATAAAGAGATCACGAGGATCGAGAGGTGAAAAAACACAGGTCGGATAAGTGTTTATGAGACAACCTGAAACTGAAAGTAAACAAGGAATCTTTGTTATTACAACTGTGTTGAGTAAAAAATATGGATAATATGTTCCTTTTAACATTTTAAATTTTTTAGATAGAGTCGTAAAATAAAGTTATTTTACAAGATAAAATATAAAATTTAAAAGATAACGTTAATATAAAAAATTAAAAATCGAAATTAATCAAACTAAAAATCGATGATTAATAAAACAATTTATCGAATTAAACCTAATTCGACCCGAATACACCCCTACTATCAAGTGGACAATGTTTGAAAGCACAAAATTTAAGCATGTCATTGCATATAAAGTAACACAAATCCGAATCTTTTAAAGAGAATAATATTTTTTTTACTTCAGATTATTTTTTAAGTTTAAGACAATTTGTTGCTGAATGAATTTCTACCGGCCAAATAAATTCTACCATACCAATGTGATGAAAAGTATAGTTTTCACGTGCAATGTGCTCCATTAGCAATTAAATAATAAAGTTATTAAATTATTGTAATCAAATTAATAATCAAACTTTGAGAAGTCAGACCAGAATCTATGTTGCAGACTAAAGGGTACAATTTTTAGTTGGTTTTTTTCTGTTTTCTAGAGTCCCCTGTAGAACTGATTGAAGGAAATGGCGCCTGAGTTGATGAAAGGAAACCCGTGACCGCACAAGGTTGAGACTTAAATCCTATATGGCCTATGGGCTTAATCTATTGAACCTTCAAATCTTGCGCCCGATAAGAATCTGACACAGGATTTTTTTTTATTATACTAAAAAAAATGTAATTTATAATTTTGTTTTAAAAAAAATCAAATCTTTAACACTAAAAATTATAAATTCTTTAGATTGTTGTCTCTATCATCCTCGTTGGATAATATTATTATCGTTAGAGATAATTATTTATTTCTCTCAATCACCTAGTAATCATCGGTAAATTATTAATTTGATATTGTTCGATTAAAATCATTTGTGTATGTTGTCCGATTGATAGTGATCGAAAAAATAAATGACAGTCTCTGATGACGATAATAGTGATATCGAGTGACGACAATTACACTAATTTAAAGAGTTTGTGATTTTTTTGGGTTTAGGGATTTGAATTTTCTTTAAAGAATTTTAAGTATTTTTTAAAATATATATTTATTTTTTAAATAATAAAAAAATACGTCACGTTTTTATTGAGTATGATTTTAAACGATTGGTACTTAAAATTATAATAATTGAACTTATTTTAAAAGAATTTAAACATCTTAAAATCAATAAAAGTATAATTTAAATATTTACTTTGTATTCAGCCTATTGATTAAAGCATAAAGTTGCCTTCTTTGTTGTAGCTTGGGTAGGATCAACACTTGGATGTTTTTGAATTTAATATTTAATCTTGATTAATTTAGATTATATATTATAAAAATTCATCATAAAAATATTTTTTATTTAATTATTTTATTTACAATACTAATACTTAAAATTTTAACTTTATTTAAGGTGGAGATAAGTTTCTAGACTCAACATTCTATGGTCCAGAACTAGATGAACGTTTCTAGAGGAAATCACTGAGAAAAGAAGTCTATCATTTACCATGGAAACTACTAGAAAAGCACCACACGCTTGTTCTGGGCCATGGGGTATGGGGTAGGTTGCCTTGCACATACACACTTACAACCTAGGAAACAACTAATCTCATAAATTATAGGTTCTAGAACATGCCTTTCATTGGACTGTGTCGACTTATGACAAAGAAACACCATTTTCATTGTGCTTGTTTATGCCATACAGATGTCAAGTTCATAGATCACACCACCAACCAACTTACAATTCCAAACAGTCCCTAAGCCACTATAAATAACCACAACCTCAAAGCTTTCAGAACTGTAACATTTCATACGTACACCATCAAACGAGTGTCAATGGACATGGTTTCCACTCTTCCGAATGCTCTACAAGTGCTCCTCGTTGCTTCTGTCGTGGTTCAAACGGTAATGGTTGCTTCTGCAGGAAACTTTAACCAGGATGTTGATGTCACATGGGGAGATGGTCGGGGAAAAATTATCAACAACGGCCACCTTCTTGCTCTATCCCTCGATAAAGCCTCCGGTTCCGGCTTCCAATCAAAGAACGAATTTATGTACGGGAAGTTCGACATGCAACTGAAACTCGTGCCGGGAAACTCTGCAGGGACAGTCACTGCCTACTACGTAAGATATTTGATGTACATCTAATTATCTTCTCCATTCAAAAGTTTTTGTTTATTACAGTCTACAGAACACAGGCAATTATGTTCTTGTCTGGTGCAGTTAAAATCACAAGGAATGTCTTGGGATGAGATTGATTTTGAGTTCTTGGGGAACCTAAGTGGTGAACCGTACATCGTTCATACTAATGTTTACACCAAAGGCAAAGGTGACAGAGAGCAGCAATTCTACCTGTGGTTCGACCCGACAGCTGATTTTCACACGTACTCGATTCTCTGGAATCCCGGACATGTTATGTAAGTATATAGAAATGATCAACATGCATCTTTCTCAACATTGAGCAATAAATCCAATTGTTTTTGCTTCAGTTTCTATGTAGATGGTAGACCGATTAGGGAGTTCAAAAACCTGGAACAAGCTGGTGTTCCGTACCCTAAAAACCAAGCAATGAGAATGTATTGTAGCCTCTGGAATGCAGATGATTGGGCCACGAGAGGAGGTCGAGTGAAGACTGATTGGAGCCAGGCGCCTTTCACAGCTTCTTTCAGGAACTTCACTGTGAATGCTTGTGTCTGGTCTAATGGCGTCTCTTCCAGTTCCTGCCCTTCGTCTTCGTCTTCGTCTTCGAGCAGTGCCTGGTTTTCACAGGAGCTGGATTCTTCTAGCCAGAAAGTGCTGAAATGGGTGCAGAAGAATTACATGGTTTACAATTATTGCCAAGACGCTAAACGATTCCCTCAGGGTCTACCTGTTGAATGCACTCTCAGAAACATGAAACAGAATTAAGACATTATACATGTACTTTCCAATTTCCATGAGATTGTAATATAGTAATTCTTTAGAAAACCAACGACAATGTCAAATCGACTCATCTTTGTATGATGATTTAATAAATATTAAATCTAAAATTATTGCAGGTTTCAGTTATGTTGGTTTAGTGCCAAGACATAGTAATAATGCTGATGGAAAATTCTACAACGGGATCGAACACCGCTGAATACCACTAATATTGAACATTGTTAAACATCATTAAATTAATTAACAAAAATTTAAAATCTCAAGGACTATGTATATAATTAATAAAAGTGTGATAAACTCAACATATTATTAATAATTATATGATTAGTCCTTTAGATTTTATTCTTTATAAATTAATTTAATAATGTTCAACGGTGTTCAACATTAACGATGTTTAGCGGTATTCGACGCTTGTTGTAGACTCATCCTAATGCTGATAGATCTAAATATTAACTGGTTAATAAAATATTACATTGACATGTTATTAGATATTGCCACATACTCTTCACTAAAATTATTTATCCTTTTTATACCCTTTGTTAAAAAATTTTAAAAAATTAAATTTTAAATTATAATTTGATTTTTTTATATCCACACTCTAAATCTTACCCCTTAAAAAATATATCATACCCCTAATTTCTTAAACTCTAACCAAAACCCTTAACCTTAAATCCTAAATCTTAAGCCTACTAATTTAAAGTGGAGGTACGATTAAAAGGCAAACGATTTGTACCCTTAATCGTGCTTTTTTTATGTACCTGTTAAAAAATCTTAAAAAATTAAATTTTAAATCATAACCTTAATTTTCTATATCCTAAACTCTAAACCCTACACCTTAAAATACTCACCCACCCGTAATTCCTTAATCCTAACTACAACTCCTAAATTTAACCCTAAATCTACTAATTCAAAGTAGGACATAAAAAGAGATAGGATTAGAACCATACAATTTACACCCTTCATTAATTATACTTTCCTTTTTAGAAATGATAATAAACTGGTTTGGGCTTTTAAAAAAATACTTGACCCATTGGGAAATAGACCTTAATGTCTAAAAACACTTCAAAAATATATTAAATAGTTTGGGCTTTTAAAAAATACTTGGCCCAATGCAAAATAAACTTTAATGTCCGAAAACACTTTAAAAATATTTTTTTAATAGTTTAAAGGTGATTATAAAACGATAAAAATTAACGCTTGAGACATAACCCTAAAGTATATGGAAATAAGACTCACAAATTAGATTAATTTAGTATATTTTAATTTGATTAAATCGAACGCTTATTACTAAAGACATAATATAATATAACAATTAGTTTATTAGGATAAAATGTTATATTTTTAAAAAAAATCATTTATTTAAATTTTGATATTATAAATATAAATCGAAAATATCACTTCTAAAATAAATGTATGTAATATTCAATCTATATTAATTAAATAACAAATCAGATATTAATAATTAATTATATAAAAAGTACGAACCTTAATAAAATTATCGTATAAGAAATTGGTACAACTATAAATTTTTTTAGGAAAATCAGATATTAATTAAAAACCTAGGGATTGACAATGTGAACTAAACACGAAACGAAAGGTAGGTAGAAAGACATTAAAGTCCATGATAACATTAATTGGTCATTTATTAGGGTTAGGTAATATTAATGAATTGGACTTTAATTACCTTTATAAAACACATTATTTGACAAAGTTTAGGTGAAGGCAGTTTTCACACATTTATAGGACACAACAAGATTTTATTGGGTTTTATTTTTATATTTAATTTTAAAATTTATTGATTATTGAAGAGAATAAATAGATGATCAGTTATCTATTTACTCTCATCAATTTGGTGATTTAAAAAATTATGAAGTTAAATAAATTTTATATGATATAAACGTATCTTAACTTAAAAATATGTAATATATTGATATTCTAGTGCATTTACGTCATTTACAAAACTATAGTGAAGCATTGGATCTCAAAGTTAGATTAACTTAAAATTTACTCTCAAATTGATATATTAAGATCAATACGAGGCTTTTTAAAAGTTGGTATTACAAAAGCGGTATTGCACCTAAGACATTTAGGGTTATGTTTCATTACCAACACATATGATAAACATCCGGGACAGCCGGTTGCAACTGGTGACAAAAATAATCTATCTTGATCACTATCACCGTAATGTGAACCTTTGATTGAAGATGACGACGAAGATGAATACGAAGGTGACGATAATGATGAATTCCACAACAATGATGATGATGATGATTGTTTCTTGATTGACACTTTCTCTGCTATTTCGAGCGCGGATTTTACTTTATCGAGTGTGCATACGCTTTGATAATTGGTAGATGAGATCGAGATTAGTTTCAGTTCTAAGTTGGTCTTGTCCAAAAGGTTTAACAAAGGTTTTGAGGGCGACGATGGGAAGTTCAAATCTTGAAGCTTTGGTACTGTTCGATTGATTTTAGGTTTGGTTTCATCAGCTGGTTGTGAAGAATTTGATGAGTAACATCTTTGCAGGTACACCTTGCCAGACTGCAACCATTGAAATTAAATTAATGGATCATACTTTATAATTATATAGCAAAAATAAATTAAAGGAATAAAAAAAAAATTAAAATCAAAGTCACAAGGAATCAAAGGTGGTCATGTTATAAGAAAAAATCAACCTACCTTCAAGTCTAAGCGCTTTTCCCATCCTTTAGGTACTTGAAGGTCCAGGTTAAGTTCTTCCGATCGATCACTATTCGTGTCGATCAAGGCGGAACCACCAGCACCAGTACCACCTCCACCGCCTCTGATTCCGAAAAAATCCCTAGTGATCAAATCCGTTGATTTTGCTCCACCGGATTCTTTCCTCGCCATTCTATCATCCTTTAAAACTCTATGGAAAGAGCTAACATCGGTAGCCATGGCCAAAGAGGCTGTGTTGAGAACGAACAAGCGCAGCTTCTTCTTCTTCTTCTTATAGGGAGGTATGAGACATTTATAAGTGTTGAAATAAAATATTATATTTTATAAATATATTTTTTTTCAAAAATTTAAAAGCTCATAATTAGCGTTATTAATGTTAAATTAATTAAGTTAACCCGTTGGTTCAATTGGGTATAATTAATTGTTTCATTTAATTTTTTGCATATTTATTTATGGTGGGATGAAGATTGAGAAATGGAGAGGCATAAATAACCACATTAATTGCTTCCATTTACAAGTAGACTTGTACACGTGTGAATCGGTTCAGTTCTAGAGTAGGATATTGAATATAACTTTTGAAATTCGGATTCAATTCTAAATTATTTGGTTTTCAATAGAAATTTTTTTTATTAATTTAAGTGTTAAATAAATTGATATTATTTAAATATATTTAGGCAGAGTTAAATATTTATTTTGGTGATCTCATGTTTATTATGAATTTTTAAAATTATACATTAAGCTTCAAATTTTTATGATTTTTATAAATTAATCTTAAAATTTTAAATTTTACACTTAACTTTTAAAATTTAATCATAAAATTATGGGTCAGTTTAGTTTTGCTTTTGAAAAGTGCGGTGAAAAAATTAGTAAAAATTTTGAAATTTTTGGTTTGAGATATATGTGTTTTGTATTACTATCAAAAAGTGTTTTTGAGAAAATAAATAATTATTTTAGACATGATGTTATAAATTAAAAAATATATATTTAAATGATAATCAAATTCTTTCATATTATAATATTAACTTAAATTATAAAAAAAATATAAAAATATTAATAAATGAATACATAAATTATTTTTTTTAAGAAAAACACTTTTAAGAAAATATATAATTTTTAAACTAAAAAAATAATTTATGTTAAATATAATTATGTATTTATAAAAATTAAATTATAATAAAACATAATAAATGAAGGTTAAAATTGTAATTTAACTCCTAAAACATTTTTTCCAACCACAAAAGCTAAAAAATTTAGCTTTTGTATTTGGGTTGAAAAACACTTTTTAAATATAATTTTTTCTCGAAAAAGTTAACTGTTTAACATTATTTCTGCGTTCTAAACCAGCTTTTGACCCAAAAACTACCAAAAATTGGTTTAGAATGCAATACTAAACGCAGTCTACATCTAAAATCTTTTAAAACTAATCTATTTACAATTTTCCACCATTTATACATAAAATAATTACTCTTTTTGTATATTACATTTACGTGGAGGATATTATAATAAGAGATAAACACGGATCGGGTATGATTAAATTTTTAATCACCCGCTCTTAATTTAACCCGATCAGATCGGGTTCTATGTCATCCCTAATTATAACACACTTTGTTTACTCTCTCTCTATGTCCCAATTGTGTGTGATCAATGTCTTAAATGAAATAGGATTAGGTTTTGGTTTGTAAGGTTCATATTTGACTATTAAATATTTAGGCCACGAAATAAATGCATTCGGTTGAAGGCGGATAGATTTATTAATACTACACATCTTGTTGGGACTGTTAGTTTCATCATTAATTTTGTAACTACGAATGTATTGATTAGATATGAAATGGGTTTGGACATTTAATTTTATTATTATGTAACGAAAAAAAAAATATAATCAAAGGTGTTGATTGAATATGAACATGGAATAAGTGGTATATAAATGAATATGTATCGAATTATAATGTAGTATTTTAAGTTAATTTTAAATTTTAAAAGAAGTTATACACATATATGATTTATTTAGGGATGTAAATGAGATAAGATAAATTATGAGTTACTCGAGTATAACTCTAATAAGATTCGATCAACACTTGATTCGATTGGATTTAATTCGAACTCAAACTCGACTCAAGTTTTTAATAAGTCGGATTGAGTTACTCTATAGTCAACTCAAAAAGCTTGAGATTTGATAAATTTTTAAGTTATAGTAAACTGAAATGTACATTGTTGGATTATTATTATTATTATTATTATTATTATTATTATGATAATGATGATGATGATGATGATGAATAAGTTAGTAAATGAGGCAAGTCAATCGTGAGCTATTCGAGTTTGATTTGATTAATACTTGATTCAATTGGATTCGATTGAACTTGAACTCAATTTGAGTTTTCAACGAGTTGAGCTCAGCATTACTCAGGCTCGTTCGAACTCGAGTTTTTAAAGAATTGAGTTGAATTCAACATTATTTTAACTCAAATTGACTCATTTACACCCCTAAATTCATCTTTATCCTTAAAACCTTATCGATATTTTAATAATACGTTTAAATTCGTCTTTATATCATTCCGTTTAATTTTAATTTAGGTAAAGAAAAAGCATTCATCAATTTTCATATTTTCAAGTATACGTTTATTTTATATTTCTCATTCGAGATTTATAGTTTTTTTTTAATAATATCGTTTTTAAAATTTAAACACAAAATTCTGTCAAGAGTAACGTATCTTCCCATAACACCTTATCCTTGCTGTTGATGCATCTTCCATTTGTTTTTAATATTTCGGTGAGTTAATACGAAATTCAATGCTTGTGTAATAGCTTCGGTAGGTCATTCAATGCTCAAATTCAATGCGTTTTCTTACATAACCCTGGAGAAAATTACCAGGGAACAAAATTCAGACTCATTACCCTGGAGAAACAGAAGATGAAACCAAGTTCGATTACTTTAAAGATGATGAACACAACGAGTGATTCAAATGGAAGAGATGGTAATATTCATCTAAAAAACCCGGATTTGAGTATCAATATATACTTTATCGAAGATTAAAAACTATAAACATATACTACTATATAATCACAGCGTGAAATATGCGTTTGAATGTGTAGTTATCGAGTCGTATTCCCCGGTCCCTCTTGAAATTGATATCGAATAAGACCTTGCAAATGCCCTGAAAACCATCCTCTTAATTGGCTGCTGCAGACTGTAGCCTGTAGCCTGTAGCCTGCAGTTGTCTGTCTAACCAAGCACGCATCTAATGTTTCACCAGAAATTCTGAGTCTCAGTCACTGAAACCTTTATTACAGAAGGAATTCCACAAGAAAACTCTAAATCTGAAAGTAATGGAAATAGATTCATAGTTAATTATATAAATGGAAATCCTAGACAGTACTCAACTCTATCAGGTAAGTTTCCTACTTAACAAGATTATTACAGAATTAAATCCAGACGCATGACAGATATTTAATTGGGTGAAGATGGAGTTGGGTCAACAAAGCAATATCTTTTTAATTCTTACTGTGTTTTCATGTTAGATTTTGTTCGAGTTTTAATTTACGATGAGATTTACGTGCACTTTGTAAATAAAGTATTTGAACTTGAGTTTTGTAGGAAAAACAACATTCCCTTGGTAACTAATATCTTTCGAGTGATTTTTTTGATTAAATAAAAATAATTATATTTTTAGAATTTTTTTTATTATTATTTATAGTTTATAAGAGATTCAAACTCATGCAAAATTAAGTAATATGAGTATTTTTTTCTCAAAGCCAATTAATATATCTCATCAAAAGAAGAATCGGGTTGGAGAGATTCGATGTGTTTTCAAAAGAACAATATTCATGTAATTTTTGTATGTGTTTTTATGTTCGAATATTAAAAAAATAAATTTTAAAATTTTAAGGTATAATACTATTTTTTATATATTTTTTTGTTAATTAATTTTCTAGTTTAATAGTCTTATTTATTGGTGTACATAAATTTGGACCAGACCCAATTTTATTTAGATCAGTTTTGGTCTGAATAATGAGAGCATATATCTTTTTAAATCATTGGGCCTGTGCATGAAAAATATACAATAACATCTTGTTTGGGCCTAATTTAAAGAACGGACTGATTGGAAAATACAAAGAAACATGGAATTTACTAATGGGTTTATTTTTTTAAAATTAAAAATTTTGGTTTTAAAACTTTATCTTGATTAATTTGGATCAATTTTTGTTGTATGACTTTGATAATTGAGTCTTCTAGCGAGGATTTTGAATATACAAGAACTCAAATTCGTGATTATAAAATAATATATATTCTTAAATATTATTAATCCTTTGACAATATAATTTAAACCCGTATTTTGTAAAATTGGATGGATAATTCATTTTTTTAATTAAGAAAATAGGGATATCTAATTGATATTTGAGGATTTAAGCCAAAATATCAGTATAAAGGGGAGAACGCCATGTGCAGGTGACGTTCTCCCTTCAAAATTAACAGAAAAAATATTAAAAAAATAGGAGGACGCCACTTGTGGCGTCCTCCCCCAAGTCGCCACCTACAGGTGGCGTTCTCCTACCTGCACTTTAACTTTTGGCCTATATTCCAAAATAAACTTTAAACACCCTATTTACACAAATAAAAACTTTAAACACCCTAAAAATCCAAAGGTCCCCCTTATTTCTTACAATAAATATCATTTGCTTTTTTATTGTAACACTTATTATTTATTTTTAAATTATTTTTAGGATGAGTCTACGACGAGCGTCGAACACCGCTGAACATTATTAAATTAATTTATAAAGAATAAAAATTTAAAGGACTAATCATACAATTATTAATTATATGTTGAGTTTATCACTCTTTTATTATTACATATCGAGTCCTTGAGATTTTAAATTTTTATTAATTAATTTAATGGTGTTAACAATGTTCAACATTAATAGTGTTCAACAGTGTTCGACGTCCGTCGCAGAATTTTCCTTATTTTTAACACATGCCTAAAATGCGACCTATTTTATTTGACATCAGTGGTATTAATTCAGCCTACATGTTATTAATTATGGTTTTAATTCAAAATTCTATCCCAATTAATCAGTGGTACTATTAATTCAGCCTACTTGTTATTAATGAATTATGGTGTACTTGCCATATTTGTGGACCATTAAATTAACAAAATTTCCTATCCAATCTCCTCAAAGTAGCTTAAATGGGTAATAAATCCTATTATATTCACATACCAAAACTGGACATACCATAATTGGACACGACAAATCCAAGAACCATTGAATCATTACATATTGGAACAAATGTGATAGAATTTTGGAGAGATTGAATGTGTTGATTCAAAAGCAAGAACCCAATTTGGATATTTTTTTCCCAAAAAATGGTGACATTTTCTTTGCTAAAAGCAGATGCTGGAATTTATTATTGTGTTGGCTTGTGTTAAATTCGTACCGTTTCGAAATATATACAGACAGACAGTGAGACAGACACATATAAAGGGTGTCTTAGTTGTGTTTGAAGAATCTGATATGTGAGTGGTGGAACCAGAAGTAAGGTGATATGGGGAAAGGAAGAGCTCCATGTTGTGATAAGGACAAAGTGAAGAGAGGTCCATGGAGTCCTCAAGAGGACTTGAGGCTTATCACTTTTATTCAGAAACATGGACATGAAAACTGGAGAGCTCTACCTAAGCAAGCTGGTTAGTCTCTTTCTTATCTTTATTTAATGGGTTCATGCAGTGAAAATCAAGTCTGAAACAACACTTTTGTTCAATTCTATCAAATTGTGAACTAATCTGCTAGTGTTTTGATGTCTGTCTGAAAAAGGGTGTGGGGACTGTGGCTGGTCACTGCTTCATAGTTTTTGGTTATAGAAAATAGTTAATTTTTATCTGGTCATTGTGTCTGAAATGTTTGAACTTAGGGATGGACCGAGGGAGGCGGAATGGAGGGACGATCGCCCCTCACATAAAAAATTGAAATTTGTATATGATTTAGAAATCTTTTATAAATTTTTTATGTATTTTTATTAAAATTCTATTTTCACCCCTAAAATTTTATAAATTCGCCTCTTAACATACTGTTTAAACTCTTCCTCCTTGTTTGTGTTTGGTAAGAACTCTAAAGTTTTGTTTGACAAATGTTATTTACTTGCATTAAATCTCCTGTTATTGTTGGTGTTTGGCCAGTTTTGTTGAAATGTCGATTGAGGGTCAATTTACAGTACCAGTACTAGTGGCTAATTCTCTCCTTTTGTTTTCCCATTTTTATTTTACATTCAATAAAATTTGTGACATCTTAACACAATGATGATGTTCTTGTTTTGATTTCCCTTTCTGATATAAGCACCTTAACACGCCGACTGTTGAAATCCGAAGGCTGAAACATTGAATTGTCATCATTGTTTCTGTCATTGTCTCGACAGATAAACAAGACAGGTTTCAAGAGTTTCACATTTTTTGTTTTGTTTTGGATTATGCTGTAGGGTTACTGAGATGTGGAAAGAGCTTTCGTTTGAGATGGATTAATTACCTGAGACCTGATGTCAAAAGAGGGAACTTCAGCAAAGAGGAAGAAGAAACTATAATAAGATTACATCAGAGTTTGGGAAACAAGTGAGTTTCAGACTAGGAATAGGCTTTAATGTTACTTGGTCTTTGTCTTAATGATGTCTTTTCACAGGTGGTCCCAGATTGCTTCACATTTAGTAGGAAGAACAGACAATGAGATTAAGAATGTGTGGCACACTCATTTGAAAAAGAGACTGGCTTCAATGAATGGAAACATTTCTCAAAATGGTGAATCTATGGTCTCATCATCAAGCTCTTCTGTTACATTCGGGTTGTCATCGTTTGGCGAAAGGAACATCGAGTCATTTGAGGAGCCAAAACCTTTGTCAAGTTCTTCAATCTCTTCCAGTAACACCAATGTCACCAATACCAGTCAAGTCGATGCTTCGAATCCAGAAAACCACAGGGTTTCACTCGAAGTCGTAGGAGTTTACGGTGCAAACAACACATCAGAGGAGGTGAACAAGCCCGAGATCACGGATACCGCCTTCGACATACCGTTGGAGTCTGATTTGGACTTTTGGGACACATTGGATAGCTTAGGATCATTCCAACCTGATGATGTTCTAACAAATGACAAGTGGTTGCAGTACATGGAAATTGATCTTGGTCTGCTAACCAGAAATGACAACCAGACCAATTTGTCAAACAATGCTGCTGAACCACTGGTTCCTGGGATGCTTGACATTCTACCGAAGCCATAACCTTCAATGGGGCACATGTCGTTATCACATCATGGCCCTCTTCACATCAGAGTTCCGCTGTCTGAATCAAACACAGAAACAGTAGTAGTTCCTGAGGGACTTTCCTAGTAGTTTTGACTAGACTTTCTTTATAAATTTGCTAGTTTTCCTAACTCAAATTAGGGTTTTAAGATTTATGGTTGATCAAATAAAATGTCCAACTGATCATTTCTTTTGTTGATAAAATCATACCCTATCTGAAATTGCTAAATTTCCAAGCAAATGAACATTAATGCGAGATGAGGTTAGCTAACGTCTTAAATTGCAGGATGGAGGTTAAATGAGTGAAATATAGGATGGAGGTTAAATGAACAAGTATGAACCAACATGTGAACGGTGGCAAACGCCAAATCATGCCGGACAGGGAGGAATCATTCTATCCCCATACGCTGCTGCAATAAAAACAAAAAAAACAAGACTTTGTTGTCCGACATTGATGACCCCAGTCCCTGTTGGGGACACAAAATATCAGATCAAACCACCCAGAGGCCATGATTTGATCATCATGAAGTCATGTCTCTCACCAAATTGTCAAACAAATATCTCTTCAATGTCTGGAAAAAAAAAAGGAACAGCCAAGTTAAAATTACCCTCGGTTATTGATTGAACCCCTAACTGCTACATGTGGAAAATTCAGAAAGTGGCATTTAAGTGATGAAAAAATTATTTGATGGAATTGATTTATCATAAGATTCTATTTAGCACGAGTTTTCTGGCTCAATTGATTAACCGAATGGTTGTTGTTTTTAGAGGTTACAGTTTTGAGTATCAATAATTAATTCAAAGTGATTGAACGATAAACCTCAGATAGTTGAGATTATTTTCTAAAACATATATTATTGTAATTATTATTAGATAAATAAGAAAAATAAGATTATATTTAAATAAGAAAAATAAGATTATATTTAATAATATTTTTTTATATTTTTTAAGTGAATCCGATTTCTCCAGATGATACCTGAAATTTAATTTAATCTCACAAGTCACAAAATATTAGTATTGGTCTTGACCTATATAGTAAGTAAAGGATCGAAATGCAAAATCAGATAAAAAATCTTGTACCTAATTATACCTCCTTCTATGTCCCTATTAAAAATTCTTAAAAACCATAATCTTAATTTTTGACATTCTAGACCTTAAATCCTACACCCTAAAAATTATATTATATCCGACAAAATGATTTATACCCACAAAATCAACTTACGAGAATTAAGTGGAATAATTAATATCACAACATAAGCATATATATATATATATATATATATATATATTTTTTTTTTTGATTAAACCAGTAAACAACTCTTAGGCATCCAAGTGGAGCCTCTACCAACCTTCTTATTCGAACGAAAACATACAAACTGCAACTTGACAAGCCAATTCTTAAGGTAGAATTTCGGAATTAATCCATCCGAATAGGCTCAAGGATTGACTTCACACATTCTTGATTGTGTTTGCTTTGGATGCCAAAGAAATCTCCATATTTGTACATCCGATAAACGCAACGCATCATATTGACACCAACTTTGACAGTAGCAGGTGCTCGGACAGAATCTTCAAGTATTGCTTTGTTCATTTGTTTCCACAAATCTCTTTTCAAACCTTTAACATGAACACATGCTTCTTCTTCTGAGATTCCTTTCTCAATCATGTAAAAATGGACGAAATTCATTGTCTCTCCTCTTTCCATTTCCCCCTGCAGGTAAAATATATATGGCATACTAGTATTGGCATGGATTTATATCTGATATGTTTAGCGAACATGATTATGTGTACTGACAGGAGAAGAAAATCTAGCACAAACCTTGGAAGTTTTTAAATCATCAATCAACCGGATAAAGTAGGCTGGGATAGAAACAAAGTGACAGTGAGACCAATTCTCCACATATTCAGATAAATATTTATGTATAGATCTTCCTGCCACTCCAAAAATGCCATACACCAAGGGAGTTACGATCCCAACGGATACCCAAGCGTTCTCCAGATATTCTGCTGCACTGGGATGGTATCCATTGTGCAACCATCGTGCTTCTTTAAGATATGCTCCGGTATATTCCTGCCACTGCGAAAAAGAAAAAAAGTAAAATGTAGAGTATTGATTAATGTACATGTATGCATGTATGTATGTATGTACTTCTCCATTCAACGGGACCTCACCATTTCCTTAAGGTAGGTTAGAATATCGATGCCGTTATCTATCAAAGCATCTCGGGCCATTTCAGTAACATGGTTGTAGATGGCTTCATACAGAAACTTCATGTACTCAGGAAGTTCCTCCATTGCCTTAATATCCCATCTGCAATTCAACATATATATTTTTCATAGTTAAACAATTCATCATTGGATAATACAGATAATACAGATATTATAGTACTTAGTATTACCGTTTTATTGTATCTGTGTACTTCTCAAGCTCATCTAGTGTTCCATATGTGTCGTATATATCATCTAGTGGAGTGGCTAAGGATCCAAATTTTGCTAGATTCCTCCTGCACTTGGCATACTGAGGACCCGGAGGGGTACTGCCCATGGCCCAAAAGTAAACCTCAACAAGCCTATCACGAGCAAAAGGAAGCCTTTCCTTGATATTCAACTCCTTCCACCACCTGCACACAAAACGTTCTAGGAATAATCTTTAGTATTTTGTTAGTAAACTAAAAGCCTTTGTACTTTAACTAGAACTAGGTCTTACTTACTCGACTAGCTCCTGGAGTTCCTTTAGATAAATGGATTGCAAAATGTTGTAATTCAACTTAGCCAGCTCTAACAGAACCGATTTCATCTCATCATCATCATCTGTCTGGTTCTTCTGGTAGACATCAATGAAATCTCGTGCTTCGGTCCATTCCATTCTCCAGTGTTGTGGGTATTCCATTGACTGTCGTATGTGCTCCCCAGTTCTTGCCTCCATCTTTTCCCTTAGTTCCAACAGATATTTAGAACTAAAATTGCAGGCCTCATCTAAAACATGTTCATCTGGCATCCCAAGGAACGATGCTTCGTATAAACTTAAAAGACCCTTAACATCGTCTCCTAAGTTGTCCATGAATTTTCCATCTCCATCCATGAACTTGTTGAACACATCTGTTTTGTATGAATATCACATCTCAGTCACTCAAATTGATATAAAAACATATATAGCATATATATATAATGATTATTACCTGTATTAACAAAGAAGCCATTCTGACGCAAAATCCTGAAGTGCAAAGCTATAGTGTAAAGATCATCGGATATATTGTGATGATGGATAAGCTTAGCAAGAATGTGATGGATTTCCTGTTCAAAAAGGTCAGCCACTCCTAATCGTTGCATTGTGTTGATCAGATCCAATTGGCAACCTGCATCTTTCACGCTAGCTAATAACTCCCTTGCACCTTCCTTCAGTTCCTCCAGGCGAGCCCAATGACTCTCAAGCTAAAATCAGGTACCAAAATAAAAGTATATTTTGCTGAGCAAAAAAAGAGAAAATTATAACAATATAATGCTTGATGAATAACTGAAAGGAAGCTAACCGAGTAGGGTGTGGTAAAGGACTTGAGAAGTTGACAATCCCAAACGGTAGGAAGGGAACCTGTTGATCTCCGAGCTGTATATATTGCTCCACTGGGTTCCATTCTAAACCTATTCTGTAGTGTATATTTCTGCATCCAAACTCCAAATGATATATGTATTTATAGTGATAGGGATGCCAATAGTAATCTTTGCAATAGAAAGGGTTGCTCCTGTTTATGCAGTGTGTGTTTATCCTGGCAATTTCTGTGTGAAATGAAGTACACTGGGACAAGGTTATCATTGGCGAGAGGAGGATTTTCAAAATACATGAGAATGGTGAAGGAGAGTCTGTGTGTTCTCATTACAGAACAGAATGAGCTTGTCGAAGCTTTATTTTTGCTTTATGATTTCTGCTGGGTGTAAGTGACTGCCCCTGTGATACACTGGTTTTGTTCCATTTTCTCATGTTTTGGTACTTTTTAGTTATCACACACACACACAAAAAAAAATAAATAAATAAATAAATAAAAAATTAAGGGTTTAAATATAAGGTTTTAAATTAGAACTTAAGAAATTATAAATAAAATATACTTTTAGGGCTTAAAATTTATGATTTGTCGAGAATTTAAAGTTTATGATTTGTTGAGAACTAGAGGTTAGTTATTTTGTATACAAGTATGATATATAAATTTTTTATCCCGGTATGATTTTAATGGTTTCAATTAAGTTTTTTAAATATTTTTACATGTTTGATTTATGAATTCAGTATTTTGATTTTATATTTTTCTTTAATCTTTTTGGATGTTTATACGGAGACACTAGATTTTATGCGGGACAAATTTATAAATTTTTTAATATTAGACAATCACCTTCTAATAATATAAAAATTCATTATTCCCTAATTATGCTTCCTTCTATATTCCGTATTAAAAATTATTAAAAAATTAACCTTAATTTTCACACTTACGTCACGTCCTTAATTTCTTAAACCTTAATTATGACTTCTAATTTTAAACTTTAAATATATTTTTTTAAAATAAAAACAGTACTGATAGGTTATTATAATTCCCATATCTCGATATCTCATTTTTACGATTAAATTAATATCTCATCAATTATTAGAACACTCTTTTAAATATATAATCAAAATTTCCCAGATACCTTTCTTATTAATTCACAAAACATATAAACCAAGTAACATGTTCCATGTTTACTGGCTTTAAAAAATGAGTCAACTCAGGTTTTCAATTCAATGTCGGTAAAGAGTCTCTCGTTTCACAAGTATCATCATCTAATCAATAAGCTCAGTGTCTTGGTCGGAACATGTTATATGAAATTCAATTGTCAGGGATAGAGTTAGGATCAAACATCGAGAGGAATAATTATTTATTAAATTTTTAAATTTAAAATTTAAGAGGGATAGAAATCGTATTTTACCATTATTCAACGTAGCTCCGCCCCTACTAGACTATCATGAAATTTTTTTCACTGCACAATGCTAATTACATCGGCAAACTACTAAAAAAAATCATACTTTTTACGACTATCGATAAATGAAAAATAAAAACGAACGACATGAAGACCTCGATACGAACATCAAACCAGTAAAGGGGATCATACTTCTATGACTATTTTAAGCTAAAATTCAACATTAATTTTTTAATAATTTATAAATAATTATAAAATAATATTTATTTATAAATATTTTTAAATCTTATTTTTTTAATTATAAAATAAATCATTTATATATAATTATAAGATAATATTTATTCAAATTTCTTAACCACATATTTTAGTTTTGAAAATATTCAACTTTATGATAAAAAAGTTTCAAAGGTCTCAAGGATTACATTTTTTTCTGTCTAAACCCTTAAGTCTCGTCGAAATTTTAGGAGGTTTGAAAAGAAAATAATTGGCGTAAAAATGAGTTTAATCATTGTATTAATAATATTAGTGTTCGAACTCGTAACTTTTAAAAATAATAATTATTTTTTTAACTACCGAAACAAGATAATTCATATTATTTTAATTAGTTTTAAATAATATAATTTATATACCAAAGAAATAACAATGTAATAATATATTACTATAATGTAAACATTAAAAAATGTGTAAAGTGTAAACCATGTTTAAAAGAGTAAACAAATAAACATAATAAAAGAAAAAGAATTAAAAATACTTAATATTAAATTAAATCTACAAATATTTTTAATATTGAAAATCTCAAAAATATTGACAATAAAATGGACAAATATTAAAGAAAAAATATTTCTTCCATCCTATTATTGTCACAAGATGTATGATATAAAATAATTTAAATAATAAATTTATTCTTAAAATTTTAATTTTTGTTCAAAAATTAAAAATAGATAACAAAAAAGTTAAATAATTTACTCCGGTTAAGAATTTAAGTGAAATAATTGGCTTTTGAGGGTTAATTCATCATTTTCGGAGACAATTTTGGGAAAAATCAATCTTTATTGAGAAGATTATTTTAAAATTCTAATAGCTATCTGAGTCCCGTTTGGTCGCCAACCCTCAGGCCTCCACCAATCTCTTCCTCCATGAATCTCTCATTCTTTTTTCTTTTCAAGTCCGGCCAACGCCACCTCCTAAGCATCTTTCTTTTCTACGCGTAATAATAAGGTATGTGCCAATTACGTTGCTTCCTTTGTTTTGACAGATCGCCAGACACAACCCGAGGTTAGATGGTGGCTAGACAACCCGAAACGGCAGCGATATGTGGCAGGGTTGGCAAAGTGAGAGAGATGGGTTATACCCACGGGTTGTTCATGCAGTGGGAGAAAAGAAGGAAGTTGTTAAGGATGTAAAAAGCTGAACTAGCTTGATTTGACAATCTGATTGAAATCAGTTTGAGATAGAATTTGATTTAAGCTAAGGATGTAATAATTTGAACCTGATCTATATGATCTAAACTCGAATTGAACCAGTTACTGTTGTAATCGAACCCGATCTGCATCCAATTAAGAATAACTTGAACCCGATTTGAACCTATTATTGTGACTCGATTTTAACACTAAATATTATTATTGGAAAAATTAAAACTTATATAAATTCGAAACCCGAATTAACCCGACTTAAAATAAAACCGACCTGAAATGAACTAAATTGAAGTCTATCTAAACCCAAATTAATCCATCAATTAATTGTTTTAGATACAAACCGTTTTAATCCGACCCGAAATAAATCTAACTTGAAATTGATCTACATCGGACCCAAATTGAATCAAAACATTAAATCGATCTAAAATAATCTGTATTCAATTTAACCCGATTTAATAAAACCCGACCTAAAACTCATCCGATTACTTGTCTTTTTACGTCCCTGGTGGTTGTTCATGGGAAATTTGGCTGTTTAATTCATGTTATTCTACAATATTGAGATCGATGTGTCGAAGAAGGGTGGGGTAGTAGGTGTGTTCCTGCTCGGGAATTAGGCATTGGGAGAGTTGGGCCACGTGGAAGGTGGAAGAAAACAAGGGAATTTGGGGACCACTGCTTTGGTAGATAATCACGTGGGAATTGGGAAATTAATCAATGTCTCAATCATGAGTTGTGCTAGAGGAAGGGGGGATCGGTTGTGGTCACACGTACGTGAACCCTCCCCTTAATTCTTTAATCGGATAATAATGTAGGATTCGGGGTTCTTAATTCGAACAAAAAATTTATAGATTTATCAGAATCTATATCCGTAGTTAACGGATTTAATACTTATTATTTTTAATATATAATTATATATTTTGTGTATTTAATCCGTAGTGAGCGAGATCATACCATCGCCTGTTCAAAACATTTCGAAAAATCCTAGACGCTCATGAGTTTTTCAATTTTATATTTGTTATAGTAAAGAATTTTTGAATTTCAATGCATGTTTAATATCTATTTACATATTTATTTTTATTTTAATTTTGCTTTTAAATTATTTATTTAAATTTTTTGATGATGTATATTTCAAGCATTTAATATTTTTAATCGTTTTAAAAAATAATTTTTTTCTACATTGACCTTTGAAATTCGATCAAATCTTCTAAGCCACTATTAGGGTTGACAAATTCACCGAATGCTTGGTGGATCTCCATCTCTGACAGATCTTGTTGAGCCGCAACCTCACCTGTTTCACTGATTTTATTTCCACCCAATATTCCAAGATGGACGAATATATTTTTGAAATAGAATTGAAGGAAGAAGATAAATATATAAAAAGAAAAAAATATTAAAAAAATAAAAATCGTTGTTTTATAATCATTTGACATAACCCTTTTTACAGACATTTTTACTTATATATAATCATGGCAGGAACATACCTGAGCATATCTTAAAGAAGCACGAAGGTTGCACAGTGGATACCTGCATCCCAGTGCAGCAGAATATCTGGAGAAGGCTTGGGTATATCTTAAATATAATACGTTGCGTTTATCGAATCTACAAATATGGGGATTTCTTTGGCATCTAAACCAAGAATGTGGGAAGTCAATCCTTGAGCCCGTTTAGGCTAGTAAGAGTTCCTTGCTCGTAGGTGTTTCAGTTGCTTAGAAGATTATCAGGTTGTTTTGTTTGTTTCGTGTTGTATTCTTTCTCTTCGGTTAAGTTGAAGAGTTGTTTTTATCGAGACATACAATTTAAATATAAACTTGTATATTCTTAATAAAATGGATTAGAAAAAAAGATGCCTTCACCCCACAAAACAAAATACAATACGTAGGAAAACTAAAATGATTAGAAGAAGGCAAGTAAAAGAGATAATATTATCCTAAAAAAATAATACAATTATCCTTATTAAAAGACATAAATAGAGTACTCTAAATAATTGTGATGATGTGTTGTAAAAGGTAGGTCAATTTTCCCCACCAATTTCAGCAACACAATCCCTTGATTTTCAAGCTAGGGTTAAAAATATTTTTTCCACCCATTTGAGGGGAAAGTGTTGAACTCAGATAGTTTAGCGGATAGAGTTCGATCAGTAATTGTTAATAATTAATCGGAAAGTAGTTCAGAAGGTTCGTTAGAAAATTGTGTATAAATTAGTACAATTGAACGGAAATAGATTTAGCATGGAATCCACAGGAGCTAAGGGTATTGCACGGAGATCAGCAGGTCACCTTCCTACCGTTTGGGACTGTGAACTCGTCAAGTCCTTTACCATACCCTATTCGGTTAGCTTCCTTTCATTTATTCATCAATCATTCAATAAGGAAAGTTATAATTACTTAATGCGTTCTTGATTTTAGCTTGAGAGTCATGGGGATCGGCTGGAGGAACTTAAGCAAGGTGCAAGGGAGTTACTTGCTAGCATAAAAGATGCAGGTCGAGAATTGGAACTGATCGACACAATGCAACGATTAGGTGTGGCTGACCTTTTTGAAAAGGAAATACATCAGATTCTTGCTAAGCTTATCCAGCATCACAGTATCTCAGATGATCTTTACACTGTGGCTATGCACTTCAGGATTTTACGTCAGAATGGCTTCTTTGTTACTACAGGTTAATAATAATTACTATTTATGTAATACTTTAATCAATTTAACGACTGAGATGTGACATTCATACGAAACAGATGTGTTCAACAAGTTCATGGATGGAGATGGAAAATTCATGGACAGCTTAAGAGAAGATGTTAAGGGGCTTTTAAGTTTATACGAAGCATCGTTCCTTGGGATGCCAGATGAACATGTTTTAGACGAGGCCATGAATTTTAGTGCTAAACATCTGTTGGTACTAAGAGAAAAGGTGGATACAAGAATTGGTGAGCAAATACGACAGTCAATGGAAATCCCACAACACTGGAGAATGGAATGGACCCAAGCACGAGACTTCATTGATATCTACCAGAACAACCAGACAGATGATGATGATGAGATGAAGTCGGTTCTTTTAGAGCTGGCTAAGCTGAACTTCAACATCTTGCAATCCATTTATCTCAAGGAACTGCAGGAGCTTACCCGGTAAGATCAAGTTCTAGTGACAGGAAAAAAGGAGACGTTTTTACTAAATATGTATACGCACTTGACAGGTGGTGGGAGGACTTGAATGTTAAGGACAGGTATCCGTTTGCTCGAGATAGACTGATTGAGAATTACGTTTGGGCAATGGGTGCTACCCTTCCGGGTCCACAATTTTCCAAGAGCCGGAGGAATTTGGCAAAATTTGCATCCATGGCAGCTGTAACAGATGACATATGTGACACGTATGGAACACTGGATGAGGTTAAGAAATACACAGATGCAGTAAATCGGTAATAAATACAGAGATTTAAATATAAACATATCATCTAATGATGACTTGTACTATACAATGGAATTTATCCGAAATTGCAGATGGGATGTCAAGGCAATGGAGGACCTTCCAGAGTACATGAAACCTCTCTACGAAGCCAGCTACAACCATGTTAGTGAAATGGTCCAAGATGCTTTGGTAGATAATGGCATCGATATTCTACCCTACATAAAGGAACAGGTGCAGTCCATTTGAATCACAAATCCCGTTTTCCATTTTCTTCTATACATGCCTAAGTAAGAATATACGTCCAACTTTTTTATTTTGTAGTGGCGTTATTATATAGGAGGGTACTTACAAGAAGCACGATGGTTGCACAATGGATATAAACCAAGTGCAGAAGAATATCTAGGAAACGCAGTTCTATCCATTGGAATAGTTATATCTCTGGTTTATGGCGTTTTTGGAGTTGCAGGTCATTCTATAGATCAATATTTGTCTGAATTTGTGGAGAATTGGTCTCACTCGGACTTGATTTCTGTGCCTGCATACCTTTGCCGGTTGCTGGATGATTTAAAATCTTCCGAGGTTTGTGCCGACATTTGTTCTAATATAATTGTGTAACTTGATCTTTATCTCTCTATATATTAAGACGTTAACTCGCACTTAACTTGCAGCGGGAAATGGAGAGTGGGGAGTGGTTGAATTTCATGCATTTTTACATGATCGAGCAAGGAGCATGTGAAGAAGAAACACGTGATCACGTGAAGGGTTTGATCAGAGATTTGTGGAAAAAACTGAACAAAGCAATACTTAAAGATTCAGCTCATGCAACCTCCATCATCAAACTTGTCCTACGTATGGCACGAGGTAACCATCGGGTCTACCAATATGGGGATTTTTTTACCTCTCAGAGCAAACAAAATCAAGCTTGTTTACGCTCGATCTTTGAGCCCATTCCGATGGATTAACTCTGAAAATCCACCCTGAGATTTGCTTATGAAGTTGCAGTTCGTGTGTTTTTATCAAGTCTTTCGTTGTAATAAGAAGCTTGCTAGAGGCTTTACTGTGATAATAGTTGGTCTTCTTGCTGCAGGCTGTGATTTCTTATATTTTGTTGCTGTTTCGACTGTTGCAGACCGTCATTAATACCATAATAATCAGCCTTTCTTGTTTACAGCTTGTTATATGTTGCCTTAGTATTCAAAATTTGTGTACAAATTATACTTGATTTTTCAGATACGTATTTAAAGTATTTTCAACACATGTAAGTGTTTAACATTTTATTTTACAACTCTGTAAAAGTTTTTTCGTCGATGACAGTTTAAAAATTGTATGCATTTCAAAGCCTGTCCCGAAAAACCTTTAAAAAGGCTACAGAATGAAACGGTAAACACCTACTTGATTTAATCTACTTGTAATAAACCCTAATGACTAGTAATAGAAAAATTCAAATATACTTTTTCAAATCAGTGGTTTTCATTCATACAATAATAAACATGACAAATTATTGTGCATGTGAACATACCCAAGCTTGAAATTGACATCTAATTTGTAGATAGAAAATGTACCCGGGAAAGTGTGTACTCTTTTCCAGCTATCCAAACACCTGTTTGTGACCATTGCACATCTTCCCAGTCAATATTCTCCACCAATACCTGTTTCATCATCACACATCCCAAAAGGATGATTTACATTAAAAAGGATGCTAAAACAAGTAAAAGCAACATGCATCATCAGGAAAGTAAAATGGTGAAATGTAGTACCTCAATGTGCTCGACTGGCAGGGGAATTCCAATCGAACGCATGACTTTCTGGGGAAGGGGCTTCTTACAGCGGGACCATCTGAAAACATCGATGAGGACGTTATCAGAATTGTTCTTTTCACCATTTGAGGAATGTGAGTGGTGATTTTGAGGTTTCTCTGTATCTGCTTCATGTGCTTGAAAAGCTGTTGCAGCTTTCACCATTTTCTCTCCGGTAAAACATAGCTCATACCTTCATTAAGTAATTTGAAATATTTATGAATAAGAAAATAAAAGAAAATACCAATAGTTTACACATCAACTATTACGCATAAACAAGTAATTAGACTATGTAATTAATAAATTCAAAAGAAAATATGAAGAAAGGTCAAAATAAGTAATACAGACATCATGCTTGTTGCATAAACAAGTAATGCAATATATAAATAACAATACCTGCAAGAATGTGTCTCCAAGTACAGAACTTCACCTTTCTTCAAACGGGCAGACGTATAAAGGGGTTTCTTCAGACCTTTGTCAGCAACTATACTGATACTATACTTAATCCTGTGGAAATGGCAACCAAAAGTATTCCACACATCGATATACCACATAGCAATCTTATATCAGCTAGCAAAAAAGTTATCTTAATCAACGTACCAAGGTTCATTGCAGAGATTGTACTGTATTGTAACTTCTCGTACAAATCTTTGCTGTCGTAAAGCATTCTGAGAATTAAAAAGCATCACATAAGCTTAGTTCTACTATATAAACAGAAATATAACACATCAAAAAAGGAGGCAGGAAATACAGAAGCTGCTGCCCTAGTAGTAATTGTCCTCTCTACAGCAACTGGAGCAAGGGTGGGCTCCACTGTTGATGAATGTGTGAGGCATGGCTCCAAATCAATGGTTCCACCTCCTTTCTGAAATAAAAAAAAATGGCAAGACAGAATATGTAAGAAACAAAAGACATTATAATCATTTATTGAATCTAGATATAAGCTTTTCACATATTAAAACTAATGGAATAAAGGTGAAAAAATATCAGAAATTTGTAACCTTAACAATGCAGAATCTCTCAACACGGTAACTACAACTGATTCCAGCTCCCCAAGCACGGGAACGAACATTGTTTCTTAGTTTAGAGGTGTAGCCTAACAAATTATCGGTGCTATGATGTCAGAATGATGCATAGAAACATATTTCCAATGGACAATAGAAATAAATAGAGTACCAATGATAATATCAAAATCATACCTTTGCCGGTAGAGCTAAGCAAATAAAGACACTGATGTAACAAAAATTAAAAATAAAACTATGACACCAATTCAGCTCAAGTCAACTTAGGTCTACCTCATGATTCTGGGTTTAGAGCAACTAGAAAACTCAAATATTCCATAAATACTTTATTATTTTTTTATCAATTCTAAATGCTTACTTATCTTAAAAGATTTCCATAGTAAGGCCCAAAGTAAGTTGAAGCACAAAGTAGAGCTCATATAGTGCTTTAATTTTAGTGAATGTGCTTACTGTTAACGGAGCTGGGTTGCTGAAGCATGTTACTGGAATTAGTAACAAATAAGATACAGCCGAATTTGAACTTACAGTCTTGTGGGGGGAGCACACGGATAGTAGCATGTAACTCTTGGATAACCGGTGGAGGTGGAGAAGTGGTTGGGCGGCAGTAACCAGTATGCATAAGAACTATGACAAAACATCCCAATAAGACATCAATGCAAAATTCTGTAATAGGGCTAACAGTTCTATGATTTACAAGACCAAGGAAGGGCTAACCCTACAGAATTCATATGGCCATTACAACATACCAGCAACAAGATCAGAGTCATCTGTGTATATATCAGTCCCCCAAAGCTGGCCACCTCTAACCTACACATAATGCACTCATAGAACTTATATATATATATATATATATATATATAGAGAGAGAGAGAGAGAGAAAGAGAGAAGGATAAAGACTTGGACAACGTTATCCAATTTCAAGACATAAAACCATCAAGATCTCCTAATTATAAAGACCTTCAATATAAAAAAATAAAAAAAGCAAATAAAATGTAAAAGAATGCAACCAAAACAATGAGAAAAATCATGATTAAGAAAAAAACGTTTCAGCTTTTGCAAATTGCACAAGAGAACAAAAGCCTCAAAAGGAAGAGAATGCATCTTTTGGGTTCTACCTGACGATTTGTTGCTGTAACATGCTCAGCAGGTATTCGAATTTCAAGGGTAGGGCCATTTTTCGACATTTTATCAGCTTGAGAGGCTTCATATTCTTTCCGCAAATTAATTAGCTCTTGCATGCATTCACCAACTTTATAAACGACAGAAGACACTTCAGGTTTACCTGAATCACAAGAACATTAGTAGATTACGAATAAAGAATATAACCCCCATTGAAATGTCTAAAACCTTTTTGTTCATTCATTCATCACTTACAAGACCTACTTAGGCAAGCATGTTATAAACAAGACAACACCTATAAACAGTGTAATGAAAAACTTCAGTATTTAGAACTTGATGACTATAGGTATAGCAATAATCATCTATATTGATGTCACCGATTTAATTATTCCCTAGCCTAGTCCTTGAGGATTGACTGAATTACTGTAGAATAGCCTAAGCCTAATGCAGCCTTCAAATCAAATATAGAGAAAATCTGCAATAAGACATAAGTTTTGGTATTCATCTACCAAATCAATATGCAAGGTCAAACCTAAACTACACCTATAAATGACACTTCAAACATTAAAAACGTAAATGTCTAAAATGTTAAGCACAGGTCAAGAGAAGCTCGGCAACCAGGATTATTTCTTTCAGATCAGTTTCCACTTCACCAGATCATAATGTCCCCTTCAATAAAATATGAAGACAAATTGCATCTAAAACTTTGAAATCCATAATGCACTAGACGACATCTTACCCTGAGATCTGCAGAGTAAAAAAAAAGAAGATAAAAACTATCATTAGAAAGGAAAAAATTACAAGGGCAACATACCAGAGTAAAAAGAAATGAGATGCCTTATAATTAATATCAGAAGCATTGTTTTTAACAATGAGATCAACAGCATCACAAATACTTCTAAAGACTTCCAAAAAGCATTGAAAATAGCCAATACAAATAGACAAACCCAATCAATGTGCAAGCAATAGTAAAACCAATGTCAATCAGAAGGCTACAATGATTATAGCTAGAGAGAGGGAACACATACTGATACAAGTCATACGACAGATAGGAGAGAGAGAAAGAGAGCGAGGAAGAAAGAGATGTGAGATTTGTTTCATGTAAAAAAAAATTCTAGGGCTAGACTGCTGTATATTTCGCTTCCTATCCCACTGACACTTTCCATCCATTATGTATAGATTCCAACCACTTTAAGTTTCAGTAAGTTCTTACCATACAATTCCTTTAATCCATAAATTACTTCAGAATGCATAACTTCAGCTTCGATTTAAACTCTAGAATCTCCCTTCTCAAATTTAGAGTAATTTGTTACAATAGCAATGATACATAAGTTATTCAAAGAATTCAGTGACTTCAGGAGCACATAGATAAGAGTAACTATCATCCAAGTACCATTTCAGAAGTGTATCAGAGGTTCAATATCTTGAAAACAGTTCAAATGACCTCTTGAACCATATTGCTAAAAGTCAAGTATTGTTCTTCTCAAATTATTAATTTAATTGCACTAATGAAAGTTGGAACTAGTCAAGATTCCTCCACATAAGTACTCTTTTGTTACTTTCATGAAATATACATCATAAGTACTGACTAAGAATACATTTACATCAAACATATAATATCCAAACTCTCCTTAACTGTAAGGACATTATCCTCAAATTAATTCCAAATTTCTTAAATTTATTCATAATAGTCTGACAATAAAAAAATCTTAAACCAGAATTGCCCAGTAAGAACCTTTCAGTTCACTTAAATTATAAATAAAAAAGCCACCGGATTTAAATAACAAGTAAAAATGA
Organism: Abelmoschus esculentus; assembly: GCA_035048815.1. Taxonomy (NCBI): domain Eukaryota; kingdom Viridiplantae; phylum Streptophyta; class Magnoliopsida; order Malvales; family Malvaceae; genus Abelmoschus; species Abelmoschus esculentus. The sequence continues at coordinate 1,797,562 of JAUCBN010000043.1, forward strand.
ACTATCAAGGAACCCAATTAGGAGTTCATATGTCGAGTCTTAATTACAAAGGCTAGAATGCATAGAGATTTTAAAGAGTATGATTCCATATAACATATGGAACAATGCCATGTTTAAAGTAATATGCTAGAAATTAAAATAGCCACTAAGAAGAATGGGAAGACATACCCTTCATTGTCTTGAGGTCGGGGTCTAAAACCAGGCTCACGATTTGCCACCTGAGGACTTCCTCTTGGACGAAGCATCCTTTTACGCTGCTGGACACCAGAACCGAAACCATCTTTTTCCCTTTCAGTAGCACCTTCACCATCTGCACACCCATCATCAGATTCTTTGTCAGAGCACCTGCTGCGCTTCTCAGGTCTGTCTTCTTCTGTATCACCATCCCTTTCTCTTCTCCTATCTCTAGATTCTCTATCAACATTCTTCCTGGTCTCCAGTTCTTTTTGTTTTTTCTGCTCAGATGCCTGAATTTCTTGACCTTGTGTTCTAACAGATCCATCTCCCAAATCCTTGTCATTATTTGCTCCTTCTTTATCAACGCCATTCAGTGGTTCTCTCTTTATATGATCCTTTTCCCTCTCTTTGGGCCTTTCTTTTTCCTTCAATTCCTTCCTTTCTCTTTCCCATCTCTCCGCTTCTCTATCCTCCCTTGCAGATTCTTTGACCTCGCCACTGCTATTACCTACATGCATGTTGTTCCTACAATCACTTCTTTCTTTATCTCGATCTCCCCATTCCCGGTGTTTTCCATCTTTTCTTTTTCTATCCTTGTCCTTAAATCTATCGTCGCCTTTTGAATCAAACATGTTCTCACCAACAACCTCATGACCTTCTGCATAATCTGTCTTCAGTAGCAGAACCTTCCTTTACAATTTCAACATTTCCTTGTGAGTTAGCACGTTGGATGTGCCATGGAGCTATGTTTCCACCTGGGGGTTCTGAATATCTTTTTCCTCGAATATAATCCCTCGAATCCTTCCAACTCGAATGAATACTTGCCCCACCATAAAGATCCTTTTCCATCTTCAAATCACTCTTTGAGCCACTATAATTCTCTCTATCATGTTTAAATTCTTTACTCTCATCCCTCCTACTCTCAAATCTAACATCCTTTTCACCTTTCCCAGATGGATACTCCCTCTTTGCAGAATCTACGAAAAACTCTCTCGGTTCCACCCTTTGTTCTCGACTCTCAACCCTAACCTCTCGGTTTTCCTTGGCATCCCGCAAATCCATCCTACTGTCGGAATCCATGTGTGAATCATTCAAAGTTATAGACGAAGACATTCTATACATGGAGTGTTGTAGAGGAGACCTTCTACCCAAATCGCGGAGCTCTGTTCTAGGAATCCTAGGCATTCTAGCATCTTGCCCCATGTCATAAGGGGCAGGATGATGGCCATCGGTGGGAACCGAAGACAAAGGCATTTTAGGATAATCAGCAATTTCCTCATGAGGGTATTTAGAAGCAGAAGGCTGACCACCACCTTCTTCATGAGATCTCTTTGGAGCACCACTCATCTTTTCAAATTTCACTAAACAAAGCCCTTTAAAGAAAACCACTTAGTACCCAGATGAAATAAAGCAACGATTTTTCCCTCCCTTATCCTGCATAAGAAAAGAAATTAACCAAAATCCAAAATTTATTGTTCAAAGTAAAGAACACAAATCTGAACAAAATGAGAAAACAATGTTCTAATATATTAAAAAACCATAACTTAAAACCTAGTGCCATGTTTCAGCAGCATCAGAAGTTAAATTAAGAATATTATGGTAGCAAATAATAAGACGAAGAAAATACAGAAACCGTGAGGAGTAGGGGAAAAGGTATTACCTTGAATACTGAAAATGAACGGAGAGTTGATTGTTGAAAAGCTAGGTATTAAAATCGAAGAGGATGTGTCTTCTTCTTTCTATTTCAGTTTTAAATATAAAGAAAGAAACTTTGATGAATGTTCGAAAGGATCCTCCAAAGCCAAACCTGTACTTCAACAATGAGCAGGAAAATACACCAGACACTATTGGGAAAATAAAGAGTTAAAATATACTCCAAGTCCCTGTATTTTGTATACATTTAAAATTTAATCACGTACTTTTATTTACTGAAATTTATTTTATTTTATTTTGAATTTAAAAAATCCACGTTTTATTGTTAATATGTTTAAATTTTATTATTAAATTTATTAATATAACATTTTTAAATAAAAAAATAACTTAAAAATAATATAACTAAATTATTAACCTGTAGTGTAAGCAACCTGTTAATTAGAGTTTACACCGGTTAATTAGAGTTCATCTGTTTCTATCCTTTCTTCTTTTATTTGTTTTCTTTTTTTTTAATTTTAAATATAATTTTATCTATAATTAGGTAACCGAAATATAAGTTTAACCCAAATAAAATTAAGTTTTAATAATTATTAACATACACCCAGATATATAAAACGAGCACATCAGTGATGCAATTTTATTATTAACAGAAAGGATCACAAAAAAGACATCCAATCCAAATGTGTCATCTCTCATGGATGAAGACCAGAATCCATTTTATTTATCAGACTCTACAAGATCAGTTCTACTAAAATTCACTCTTGGCTGAGATGCCAGCCGACATTAGAGCAGTGAACCATTGCACGAAAAAAGAAGCAAAGAGGTGCAAAATTTAAGCTTAAGCGTCATTAAGAGCAAGGACTCCAGGAAGTTGTTTGCCCTCCAGAAGCTCTAAGCTGGCTCCACCACCAGTAGAGATGTGGCTCATCTTGTCTGCAAGCCCAACCTTCTCCACAGCTGCAACAGAGTCACCTCCTCCAATGATTGTTGTCACTCCCTTGCCACTGAGCTCAGCAAGCTTCTTGGCAATCGCCTGTGCATTGTAAATGGTATTATAAAAAACATTTGCGAGCATAACCAAATCAACACCTAATTCCTGAAAGTAAATAGAATTTTACCACAGTGCCTGCAGCGAACTTATCAAACTCAAACACTCCCATTGGTCCATTCCAAATAATGGTCTGGGTCTTGTCCAAAGACTCGTTAAAGGTTTTGATGGAGTCGGGTCCTATATCCAAGCCCATCCAACCATCTGGGATCTCCGCAGCTGGAACCACCTGCAAGAAGATTTTAATAAAATAATAATAAATTACAAGATGAAAAAATTTAAATGGGGGTATCACCAGGCATATACTAGACGAATTGATTTTAGGTTAATTGCTATACAGTACACTCAAATGACTCTTCGCACAAAAATACTTCAAATGAGAAGCAGCACAAACCTTGCTGTCAGCATCAGCAGCAAACTTGTCCGCAATAACCACATCAGTTGGCAGCAAGAGGGAGACTCCCTTTTCTTTGGCCTTTGCCATGAGTGATGTTGCCAGATCAAGTTTGTCTTCTTCTACAAGAGAAGAACCAACTTTGTATCCTTGGGCCTTGTAGAAGGTAAAGATCATTCCTCCACCCAGTACAAGAATATCAACCTTGGCCAAGAGGGATTCAATCACTCCAATCTTGGTCGATACCTTAGAACCACCGACTATTGCAGCAAATGGCTTCTTGGGATTTGCCACAGCTCCAACAAGATAATCAAGCTCCTAAAAAAAGAGAATAGAACATAAGCATGCCAGAGATGGTCAACATAGAACTCAAAACACATATCCATTGCAGGTTCTTATCTAAATGCTTGAAAACCATGCCATTTGATATTTTATGGAGGATATGCTTCAGCACAGACCAGCAGACCAGTTAAATAGTATGTCTATTAGATCCCAAAAGTAACATGCTAAATTTTACTTGAAACACATACAATATTCAAAATAAAACAGTCACAAATATGATTCTTAAACCAATATATTGGATCATGCAACACTTTATTTTCAAAATTAAGACATTCATAATACCTTCTGCATAAGAAAACCGGCAACAGAAGGCTTTAAGAACTTAGCCACTCCCTCTGTGGAAGCATGGGCTCTGTGAGCAGTGCCAAATGCATCATTAACATAGATATCTGCAAGAGAAGCTAGTTTCTTTGCAAATTCAGGATCATTCTTCTCTTCCTCCTTGTAGAATCTCACATTCTCAAGAAGCAATACACCTCCATCTGGTAGACCAGCCACCAATTTCTCAACTTCTTCACCAATACAGTCATTTGCCATTTTAACCTTTCGCAAGACAGATGCCAATGTTTAATAGAAAAACAAACCAAGCAAATGAAACCCTGAAGTGGATAAAGAGTTAGTTTTTAAAGACAAACCTCAACTCCAAGGAGTTCAGATAGCCTTGGCACGAGAGGCTTCAAACTGTACTTAGGAGTGACACCCTTTGGGCGCCCCTGAAAAAGACAGGCAATTTGAAACATATCAGGTAATCTTCAACATACAAAAAGGTCATAATAGAAAACAGATATTTCATCCAATTGCTAAAACAAATCAAATTAATAATCACTTTTCAATATTGAACAGCATACTCCCACACACAGAGGATTTGTGCCCGAGATTATTGTTACGATCCATCATTAACTAGAACAAGGAATGGAGGCATTTACCTTAACCTTCGACAATGCAATTATATAGTTTTAGTCTTTTAGATGAACTATTATTGCTAAAATGCTGCAAATAATAAACCAAGATCAAAGACAGGAAAACAAACAGAAGTGAACCAGTTTATGAGTAAAAAAACAAACCAAATCAACGAAAATATCAGCCAGGAGAATGCTTGTTAGATCTATCAACTATCAACAATCAATAAATGCTAGAGTGCAACGTTTAGAGAATTAAAGAACAAATAAAAACAAAATCAGATTGAAGTAAAAGAGAAAATATAAACAAAAATTAGAAGATGATGCCCACATCGTATCCAGACAGATCTACCTTATTCCAAACTGATAAATTTAAGAGTAACAAAAAAATTCGCAAATACCCATCAAAAATAGTAATCAAAGCTCAATATACACCCGACCCAAACATGCAAATGAAGCAAAAACAAAAGTCCAGATAGGTAGATCAATTAAACCAAAATCAAAAGGAATAAAAGGTACCAAATGACTGGAAAGAATGACTTTGGATCCATGACCCATCAAATACTTGATGGTGGGAACAGCAGCACGGATTCTGGTGTCATCCGTTATGTTGAAGTTATCATCCAAAGGAACGTTCAGATCAACTCTAACGAAAACTTTCTTTCCCTTCAAATCAGCTTCCTTCAAATCCCCAACGCTTTTCTTTGTAGCCATGGTATCAACACTTGTTCTTCAACAACAATCGAACGTAAAAACAACGCTACACACAAAAAAAAATGTGAAGAAATGAAGAATCAATTCAAAAAATGGAGAGTGAGATGCAAGAACTGAATGAGAGAAAGAGCTTACGATGAGTGGAGAGGCGGATAGATCGAGGGAGCGAAAGGAGGGAGAGGTGTAGAAGGGTTTTAATACAAGCCAAAGGAGAAGAGCAAATTCCGGGATTATTATTATTATTATTATTATTATTATTATTATTATTATTATTATTATTATTATCTAGGTAAATTACATAAATAGTTGCTAAATTATGCTTTAATTTTTTTATCTTTTAATTATTAAAAATTATAAATTAATCTTTTAACTTAAAAATTAATTAATTAATTCGATGTCATTAAAAAATTATGTTTGCTATTGTTTTTGGACAAATGTTCTTTGATGTTTTCATATTTTATAAATCTCCAAAGAAAAAATAGTATAATATCCTCTATATGTCATTAAATTTTTAGTACTTATTTTTTTAATTTTTTATTATAATTATTAAATATTATAAATAATTAAATTTAATAAAATATATAATAAAAATTATAAGCACTTTAATTTTAGAGTTTAAAATTAAAGCTATAAATTTAAAGATTAAGAATTTAAATTTGCTGTTTAAAATAAAAAAGTTATAACTATATATTTTTTAAAAATTCATCTTTGGTAGTAACGATGTTAAGATTTTTTTAATAAAATTGAGAGAGAATTATAATGTTAAGTGCATTAATATTAAGATTTTTTACTACTAGAAATCATCAATTTATTTTCATCATTTCTTTTCTTTGAAATTTGATTCTTAACGAGTCAGGACTGAGAAACAATTAGTCGATATCACGAGGACGATAGCCACAAACCGAGATATCAGGTGATGGAGAGATTATATCATAGGTCCGGCTTATCACGTCAGCCGTGGTCCCTAACCAATGAAAATCATTCATTCCACCATTAATCAGTCATGTAATTAATATAATTTCTAGAAATTATATTTTTAAAATGACATAGAAAATATGAGTGAAGATTCATTGGTTTGAAAAAATGAGTTGAAGATTAGTAGTGAAATGAGTGGTTATAATTGAATGGGATTATAGCTGACGTGATGACCCGGGCCCATGAAATAAATTCTCCGGGTGATGGACTTCTCATCAGGGGCGGATCCACCCTTCATCTAGGTAGACTATAGGCATAGGTTCACCCTAAATTTTTCAAAGTTTATATATTTATCTTTATTTTTTAAAAATTTTATTAATTAATCTTTAAAATTTTTGTAATATTTAAAGTTTGTTTCCATTTTAATATATAAAAATTATGTTAAAAATTTTTTTAGATCCGCCCCTTCTTTCTCATGATTTCTGCATGACACATAACGTGACCTCAACTGAAATGTTGATGCGTAGAAGCCCTAATGGCCTATCATTTTCATGTGGTTGTCGTTCCCAATGAAACAGATTCCTGATCAGATTTTCACCTTTCTATCCCTTTCTACAGCTGAACAATTGATATTCAGACGCTGGAGCAATGTTTTCATGTTCCAATCAGTAAATTTCTGGTTCTGGTAATAAGTTGCAGACATGTTCACGTTACAGTTTGGCACTACAAGGATATAGAATTCAAATTCTGAGTTTGTTAGATGCAAGGTTTTGATAAAAATGAAGGAATTTATGTAAACCAACACTGTTCTGCAACCTTTTAGGAAGAGACAGAAATGAGTTTGGTTCTGCAACCGGGGTAGCCTCATCCAGGGAAATCACACCTGGTAGGCGTAGCTCCTTCCCTTCCAACAATTCTAAACTGGCACCACCAACAGTTGATATGTGACTCATGACATTAGCAACTCCAACCTTTTCTACAGCAGCAACAGATCTCCACCTCCAATGATCCTTGTCACTCCCATCGGTCCATTCCAGATGATGGTTTGGGTAGTATCCACTATCCAGAGCTTCATTGAATGTCTTAACCGAATCAGGTCCAACATCCAATCCCATCCAGCCATCAGGAATAGCAGATGCTGGCACAATCTGCAAGAAGCAAACCTTGCTGTTTGCATCAGGGGCGAACTTGTCTGCAATAACCACATCAGTGGGTAACAAAAGAGACACTCCTTTTGCCTTGGCCTTGGCAAGAAGTGATGTTGCAAGATCAAGCTTATCTTCCTCCACCAGTGAACTGATGAACCAACTGATAGGCCCTGTGACTTGTAAAATGTGGAAACCATACCACCACCAAGAAGGAGAATATCACATTTCTCAAGGAGTGATTCGATGACTCCAATCTTGGAAGAGACCTTTGAACCACCTACAATGGCGGCAAATGGCCTTTTGGGGCTTGAAACTGCACCAACAAGGTAGTCCAGAACTAAACAATGCAATGCCAGAACTAAACAAATAATGAATTTACTTGAAAGCATGTCCATTGGAATGCAGCAATTGAAAACTAGCCAAGTTTCTCAGGAACTTACGAACTGCAATTTAAGGCTGCATTTTTTATAGTACGACGAGAAATGTCGGTTTATCGGTAATAACAATCCAAAATAATTTATGTTTAATTTTAAATGTTCGTTTATCTGTCAGTATTTTTTATAAACAATCATTTTATAATAATTAAAAAAATCTAATTTTTATAAATACTGGTTTATCTCCTAAACTCAAGTTTAATACTTCGATAAAAAAAAAAAACTTAAGTTGATTTAATGACATATTTAACATTTTTGGTATATAAATCCATTTTTAAATAATTATTATAAATTTGAGTTTATTTATTAAAATTAATATATTAATGTCTATATTTTTAAGTTAATTTAATGACATATTTAACATTTTTAATAGAAAAATATAAAAAATCTGTAAATCCGGACGAAAGCAGGAGGTTAACCCTAGTAATTGAAAATTTATTAGGTAGACCCCTTTTGGCATTTACCATAAAGGCGATATTTCTATTCAATAATACAATGTCACTTAAAATAATTTGTAATATATCTAAAGATGATAATGGGTTGGGGTATTTTTTTAATGGCTTGATTATCACCTAAAATTTAAATTATGTTTTTTTTTTTTAATTTGATATGATCCAATTTTAATATAGTATATCATTTATTGATTTGATATAATAAAAAAATATAATTCAATTATAAATTGAACTTTATATTTTAATAAAAATCGATTAAATTTAATTCGATTTAAACAAATAAAAAATATGATATATAAAATATGATAAATATATGTATAAATATATCAAATCGGGTTAGAGATTTTTACTCATAAACCCAATTTTATCTAAACCTTGATTATTTTTATTTTAACCCGATTCGACTTAAAACCTTAATTTATTTTTAAAAAAATCAATATTATTAGATCAGGTCGGAACTCGTCGGTTTTTTTCATCCATATGACAATCAAACCATCGAATTTTAACTTTGGCCATTGTCATGGTATGTCTTTTATCCAAGACTTGGATTCCAAATACATCCTAATCTTCCATGACTTGGTCTCCAAGTAAAATTAATTATAAAATGAATACATGAACCATTGGTTAGATGACAGCTTCCGCCGTATGTGGTGGACTGCTTTTATCCTGAAGTGCTTCGCCGCCACCATTCTCCTCACTTGGCACGTGGAGTTTACTTGTCACGCACACACATATTTGGCTATATATCACACGTATTTGGCACACTCGTCTGCCCATTCACTTAGAACTTCACCTCCTTTCTTCTCGAAGTATATTGCTCTATGGATTCCAGTTCCCACCAGCCTCACTTTGTGTTGTTCCCGTTCATGGCGCAAGGCCACTTGATCCCCATGGTCGATATGGCTAGACTGTTAGCACAACGTAACGTGATTGTCACTGTTGTCACCACACCTCAGAACGCAGGCAGAGTCCAGAAAACAATCGATCGAGCTGCGGAATTAGGCCAACCTATCCGAGTAGTTGAGCTCAAGTTTCCTGGGAAAGAATTCGGATTGGAAGATGGGGTCGAGAATGTCGACATGATAAATTCAATGGAGGAAGTGTTCAGATTCTTCACTGCATCAAACAGTATGGCAGAAGAAGTGGAGAAATTATTCGAGAAGCTAACGCCAGTTCCCAGTTGTATTATTTCAGACACGGGCCTTTATTATACTCTCAAAGTTGCTAACAAGTTTCAGGTTCCGAGGATATCGTTCAATGGAACCTGTTGTTTCTGTTATCTCTGTGTGCACAACATAAAGTCCTCGAACATACTCGATAGCGTAACGTCGGATTGCGAACGATTCACGATGCCGGGCTTGACCGAGAAGGTCGAATTCACAAAACTCCAATTGCCGAAAAATCATGATGAATCTTGGAAGGTTGTTTTTGATCCAAGTCATGAAGCTGACAAAGCATCGTATGGATATGTCATAAACAGTTTCGAAGAGCTGGAGTCCCCGTTTGTCGAAGAGTACACGAAGATAACGAAAGCTTGGTGTATCGGTCCGGTTTGTCTGAACCACAAAGACGATTCGGATAAGGCTGAAAGAGGCAACAAAGCTTCCATCAATGAGGAGTACTGCTTGAAGTGGCTTGATTCTCAAGAAAACAGCTCTGTAATCTATGCCTGCCTTGGGAGTGTAAGCTCTATAAAGTCTCCGGAACTGATCGAGCTGGGTTTGGGTTTAGAGGCATCGAACAAGCCATTCATTTGGGTCTTGAGAGGACACAATGACACATCAGATCAAGTGGCGAAGTGGATTAAAGAGGATGGATTTGAAGAAAGAACACAAGGAAGAGGACTTGTAATCATGGGATGGGCTCCCCAAGTACTCATTATGTCACACCCTGCCGTGGGAGGGTTCTTAACTCATTGCGGATGGAATTCAACAATTGAAGGCATTTCTGCCGGCATCCCATTGTTAACATTCCCATTCTGGGCAGACCAGTTCACCAACGAGAAACTCGTAGTACAAGTACTGAAAATCGGAGTGAGTGTCGGAGCCGATAAACCGACAGCCTGGGGAGTTGAGGAATCAGGGTTCAGGTTGAAGAAAGAACATGTTAAAAACGCAATCGAGAAACTGTCGGATGAAGGGGATGAAGCAATAGAGAGAAGAAAGCGAGCTAAGGATTTTGGAGAGAAGGCAAACAAAGCTGTTCAAGTGGGAGGGTCGTCTTATCTCAATATGACATTGTTAATTGAAGATATCATCCAACAAGATCTTCAAAAACGTGTTTAGATTTTGTACAAACGTAACAATGAGAACTAAGGAGATCTAGTAAGAGTGAGGTTCCATTTTCAAGAATGTGTTCGAATTTGATTTTGGTTTTAGTTTTGATTCCTATCATTGTCATCACTTGTCATGTATTTTGGTGAAGGTTTTAAGCCAACTAGAAGACTATACTTGATTGTTTGAATGAATATGTGATTATCCGGTGCATTTAGTTTTAGGGAGTTACTTAAACCAACAAGTGGTTTCAATGAAAAAAATGACGATTTCATCTTAGAAAATCCGTGTTCAATTCAAAAATATTAGCCATATATTATGACAACACAATTCAAAGTTTCAAACATAATGTGACTAAGATGTATGATCATAGAATGCCAATGAACTACACAATGCAATGTTTCAAACATAATATGACCAAGATGTATGATTGTAGAATGGCTCCGGGGATTCAACTCGATGAACGTATTTCTCTATACAAAGAATTGGGTTCAAATATCTCCCTCCCTTGTATGAAAAACCAGACTCTATAATAAGACTGCCCTAAAGTTGACATAAATGTTACAACTTTGAAGAAAAGTTTCAGTGTTCTACTTTTTCAAGGATTAGCTCATATTATGACCCTAGGACATCATGCCGGTAAAAGATTCATGTTGCATATGCCAAGTGATACTGCTAAATACGTGCTACATAAGAAACAAAACAGTTACGATATGCATCCAAGCCATTGAAGAGCACAAACCTAAGCCACCAAATAGTTTGTAATGGCTTCAAATGGGTGAGGAAAAGTCTAAACCAAAGCTTCTAAAGAAAGGGTAGCCTGACTAGTGATCTTAGCAGCTGCCCTACTATATGGAAGATGAAGAACCAGCAGTGTACTGAAGCATTGCAAGCATCTACAACAAATCTTTTCATTCTTAACCAGCCTTGTAATCTTACTAGTAGAAAGAAATTCTTCAACAAAACATTATTATCAAGGTGGAGGTTTTGCAATTATTGCATATAACTAAAGCGGAGATGGCTGTAGGAAAGAACATAACCAGAAATACGGTTCAAAAGAACTGATGCAATCAGGGAGTAAACAAAGTTCAGCCAATAAATTACTAAGGGTGTGATAGCATACAAAAACTAAAACTCAACCCATATGCTCTGAAATCATCTAGTAAATGCAGATAAGACACAAGTATGATGATGCTGTATTGGTCGACAAGACACTAGTAGGATGATTAATGATAGACATAACAGGAAAAGAATGATTTATGGTAAAACGATATGTTCTTCCTGTTCATCCTAACAGATAAAATGATGAAAAGTACACATCAAAGGTTTCCACTTCTCACAGAAATATGATCAATATTTTATGAACTTTGGGAGCATTGATATACTAGCATTCGAACAATGGCATCAGTACAAAATTTTTCCTCCTAAACTTCAGTCATAGAAATAGAGAACATGTTGGAAAGGAACACTGCTAATGCTTATCCATCAATTACACCTCACCCATCTTATGTTTTGATGCAAACAACAAAAAGAATTGGACTCTACCCAAAAGCAAATTAAAAGCTAATATGTAATCTCAACTTAAACTAATAGGTTAAGATGCTTCCTGTATACATACATATTGACTTGTAAGACCTGAAGTGAACCAAATATGCACAAGTTTCTCTTCATCTGGTAACTCAACGATTACAGGAAACGAAAGATCCAGCATTCCTGCTTAAGTACAAACTCCTTATCCTTTAACAAAACCTTATACCGGCTACTTCCATATCCATTATACAAAATGTAATGTGCTGATACAAGTATACATATTATAGAAGTTCACCAGAAATAGATATATATAAAGTGTGCAGAAATTGGGGCTATGAACAAGTAGCCAAACCATCTTGCGAAAGCGAATACCCTTCTCGATCCAATGTCTCCTTAACCGCATTATAAAACGTGACCCAAGAAGATGGATACGTATCCACAGGACCCCATAGAAATGTTGGATTAGGACTAGCCGGGCAGGCAGCAACTAAATCCAACACTGAGGCAGCAGGTTTAAGCTGCTGTGGGAAATTAAATGCTAGATTATCAACCTTATGCTCATAGATTTTCCCATTTCGATCTAATTTGTACCTCGAAGTGCCCTGAAACTGTCCTTTGGCCTCCCATGGAACTCTAGGGACACCTCTCAAGTTCCATCTAATCAATATGACATTCTCAGAAGGTTGCCAAATCCTAAACACTTCAAGGGAAATCTCTCTGAACAATAATTTACCATGAAATCTCAATGCCCAGAAGATCAATTTATAGTTTTGGATACCAGAAAATGTATTCAAAGGGTCCAAAAAAGTAATATCATCCCTGACAAAATGAAGAGAAAAAAATCAAAAAAAGAAAACCCAAATTACCAAAAGAAAAGACACCCCAGAAGAAGAAATTACCTGTAAATATCATAATTAAGATCTCTGGTGAAAAGCAAAGGCAAATCCTCCCGAAGAGTCCGAACAGCAAGTCCAAGGTTGACATAAAACTCATCCCTTTGTTGTTGGGATTGGTCGAGCTTGTCCTGATGAAGTGAAGGAGAGCTAACCAGGGAGCCTTTAAGTGTTGTGGATTGAACAGATAGTGTTTCGGAGCAAAGTTTCGGAGTTTGGGCAAAAACGGGTGGCTGAAAGGTTTGTTTTTCTTTGGAACAAGTTTTGGATTGAAGAAGAAGAAGGGAAGGAGAAAGATTTGGTAACACAAACGCCATTGGGGGGCCTGTATTATTCAATTTCTTTGGTTTCCAAAGGCTTATTTAGATTTTCTTGGGGATGTAGAAAGCGAAGAAGAACAAGAGGAGGAAGAAAGAGATGATTTTTGTGTGTGACTCTGTGTTTTGCCTTGTTTTGTGAAGTTTGGGAGCAAGCAAAACAAGTGGTTTTAAAGGTTGCCATGAAATGTGTTGGAACGTGGACCAAATTCGAGGGATTTTCTGTTTTTTTTTTTTTTTTTTTTTTTTGAAGTATTGAATTTTTTAAAATATATTATTTATTAATTTTATATATTTATACGTTTGTACAAATATATTAAAATTTTAAAAGGTTTAACTCTTACATTATCGTTGGTCACAGATAAAAAAAGTTATGTTGAAAATATTAAGTTAATAAGATAAAAAAATATAAATTATCTGATGATGCTGATAAAAATAATTATTTATTGTATAAAATTATTTAAAACTTTTACTTACAAAATAAGAACAATAAATTTATTTAAATTTTTAAATTTTTTTAATCCAAATTATATATGATATCTTATTAACTATTTTTATATTTATTGCTTTTGTAAAACAATTTTTTTAAAAATTAAAGTTATAATTATAAATAATTATATCAAAAAAAATTAAATAACAATTAAGAAAAATATTTTAAAGAAACGGTATTAAAAATACCGTAAATAATTTTACTTTAAAATATATTAAAAAAATAAATTTGAAGTAAAATATTAAATTATTATATTTTATTAATTATTTTATTATTATTTAAAAGAATAATCTAATCATATTTATTATTCAAGAAAATATCTAACAATTTTTTTTGTTTCAATAACTTGTTTTTCGAGTTCAAGTTTTCTATTAAAAATTGATGGTTTTGGACGATGGAGTTCCCTCTCCACCTCGTCTGGATGCATCAACAAGCTTTAATAAAACAATGAGACAGGGATTCGATCTGAAAATACCAGCTCCGTTAATTTCCCCAAGGATTTTCATTGGAAACAGATCACAAGTTCAAATTCTGAAGAGAAAATTGAGTTGAGAAGATGGATCAGAGTATTGGCTTGGAATCTCTAAGGAATTAGAGAGAAAAAATCGCACAGTATGTTCAGCTTCGATCATCTGGGGAAATAATCATCACGTCCATCTTCTTTCACCTCAATTTAAATGATTTAGATTTTAAATCTAACAAACATGGAAAAGTAAAATCTGAAGAAGTAAACAGGCTCAGAAAATTAACAATGTATGATTGCATCAATGAGACAAAAAGCCCTCATAGTTTGATGGTATAATTTGCAGTCATCACGGCCTTTGGAAGAACAGAAAAAGAAGACTACATGGAATCAAGAAAAGATAAAAGAAAGCTAAGATTTGGATGTTTGAACCAGAGAAAGAATCTCAAAATCAGAATAAATTCTATAAAAAAATGTATTGGAAAGGGGGGAAACAGGCAGAAAAAGGGGGCGAGGATGATGATGGAAGGGAGGGAGATTATATATAGGGAAGGGAAACCCTAATTACTCTTGGCTGAAAATTACGTCCTTACCCATCATGAGGACAAGAATCTACACGTAGCGTAAATTTTAAGCAAATCCGAATTACCATTTACCAATCCTGGAAGCCGCCGTCCACGGCAAGGTCATGCCCGGTGATCAACTCCGCGTCATCACTTGCGAGAAACAGCACTGCATCGGCCACATTCCCGGCTCTCAACGTTGCTCCTTTCAAAACCCTTCCCGCCTCGTAGATTTCCTCAACCTCCTCCACACTTTTCTCATGAGCCTGGCACGTCATCGGCGTCGCCAACCCATTCGGCGACACGCAGTTCACCCTTATACCGTGAATCCCCAGCTGCTTACTCGCCGATCGAACCAATCCCAACACCGCGTGCTTCGACATGGCGTAATCCGTCCGCCGTCTGACTCCACGGCTAGCAGCCACACTCGCCGTGCACACTATGCTTCCTCTCACCCGATTCCCCACCATAGCACGCGCCGCGTGCTTTACACATGAGACCATGCCGCGGAGGTTGACCGCCATCAGCTGATCAAACTGTGGGAAATCAAGGTTGACCGCCATCAGCTGATCGGATTTACTTATAATCCCAGCATTGCTAAACATAATATCAAGCTGACCGTAATTTTCAATGCTTGATTGAATCAATGCTCTCACTTGATCGTCGTCGGTAACGTCGCAGTGCACGTAAGTACAGATGTGAGAACCGATTGATGTGGCTACTTGTTGGCCGAGTTGATCTTGGATATCGGCGATGATAATCATACTAGCGCCGTGATCGGCAAACAGCCGGGCTGTGGCTTCGCCGATGCCGCTTGCTCCGCCGGTGATTATGGCTACTTTCCCTGCTAATTTCTTATTGGTTGAGTCTGTCATCTTAGATTACACAAATGAACTCAATTGGTGGTAGTATAACGATCCGAATTGTTTCCGGTTCAAGATAGTAGTATAATGACCTCACCTTTTTTAGAGCACCGTAAAATATCCAAATTTGAAATTTTTTAGTTCAATTTGGTATCAGAATTTAATTTTTTATTCAATTTGATAATTATAATATTTGTTTTGTTCGAATTGGTACTCAAACTTTACCTTTTTTTTAATTTGGTTCCATTCAAGTTGTGCATATTTGGATAAAATCAAATAATTAATTATATAATACAAAAATTCTTATTTCAAGAGTAATATTTAATTAGATAAAAATACAGATATCAAATTGAATCAAAGGGATGGATATACCCGAGATAGGTAAAAATCATCTACCTCTTTCTTATGACTTTATTTGTGTCTCATGTTAAAATTTGTTAAAAATTGAATTTTAAACACTAACCCTAATTTTTTATATCCTAAACCCTAAACCATACACCTTAAAAAATACATCTTACCCTTAATTTCCTAAACCTTAACCACAACTCCTAACCTTAAACCCTAAACCTCTAATTTAAAATAGAAGCACGAATAAAGACATAAAAAAAAGATAGACGATTTGCCCCCACCGAGAGGTATACTGCCACATGTACCACTGAGTTCGCACAAACACTTTTCTCTAGAATTCTTAAAAGATTTTGTGGCTTATTGAATCGGAAAGGTCTCTCTCTTGCTTGCTTTTTGGTCCTACATTGAATAAATGTAATTTTGTATGGGACCATAGCATGTAATATCCACAAAATATATAATACTACTCTTCAAGGTATTCTGAACCATGGAAATTTCATAATATTTCGTGGCATAAAGAACTCATTTATAATAAGTATGTATATGTTTCGATCAACTTTTTATCGCCTAAAAGATCACGAAAAATTAAATAGATTATCGATAAAGTTTAAAATACAATTTTTATTATAATGTTAATGAGTACTCAACTGACTAATTCGATGTGATATTAATTAAAATTTATTTATTTTTTAAAATAATCACAAAAATTGTATACACGACCAATCCTTGTTAATGTGTTTATATTGTGATACTGACTTGGAAAGGTGATTGGTGTGTTGCTGATATACATGGATGAGAATGAAGAACATAAATTGTCAAGGTGTTGGCTCTAAGCACTCCATCCATATATTCCAACGGAGGCAGACAGGAGCTGGCAAAGGGTAATAAATTAACCATCTTCTTGGCTGAACATCCGCCACGCATACTGCTCATTTATTGTATATATATACAGGCCAACAATGAGATATGAGAGTGTAAGGAAAGCTATAGGAATAGAGGAAAAACCAGGTTAAAGAAAGAAGATGATGAGTTGCAGAGATGTGGACGAAGACTATACGAGCCATGGTTCAGTGCTGGGTGGGAAACCCAACCGCTGTGCCATTTATCCACCAAAACCTAGTCTTGTTGCAGAGGCAGTGGAAAGAAGAAACAACAACTGGTTTGGTTTTAATTCTTCTTCTAGCACATGATATATTAGTATTATGTAATGATGCAACATTAATAAGTAGTTTATGTGTAAATTTTATGGGATGATGCAGGCTCGTTAGGACAAAAGTGGCTAGTGATTTAGTGGTGCAGGTGGGAGATTTCAGCTTTCACTTACACAAGGTGAGGAATAGTATATATGGTTGTCGAGGGATGAATTGAGGGGTGTTGGGAGACAATATAATCTCTAAAATTTTTATTTTTTTTATAATTTAGATATTTTTACGTTACATAAAGTCTTGTGTTCGTACTGTGTTTGTCTTTATTAGGTGAAGCTCGGTAATAACTCTAAATTTAACTATTCTTTTATTTTTGTATAGCTAGCTATGGTTTCGAAAAGTGGTTATTTGAATAGACTTGTGTTTGCAAAACGAAGTGAGGCACATGGAGCCAATGGAGCTGGCTGCCTCAAGCTTGTGCTTGATGACATTCCCGGTGGAACCAAGACCTTCGGATCTGTCGTCAACTTCTGCTACGGGTTCAACGTCGATGTAACAGCGACCACCATTGCTCCGCTCTATTGCGCTGCTAGTTTCTTGGAAATGAGTGATGATCTTCACCATGGAAATCTCATTTCAAAAGCAGAGGCATTTCTCAGCTTTGCCATCTTCTCATCTTGGAAAGATACTTTTAAGGTGCTCAAAAGCTGTGAATCCGTGTCACCTTGGGCCAAAGAATTGCGGATCGTGAAACGATGCTCGGATGCCATCGCTTGGAAGGCCTCGACTAACCCGAAAATTTTCACTATGGGAGTAGAAAATAACACTGGGAACTCGAATGTAGGAGAATCAACTAATACTTGGTGGTTCCAAGATGTTTCCACCCTTCGAATCGATCATTTTATCCAAGTGATCGACTCGATTAAACGACGAGAGGTGAAACCGGACCTCATCGGATTGTGTATAGCTCACTGGACATCAAAATGGTTTTCGGGAAAAACATTTATATTCAATGAACTGACGGTACCAAAACATCTGTCCCGAAAGCTACAAAGAATTACCATAGAAAGTTTAATCAACATGCTTCCTACTGAGAAAAATTCGGTTTCTTGTAACTTTCTACTTCAGCTTCTCAAGTTAGGGTTAACAATGCAAATCAATTCTGCATTGTTGGATAAACTAGAAACAAGAACAGCTTCCATGTTGGAGCAATGTCTTGTTCAAGATCTCTTGGTTCAAAACAATGGAGACAAAGACACCACGTTTGATGTTGGAATTGTGATTAGGGTGGTCCAAGCTTATGTTGTCTTGTCCATGAAAAACTCTGGGGCAAGACCATGCAATGTCGGAAGGTTGATCGACGATTATCTTGCTGTGGTTGCAAGAGATGTTAACCTTACCGTCAACGATTTCAAATCGCTTGTCGATGTGTTACCGACAAGTGCTCGATCGTGTGATAACAGTCTCTATAGAGCGATTGACATGTACCTCAAGGTAAGATAAGTTGTTATGTTCAAATCACTATTTATACAGACATCATTTTAAGTAACCTAACATCTCTGTATGTAAATGTAATAACTATGCAGGCACATCCGAGTCTGACAGAGGAAGAACGAGCAAGTGTATGCAGAGCAATGGAGTATTACAAATTATCAGACGATGCACGTCGGCATGTGACGAGGAATGACCGGTTACCGTTGAAGATCGTGACGGAGTTCATGCTTCTCGAGCAAGTAAAACTGGCTAGAACAATGTCGACTACAGGGTCAAACATTAATCCGAGGACTACGACTCGAACGATATTGAAAGTGAATAATAACAAAGGTTTAGAGAAGGGATTCTTAACACCTCAAAAGGAGATTAAGATGATTAGAAGAGAGGTGGAGAATATGAAAATACAACTCAACCAGTTGCAAACGTGTAAATTAAAACTTGAAAAACAAGTTAAAAGATCATGCTTCAAGTAAAAAATAAAAATTACATTTTACCGATAAATGTTAGATAAAGCGTTAAGTTTACATTACATTCTCTTAATGATATCGACAATTACAAACTCTAAAGAAATGTTCAAATATCAATGGTGATTGAAACTTATTTAGGTTGTGTTATAAATACCTTAACTAAATCTATTGATCATAGTCGAGATAAAATTTTAACTTTTAAATCTTTATTAGTCGAATCTTTTATCTCAGATATTATTCCGAGACATTTCAATTATGAACCTCCTCAAATGAGATTTTTTGTTATTAATTCCTTGATTCCTATAGAACATGATCAACGAAAATAAATTATTGGAAATAAAGACCGGTAAAACACCAACAACCACTTAATTCATAATGTATCACTATCAGTGACCGAATTATAATAATTGAAAGTTAAATGGTTAAAATTGAAGAAAATTGAACAAAAGCGACCCTCTATCTTAGTTTACCCAAAATATTCTTCCCGTTTCAAACCCAGTCCATTTCTAAAGGGTAAAAAACTTACAGAGAACTGTTCCCTCTACACTCAACACAGAGATTAATCCCAAAACTGAAATCTCATTTCCTCTGTAGAGCAATATCCAAGTTATATTAACGACGATTTTAGGGTTTCATTTCCCACAACAATATTCAAAATGGTTAGTTCTCTCTTTTTGCTTTCCTTTTCTTTGTACAGAAAGATTTTGGGTGTGTTGGTTTATGTTTAATTGCTGCTTCTTAATCTTATATACAATCTTCGATTGCTTTACACAAGGTGATTCGGATGTTTTTTTTATCTTGAAGTTCTGCTTCTGGGATATTATAGATATAGATTTATTTGTACTGAAGTTTGGAAAAATAGCCATAAGATTTTAAGTTCTGGAGAACAATAATCGAGGGAACTAGCTGAAAAAAAAAATAAGGATTGGATTTTTGATGAATTTGAATGAAGAACAACATAAACGACAGACGGAAGAGAAATCATCAATCAGTGTTCTGATTTTCTAGATTATATTGATTCGTACTAAATTATTTTCATTGTTCTGCATGGGTTTGCGTCAGTTTTTTTTTCTATGGTAAATTTAATGCCTAAAGCTGAGCTGGTTTTAGTTTGAACTTTGTATTATTTAAATGTTTAGCCCTAATTTGGAGATATTCCCAACTCGTTACCAACCTTTACCTCCATTTTCTTAAGTTGTTATATTTATTAAGTTCTCTTCATTATACGGGACATTAATTCTTAGAGATGGACTTTGTAACATAAAATCATTTGTTAATTTTAAATGCTGAAGCCACATGAACCGCATCCACTTATAGTGTGTGTGAAAAATTATAGCTTATTTCATGTGTATGGTTTTGTTTTTTTGACAGCACAAATTGGGCCGAAGTCATCGTGATAAAGTGCAACAATTCATGACTATAACTGGTGCGAGGTAACCTCATGTTCTTTGCTGGTTTATTTTCAAAATTATTGTTAACATGAAGGTAGTTTGAATAGTTACACTGACTGAAAAATGGTTTATGAGTAATGACTAAAACGAAGGATCAGTTGTGTGGAGAACATAGATACGTGATATTATGTACTAATGACTATACGATTTCTTATTGAGCCTTCATAATCTGCCTTGGCATGCCTTTTGTTGGATTTACTGACTATTGCAAGTGAAGGATGATGACTTTTCCTTTTCCTTCACTTTTTCCCAATATAAGACTTGGTTTCATCCCATTTGCTTATACCTTATTAACTGTTACTGTCTTTATTTTTTTAGCATAAGGAGTTGATTGATCTCAAAGTTTCACTAAAACATTGAAAGACATTTCTTAATTCAAATGTGTCTTTAGTTTCCACAATGGTTTTAGAAGTGTGCTCTTTGCTAAATGGCAAGAATGTTGTTTCTGTTTTTGTCTTGGTGGGCTGTAATAGACTCAATCAATGGGATGATGCTCCCGCACTCTTTTTTAGCTTTTTGATGGCATTGGTAGTGATTGCTTCCTTATTGAACAAAATGACAACTTTCTTAATGAATTTTAAATTTCTCATTGGTCTATTATTATGCTCCTATGCTAAAACCATCTGATTATGGTCATTACGAAAGTTAACTTTTCTAATTTTTATGTTGCCTTAACGTACCCATTGGTTTACTTAAACTTGAAACTACCTTTTACCCCTTCAATGATTTTTATGTTTATGTACATATAAATGTTCATGCTTTCAAACTTGATATCTTTTCTCCTAGTTGTATAATCAGTTTTATAGAGTTCTTTTGTTCTAAATTACAGCTAACTCCATAGTCCAATGTTAACTCTATGCTTATTCACTCTAGAGTCTAGCCACTTTTTGATATAAATATTTTCTGTACTTTCCTTTCTAAAATTTGAACTGTTTTAGGTTGATTAGGAATCCTACATTATAAATAATCTAATATTACACATTCCTTTTCAATTTAAAATACATTTCTTGCCAATTGGAAATAGCATGGGTGTGGAATATCCCTTTATTCTTGTTGATTATTAGTTGGAAAAACTAGATCAAATATATTCTATGTTATGGAGGAGATATTACTATGTATGCTTCCTAATAATACAAGCTTTGCAACAACTTTAAAAGACCATATGATCATAAATTTTCAAAATACCCCTGAATCCTTACTAGATATTTTTAAGACGTGTATGAATCATTTCTGTGTTGTTATTTTAATGTAAATTTTCTGTCATGTTCCTTTCTAAAACGCGAACCTTTCCTGATTGCTTTAGAATCCTATCATATTATCTAATTCCATTAATTCTTTCTCAATTTAATGTACTTTGTGGTATTTCCCCTCATATTGTTTATTAGTTGAAAAATTATAGATTAAACATACTGTAGTTTGTAATAATGCATTAGTGATGGCTTTATGCTCTCACTTTCACTTCTATTGTTCATGAATTTATTCATTTCTTTATTTAATTGCAGTGAAAAAGCAGCTCTTCAAGCTTTGAAGGGAAGTGATTGGCATCTTGAAGGAGCTTTTGATTTTTTCTACAGCCAGCCACAAATTAAAAGTTATCCTGATACTAAACAACTGGAAGAGCTTTATAACAGATATAAAGGCAAGCGTTTTTAATCTTTTTTTTCCCTCTTCCCAGTTTGTACTCTGTACTTTCTATGTGCCTTTCTTTAGTGCAATTAAAAAATTAGATAATACTATAAATGTGCGGATAGAGGTTTGCCGAATTTTTTTATTTTGTTTTAGTAATGTAGATGCAAGGTTAATGGAGGATGCCAATGAATTCTCTTGTTTATTGGAGATATGGATATATTTTAATATTTTAATTTTGTGAAATCTATGAAGTCACTATCTGCTGCTTGCTTTCCATTTATTAACACCTTGGCTGTATGTTTTACCCTGTTAGATTCCTTTCGTAAGAAAATTTAATTGTTTTGTTCAGATCCCCACACAGATATGATACTGGTTGATGGTATTACTCTTCTATGTAATGACCTTCAGGTAGCCTTTTTTTATCAATTAAGCTTTGATGCGTCAGTTTGACCCATTTTCTTTGCTTTTCTATTATTTCATATAGATAAAATTAGGTTTATTTCAAATTTTGGATGATGTGGGTATCTTTTTCCTGACAGGTAGACCCTCAAGATATTGTTACGGTATGTCTGCGTCCCGAGGCATAAATAGTTGTAATAATATGGCATTCATAATTTCATATGAATAAAGTCTATCATGTTTCTGCATGTATATTATCTGCTTTAGCTTACATTTTGCCGAAGTCTTAACAAAAGATCTTGGAATATAGCAGAGGCTGTTGGCTACTTTTATCTCTTTGCCGCTTATCTTTTACACTGCATGTGTGCGTTGACCTTGATATTTGTGTTCTCATTGTGAATTCTATTAGTTTAAAGATTTACATACATAGTTGTAGTAGTCTTGACAAATGGTAATAAAACTTTCTAAAGTATCTCTTACCTGTTTGGAACTAAATGGTTTGCTATTTAGAGTTTGTGAGAGCAAAGTTTTAACTTTAACAAAAGCTAATTAGGTAGAAGAATTATAGGGTTCTGAATTTCTGCTCACCACTACAGGCTAGCACGGATTTTTCTCTCTTATGATAATGACGGTGAAAATTACTATAGGTTTTGAGAACTTGAGAATATATGTTATATTAACGCTAGAAAGTTATAACCTTGTAGAAGCTTTGGCTAGATGTCAATTTATAGTTACAAGCTGTTCCTATCTGATTTCAGTATTTTGTGGACAGCTATGCTAATAATGTAGTAAATTGCAGTTAGTTCTTTCGTGGCACATGAAGGCTTCTACCATGTGTGAATATTCCAAGCAAGAATTCTTCACAGGGTTGCAGGCACTAGGGTAAGTATTCATATTGTTTTTTTTTCAAAATATTCTAATTTGGAACGGTATTCTTGGACATATAACCTACTATGAAGATAATGCTGAAAGAAATACTTCTTCACGGCAGGATTGATTCTTTGGAGAAGTTTCGTGAGAGGATATCATTCATGCGCTCTGAACTTAAAGATGAACGTATGACCAATGCTTTATAGAGTATAATTTCAGTGTTCAATTAAAAAATATTTTAACTTGTCACACATGTATGAAGACAATTAGTTTGTAAAATTGGTTTGGTTTATTATTATACCATGACTCTGAAAAGTAAACATATTGTGTTGTCGGTGATGCACACCTGTTTTCATCTTTGCTTCTTTTGACTGCAGAAAAGTTCAGTGAGATATATAACTTCGCATTTGGCTGGGCAAAAGAAAAGGTATACCATCTTTTCGTGCCAGTCATCCTAGTAATTTTTCTCTAGGCAGAGAGGATTTCCACTAATAGAGTGAATAGTTTTGGTAAAATTTGTTTCTTGTCAGATTTCTTTTGGAATGTTTCTTTTTCTTACTATTTATGTTACAAGAGTCAAAGTCTTGGCCTTCAGCTTCATTTATCCCCATCTATGTATTTAAAAACAAGTCTATTTTGAACTTGATGAATTAATATGCTTTCAGAATCAAGTAGAATATCATTGTGCTGAAAAGATGTATTGCCCTGATAGTAATGGGTACATAAGTTCTATGCATGTACTAATATTTTGTTGTCTGTCTCAGGGTCAGAAATCTTTGGCATTGGATACTGCAATCGGTATGTGGCAATTGTTGTTTGCTGAGAAGCAGTGGCCATTGGTGGATCATTGGTGCCAGTTCTTACAGGTACCTTAGAAACATATTGTGCTCTTTCCTTCGTAGTCATAACTCATAATCACTAATTTGGGAGTAATAATTTGTAGTTGACCTGCAATAAATTAAACTTTAGTCTCTAGGTAGGTAATAATTCTAAGATATAATATTTTCCATTGTTTAGATTTAAATTAAATTCTGAACGGATATGATGTGACATTTCTGCTGCAAAAGATGATAATTCATAATTTCAAAGGTCTATTCTTATAATTAAGTCGATCTCTTAGATAGCCGTTTTCTAGGAATATCTTTACTATGAAATTTTAGTTGAAAAACTAGAACTTGGTGTGCTTTTTCACTTTTTCATCATTTCTTTCATAAATGATGCAATTTTTGCATTGATAACAAGCTCAATAAAATTGAATGTACAACCCTTCTGCATATCTTGGTTTTCCAGATATTATAAAATTTGATGTGGCTTCTTGCATTTCTTCTGCATCAATCTCTACTTTTAGTTGTTTTCTAAGTAGATTTTATGCTATGATGCCATTCAAACCAGGCTCGACATAACAAAGCAATCTCTAGGGACACGTGGTCTCAACTTTTGGAGTTTGCTAGGGTAAGTTATGAAAGCTTCATTGTCACTGTTTCTTAGACAGACCTGCTTGCATATACATTTGAATCAGCTTTATTTTGTCGTCAACTGCAAATTATTAGAAAACTTAACGCAACTGCCAGATTATGTTGCCCTAACTCCACTGATTGAATTCCCAATGCCGCATTTTTGGATCTAAGAGACCACCTTGCCAGTATTCAAAATCTGCAAAATGGGGATAATACTAAAAATGTATATATTAACACTTGGATGCATTTAATCTTCTGAAGTAGCCATGGAAAAATAAAAGAAAAAATAGAGTATACCCATTTTTCTTCTTTTTCTCTGTTATGAGCTTAGGCTCTTTCCTTTTCAAGATTGTTCTTGGTTCATTGAAATGTTTTACTAGTCGTTACAGTCGATCATACAGAATATTGTTTCATGATCGACATGTTACATTAAAGTTTGGATATGAATGATGCCTTGGCTGATTGTGCATTGGACTTGTGCAATCGATAAAAAAATGTGTGCCAAATTCTAATGTGTAACTTGCAACCTCTTTTTTCTTTCAAATATGTAAACATGTTTTGAAATATTGATGTGTGCCGAATTCAGGCTACTGCATGTAAACCGAACAATTTTTACCGATTGCATTGCTTATTCTTTTAATGTCGTATTTTGGTGCAGACCATAGAACCTTCACTATCAAATTACGATGCTGAAGGCGCATGGCCCTCTCTCATAGATGAATTTGTTGAATACTTGAGCGAGAATGACATCATCTCAAATAGGCTATAGCCAGTCGATGACTGATTGGAGTCAAAAACGGTTAACCTCTGCTGCATGATTTGTGAGATTTGTGTCGTGTAAGTTTTTGATCTTCTGAAAATAAGATCCAGAGTACGTTATGTGGTTCTTACATGCATTTCAATTCACAAAATATACACAACATTTGGACTCCATGGGATTGCTGGTACTTGATATATATAGGCTGAATTTTTTTCCTATTCTACAAGTAGGTTTATTTAGTGGTTTATAAGGTTTTAAATTTAAAATTTTCATAATAACGATTTCAGATGGTGTTCTGAGAGGAAACAGATCGTGGCCAAATAAACAATCAAGATCATCGCTCGTTTGATCTGAGAAATTGAACAATTTTACTTGTAATCAGTTGATGGAAGAATATAGCAGATAACTATTTAGTAGGATTGCTTTTAATCCTTTGAAGATTTTGGATCATATTAGGAATTTTTGGTTTGAATGTGAATTTGCAGAGTTTCTTTCCCGCAAATTTGAGATCCCATTTTCATCGTTTCTGCTGCTACCAACGAAATCTGGTAATATCTCGTTGCCTATAAAAACATGGTTGTTGGCTTGTTGCTAGATGCGCATGAAACGGTACTTAGAGAAGGAAATGGTGAAGTTGAAAAGGGTTGAGAGATGAGGAAGAGTCAGCCGTAGATACGGAGGGAAACGAAGGTAAATGAAGGACGTTGATGACAGTAAAGTTTGGAAAACATGGAACCGTCTACGACAACTAAAAGCGCAAGGATGGTTCAAAAACAGCAGCAGCAACAATAGTTCAGCCGTGAACGGTGGCACTGGTAGTAGGCTGTGGACGATAAGATTGGGATGCAAGTTGGGTTATAGAGATGGGATTTTGTGCTGCCATCGTTGGTTGTAGCAATTGTAATGGCTTGAACAATCCAGTGAGGATGAAGACCAAACATGCAGATGGACAACTTCCATGACACAAATTTTCATTTTCATTGGAATTCAAAGGTTCACCATGATCAAAGCTAACACAGCCTGCATTGTTTTCAAAATCAAAACAAAAAGATTCAAAGACATACCGGATATACCAACACAAAAACTGAAAACCGAAATCTCGAATAACATCTCTCTTGAAATTTCTCAGATGGCAACTGCAATCCTTCCAGCTACTTGGTCCAGATCACGCTGCCCGTTTGATGTGATTCTCCTTCCACTGATACACCATATAAAGTTTAGTAGGTAACAAAAGCAGCTAACAAGCAATATAACAGACAAACAAACATTCTGTTTACATTCAAATCACTATGATAATTTTTCGACTTAACCCTAAGAAACCAATATAAAGTTTCTTCAACAGATTAGGGTTTCTGTTACTAAAGAAAACTCACCCTTTAGTGTCGATATCAATGATGTTCACATTCTGCAATTGCTGAAGAATGTGACGAGCAACGGATCCACTGCTCTTGCAGAAATGGCGTGGGCGACTTCCATTTCTCTTAGCACCTCCATAAATCCTCCTAAAGGCACCGACACCGAGTCCTCCCCTCAAGTATATCTTCCTTGCCATGGAAGCTACAAAGTAAAAGCACAAAACATTGGTAAGAGCATAAATATGCATACAAAAACAAATCAGAGTTGATCGATAAAGCTAAATTATAAATGCACATACCAGCTCTGATATAGTACCAATCAGGATCGTAGGGAGGAAGCTCCTTGAGTTTACCAGTCTTGACAATATCAGTCCATGGCGGAAGCTCGATCTTTTCATTTTAAAAAAAACAAAGTAAGTTTAGAAATAAAGCCTTTCATTTTAAGGAAGAACAAAATTAGATATATTACAAACCCTAATATCAAAAACTAAGATGCGAAACTAATTACATCTCTAAGAAATAAAATGGAATGGAAGAAAAATACCTTGCCGGAACGCTTGAGATGAGCGGCGTAGGCCTTGACGAAGTCATGAGGGGAAACATCCTTAACTGTTCTGGCTGCCTCCATTGTCTCTCTGTTTCGCCGGAGATCGCTCCTTCGGTGTTATCCAAGTATGATTGCTGCGGCGTGACGGTAGAGATGGCAGTATATAATATTTGACAGGAACTAGGGTTTTATGTTTCGTTTAAATAAGAGATTTCCCATGTTCACTCAATTACCAAAATTGCCCTTCTAAGATCCATTTTCTTCTTTTTTCGTCCTATACCTATCAATGGCTTGAGATTGATTACTGCACCGCTAGCAACACGTAGTTCTTCCATTCAACGGTACAGCTTCTTGTGCTCCAATTTCATTTTTTCTTCCTCATTTTCTGTTCAATGTCCTCTCCTTCCAGAGAATTTTCTGCTTTCTTTTTTAGATTCTTATTGTTTCATGCTTTTCTCTGTTTAGGATTCCGAACGATTCATGATTCCGAATATTTTTGAATGGGTTTAGTTGATTCTACTAATTTAGATCTGACTACACATGCCCTAATTTGTTATTTTTTTGTTTGATCCAGCAATTGTTTTACTGTGGCTTTCACTAAAATAAGAATTCAGAAATGTCTTTTTCTGCCATTCGTGTTATTGAATATTTGTCCTCCGCCTCTTCTTTTTGAACAATATATGGCAATCTAAAATTTGTTGAAAATGAAATCTGGAGTAGTATACAGAGAATTTTAGTGAAAATTAGGGTTCTCATCTATGAGGGAAATGACATGGAAAACATTTTTTTAATGCGTTATTTGGATTGAAATTTAGTGAAAATTATGGTTTCTTTTTTATATAATGAATTCTTAATCTATTTGTGAATGCTTTTAGTTTAACTTCTTAAACACAAATGATCTGGCAGTTTAAATGACTTGGTTCTTAAAACAGGAGTTGAAGAAGGAAAATTAGCAAAGATGCAGCAGAGAGTGTCGGCATCGGGGAGGCCTTCTGGTACAGATGGCTCGGATTTCTCGTATCGGATGGTTGTTGATTCCCGTATGTTCTACATCTCATTATTCTGTTTTTTTATATTTAAAATTACTGTATCTGTCATCTTATCAATCATGTCTTTGTTTCTTCTTCCTGCTAATTTTGCCACTACTTAATCAACATCTTTATTTCTCCCATTAGCAACTATTTACCTTATTTGATGACCTGTAGGATATCAGAAAGTAGCTCGTACAAAGTCTATTCTGAGTTCATTTTTCTTAGTTCATGTATGCTACACTCACATTTCATCGAAAATCTAACATATGTTTTTCTTACTTTGGGGTTTACTCTAGTGTTATAGAAACCATAATTTTCTTGTCTTTTGAAGTATTAACTTTTCTACGCTATTATTTGCCTTTATAGCATTCTTTCATTGCAGGCTATCACACTTTTGTTACTACTATTTTTACTACTATTTCGATCAGTATCAGAGGATTTGGCTTCCCAGGGCGTTGAACTTGCAACTACTGTTTGTGGTCTCATTTCATTGATAATAGGAGAATTAGGTTACTTGCTAACTCCCATGTTTCTGTTTCTGTAGAATTATTTTTGAGGTTGGCATTTCATTAGCTTAATGCTAGATCTTTGTTGCTTGTTTAAGGTCGGAAACGCAGTCGAGTGAATTTGTTGAGATTTTTTATGGTCACATCATCTATTGTTGTCTCCTTTTTGATATATTGTGCCCTTCAGAAGTATTCAGGATTCATGGTAAGGAGTTTAGTTCCTTATTTTTGGGTTAAAAATGTTTTTCTTTTTTCACATTCTTTTTATTAACAGAAAAGTAAATTTCAGAGTAATTTATTTTGTTAGCATTGATTATTACATTTTTCTATATCTCTAGAAAACTGACATCATCAAAGAGAGAGAGAAGATAGGGGTAAAATTGCAAAATAATGCAAATTTGTGTTTGGGTAGATCTATATTACTCCGAGTCTCTGACTTATTTTTTTGTGAAGTACCTGCATCCGGAA
Organism: Abelmoschus esculentus; assembly: GCA_035048815.1. Taxonomy (NCBI): domain Eukaryota; kingdom Viridiplantae; phylum Streptophyta; class Magnoliopsida; order Malvales; family Malvaceae; genus Abelmoschus; species Abelmoschus esculentus. Next base: position 1,827,057 of record JAUCBN010000043.1, read on the forward strand.
CTTGGATATGGAGATATGACCTCCAAGGATCCTCCAAATATCTAGAAAAAAAAACTAGAAAATTCTACCCATACCCATGTTGGATATATACACGTGTCGACGCACGGAAGTCCACCTAACATAGGGGTAGTGGCGGAAAACTATGGGATTTCATAAATAAATAATTCCATGAATGGCAAACTAAAATAGATATAGTCGTTTTAGTAGCCGCTGGAAGTCATTCCATCCCTCCTCATCCGAGGTCCTGGAACATTTTCATTTTAGGCTTTAGTTAATCAATTTTCAGGATGTAAAAAAGGCAATCCAAACTTATGAAAAGTGTTTTATCGGTTACGAAATATAGAAGGATTGTTGAATTCAGCAAACATTTAATGAGAATATGAGATAAAATGTCCTGTTTTTCTACTAATAGTTATTGTGTTGAATTCGTAGAATTATCTCTTTTAATGTTACTTTAGTTGACTAGAAGATCAATATCTGTTCTGATATTCTAAGAGATGAATCCCATTATGATCTTTGGGTTTTTTACTTGTTTTGCCAAGGGTTCCAAAAGCTCAAGTTACTGGGAAATGGTTTTGGAGCTTCCTGAGATCGCTCTCGCTGTTGTTGGTAAGTTTTGATTGTTTCGGTATATGCTTTCTCTGAAGTTTCTGATGCTATAATCAATGTCTATCTTTTCATTCTCATTTGTAGGACTAGTGTTTCATCTACTTATCACTGGCTACACACTTCATCTCATTGCTAACATGTCCGTCCCCAAGAGAGCTTCGTAGCTATATAAGTTTATCTGTCACAGATCCCTACTCCTGTGTTAAAGTAAAAACGTTTGCTGTTCATTGCCTTAAACTTGATTATGTAATTCTACTTCTAACACCCACAAAGCACTCATAACTGTGAAATTGTTGGTAGGATGATTTGATTCCATTTTTATGAATTAAGCAAAGCAAGCTTAATCTTTTTGAATTCTTTCAAAATAAAGTTCGAGTTATAAAATATGACTCTTTATATGTGTGTATATATTGCCTGTGCCATGTACTGATAGAACAAAAGAACTAATAGAGCTTTGTTCATTTCAAAATAAAGATTAGTATTTTGCTTGCAAAGGTTGAGGATTACTTTCATAAAAATAAATATTTGATTAAATTCTAAAGTTTGAAACAGTACGTTAACCTTTCACTTAATTTATGGTACTGTTGTAGGTAAAATCTTGAACAGGTTTAAGACTCATTCTCTAAACGAGATTATTCAAATAATGTTTTTATTATTTATTTTAAACTCTTTATTAAATGTTAATATGAGTTTAATGTACATTTCACTGTTTATTATATATTTTTCCGGGGGATTTTAAAAAATGAAAATGGGAAGCCCACGCCATTTTTATCGGCCCATATGGATAGCTTTTGCCGTGAAATAAAAAGTACATTGGAAAAAAATGGAAGAATTTACCAAATTATCAGAGCCAGGTTTCGATCCTGGGACCTGTGGGTTATGGGCCCACCACGCTTCCGCTGCGCCACTCTGATCTACCGAAAGATCCTACGCATTAAATTTTTAATGTAATAAAACTGATTTGGCCTGTACAATTATCTTCGAAACGTTTATTTTATATGTTTTCCAAATTTTATACTAAAACTAATTTTAAATAACAAATTATTCATTTTTTAATTATTCCAACCACTAATAATTATTTATTTAAATCATTTTAATATAATTTTGTTTATGGACACGAGCATAATACCAAGAAAACTTTGTAAATGGTTTCCCTCTAGTATCAGGGTTATTTGATTCGAATTCGTCAGATTAAGTTTAATTAAAAAATTGTAGAAAAGAATATTTAATTTTCATATTTAGTTTCAAACTCAATTCTTAAAAAAAAAACAAGTTCGAATTTAAAGTTGAATTGATTTGATATTCTTATATATTAATTTAACCTAAAAACGTGAAGGAGATAATGTTCACAACCAATTTCAATATTATGACGTGATTAAATATCATTATCAAAATAAAATACGTCTTTGCAAACGTATAGGATCTTCGATTTATATTTCTTTCTTTTCCAAAAAGTAAGTAAATTCCTCCACCCGGTAAACTCGAATGCTTAGAAGAAGAAAAAAAACTGTCTGCAGGGGAATTCTTTGCACTCGATTATCGGCTTTCTTGGCTGCCGTTGACCACACGTTGGCCGGAACAAATAAGCTATAAGTAACAGGCATCACCATTGATTCATCAGCCATTCTTTCCCTATATGAAAAAATAACAGAGCGGTGAAATACTTGGTCATCTAAGATTATAGGCTATAGCTAGTGTTGTTGAGCAATGAAGGTGTCATCCAAGTACTAGAGTATGTTTGTGTGTATATATGCATAATATGTGTATTGAAATTTATAAAAAAAGCTTGAGGTATATATAATATGATAATAAACTCTAAATGGTTTAGTTTATCTATATTTTTCTAATATTATGGATGGGCCAATATACATGTTTTCTCCTATATTAGAAGTGAATGCACTTAGGCACACCAAGCTTGTGCCTTGACCAACATCATGTAATGTGCTTTTTTATCTAACACTAAGACACAAGGCCTATGCACCGTCTAGGCGCACATCTTGACGACACCGATTATGACCGCAAAAATCTAGCCAAAACAAACAAAAACATAGATTCACATGGTAATAAGAGAAGGCTGCAAGCTTACCTTCAGAGGTGGATATTGAATCCTGCAAAACTTTCCAACTTTTGACAGTTTAAGTAGGTGTAATCTCTGTCTGGAGCTTTATTTTTACTTCATCAAGGCAAGTTTCAAGGTTCCTGAATTCTTCAGTGTCGGAAAATGCCCCAGCCTAAAATGCCACTTACAACATGATTAGAGAGAAATCCAAGTAATTCATATTTCTAGCAAGCAGTTACTGACAATATGGCTAAGGATAAACATAAGGAACTGACTAGACAAAAAATCAGTCAAGATCAACTACACTCAAGTAACAATTATTTATTGCAAAGTCATTTCATTTTGACTTGTTTTAGTTAATCGAATTGTTAGATATAATACTCGATTTACGTAAATTATTGGATCCATCACATATTTGGGGCCTAAAGGATCTTCAACTTCAAACGTAAAATGAATGATGAGAATGCATGTGTAGCAAATCTTTACAGCTGAATTAGTAAAAATGAATTACATAGAAAAGTTGGTAAAAAATTTTAACAGTTAAAACATAGAAACGATAAATAATAAATGCGCATAAAGGCAATCTACAAATAGTAAAACCAAACAACTTGCCTGTTTCAGTGTGTTCTTCAAGTGCATCTCAGCCGTAAGTAGTTCTCGTCGACTATTGGTAGAGGAAGAGAGATACATGTAGACCTTACAAAGATCCAACGAGGCCTGTGCAAAGCTTTTAAAGCGGTCTCTATCTTTCCACAAATCAGATCCCTGAGAGAGAGAGAGAGATTTAAATTCATGGCATAACAACAATAAATGAAGGCCGTAGGATGACAATTTTGTTAATCAATCATTAATTCATTTGATTAGGGCCAAAAACCGATGCTTGAGAAAACAAGACGGTCAAGATTGAATAGACTGTTAATGTTGTCATCATGGTTCAGAATAAAGTATAATGCCTGGCGAATCAAAATAAAATGTATACTGGCAGTCAGCAACCAAGCAGGCACATAACCCCTGGCTTGTTTATAACAAACGTTTAACTTAACTGAAGCTTGGCTTTTTGAAGGAAATTTTTTATTTAAGAGAACCTCATCAGAGTCAAAATATAAGTCATCAGAGTCTTTAACTTTTAAACTTCTTAATTTTGATTTAAGAGAACCTCAGCAGTCAGAATATACGTCAAAAGGTACACTTTTATTCCAGACTTCCAGGCCAGACCATAAAATCACTAAAAATCTCTCCTGAGGAGGGAAGAGTTGACAACTTATTCCAATCCAGAATCAGAAATTCAAATAAGTATGAACATTCTTCAAGGAAAATAATGAGCTTGGTGGATCACAATGCTTTAAAAAAAAATTATCAAATTTACAATAGCAGCATATAAGGCACTGTAAATGTAAATGGAGATACCTGATATGATCTAACTTGCTTCAAGAGTGCTTCACAACACATTGTGAGGTCACCTTTCATTCTATGCCATCTTGCATATAAGCCCCACGATTCTGGCCGACTTTCACTTCGAACTATCTGTATCATTAAAGTCACATGCAGTAAATATTGTGGTAATAGTAATTATTGTTTCCAAATGCATAACTTATTTACTTTTTTGTGCATATCTTATATCTTAGCTACATCTACAAAGAGAGTAGCCTCACTTCAATTAGAAACACAAGTATATTATCACCATAGGCATAATTTAACCACACCCGCACAGCCCAAGTAACGCCTGTGTAAAGTAGCATGTTTAAGTACAGATCCGTATGGCCGCAAATTTAGAAGTTCTGTGATTGGCGCTACGCATTAGAATCCTATAATAAGACAACTTTTAACTCTCAAAATAAGAGAGTCCACCACTCGTAATAAGGACAAAAGATTCTAGAACATAAGAACCATGAAAGAATTTGAAACCTGTTGTAGAATTTTTCCAAGAAATTCCACCAAATGCTCATTTTCTCGCAATTGTCCAGCCATCTGCTCAGCATTTCCAGATGGGCTAACAGAATCTACAAGCGAATCAGAACTGGTCTGAATGGAAAGATCATCAACATTGTTTACAGCAGGCAGTCTAATTGAAGTCCTTTCCTCCAAATATTGCATGATTTTTTCGAGTAATTCAACATCAATCCTCTTGTTATTGGTCATATTTAAAACCATCTTAATAGCTTCCAGAGCCTACAAAGATTAAAAAAAATAGAAGTATATTCATAATTCATAATTCAAAATGAAAAATTAATAGTCATTCAACTAACAGCTACTTGAGAAAAAGCTCACTTGCAAAGAATCATGACTAAGAACTACAAAGAATAGTCACAAGGTCTCCTTTAAAAAGCAAAAAATCAATAGTCATAATTTAAGCACTTCCAATAAGTCTAAATTTGGATTACCAAATGGTCTCATTCAAAGCCACAAGCTATTGTCTATCTCATTCAAAGTCATTTCCATTTATACACCCCGTTCTATTTCATTATTTTTTTTCCCTTGATAGAACTATTTCATTATTTAGCATCTCAGACAATGGGACAGATCCATATAGTACAGTGAACTATCTCGTAACATGTTACAAGCTATTAGGATTTAGGAATAAGCTTTTTCTTCAGGGTTCAAAGAGGGATCAGGAAACGGCTAACCTGGCCAGAATAACCCACCAAAACAATATGAAGCTTAACGCCTAAACCTAATTTAACCCTTTAAGGATCTGCTTGGCACTGAAAGGATGGAATAGGGGAAACAAAGTGGATCGTAGGTGTACTTCGATACAAGAGAAAAACAGCAAAAAGAAATAACATGTTTTCCATCCTACTTTTTCTCCATTTTGCATTTTTCATACAAAGCACATCAACAGAAGAAATAACATGTTTCCCATCCTACTTTTTGTCCTCTCTCCAGAGGTTTTTCTTTCAACCCTCCAAGAAAAGCCTAAATCTCAACAACCCAAACCTGAATAAACAGAGAAAAAACTGCAACTGGCCAACTGAACGGATTTTGAGTAAACAAAAACCTGAGGTAATCCAGACCCGGATCAACCAAAAACTGATCCCCAGCTGAAAGAATATAATAACATTAAACCAAAATCAAGCATACTTTATATTTTTTTAATTACAAAGATAAATAAAACAAGGTAATATAAAAAAGTGACCTGAACTCAAACTCAACTTCAGTTGACTTTAAAGATCTAAGAACTTAAACTTGAATAATCTGAAGCTAAAAAAAACAGCTAATAATAGTTAAAAACTATAAAATTTTACCCATTATCTGCATAAAAATGCCAGAAAAAGTTCTAATAATGTGATCTTCATATGAATCAAGCAGAGCTCTCAAATAAGGTTGCACAATGTTATACCAGATAGGGTATAGTAACATGGCTAATTCTTACCAGCTAGGTAACACCTTAAAAAAAACAGCTTAGGCAGGATTATTACCTGACCAGTATTGCCAACATCAAAAGCAACATTGCTGTAGTTCTCCCACATCTGCCAGCTTTCTCGTCTGTTACCAGCACAGGTTGTCAGTGTTGCACAGCAAGAAACAGTGTGTTTGAAAATACAGGCCCGGTGTGTGCATAATGTGTGATTTAATCAAAGTTCAAAAGCAGTACTTATATTTCAAGGCCTCCTTGAAGGCAATGAAGGACTCTTTGTTCTTCTTCTTAACCATATGCCTGCATCATCAACAGATATGTTCTGATTGATTAAATTTACCACGGATCAATGTCTATATGATAAATTAGTGACACAATTGCCATCAAAATGAATAAGCACTCTGACAGAGTAAATTCCCACATAGAAGTAAGCAGAAAACTCAAATAGTGGTATTTGATTTAGATCAAAAGATGGTTCAACAAAGATATATCTCAAGAGGTTGTCGAATCAATCTTCAATGATCTCAAAAGTCATCTCTAAACTCCCAAATGAGCTTAAATGAAAACATGAACATGTTTTTGTTACTTCCAAAATAAACAATTGTTCCTTGGTATGACATCGGGAATAACTTTCTTCAATTATAGCTAGAACCAAACAAAAATGTTTAGATAAAATCCCAATTGTAAGTCTTTATTTCCACTTCAAAGATGTCACTTTTAAACAGTAAATACTTTTTGATTACATGTATAGTACAGATGTAGAATGTTATTTTGCTCCAGTTCTTCATTTTTCATGAAGCATCCATGTCCAACATTCATGTAAAGGACATGGGTATTGGGTAAGAGCTCTTTATTCAACTAGAAAATGTTAATAATCCAAAGTTAAGATGCATGCATAAGAAAAATAATAATTGATGCCTATGAAAAATGTCAAAGCTGGAAGAAAACATGTTTTTTGGAGAAATTCCAAACACAGAATTATCCCAGGGACAAAAACAGCGATTAGCATTTCCAGAAGAGGAGAGAAGTACAAATATCTTGGAGAAGAAAATCAGAACACATGATAAACGACGAAAGAGAACAGAGCATACAAACAAGCAATATTGTTCCAAGCCTCTCCATTTTCAGGATCAAGTTGCACCGCACGAGTAAAAGCATCAAGTGCCTTTTCAAGATCCCTAGCCTGTACATGGTAACGTTAATCATAAGTTTAAAAGGTTTATAACAAAGAAACAAACCTGCATTTTATTTTAAAGAAATCCACTTTTTAAAGGAAAATCCATATTGTTATGTTAATATAATCTTTGCATGAAAAATTGGTGCACAACCTCATAAATAGATCGACAAGTTGCCTGGTACAAGGAGCAAAACAGAAATATCAAGCTGCATACCTTCAATGCAGCAGCACCAAGAGCAAACCATCCATTTGAGTACAATGAATTCAAGGCCAGGGCAGACTCCCTGTTTCAAGTGTAATAAGTTTTTCAGCCAAATAATACTTTTTGTTTTATGTCGAGCCAATTGGCCAAATAAATTATAAGCTACAAAAACAATGAGTCCTATTGTAACAGAAAAGTAGACAAGAAATAAAGTAAATATACCATAGGATCTTAGATTTCTCATATTCTCCTCTTCCATATGCATTATAAGCAAGAGATCGCTGGCAGACAAAAAAGGTAAAAAAGAAAAAGGAAATAAAAAATTAATTAAATATCATTATAATGAAAATACTAAAACAAAACATACTAAAACCAATTTAATTATAAGAAACCTAATCCAGTCACCTTAGCTCGAGCAGACCTATCATTTGAAACTTCCAAGGCTTTCTCATAACAGGCATCACTATGTGTGATATCACCCAATGAACACCTACAAAATAAAAATTACATTTTAACATATAAGGCATTAATTTTTATGTTATGATCAGTACTACATTTTAGTTATTTGCCCAAGTTCAATTAATTATGATCAAAGTAAACGCAGGTAGAAAAAAGCAAGTTAGCACGGAATAAAAAAGGACAAGCCAAGTTAATAAGACTGGCATTGTTAGCATAGACACAAGCTATGAAACAAACATGTTTAATTTGAAATAAAAGGAATAGAAAAATACAATAAGTGAAGATCAATAAAATAGATGAATCCACATACCATAACTTTGGATCATTTGGTGCTCTAGACAGCTGCTTCTTGATGAGTTCAACTGCAGCTGCTTTCTTCTCTAATTTGCTGTTTAAGAATGACACATCTCGCATGAGATGGAAATAGGAACATAGAGTTCCGAAAAGAAACAAAATGTACAGATAAACAAAGGAAATCTAATTCAGAAAAGAGATGCTAGAGTTCATCATACCTGTAGCAATATATTACATTATCCCACAACTCTAAATCCTCAAAGACTTTAAGCGCCTCTCCAATCAAACCACAGCTAACCAAAATCTCAGCATATTGCCTAAAATCATGAGGAAAATGAGAAAAAAGTAAATAAAGGTTAGCTGCAAGAAGTTGTTAAAACAATAGGCTCTATTAAAGAAGATATATATATATATATATATATATATACAAACTACGGAAAACAAGATTATAAATATGTGGCAATGTAATGCAAAAACAAAAATATATTTACTTCCGAACAGCAGGAATTGTCGGGATAGAAACAGCATAACAAAAAGGAAGCCTCAGTGGAACCCCAGGGGAGGGCTTATGAATACTCTCAACCTGAAATAGTGCAAAATAATTTTGTTTTAAAAAAACAAAATGGACTCCAAAAATACTAGAATTGAAAAACTTGATGCCACATAAAGTAAACTTAAGAATAGAAACTAAGGTAAAAGAAGCAAACACCAAAAGTCAACTTCTTAGAAAACTCTTGCAAATCTCATAAAAGGCAACTAATAAAGACAGGATGCATGACAAGTTACTCAACCAAAAGGTAGAAAGGGCATCAAACTTTGGCATTCATCATATATTTCTAGTATAGGGTATCAATTACTATTTAAACTTTATGAGTGTATGCTGCAAATCAAAATTATATGTTCAATAGTAATTTATGAACATTATTAATTGAACATTGTAATTACAAAAACAAACCGAACATAAGCAAAGGACAAGCCTGGATATAAAATGGCAAAGTCACACCATATTTTTAAAGAAGACAGGAAAAGTATTAGTGTACGGACACTGATCTTACCAAGTTATCCATCATCTGTAGTGCACGCACCTTTGTGCGACTGCGAGTTGACTCCCATTGAATTCGTAATACATTACAGAAACACTTCAACTGACAGTAGTACAAAGCAAGCAGCAATTCAAATTAATAACACTAGATCATTTCAATGCCAAACAAATGTCTGTGGTTAAAAAAATTGAGTTTATCAAATAGATAATTCTTGTGGTGGTTAAATCATCCTTCTTCTGATCAACAGTTATCATTTTACTATCCCGACTACATTAAGATTGAATATTCAATTCCAGCATACTTAGTTTACAGAAAACTCCATATGTAAAACAAAAAAAAATCTATGAATATAATTCATATTTAATACAGTTGGATAATAAGTATTTAAACCTGGATAATTTTGCAATAATCAGCTTACAATGAAGTGCGAAGATTTTTGAGAATCAATTGCCTCTATATACGGAGCCATATCCCAACCTGAAACCAACATAGAGCAGTAAGTAGCCTAGACATTTAAAGTAACTTTCAGATAGGAAAGATAGGTAATTAAATTAATTCCTATTTTATAAGGATAGTTTCTGAGTTTGCCGACATTTTTTTCACTCTTTTTAAATAAGGAGATATCCACAATCTCATTACTATGTAGTGAATGTAAATCTCTTAATTTAAGGGTTCATACTGTGTTGTTAGGATTACGGAACTCATTGATATATTTGCTCCCATACTTATATATTTCAGTATTCTATATTAGCCAATAAAGAATTCAGTTTATTTTTCTAAACTTATATAATATGAAAGCTATAATAACAAATGTGATGGTATGATACAGAAGAGAGAGCTACAAACAGTATATCAATGAAGAGAAACGCTAATGTGATTGTTTCCCTTTTCCTGGAACTTCTCTAGACTGAAGATGAAGATGAGCATAATTGAACATCAAAAACTTCTTTGAAAGTTTAAAAATAAGTTTATGAAGGCTATAGGATGAAACTTCCATAGAAAGAACCAATGAGTGACTGATAGACAAATAGACAAATAAACTGTTTGTTCTTAATTATTTCAAATAATTTAAATTTGTGAGCATTTTTTACTCTTCATTGACCAGACCCGAACAAGCTCAAATTTGAGAAGAAAACAGAGGCAGAAGATAAAGAATCAGTTCATTAATGTGAAACAAGGACAGGGACTAATTGAAGGGAGACTAGGAATGAACAAGAAAAAAGTGCTTGTGACAAGGAGCTATGGTTTAAGCAACAAGGTTTTACTTTTGGAGGCTATAAATCTGATGCTCACACAAGAATATGAAGAATCTAATACGAAAAAGTGTAAAATATACAAGATGAGACTCTTTGACGAACACAATATTCATGTTTTCAAATCATTTTCCTAGATTAGATGACAATTTTAAGCCTATTATCCTTGCTTTACAAAAAGAAGGCACCCCAAAATGAATTCAAATTCATACCTATTGATTACAGGAAGATTTTATTTTTCTGAAAACTCCTTGCTGTGGCAAAATAATTATAATATCGTGTTACAAAATCCGAAGTAAAGTTCATACCAGCAAAAGGGTCCAATCAAAAAAATAATTGATCCCCTAACCTTGCATTTCACCATGTGGACTACCCTTTTCAATTAGCAGGCATTGTGCTAAAACCACAGCCTGCTGATCAGCTGTTAAAGTGGAAGCAACACCACCACAAGCATTCTTCCCAAAATCATTAGTACCGTTCTCTACCAGCTTTGGAGTCATAAATATGTCAGACGCTTCACTGAGATCTTGACCAGTCAACTGTATGTCAGGAGCTATGGAAGTGTTTCTATCACCACTTCCAGATTTCGAGCTTGTATTTGCAACCAATATCATTTGTGCCTTTGGTTCTACCTAAGGAAAGATGATTCCTAATACTAATAACAAATGAACAAAAATTCGCAAAAAAAACGTATTATTAAGACCTTCTCAACATTTACCTGATGTACAGTCCGTAAACCAAGAATGCCAGTAACAGAGAGCTGAAGACCAGCTGCCAGTTCAGCCGACTCAAAGTCTAACCTGCAACGAGGAAAAGGATTTAATGAAAAAATAAGCTTCAAAACAGAAGAACCTTGTACCACTAGGAACCTCGGGCAACCCATCAAATACAAGGCTTTCAATATTTCCCTGTTATTGAATAATCCCATTGCTCTTCAGATTTCAGAAATGGCATGAAAAGTTGACAATAAAAATTCTAAGTAACTATCATGCCTTGAAAAAAGGTACAGTTGACAAGGTAAAACATGTTCAAAAAACTATTTCTTGAGTAATACCACAAATACAAATTGACAGACAAAAGATAGTGACTTGGAATAGACATATATCTCAAATTCCAAAACATGCAACAATGGATCAAATAATGAGGAGTTAATTGATGTTTAATCAATTTTTCACACTAGATGAGAACAGGGGGTAATCTTCTCCAATGTAAATAAGTAGCTCTGCAAAAATGTATGTACAGTTGTATTAAGACCAGATCAAGTTAGGCATAAATATCCCTATCAATCGGTTCAATGAATATTCTTTGAAATAAGAATCATATATTGGTAATAACCCTATCCAATACACTGTATTGCCTAGAAACTCACCTACAATGATCAAGTCTGCCGTAAAAATATTCTAGCACCCCTGCTTCTAAATGAACCATTGAAACAACTGTAGATGCTTCCCCATCTTGCAATTGATCACCCCAGTAACTCGACACTTTTTCCAAACTTCCAAAATGATCTAAATTTTCATCCTTATATACTTGCAATAAGTCAAAAAGTGAAGAAGAACGCTCATCCAAAATTCGTTGATGAATAAGTAAAGCTCTAAAGAGCCACCATGAAATGCTCCTGATTTTAAATGTAGACGTGACACTTGCTTCAAATAGTAGATCTCTTGTCTTCAGGAGTACCATTTTTGCAAAAACTATGTACTACAAAGCAATAAAAAATGAGAAACAATTTTAAGTAAATTTATAGAAATCAAACTGTAAATTTGAAATCAAGAACATGTCCAAAACAACAAACTAGATCCCCAAATATTCGAGGACAGATTTCAAATTCCAGATTTTGTACAGAGAAGTTAATGTTATTATATGCAACAATAAAGAGGGTTGAAATCACGTAGATATGTACATGTGTGCATTATTTAACTATAATAAGGCTCCACAGAATGCAATCCCCTTCTATAACAGATCACTAATTATGATTTGATTATAATTTTGATAATATATGATCTGCATTTCAACAACTGCTTCTGTAATAAGAAAAGGCAAAAAATAAATTGCAAAAAAGAGGACAGCAAAATCCTAATACTTTGTCAAACAGCAAACAGAACTGTAAATTAGCAACACTCAACTGGCATGTCTCCCATGTACTCTTCAATAATCTTTTAAATTGGAGATGATCACTTCTTGTTAGCATGAATGAAGACAGAAAATACTTATATATTATTTCCTATCATCTTCTAACTTAACTAAGCATGAATAGAAAAAATCACCCTCCACTTCTCTATCCTCTGCTCCTATATCTTATCAAGAAAAAACAGACGCACTATTACTCTTGTACTCGCTTTATACTGAGGTTAAAAACTGAGTAAATAACTAAAGAAGGGGCCAACTAAAATATAATAATTATTTAAGGAAAATTGGTCATCTATGTTTCACTTCTTCAAAGTCCCTTTTCTTTCACTTATAGCCCCCAATAACCAATTTAAAAGTTTCTGATCATTACTTCACAAGCGAAAAGCAAATAGTAAAAGCATAAACAAGAGAAAGTGCTTAACAATTTTTATTTCTACAAATTTGAAGGACAGGCTTACAAACTGATAACACACATACCTGAAGATAAGAAAACTTGCCAAGCAAGTCTGAACCAGCAGCCATGAGTTGATTCCTTGCCCAATTCTCCCATTCGACCATCTCACTTCCTTCCCACCACGCCTTCATCGGTAGTGGCCTCTTCGGTAACCCATCCACTGGCCTAATTTTTAAAATTCAATAATTTTTTATACAAAAGAAGGAGAAAATTAGTCTTAAAATAAAAGTATTGGCAGAAAAGAAAACACATTTTCTTACTTTATAAAAACGTAAATTATTTATTCCGGTTTTAAAGAATATTGTTGAATTTTATCAAAACCCGGTTCCTATAAAACAGTTGCAAATAGACTGTATTTCATTTACATAGAAATCGAAGGCCTTACCCAGTCAAATTGCACTGAGTGAACCAGAATAAAGCTGCCACAGCAACGCATACAACAAGCACAACCCTACAAGCTTTCTCCGCATCGTCAATGGAAGGTTCATTGATGAACGATTCGACTCGGTCTAGTAACTCGGAGTAAACTCGGTCAGGAGAGTGAGAAGAGAGGTCGGAGTCGGGCGAGGCAAGGACGAACCGTGCAGCGTCCGAGGAAAGGGCTCCGAGGTAGTCACCGGACTCGATGGAAGTGAGGAAGTTGGATATAAGAGCGTGAAGAGGAGAAAGGGAAGCAGCAAAATCATCTGAATGTTCGAAGTGAGAAGAAGAAGAAGAATCCGACGGAGGTGGACGGAGGGTGCAGCGAAGGAGTCGTAGCTCATGACCTCGTAGGATTTCTATTTCGCGTTCCGCCATGTTTACGGAGGCACTAGAGAAAAGCCAGAGAAATCAAGGGTTTAAGGGTTTTACAAAGCAACTGATAAATGGGAGGCTAAATTTATCAATGAATAACCTTTTACTGCTGTGTTTGAGAGCCACGCGCGCAAAAAATACCGACATTTCAGTATTTATATAAACGATTAACTTCGAAAAATAACCCTAAATCCCAAAAAATTGAAGCTTTTCTTCATCTTCTCGTGTTTCATTCCCTTTCACCAAAATTTTCAACAAAAATACCTTATTGAGGAGATTCAGAGATTAGTAGGTACGGTGCTCAGCTCTTCTCTATTTGGTTTTCTCAATTTCTCACACAATAACACTGTGTTGGCTTAAACTTAACCCATATGATTGTTGTTTTATTTGTTTTATATAAACTTTTGATAATTGTAAATTGATTTTCTTGCAGATAATTGTCTTATCTTGTTTATGATTTCAGGAATCTTCAATTTGTCCTTTAATGGTTGGAGAATCATTGCCGGAGTTAACCGATCTGGAAGATGTTTTACAGCCTTTACTTAACGCATCAAATTCATCTTCGCTGCATGAAGCCCTTGAATTTCTTATACAAGCTTCTAGGGATGCTGTTGGCCGTGCAGAACTGGCATTAAGGAATATCCTTCCTACTGTTCTGAAGCTTGTAGAATCTCTCCATCGAACATCGAGTCGAGAATATCTTGTCCAATTGTTGAAGCTTCTTAGGAATCTATGTGCTGGAGAAGTTGCCAATCAGAATTCGGTTTTGGAGCTAAACGGAATAGAAATTGTTTTTACTGTTTTGAGGTCTGCTGCACTTGCTTCTAATCCGGATTTTGGGATTATTCGCTTTAGTTTGCAGGTTTTGGCAAATGTTTCATTGGCTGGAGCAGATCATCAACAGGCTATTTGGCTTAAGTTGTTCCCTAATGAGTTTTTCATGCTAGCAGGCATCCTTAGTCAGGAGACTTGTGATCCTTTGTGTATGATTTTATACACCTGTTGTGATGGACGACCTGGACTGGCTACTGAACTATGTAGAGATCCGGGGTTGCCTATTGTGGCGAGTTTAGTTCGCAGTGTTGCTTCAGGTATTAATGATGAGTCTGAAGTTTTAAATTTTTTATCATTATGTTCCCTACTTTGTTTCGAATAGATTTAGCTAACTTTAAATCCTCTTTTCTCATATCAGTTGGTTACAGAGAAGATTGGTTTAAGTTACTTATCTCGAGATTATGTTTGGAAGACATTCACTTCCCAGCACTCTTCTTTAAACTATGTGAAGGCAATGCCTCTAGGAACGTGGGAAACACTGCTTTAGGTGATGGTCATTTCTCATATGAGCAGGCTTTTCTTCTCAGAATCATATCTGAGATCCTAAATGAACGAATCAATGAAGTAAGAGTTCTCGATGATTTCGTATCGTGTCTTCTTGAAATATTTAAGAGATCATTAAGGATTGTTGATTTTGCCATTCGAGGCAAGTCCGGTCTTCCAACTGGCTCCGCATCTGTTGATGTTATGGGATATTCTCTCATTATTTTGAGGGATATCTGTGCTGGAGACAGTGTAGGAGACTTGAAGAAAGATTCTGTAGATGTCATCGATATGCTACTCTCCAATGAACTTTTAGACATTGTATTATCTTTGCTTCGTGATCTTGAGCTACCGTCAACCATAAGAAAAACCCTGAAAGACAGTGAAAACCCGGAACTGATTTCGCATTCATCTAAGCTCTGCCCTTACAAAGGATTCCGGAGAGATTTGGTCGCAGTAATCGGGAATTGCACCTATAGAAGGAAACACGTGCAGGATGAAATAAGGCAGAAGGATGATATTCTACTGTTACAGCAGTGTGTTACCGATGATGACAATCCATATTTGAGGGAATGGGGGATATGGTCTGTGAGGAACTTTTTAGAAGGTAATGCAGAAAACCAACAGGCTGTGGCTGATTTACAGCTACAAGGGACTGTTGACACTCCTGAACTCGCCGGACTTGGTCTCAGAGTGGAGGTTGATCGAAACACTCGCCGCGCAAAGCTAGTAAACATCCCAGGAAGCTACCAAAAGCCTGTCGAGTAATTTTATTTGGTTGTTTCAGTTTAGCTGAACTCACATGGAAAGGTGTCATGGTCTTTGAAATTTTGTATTTTGATTTATTTGGTTCTAATTTAAAATGATTTATTAAATTTAATCTTTTACAATTAAAATTTTCAATCATTTTACTTTGTGTTCTCTCATAGAAGTTAACAATTTAACGATAATTTATTGTTATTTTACGATGAAATATAGTTATTCAAGAACAAAATTAAGATTAAATAAAAAATAAAATTATAAACTTTAAAATTAATAGAGATAAAATTATTTAATTCAAAATTTAGGAGGAATAAAATATTCAAGTTAGAATAAAATAAAATTAGCATTAGATAAAAAGAAAATTTGAGAGCACAAACTCTCGTTATTAGGGTAGTTTTATCCCTGCAACTACTTTTTAATTCTATGGCCTCACTTGCTTTAATATTTTTAAATATATATAAATTAATAAAATTTTAAATGTGAATTATTAAGTTTATTGAGTTAATTAGATGTTACGCTTCAGATAACATATTTATAACTTTTAAAAGTAATTTATTTAATTATTATTATTATAAAACATAATTAATTGACCTTAATTCTAGTTTATCTAGAATAAAAATTACTTATCAAGAGCATTAGGCCCGGTACAGTCACTCACGACATGGTTCCAGACCCACTGAACCAAGTACCTCCGTTTGATCCCATTCATGTTATACGTGGCACCATCTATACCCTTTAATACACGTCCTGTGAAAGGCTCATCATCTCGAGTTCCATAAATACCCTCGCATATGTCCGCTATTTCCACGCGAGCCATCTTTTCCCCTCCGTACCAAGCGTTTCCCAGTGGGTCGGTCGCCAGCTCGGCCACCTCGTGTCCTATCAAGCTTATCATCCCGTCCACTCCCACGTCACCGTTGGGTGACTTTAACGCCTTAAACCCCGCCATGTATTCCGGTACGGCGAAAGGGAAAGCGCATGTTCCAGGGCAAAGCATTGCAGAGTTACCCACCCATGCGTATAGGAGGCGCGTATACCCCACGATTGGTTGCAACATGAAACTGTGGAACGCACAAATGTGAGTGCAAAAATCCTGAACGTACACGTCTTCGGATGTGAGCAAGAGGTAAACCTCGTTCCCGTAGTTGATCGGCAACGGTTTCGTGCCGGAGGCTGTTACGGCACTTTTTATCACGGACTGTATCGACGAGCGGGAGAGTGACTTCCCGTGCGAGTAAAAACGATCGTTTACCTCTTCCCCTAAGAGCACCGTACTGGAAACGTTGGCTCCCATTTGGTCCGTGTAAAGCTGCACTGTCTTCCACCACCCGGAAACCGAAGGGTGCTTGGAGTGGACGGCGGAGATTGAGTTGAGAAACTCACGGATGATATTCTTCTGGGAATTCCGCCACGGACCATACCATATTGGGTGGATGGTGATGTTTGCGGTGAGTACAGGTCCCATGTGGTATTTTATGTCGACCAATTTTAAACCGGAGTTGTTGGTTTTGAAGTCGGGCCAGGGCCATGGATGGTATCCGATGACCGGAGTTACAATGATCAGTGCAACAACTGCAGTGAGAAGCATCGGAACCTGGTGCATCGAGAAATAAAGAGATAGATTCAAGAACGAAGCTTAGAAGAAAGAATTTACCCAGATTTCGAAAATGTAGTCTTGTTTTCTTCTTATCTACCCTTGCGTTTTAATATCCCATTCGCTGTTGTGGTATGGTTCTTTTGCTCTCATGTGATCCTTCCCTTAAAAACGATTGTTTGCATGTTGGCAAGCTTTTTCTGAAAAGTGTTACTCCAATACTAGGTGATAGGTCCTACCCAGGACTGTAATATTTAAATAGATAGGCCTAAATAATTGTTAGAATTATTGACATTAATGTTTGTTTGTTTTTTTATTGAAGTCCGAAGACAACGAGAAATTATATTGTGGGTAAGTTTTATTGTGATAAATCACTAAAAATCATTCATATCATTATTTTTTATGTTAATTTTTTTAAAGTGAATTTTCGTTCATATTTATTGTTAATCCATTTCAAAAATAGGTTTTTTCAAGTGAAAATTTAATTTGAGAAATATATGACATAAAAGAAGATAATATGAATAATTTTTAGTGATTGGTCTCACGGATATATGGTATAACTTACTCATGATATAATTTTTCGAAGACACAATAAATTAGAATACGACTGTATTATGGAATCGCCAATTAGATTGTAATTTAGAGTTTAATATTAGTGTTATGAGTAAGAAAAACTTAAAAGTAAATAAGGTTCACTCAATTACTTACCTTAAAATACAAATAGTGAAATTGAAAAAATTATATCATGGGTCAGTCCCATCACGTGTCCATGGGACCGACCGATAAAAATGACTCATCTTTTCACGTCATATTTTTTTCCAAGTGATTTTTCACTTAAAAAATTAAAAAATAATAAAGTGGCTAGTTTTTATTGGTCGGTCTCATAGATAACGTGATGGGACTGACCCATGATATAATTTCTCGTGAAATTGATATTAAAAATATAATATAAATTATATAATTTAAATCGTAATTTTAAAAGTTATCGATGAATAAAATTTTAAATTTCAACTTGATGATAATAAGTGCCTAAGTTTTATGCAGGAAACTGTGTTGGGAGTGAGCAGGCCCTAGACCTGGCTAGGGTAACAAGGGATTCCGCCAAAAGTTTACGTCTCAAGGAAGTTATATGTCTGTAATGTTTTTTGAATTATAATAGGGTTTAATTTTTTTTTAATTATTAAGGTTTTAATTTTTTTAATATTTATTAATTAAACTCTATTTTTAATATTTATTATTAAAGATTTATTTTTAAAATTTAATTATTTAATACTTGTTAATAAGGTTCTTTCTTGGATGTTTTTAAAGAATATATTTCATTAAAACAAAATTTAAAATATTAGAAAATATGCAATTTAAAATATTATACTTTTTATTATTATTTTATATTTTATTTTAGTTATAAATTTTAAAATTTGTCTTAGAATTACAAATTAAATTTTGAAAGTTATCAAAAATTATAAACATTTAATATTATCGAAAAATATAATACTTTACGTAGTATTTTAAATTTTATATTTTCTAACATTTAAGTTATGTTATTTATAACCTTAAATTAACTTGTACCTTAATCTTACCCGAGATATTGATTTTAATAACCTGAGAAGTTGGTAGGGGGTAATTTTAAGTAGTTTTATAGAAAAAATGAAATTCCATAATTTAAAATGTGGCTCTCAAGTCTATATCTGCCGTTAGGGTGTTAAATTGATTTATTCGATTAATTAATCAAATTAAATTAATTAAATATTATTAATATAAAATTATTTTTAAGTATTAATTAAATTAAATTTTATTAGATTAATTCAGTTAAATTTTAAATAAATAAAAATATTTATGAAATACTTAATTTTTCGGTTGATATCTATTTGATTTCTTTTTACTTAATTCAATTGATTTGATTAACCATTATTTTTTTAAAAAATAATTATTAATTAATTTATAATTAAAATTTTAATTTTATCGATGAACACCCCTTATCTATGGCCTTATCCTTGTATTGGTAAAAATAATATAAAAATAGAGTAACGGCAACCGACCTAAAGCTTTAAAGATCGCTTTCTTGAGATTGATGATTAGAATGGATAAAATGATGTTTCTATTGAGTTTAAATTAAATAGTATAAAAGTTTAATATTAGAATAATACTTTTAATTAAGAGTTTAGACCGACCAAAATATTATATTTTTATTTTGTAAGTATCTATTAAAACGAAATTTATAATTAATTCTTATACTCTGTTGGCATATATATTCTAGTAACAAATTTTAAAAATTCTCAACGCTTAAAATAAAAATTAAACATGATTAATAATTAAAATTTATTAATTAAAAAATAAATTATTTATATTATTATATCTCATATAAATTTAAATTCGATATTCGACCGACATATATGTACCACTTCAAACACCATCCCTTTTATTTATTTATTTATTTAGAACTATGAGATAACAACAAATCAGATCAGCACAATCAAATAGATTGATGATTCCCTAATTGTGATTAAATTAATACTTAACAAATAATTATAAATGTAGGTGATAAAATAATATTTTATAAGGTCAAATGTCAGAAGATATCCCATTTTTCTATGCATAAATTTATTGCTGTATATATATATATATTGATAATTATTGCTGTATTTTTTATAAATAATTATTGCTGTATTGCTTAGCTTTGAAGGCGAATTTATAGAAAAAAAAGAGTATGAAATCAGATAGAGGTGCAAAGTATTTCCTACAAATAAATGAAAATTTATGACAATATTTCAAAGTTTGATTATGATCGTAGAAAATAAGAAAAAAAGTCAAAGGTTGACTTTTATTTTAGTTTATTGTAATAATATTACTTTAATTAATTTTTCTTGATTCTTTTATCATATGAAATATATAAAGCACCTCCAATGCTATAACATCATTCCAACAAAACATGAGTGACATTTTTTAATAACTTTTTTAGGATAAATATTTTAAAATACAGGTGGCATAAAATTTAATTTACATAAATCTATAAAATATAAATAATTTTTAATTTAATATAAAAACTTTTAACGTAAGTATTTAATTTTAAATGTTTTATTTTGATTAAAATAGTTTTTTTTTGAAAATTATTATTTAAGATAAACAGTTTAAAATTACTTAACAAAATAATATATAAGTAAAAAATAATTTTATAAAATACTTTTTAATTGATGTGATGTTTTTTAAGATATTATCTTTATCTATATAACACTATCATATATGTTCATCATTAAAGTAGAAGAATTATTTTTACCTAAAATGTAAGTGTATAACATTGTGGGTTAAATATTTTTTTAAAATAAATATAAGTCAAATTAACTATTCAATCAAATATTAATTATATTTTTGGGTTTATATCTTAAAGTTTTACAACTGATTATTCATTTACTAATTTTAATTCCTAAACGAATATTATAAAAACCCATCACGAAATCAATCATCTCGATATAATTTACTATGTTCATGATTTTATTATACAAAACTATATTAATAAATTAATATTTCATCCGTATGTACCGATCGATAATTGATTAAATAATATTAAAATTTAATAAACTTTAAATAATAAAATAAAATTTTAAATTTGTCCAAATCTAAAATAAATTTAATAAAATTTTATTCGAGTCCAATTTTTTTAGACTCGTACTATATTTTAAAAATATTTTATAAAATAAAATAAAAAATGACTTGTATTTAGCTTTTGCCCTCTCTCTCTTTTTCTTCAAATTTTCAGTCAGTCCTTACTTTTAGGACAAGTCTGTCATAATTCGACAATAACAAATCATTTAAAAATAAAACAAAAAATACTTAATTTAAGCATTTGTCTTTTTTTCATTTAATTATTATTTTAAATGAATTCCGTCATAACTCATAAAAGAGGGTCCTAAGTCAACTACCACAACGTTTTGCTACTATACATTTATATGTACCGTAATAATTCTGCACCCTCAGGCCTTCGCCGTAAAAACTGTTAATCAAATCCTCACATTCTTTGCCAAGACGACAGATCATCGTTAATTCATTTTTGTTTCCTCCAAATAAAAGAGAATTGCAATCTTCACCATTGATTACTCACAGGAAACTCGATCAACGGTAACTAAAAGAAGAAAACAAAGAAGCGAACTTAGCACGAGAAACACGTGATCTTTACAGATCAGGGGTAATTTAGTCACTAGATAGAAAACGTAAGTTAGGACAAAGACGATGTAAATCCCTCTAAAACTGGAGGGTAAAGTCGGAATGTAATCAACAGTATCTTTTTCTTTGGGTTTCATTAATTAATATTTAATATCATCTTCTTCATTAATTTGACCATTTAGTTGAATGAAACAATAGATTTACAGAAGTCATAGCTTGAAGAAAGATTGGGCTTTCTCCGGCTTATCAGAGGAACTGTAGCTTTGGAATTACAGTGGCAGCTGCTGGTTCACTTAAATCTCTTGTGAAATCTCTTTCAGCTTTCAGGTAATTCCTTTTTTGCAACTCAGAAGATTTTTCTTTTGTTGTTTTTCGCCTCTTTTTCCTCTCTAAATCTTGTTATTTCATTTCTGATAGATTTCGTTTTAAACTAGACTGTATTGTGCAGCTGCACGAACTTTTCGTATATATTCTTCGTGGTTAATTTTAGTTCTTGTATTACTTGGTTACGTTTATCTAAAAGAGAAAGTAATTTTAAGTTTAAACCACGAAAACAGCTTAGATCTCATTTTGTTCTTATATTTTTCAATTGCTGTTGCATGTTGGCGGATTGGAAGACTTATAACTTGTTAATGACATTTGATATTCATGATTAAGTTTGCACTGTAAAGTTTTGAAGTTCCAATAATCAGCTGAGAAGCCAACCTACTATATGTCATAATATGGATAGGAGTTGAGAGTTCAGGATAATTGATAGGGATGCAACATGGTTTCTCAATCGCTGTGGTAGGTGAAGATCTTTGGCTGGATGATCTTACACGTGTTTGAGAGTTTTGGCGATGATATCTGTTCTCTTAGTTTAGTATAATGTTGTTTCAAAAGCTCATCATTTTCGCTTCTAGCAAGTTTTTTGGATTAGTTTTTGTTTAAATTTAGGAGGAATATGGGATCTGAATCCATTTCTTTGAGCGCATGAGTATATGCACCTTTCTTTGAGTCAAATGGTGGGATGCTCTCATTCGCTGTATCTTTAAAAAGAGAGAATATGAAATGCAAGGTTTTCAGTAAGTTAGGCATTAAAGGGGAAAACAACAGAGCGTTAAACTTCTATTTTTGAGGCTTGTAACATTTTTATTTTTTGAATTATACCCTTGAGTGTTGAAGTTTTGAACCTTAAGAAATATAATTTGGATTTTAGTCATTAATTTCTCGTTGTTGTGGTTTAGTATCTAAGATGGTTAATAATAAGCATCGACTTACAGGTATCAACATTAACGTTAATGCATTTAGGCTTCTGTTATTCCTGTAGTCTTTAAGTTTCTGAATACAAGCCTGAATTTTGGTGAACAATAAACATTGAATCAAGATTGCTGTCCGCCTCTCAGCCTCTTTGTCCCTTTAGTATTTTATTTATCACCTCATTCAATTTCTTAATACCAGTTTTCTAATTCCTGAAAAGTGAGGATTTCAGGTTTTGATTACTATATTGCTTCTGATCAATTTAAGCTAATATTAAGGTATTACAAGGTGAAAAATGATTAGGCATTAAGAGTATTTAGCTGCGCATTTTCTTGTTAATATTACAAAGCTGTTTTTTCAGTTAACTTTGCATATTAATTCCTAGTTTTTTTTCATCTTTGTTTTACTTTCTCATTACTCAAACATAATCCTGAATTCTGTTACTTTCTGCAAAATCTGATTTAAAGTCTGTCTTATTTCAGGTCCAAGAGTCTTTACTCCTCATAAAGGTTCCTAACTGCTGTTCTCATCTACTTTTGGTTCTGAAACTAGAAACTGAAACTAAATAGAATTTGCTAGCGAGTTTCAGTTGCTTGGCTAGTTTGTCTTTTCTGTACTGTATGGTAATTGTTTGTTAATAGACAGTTTCTGTATGTATTTGTCAGCTTATTTTTATATATGAATGATGGCATGTGGGCACAGGAACTCAATTGAGACTAAATGAATGGAGAGGAATCCAAACAACAATTTCATGGAACATTCTAGAGCTGGTAAACAATACAACTCTGCGGAGCATGGACATGGGGAATTCCCTCATGCAACTCAAGCATTTATGCCAGATCCTATGACCAGCTTAAACATGAGTATAAGACCTCCTGAGCCAAAAGGATCTGATGTCAAGCCAGTACTTAATTTTTCCATACAGACTGGCGAGGAGTTTAATTTTGAATTTATGCGGGATCGGTTAAACCCTAGGAAGCCTTTCATCCCAAGTTCTCTCGGTGAATCCAGTTATGCAACAGGATATATGGATCTAAAAGGTATTCTAGGCATTAGTCGTACAGAGTCTGAAATTGGGTCTGATATTTCCATGCTTAACGCAGTTGAGAAAGGTCCGAAGGGGTTTGAAAGAAAAGGCATACATGAAAACCAAAGTTGTTATGGGTCACTTCAAACAGTGAGACAGACTACCTCGGGCTATGAAAATGATAGAAGCATTTTATACATGTCACTTGGTACCTCTGATGGCACATCAGCAAAGTTGAAGGTTCTCTGCAGCTTTGGTGGAAAAATCATACCTCGACCAAGTGACAGAAAGCTAAGGTATGTTGGAGGCGAAACACGCATAATTCGCATCAGAAAGGATATTTCATGGCAGGAACTTAAGCAGAAGATATTATCAATTTATGACCAAACAGAAGTGATCAAATATCAGCTTCCAGGAGAGGACTTTGATGCTTTAGTGTCTGTATCCTCAGATGAAGATCTGCAGAATATGATGGAGGAATGTAGCGAACTTTTAGACAAAGAGTCCTCACAAAAACTTAGAATTTTTCTGTTCACACTGAGTGATTTGGAGGATACTCAATTTGGTCTAGGCAACATGGATGGTGATTCGGAGATTCAATATGTGGTAGCTGTCAATGGAATGGACTTCGGAACAAGGACGAGCTCTACTCTGCAGGGGTTGACAAGCTTTTCCGGTAACAATCTAACAGAATCAGAGGGAAAGAATATAGACAGGGTGTCAGGCTGTGTTGCAAGAGACTCGGTTGTCATTAGCTCTTCAAACATTCCTGGCATGATGGGGTCATCATCAACTTTTCAGTCTTCTCAACCAGTTCTACCAAATTCCTCAGACACCTACGAAATCCATCCTCAGTTTTATCATGGCCAGACGATGGGGTATCCATTGCAGTACGGTCATAATTCTTCTAATTATTCCAATATTGCAGCATTTTCTAATTCAGTTCCTCCTAATGGGTTTATGAATCAACATGAACGCTTGACTGAAGTGCAACCATACAATGGCCTACAACAACAGAATCTGCAGATGTTGGCGAATGAGTTGAAACCCAAACCCGATGGTTCAGATCACCGGGGAAATGACCTTGAAAAACATCATCCCTTGGAAACAGATCTTGCAGTTTCTTCCCAGCCACATGACGGAAAGATGATAACTCATTTCCCGTGTGAAGAAGTGCCAATTGCAGTTGCATCACAAGACGTGCCTCTTTTTACTGTTAAAAATGAAGCTAAAAACCAGGAAAATGAAAATATTGTGCCTTCTTCTGATTCTGTGAATCAAGTGCCAGTTTCAAAACTGGGTAATGATGCTGATTCTGATTCTAATCCTGCTAATCTAAGCTACCTTGAGCCCACTGCACCTCCACACAAGGTTTATTATTCCGAAAGAATACCTCGGGAGCAGTTAGACTTGCTACATCGATTGTCAAAGTCTGATGATTCATTAGGTTCCCATTTGCTATTATCTCACCCACAATCTAATGTGGCACATCAGGGTCCAAACACAGAAACTGTTGAAAATTTATGCAATGGTAATGTCTCTCCCCATGCTGAAAGCTCAGCTGCTAAACCTTCTAATGTTGCTCCCCATCCTGGTGCTGTTTCTCGGATAAACTCAAAGCTTTCTGAAGAAGTGTTGGATACAGGTTTGAAGCATGCAGTTTCAAATCTCGTGGACCATATACAAGCTCCAAGCAAGGATGGGGTTCAGGTTGGTTGTCTGAAAGATAACCTTCCAGATAATCAATCAGCAGAAACTGGACCGGCGTTTCCTGTAGCGGGCGAGTCATCATTTTCTTCACCCAATGATGCCAACTTGACTAGAGAACTCCCTCCAGGGCATTTTCAGGTTGATTTGAGGACAGAGAGTTCAACAAAAGATGATTCTAAAGAGAACCAACAAAGTGATATTATCAGGGCAGATCATGGGGACATTCTTATTGATATCAATGATCGATTTCCTCGTGACTTCCTTTATGATATGTTTTCCAAAGCAATGCTTTCTGAGGAGTCCTCTGGTGTTAGCCCACTGCAAACAGATGGAGCTGGCTTGAGCTTGAACATGGAAAGCCATGAACCTAAACGCTGGTCATATTTTCAGAAGTTGGCGCAAGATTTTGAAGAAAAAGATAGTTCCCTCATCAACCGAGATCATATATCAGAAATGTTTACCTCACGGGGTGTAGTTCCAGTGAGCCAAGCTGATTCTAATCAAAATTTTGGTGAAAACAACCTGAAGGATGATCAACCCCAAGTGCAAATCAGTGAAAGTATGCAGTTCAATGCCATGTTAGAAAACCTAAGAACACCAGAGTCAGAATATGAGGTAATTAATTTATATGTACTCTTTTGTTTCCTTGAAAGACATCTGCTAACAGATGACTGCATGGGTTCCTCTAGAAGCCAAAATCAGAGAAGAGGAATGCAGGTCTACCTCCTTTGGATCCTTTTCTAGGAGAATTTGATATCAATACGTTGCAGGTTTGCTACTTTTGTCACTGTTTCTCCTGTTTTCTTGTTATATTTTTGGTGCATATGAAATGGACTGGACCACTGTTTGGTTGCTTGCAATAAACAATTATTTATGGTAACTTAAATTTTGTTCTGGAATTTATGTTGCTTGGCCTTCAGCCTTTTGGTATGTGCAAACTTTTCATCTTTATCATTACTTCCCAGCATATTTATGTATGTGAAACTGAAACTTGGAGGCTTAACTACAAATTCAGTAAGATCTGTGTAATTTTTAAGAGATAAGAGGCTGATCTGTGAGTGTGTTTTCAAAGGGGAGAGGCGCACATACAAACTGAAACAAAAAATGCATCTCTTCATGATTGTTGTTATATTTTGGGCCTTAATGTATTTTGACAATGTCCCAGATACTTCCTGAAATATTTTCTATAATGTGTATTACATGCTTACTTGTTTTTCCGGGATTGATGTTATAGCTCATAATGAATGAAGATCTTGAAGAGTTGAGGGAGCTGGGTTCTGGTACATTTGGGACTGTATATCATGGAAAATGGAGAGGATCAGATGTTGCCATCAAGAGAATCAAAAAGAGCTGCTTCACAGGTCGATCATCTGAGCAAGAAAGATTGGTAATATGCCTTACACAAATTATTATTTTTTATGCATATAATACATTTTCTGCATATTCTTTCACGACAGTGTTGTTTGAAAGCCTGTTGATCTTAAAAGTTTAACGAACTAAAAATAATATATAGTACTTTTTCTCCTGAAGTGGTGTGTGTGTGTGTGTATGTCCAAATAAAGCTTATTTTTCATACTCGAAGTGTTTGATATCTGGTCATTACACATGGATGTTATCAATGATTTCTTTTCTTTATTTTAGCTATTATCATAATCATCATTATTTAACCTAGGTATTGCATGTTTGCTAGTGCCATTCTCTCTCTGGTATTACTTTTCATAATTAATATTTTACTAAAAGATTCACACTTACATCCCCAGACCATTGAATTTTGGCGGGAAGCTGACATTCTTTCAAAGCTTCACCATCCAAATGTGGTGGCATTTTATGGTGTGGTGCAAGATGGTCCTGGAGGAACAATGGCTACTGTTACAGAGTTCATGGTTGATGGTTCCCTTAGGCATGTTTTAGTTCGCAAGGATAGGTGAATTCTTTTTTCACTTTGTTATTGAGTAAATAGTTTGTGTTACTGTTTCTTTTCTTCTTC
Source organism: Abelmoschus esculentus (assembly GCA_035048815.1). Lineage (NCBI taxonomy): Eukaryota > Viridiplantae > Streptophyta > Magnoliopsida > Malvales > Malvaceae > Abelmoschus > Abelmoschus esculentus. The sequence goes on from JAUCBN010000043.1 coordinate 1,854,678, forward strand.
TTCTTCTTTTTGAGGGGAGGGGGTTGATATTCTCATATTGCTAGTTCACAATTCTCTGCAGCTTACTGTTCACCTAATCTAAATTTCCAGGGTGCTTGATCGTCGAAAGAAACTCATAATTGCTATGGATGCAGCATTTGGGATGGAATATTTACATTCAAAAAATATTGTCCATTTTGATCTGAAATGTGACAATTTGCTTGTTAACTTGAAAGATCCTTCCCGACCTATTTGCAAGGTTACCTTGTTGTCCTGGCTGAATTAGTGTGGTTAAAATTTGGTGCTAATTATTAGATCTCTAAGACCTTTTTTTTTTCTCAGGTTGGTGACTTTGGACTGTCTAAAATCAAACGTAACACCTTGGTTTCTGGTGGTGTTCGGGGGACCCTACCGTGGATGGCTCCAGAGCTCCTGAATGGGGGCAGCAATAAGGTTTCGGAAAAGGTAAGATGTCATTCCTGAAATTAACTTGAACTGGCACAATAAGCTGTTTGCGCTTCCTGATTCTTCCCATGAATCCCTGGAAGGTTTTACGTCTTTTACCTGATTATTGCAATCCAAAATATAGTCCATAATGATAAAACCCAATGGAAAGAAGTCTTTCTTTAACTGATTATTCTTATTATTCATTTGAGAAACTTGTGCAGTGATCAGTACGTATTCTGTATTGCTGCCATTCTCTATATAGCAGCTTCTATGTAATGGGAAATTAAGATAATTGTAGTACAAATGGCTGCTACTTCTTAATTCGCTCTATAGTGGATCAGGAGTCAGTTAGTGCTGAACTTTGCAAGATGATTTAAAATGAACAGATTTAAAAGCTAGATGACATTGGTAATAGTCTAGGAGAATCAATTGTTGAGTCTGAACCTACAAGTGTTAGTTCATAACTTTCAGCCTTTTTTTTTTTTCCTACTGTTTAATTTCATTACCACACTGTCAATTGACATTTATTCTTTGACGACTATATTCATTAAAATAATAAAAAGAGAAGAGATAGGTCAGTGGGTGGGGGATGTGAAAGGAAGTTATCTTTTGGTGTTGAGATGATTCCTCGGAAACCTATTAATTTTCTCTACACTTTCTATACCTGATTTCATGATATCACAAGCTTGGGATATATATATATACATATATATATATGGGTTAAGATCAACTTACATGGTGTAAAACTTAATTAGTTTTACACTAATTTTAGACCATTAGATGATGGTAATAAATGGCTAAGATTATTTCCATATATATGGTTTAGGATAAACTTATATGGTGTAAAACTTATTTAGTTTTACACTAATTTTGTACCGTTAGATGACGATAATAAATGGCTAAAATTATTTCTTTATTTTTTTCCAAGTGATAATCTTCACATTTTTTACTATTAATCTCATACATTCATTTGACTCATCCAATGGTCATGAATTAGTTTTACATTGTAACTTGATTCCATCCCTATATACATAGCTAGTGACATAATGTCATTTTTGAGTACTCTTCTTCACATTTAGTTGTTGATATGCAGGTTGATGTGTTCTCTTTTGGTATTGTTCTCTGGGAGATTCTCACCGGTGAAGAGCCTTATGCCAATATGCACTATGGCGCAATTATAGGTGTGACTCGAGTACTTCTTGTAGCTTTTAAATTTCTGCTTGTCTCAGAATATTCTCATCAATTATAAAGGCAAATGGGGAACTAAAAATAACATGACCATGATAATTTGAAGCAACAGTCTGTGTCTTCCATCCATTGGGCTGGAAACTTCCTTTTGGAGCCAAAATATAATATAGAAGTATTTTGTGGTATTTTTGACTGACGTATCTGTCCATGCTGATTCCTAACATGGATATGCTTGGTTGCCTATAAGATGGTCATATGCATTTTCCTGAAGTATCTAAAAGTTGTATTGACATACAGGAGGCATTGTAAGCAACACGCTGAGACCGACAATTCCAAGCTTTTGTGATCCTGAATGGAGAAAATTGATGGAACAGTGTTGGTCCCCCAATCCTGCAGCCAGGCCATCTTTCACGGAAATCGCTAGTAGGTTGCGTACAATGTCAAACCAACAAAGCAAGGGACACAAGGCATCGAAATGAAAATGATATCCGACAGGGATACATTGTCATTTCCACAATAGGTATTCATTCAATTGTTCACTCATTCGAGTAAGAATATTTAATTATAGAATCACTTGGAAATGGAGAATCAGGGCTTCCTAATTGTTTTTGGAATGGAAGGCTTCTCTTATAAAAGAGGATGGTAATGTTATTGAACAAATATTGTGATTTAGTGTACCCTTGTACTTTAAAAAAACATCATCTTCTACCTTTTTAAACTGCGGTGAACTGGCCGACGGTCGTGCATCTTTTCAAAGAATTGCTACCCTTTTATTCGAATTTGATTTAATATGGTGATGTAGTTTGTGTTTCTCTAGAAGTTTACCATGCACTTATTTTCTATGTCAAATAATTCATCAAAAATCACAGTTTTAAGATTATACAAGGAAGTTAAATTCAGAGCTTACCAAATCCTTGGATGGGATCGTTGATGGCAGGAAAAATGTGGGATTGATGCAAGTGAGACAAACAATTCTCAATTCGATTGGACTCGAGATTGAACTCTGATTGAGTTTTTAAAGAGTTTTTAAAGAGTTGAGCCAAATTGGGAAAAGGTCTGCCCTTTTCATCGAATCTAATAATATAAGGGTTTCAATCGAGATCATGTGGTCCGGTGTTACGAGGATGAAGCATCGTGCAATTGCCGACCAGATGCCAGAATCAAAGGTCTGACCGAAAAAAAAACAGTCCATTGTGGTTCTAATCTTGTTCCACTACTGCCAGCAAAGCCAGGCTAATTTCTTGATTACTTGGAGAATTGCTTCGAGTGATCCTCTACTTTCTTTGACATATTTGTGCAAGTACATAACACTGTTGATGTATAATGATTCCCCTTCTCTAAGTTGAGATTCTCTGGGGTCAGAAGACATTGTGTAACCGGATCTGATATACCCGGAATTCCATTGCTATACCAAGTGAGTTAGCATCCTCGACGAGGGACTTCATGCTGGATTCGAGCTCTATGAGATGTGTTCATTGCTGGTTAATGCCGTAATTCAAAGAGTTGGGGGACCTTCGAGCCTTAATGCCTACTGATCTCATCAGGGAAGGCCATTGAAGTGTATGTTCCATTCCTAGATCAATGAATGTGCAAGGAGCCTTTCCCTTGTGCTGCTTGGCTTGGCATATTGCCTCATTTGCAGCCATGAAACCAGATGCTATATAAGAAGTTGTCTGGTAAAGTAGTTGAAAAGCCCCTCCATTTTCTCCTCCCTAGCTATCGTCGGCACATAGACTGTGCAATTCATGATCATGGGGTTTCCATTGACGAAACGATGGTCCCGATTCCAATCCTGTGGCAAGGTGATAGGAAACCTTTAGTTAACAAGTTTCCTGTGAGAAAAGTAAAACCACCGCCCACCCGCCCGCTTACATTTCGCAGCCATTTCCAGTCATACGTCAGCGGTGGAATACGTGAGGTCGTGAGCTTCCTCCTTTCTAAATTTTCAGACCACTTTAGTTTTGACACGTGGAATGAACTGAAACTGTGTCTCTGGGGGTCAGGTATTCTCACTGATCAACACGTGTCCCTTTGTTAGATACCTCCAGAAAACTCCTCTTTAAAAATGAAAGATTTAGTATTCTATTTGTTTGTATTGAACATTCAAATTGAAAGCTCATTTTCAGTCCCTCCGTTTCCACTCTCCCTTTCTTTCTCTCTTCCTTTCCTTTTGGTTTCCTGAGAAAATTCCACTGCAGAAAGGAAGATAGATCACAGGTAAGTTTTTATTTTTGTGTTTTTTTTTTCTGGGTTTTCTTTGGTTTTTACTTTTCTTGTTTGGTTGGTGGGAAAGGACCACAAAGAAAATTACTCAAACTTGAAAATTATTGTTAAAGAACCTTTTTTTTCCACTTCTTTTCTCTTGGAAAATAAGCTTCCTATAAGTTCTTAATGATTCTCAGGAAACAAGCAGAGCTGTTAGTGTTATTATTAGAATGAAATGGCTCAGAAGTTTATTTCCTTTTCATTGCATGTATGGTTTTCTTCCTAGAAAAATCCAGTGATATTTAGGCATGAAAAAGGAATTAAAGTTTGCCTTTTTTTTTTTCTTTTAATTTAGCTTACTATGCATGTCAACTGCATGGGGTAGTTTTTCAAGTTTAGGGTTTGGAATTTAAAAGCATTCAGCTTTAAGATTAGATGGATTTGTATTTCTGGGTTTTATTAAAGCAATTTAAACATCAATTATATCTGCAGGTTGGAATAGAACAAGATCAAAGAGATATTCTGTAAAACCGCCATGGATCAATCGGAAAAAACACAACTGCAGCAGCAACAGAAACAGCCAGCGATGGGAATTGTCCCTGGTGCCGGGCAGATGGGCTATTCCAATGCTCCTTACCAAACTGCTCCAATGGTCACAACTGGCACTCTGGCTGTAGCTGTTCCTTCACAACCTCAGCCTCCGGCTACTTTCTCTAGTTCTCCACATCAACTTGCCTACCAACAGGCTCAGCACTTTCACCACCAGCAGCAGCAACAACAGCAGCAGCTTCAAGTGTTCTGGGCCAACCAGATGCAAGAAATCGAGCAAACGGTAGACTTCAAGAATCATAGTCTCCCACTTGCTCGGATTAAAAAGATAATGAAAGCTGATGAAGATGTGCGGATGATATCAGCAGAGGCTCCTGTAATTTTTGCAAAAGCTTGTGAAATGTTCATCTTGGAACTGACTTTACGCTCTTGGATCCATACAGAAGAGAACAAAAGGAGGACACTACAAAAGAATGATATAGCAGCTGCCATTTCTAGGACTGATGTCTTTGATTTCTTAGTCGATATTATTCCGAGAGATGAGTTGAAAGAGGAAGGACTTGGGGTCACCAAGGCCACTATACCTTTAGTTGGTTCACCTGCTGATATTCCATATTACTATGTTCCACAGCATCCTGTAGGATCACCAGGGATGATAATGGGAAAGCCAATTGATCAAGCCGCCGCATTGTATCCAGGCCAGCAGCCTCGACCGCCCATGGCTTTCATGCCCTGGCCACAGGGTCAACCACAGCAGCAGCAATCCGAACATCAGCAAAGCGAGTCATGATTCACCAACACATTGTAATCGGTTCGTTGCAGTGACGTTTCCGATAGTCGGAAATCAAATCAAGCACTGCCTTATCCTGTAGTTAGGTTGTTTTAGTGGTAGGTTAGGCACAAGCTGTAACATTGAGAGTGGATGACGCCGGTTTCGCAATGGCATCAGCTTTAACATGTCATTTGCTGTTTGGTTTTATTATGTTTGCTTGAAAGAATCATGTTGCTGGCCATGAAATTATACTTATCTTTGTTTGAGTGGATGTTGTTTAAAGGAGTTTTATTACAAGACATTTGTTGTCATTGATTAGGCTTGGGACTTCCCTAAAGGAAATAGAAAGTTATTTTGTTGTTTTCCATCAATGTTTGTTGGCCTAGCTGGACTTGGGCTGGGTTTGGTCAGTTGATACATTTAAGGCATAAACTCACAAATTAACCTTAAAAATGGTATATATTTTGATACATTATTTGTCAGAGTATAATTGTGAAATCTATTGTATAAACAGACAGGCAAAAATTGAGACATGTTCGTGAAAAATTTGATTCGAGATTTAACACCAATTCAAACACGATATCTCAAATTTGATCTAAATTTTAAAATAAATAAAACTGAATCGAAATCTATCAGAGTTTTGATTGAACTAAAAATAGACCTAAATAGATTTTCAACCAAACTGAATGAACTCATACCGAAGATAATCCAAAATAAATAAATATATATTAAAAGAAATAAAAAAATGTGAATTATCGCACAACTCATCAAAAAAATCAAATATACATGTTATATAAAAATGTTTAAGACGTAAAAAATTAACTCAACCTGAAAATTCGACTAAAACCGATTAATCTCCCATTAACATAAAATCAATTAAACCAAAAATCAATTGAACCAAAAATAAATTGATATAATTCGATCCGATGCTCGACTTGAAAATCTCCGTGGACCCATGTTAATTGGGAAGTGTACAATGCCCATAGACCCATGTTAATTGAGTTATTTAAATTATCAGATAAACTAAAATAAATAGTTTAAGTTATTTAAGTAATTAATATTTTTTTCCTTTGAAGGATAGAAACCATCGGAAGTTTTAGATTTTTAAGGTGTTTAAAGTTTTTATTTGCGTAAATAAGATATTTAAAGTTTATTTTGGAATATAGGCTAAAAGTTACAGTGCAAGTAGGAGAACGTCACCTACAGGTGGCGACTTTGGAAAGAACGCCAAATGATAAAATTATAGTTTAATTTTTAGATATAAATTTTTAATTAAAAAATCAAAGAATTTCAATTTTTTTTGTTTGAAATGAAAAATCTATTTCTAAACACTTTTTTTCTAAAAAAAAATATATGTTTGTTTACTACTATTACTTATGGTTCAAAAAGTCTTTCCAAAAGCAATGGTGAACAAATTAAAACACCTGTTCCTCAAAACAACAGGGATTGGTCTAAATGGTAAATAGTTTAGTTTCGTTTTAAGTCTAAAATTCGAGATGTGTACATAAAATATCCCTATTAGGAGACTCACCCACCAAAACTAAGTGTGTGACGTGGGTCCGCCTGGATTAATTAAGGCTAAACTGAACTAGAAGAACAATAAAAAACCATTGAGGAACCAACTGCATTAAGAAAAAAGTTTAAATGCAACATGTAACAAAAAAAACGTTATTCCTTAAACCGCAAGCATAATGGCTTTTGTATTGTTCAGGTTTTTCAACTGTTCATAGGACAGACAGACAGAAACAGCAAGACATTTCTCATGAATCAAATATGGATTACCCCCAGAATCCTTGCAAACAGAGGATGATAGATGGACGGTAACTTCAATTCCGAACCATGTTCTTCTCCGGTCCGGTTTCTCTAATGTTTTGTGCTGTGACATGCCTGCACCGTACCTGCATATACTGTCAAGAACACCCCAAAACCAGCTACTTCTTGAAAATAAAATCCCTTCAACTGCTAAAATCCTACTAACTCAAACTGTACAAACTCGAGTTCTCTATCAAAAACTCTCGGACACACTTAAACCGACCACCAACTTCAATGCATAACCGGAAAGAGTTCTATCGCACAGCTTCCTCAATGGTGGTGCGTACCGTTACCATTCATGTACGCACCATTTGATGATCCGTACAAACCATTGGAATAGTTCCCATTTTGATGAGCCTTGTAAGTTGTTTTTCCATTACTCATCCCACTTCCCACGGCTTTGCTGACATGGCTAGACTTGTTTAGAAGTGAATCCAACTGCCCACATGATGCTGCAACAAGTCCTGTAGATTGACAAAAGATAGTACTGAGCTTGATAGTCGAAGTTCAACTGATAATTTGAGGTGTAAGTTTACAAAATAAAGGAATTATCGGAAGATACAAACAAAATTGTAATCAATACAAAACCTCATGTCAGATATGAAGTATGAACAAAATTATGGGCAAGTATGTACCTGAGAAAAGTGCAGACGGTTTTCCTGGCCTCGACTTGAACTCAGGATGAAACTGAACACCGATAAAAAATGGATGGCTTGGTAGTTCAACAATCTATGCAGCCAACACAAAATGAATATAACAATCAGGAACTAAATGTTATATATACAAGTAACAAATGGTCAAAATATTGAGCACCTAAACTCTAGGCTTTCTAGAAATAGATGTGCTGCTTTTTGCATTTAACTTACCTCCATCCGCCTGCCACTTTCATCTCTGCCAACAAACGACATACCAGCTGCTTCAAGTTCTGCTATCATATCAGGATTGACCTACATAGGATGAATTATCAACCTTAAGAACTTGAAAACAAGGCATCTTCTACAATATATAGAATCCCATGATCCCAAGCATCAGTTAACTACCTCATATCTATGCCGATGCCGTTCATCAACAAAGGTTGCATCACCATACCTAGAATGGAAACGACCATTAAAGGGAAAGGAATAATGCATAGAATATATGAACCCCAAAAGGAATTCAAGAATTGTGTTACATCTTATACAAGCATGTAAGATTAAGAGAGTCGTGTTCTCACAACTTGGCAGATTTGCAGTCAGGAACCTTCAAATAGGTCCTCCTTGATCCCAGACGCATGGTCCCTCCCATATGAGTTTTTGAACCCTATGACATTAACCAACAAATATTCTTCACAAAATGGGACTAGAACAAGGCGATTTTCATAATTTGTATTCAAATAAGCCTCTATAATTTGCACCCAAATAAATCACCAAAATGTATACCTAAATTTTTTCACGTTACAGTAACATCTCATTTGATATAAGAGCTTAGTTGGGTGCAAATATAAGAAAAGTAAAATTCCTGAGGGCTTTTTAATATTTCGGCATTCTCTTTTTTCAACATTATAGAAGCTTATATACCTCTGGCATAAATATGACACAAGGATTTGGTGTTTTTGGATCAAATTCAGCGCTGTTTGCATTATGCAAACCTAGAACAGAACGTGCATATTCTATGACTGCTATCTGCATTCCGAGGCAGATGCCCAGGAAAGGAACATTGCTTTCACGAGCATACTTGGCAGCAAGAATCTTCCCTTGCACTCCCCTATCACCAAAACCTCCGGGAACTAAGATACCATCAGCACCCTGTAATTGGAGACCTTTTAGATGATCTTCTCAAGGAAAAATCTATGATACAAGAGAGAATGAAGAATATGAACCCAAAAAGAAAATAAATCATCATGGAGGAAAAGAAAAGAAAAACCTTCAAATGGTTCCATGCTGCTTTATAAGTTTCAGGATCCTGTGCGTAGAGTAAATTGCAGACATTGTAAGTATACACGTATTGCTTGAAGTAAAAGTGGTAGGAATGGTATCTTCTTAAGCAGAAAATAATTACAATTCTCCACCAAAACCAGTGCAGCAAGAGTTTCATAACAACTCACCTCTTCAGCAGTAATATCCTCAAGATGACTTGCTTCAACCCACTCTACAACAAGCTTCTTGCGATGGTGAACAGATGCATGCAAAAGTGCCTATAGCAATAAACCCAAAGTTATTAGAAACCATTTGTACCATATGCCTATTACCTTCAACCCCTTGAGAGTTCCTTTGGCCCAACTGGAGATTCTGTAGGGAAGTGTTGTGAAAGTAGAGTAGGAATAGAACTTATCTACAAAGAAGCTAAACTAGAACATGGAAAACTTACTGCAGAAATATTGTAGGATATAGAAAATTACAGGCTTGCCCACAAAAGTTTCAAACTTTTGCAGTAGAAAAACTCTTCCAGAAATAGAGCCAAACAACCACATATATCACATTGAAAGGTTTCATAATAATAATAATAATAATAATAATAATAATAACAGAAGCTTTCATATCTTTAAAACTAAAAAAGTTTCACCTTTAAAACAGAGAGGTAAGAATCTTTAAGCCCAACGTATTTTCCAACCATGGCAATTTTAACCTGTGCAATGTAAATGACAGCAGTCATATATTTTAACCTGTGCAATGTGAAAATAAATACAACTCAAATTTAATGATGCTTGAGACCCACAGGATCCTGGAGCATGTCATATATTTTGGTCCTAGCAGTCCACTCTGTTAAGTCAGGTTCCGTTGTAGTGCTGCAATTCACAGAAATGCAAATATGAATACCAAGAAAACTGCAGCCCAGTGCTGCAGCGTAAAAAAGCACTCCCATCACAGCTAAGATTATTAAAAAAAGAGAGGGAAGGGAATGGATGCAAACCCTAGAAGGTTCAGTCCTTTCAAGATTGCTTCATGTGCCTTTTGATCCTATTCATTATCAGGAGAAGAAATGACATAAGTATGACATTCTACAGTCTAGTTTTGTCTGAGAAATTAAACAATGATATGCTTAAAATAAAATAATAAATGAATAAAACAACTACTTACTCTAAGTAGCAAAGGAATGTGCCAGATATTTGGAACATCATAAAGAGTGACAATGTTTTCAGCCTGAAATAAGTCATTTTGCTTAAGAACAGTAATTATTGATCATAAAAAAGCCAAAGACAAATAGCATTCATATTGCATTACCGGCACATGGCAAAACTGAGAGAGTTTTTCCTTGACATTGTCATCAAGTGCCTATGCAAAAATAAAAAAAAAAAGAAGGTAGGGAGCATTAATTAGAAATGCAAAATCAACACCAGCACATACAGTTGAAAACAAAGAAACAACATTTAAACCTTTGTACTACGGCAGGCAAGAATATTTGGTGTCAAGCCAAGTCCTCTAAGTCCCCGAACACTATGCTGGGTGGGCTTTGTTTTCTGTTATTTTCAATTAGTGAGAATGATATTTAGAAATAACCACATGCATCAAACTTCTCCCGCTTTCAGAACATTATTTATACAAGTAAAAATATTTTATACATAAACAGATATACAGTCTTTAGGCATACCTGCTCACCAACAACATTGAGAACAGGCACAAGGCTGACATGAACCAAACAGAAATTTCCAGGACCTAAAAAAAGAAACATGAAGTGAAATTATGATATGACCAGTAGAACATCTAAGAGAAATTCACATACATAAATCAGATAAGCAAGAACATAACATTCTTACCCACACGATATGAGAACTGACCAAGGGCCTCAATAAATGGCATAGATTCAATATCCCCTGAATCAAGAAAAAGTTGTAAGAATAAAGAGGAAAAAGCAATGCATCAAACACACACGGATGAAATGAATATACCTATAGTTCCACCCAATTCAATGACACAAACATCAGCAGGACCTTCGTTTCCATCAACCGGAATCATTGCAGCACGTTCGATCCACTCTTGAATGGCATCTGTAATGTGAGGAACAACCTAGACCAAACAAGAGGCTTAAAATTAGGAAACCATTGGTAGCAAATTAGCAAAGTATAGGGGTGCTTATCGAGCGAGTCAATCACGAGTTGGACAATGCTCAACTCATGCTTGTTAAAAAAAATTTGTTGCTCAACTCGACTCATTGCTCGTTAAGCTCATTAAAATTGTGCTAGACTCGTGCTCGTCAAAAAAATTGTTGCTCAACTCAACTCGTTGCTCGTTAAGCTCACTAAAAATTTATCTTATTTTTTTTAACTAAAAGTAAATTTTAATAATACTATACGAGGGTTAATATTAACATAAATTAAAAAATTTAACTAAAAATATCAAAAGAGTGTATAAATCACTTTCAAAGTCTAAATTTCATACTAACAATCCACAAACACACCAAACTAACATATAAAAACTAAAGGAACAATCCACAAATTAATAATTATTATTTACATTAATTTTTTAATGAAATAATTTTAAAATAATTACTAAAAAATATTTTAAAAAATTAACGAGCTGCTCGCAAACTTTTTGAGTTGAGTCAACCCAAATCAAGCAAGCAGCTCAAGAACTACATAACTCTTTAAGCACCCCTGGCAATGCATGGTAGATTTTGTTGAGGAAACTGTGGGAAAGCTTAAAAACATACCTGGACAGTCTTGCCAAGATATTCTCCCTTTCTCTCCTTCTCAAGAACAGACTGTGAAAAACACAATCAAGTTTTTCAATTAAATGGGGAATAATCAATGAAATGGAAAGAAGAAAGGAATGAAAAAGGACCTGATAAATCTTTCCCGTTGTTATATTATTATCACGCGTTAATTTGATGTCTAGGAAACGCTCATAGTTTCCAAGGTCAAGGTCCACCTTCAATCAAATGCACATCATCATCATCATCATCGTCATCGTCCATCAAACACGAGTGCAAAAAGAAAAAAGAAAAAGAGAATAACCTCGCCGCCATCATCCAGGACAAACACCTCACCATGCTCAAAAGGAGACATTGTACCAGCATCCGTGTTGAGATAAGGGTCTACACACAATGATATCATAACATGGATTTCGTAAAACAAATAAACGAGCTAAAAGAAAAAAGAAAAAAAAAACATTAGAATTTTCATAAGAAGAAAAAAATACCAATCTTAATAGAAGTAACACGAAGGCCGCATGATTTAAGGACAAGACCAATGCTACTTGCAGTCACCCCTTTCCCCAAACCACTCACCACACCTCCTGTAACCAGCACGTACTTCATTTTCTTCTTCTTTAACAAACTGCAGTTAAAACAAAAGAAAACGAATATAATAAGAACAGAGGAAGATCAAAAAGGATGACATACAATAACCATCCATCCAAACAGCCGGTGGCTTTTCTCTTTTGTTCTGCAAAAACCCATTAGAGCATTCGGCAAAAGATTGAAGAAAACGAACCTCTCCTCTCCAACGGTCTTCACAAATTAAAGTAAAAAAAAAAAAAAAAAGCGCGAGCTTTACAATCAGAATCGCAATGAGAATGTGAAAGGCGGGAATGTATGAAATTGAAACTGAAAATCCAAAACCAGAGAGATAATTATAAATGAAAGCAATGGTAATATACCCTTCCTTCGTTCTCTTTCGCCCAAATACTTTTCAACTTGAAGGCGGCGGGTGAATGAAAGTGAAGGAAAGAAAACAATACCCAAAACCCACAGCTGATCCCTTACCCTTTTTATTTCTATTTTTCAACACGAAAACATCAAATAAATAAAATGTACTAATCACTATTATATTATTTATGAATATCTTAATTTCAGTTAATATATTTTAAAATTTTAATTGGTTTAATTTGTTTTTATTAAACTTTAAAGTTTTTTTAAGATCTTTTAGAGTTAAATTAATATTTATTTTAATTATAAAATATATAATCATTTATTTTTAGTAAAAAAAATTGGTTTAAGAAAACTCAACTTTAAGTATTTTTTTAATAAATGATATTCATAGTCGGATTATATTGAATCAAACTTTTAAAGTTTAAATTTTTTATTAATAAGTGGATATCATTATAGATTTCGTTAAAAACCTCTTTAAGCCTAAGTGAAAAAAAATACCTATAACGTTATTGGAATATAAAAACTGAAAGAATTCACCGAAAAAACACAAACACATAGATCCAAAAAATAATTCTAAAAAAATAAATAATACTTTTTAACAGTCGAACACCATTTTTTACATGTGTACTTATTCTTTATTTATTATATTTTATTTTTATATTCATATATAGGTAGACGAAAATAATTTATGTATAAAATATTTATAAAAAATAATCAACAAATCATAGATAGAGTGGTAAAATATTTGCACTTAATTTTGTTAATCACGTACTATATCCTTAAACGCTTAATTTAAATAATATAATTTAATTATTATATTTAAATATAAAAAAAACTCGTATCAAATTAATTCATAACACTAATCCAGTCGAAAACTTTATTTTATACAACTATAGATTAATAACTTTTGAAGGAAAAATTATATCATGGGTCCGTATCACCATGTGTCCATGGGACCGACCAATAAAAACTACCCATCTTTTTATGTCATATTTTTTTTTAAGTGATTTTTTATTTAAAAAATTAAAAAATAATGAGGTGGATAGTTTTTATTGGTCGGTATCATAGATAGCGTGATAGGACTGACCCATGATATAATTTCTCCCGTCGAAGGTTTTTTTTTTTCTCTTTAAAGTTAGGTTTTTAGTTTTAATTAAAAGAAAATATAGATGTTAATGTTTACCTAATTTTTTTTATCTTTTTAATTACAACTTTACCGTACTAGGATTATTTTTTCTTTTATCTATATTTTATTACAAGATAGTTGAGTCACATTCTTTTTCACATTTATTTTAATGAATTTTTATTAAAATGAGAGTTCTGTCGAGTTTTTAGAAAGAAAAAAAATGGAGACATAATATTTGTATAAAAATTCTCTTAATATATACGTATATTTTATGAGATTAATATTCGAGTTTTATACACCTGTAACTTTTAGGACCCATTAACGTGATTAAAGAAGATAATCGTTACTCAATGATATAGCTTAATATCTTTTTCTTTAATATTATCAAAAAAATCGTTTCTTTCGATTCTTAAAATATATCTTAATGAGATATGATATTAAAATATATGTACATATAAAATATGTGCGTCATTAAATAGTTAAAAATATAAAAAATATATAAAGAAAGAGATTTTTGATTTCGTGTTTGGAAAAAGCGTACGAAATATTATATATGAATTATTACTCGTATATAAGTAATGATTTTTTTATAATCGATCTAATTTTAGGGTTTTATTATAAGGGTTTAAAATTTAGAGTTCATGATTAAAACTTGGGTTTAAAGGTAAGTTTAGAATAATATGATTAGAGATTAAGATTTAAATCTATAGAGTTTAAATTTTAATCTAAAATTTAAAATTTTACCAGTAATCCCTAACTTTAAAAATATTATATTTAAATCCTTAATCAGTAAACGAAATTCTTAAATTTTAAAACTAAAACGTTTATATAAATAAAGTTTTCGCGTACCATTTTATATTAAATAATTATCCGTAGCTATAGCATTTGTGCCTGCTAATGTGAAAAGTATTGATAAAGAACAGCTTAAGGCAAGGCCAAAGCATAAAGCGAAGGAATCTTTTCACGCCTGCATTGCTAGTTGCTACTTCCCATGGCCATGGAAAACGTTTTTGGTCTTTGACGAATCAAAGATACCAACTCTAAGAAGGCAAGGCAATGGAGGAGACACATTCACACCTAAACGAACATAATCCGAAATTCGGATCATAATAGGTAGGGATGGACCGAAAGAACGATCGCACCTTTAAAAATTTTAAAATTTACGTATATTTTAAAATCACAAATCAAATTTTATAAATAATATGATTAAACATAAATTTTTAAAAAAATTATTTATGTTTTATTAAAATCATTTATTGAACTCTTAAATTATAATTTTTTTAATATGTTTAATATGAAATTCTATCCTATACTGTGTCCCCAACAATATTTAATTTTAAAGTGAGTAAAAACTGTGGTGTAGGGGCGTGGCCAAAGCCAAACACTGCCTAATCAGTAATGACAAGTACCAATGGATAAAGCCAACACGTCATCACCTACATTATCTTTAGACTTTTAGGGTTTTGTTTTAATTAATACAAAGTATGCCATAGAATACATTATCCCTCACCTAGGTTGACATGGTCGTGTTGGCATTCTACAGGCTTCAACGCTTTTTACTTTTGACAGTTGGGAAGTCGGTTACTGGCGGTTTAGATAGTATACTTTAAATATAAATAATATATTCAAAGTATTAGAATTAGAATTAGAATTAGAATTAGAATTAGAATCTAATTTATGATAAATTGATATAAGGTTCATACGATGAGATTTGAACCAAATGAATGTTAAAAAAAATAAAAATTAAATTTAATATCTAAAAATTTCAAAATCATAACTTATTATATTGTTAAATTAATGAGTTAAAATTAAGAATCGAAGATAAAATATAAATAAAAGATAAAAAAAGGTAGTACGATCCCTCCCAGTATAAACATAATTTTGCCACTATTTGGAAGTTATGTGACCAAGAGAAGTGAGTTAAAAAATTTAAAATATTCGAAAGATATGTATAATAACCATAACCCTTAACCCCTAGTTCTTTACACCTTAATTACAAAATAGATAATTTATACTCGATACGATACATACAATAATAGTACAATCCACATGTGAAGTTCAGCCAAACCCTCCTAAGATAGTAAAATTATAACATACCTCACTTTGATTTTTATAGAATTACAATGGATTTATATTTTTTTGATTTAGTTAATTTAAAAATTAATATTATAAATTAATAATAATTAAAAACCGATTTTATCAAA
This sequence comes from Abelmoschus esculentus, assembly GCA_035048815.1. Taxonomy (NCBI): domain Eukaryota; kingdom Viridiplantae; phylum Streptophyta; class Magnoliopsida; order Malvales; family Malvaceae; genus Abelmoschus; species Abelmoschus esculentus. The sequence continues at coordinate 1,870,525 of JAUCBN010000043.1, forward strand.
ATTTTGATTATTTGTTCTTAATTTTTATAATATAATCATCGATATTTAATTTATTAATCAATTAATTATTTTTAATATGATCGTTTATTTTTTTTAATTTACATGGTTTGAGTGTCGAATCAACCTATTTTTAGTCAATATAATGATACGGTCAATCCAACCTAATTTTTTTTATTACTCTTTTTGTTTTCAAGGTTTTACTTTAATTAATTCGGACCATCTCGTATTGCACATCTAGCTTGGATGGATAAGTCTCTCGATAAGAATTTTTTACATACACGTTTTAAACTCGAGATTTACTTAAACAAAATTAAATTGTTTATCACTCGAGCTAATCCTATTAATTCAATTCGGTCTAAATTTTAATTACTAACTGATTGGGCAAATTCGCATGTAGACCAACAGGCAACAACTTGTGCATAATGTCGAAAGTGTATGTGAGTCATCTTTCATCTTGCAAAAGAAAGTACTTTTTAATTGTAAAAGAAGTAAAATTGAGTTTTCGAATAAATTTAATTGTACATGTACATAGCGATGCACATATATATTTCTACATGCATATATGTAACAGTGGACAACGTATATGTTAATTCTAATTTTAATGACTTTCTATATGTATATACGATATACATTATATTTCTTCAAACATCGAGAGAAAACCACAGAAAAACCAACATAAAACAAGAGCAAAATTAAGGGAAAAGTATACTACTAATCTTAAAATGTTGAAACTCACAGCACAATACTGTGTTCTGCTTAGGGTTACATAGCTCAAACTCAATACAGTAATATTTTTGTAGCTTGTGCTCAACTCCAGAAAGAAACCATGTTCTCTGATCTCATTCAAGTAGCCAAAAGTATGTTAGTACCCTAAACGCATTATATTCTAACATATAATGTTGGTAATAAAGATTCATGAGGAACTGAACCAGTGAGAATAAGTGCAGAGAAAGGACTAAGGAGCAAGAACAAAAAGAAATAAACAAGTTGTCAGGACAACACTGACCTGCACAGTAAGGTGTTCATATTTCTTCTCAGTTTCTTTCCTGGATACCTCAAGAATTGATCTCTCCAGATCCCACTTAGCCTTAAGTTCAGCCTGGAAAGAGCATAGTCACTCAGCAAGTCATAATACAAATTTCAACCAACAAACAGAAAGCTTTAGAAGTGCACTTAATGTATGCCAAAAACATCATGATTGTAGATAGAACTAATGTTCCTAAAAGGTAGAAAATAAACAAGAGTTGGAGAAGAAATTTTCCTGTTTCAGTTTTGTATGGAAAACCCATATTATTAGTAAGACAACAGGGGGGGAAAGTTCTCATAAATACTTTTTGGGCTGCCTCCTAGTGTTATCAGTTATTTTAGATGTGGAAGAGCTCGAGCAAAGGAAAACTAGGTTAAACTCGATTCTTTTACACCCCTAAAACGTGTTCATTGATTGACAAAGTAGATTCATTCATGCAGACAAAAGTGCTTCTTCCTTTCATGCAGTTGCAGAGACTACTTCCTCTGATTTCAAAGAAGATTCATTCTCAAGTTCAGAAGCCCTCTCTCTAAGTTATACAAGCCCTTTTTCTAAAGATTTCTTCAAATTTTCAGCCTTCAAATTAATTAAAACTAATCCCAAGGTTAACTATTCCAGCCAGCCAGCCAGCACCAACAAAACAAGAGCAGAACACAAGAGGCCACCACCACCCAACAAATCTCCTCCCTTGCCTACTGTATCACATTCTCTATCTTTCCATGATTCTCTCCCCTTATTCTAGGTTGTATCAATTCATGATTTGCATTAATTATTAATAATTAAGGGTTAAACCAATGCCAAGTGGCTAAGAACAAAAAGGAAAGCGGGTGTCAAGGTCACCCCTCGTGGTGTAGTTACAAAAAAGTAATGCCCTTCACAAGAGGTTGGTTGTAATGGCAGACCCCAACCTCCCCATGTTCCCTTCCACCCTCCTTCGTCCCCACTTTCCTCCCTTTTATATAACCCCACCCTTCCCCCTTCTCTCCATCAATCCGCTCTTCCCCTTCATTCCTTGTGTTCCCTTTCTCTCCCATCATTTCTCCTTGCTGTTGCAGTGCACCCCTACAGAAAACAAGAAGAAAGGAAAGAAATATGTGTTCCTCTAAGGCTAAGGTGACCACAACTGGTACTGCTACGGTTGAGATAACACCGATTGCCGTGGCTAGGATCAATGGCCGTCCGGTTCTTCAGCCTACTTGTAACCGTGTTCCTAGCCTGGACCGTCGTAATTCGTTCAAGAAAAATATACCACCTATCTATACTCCACCACCTCAACAGTTAACATCGACTCCGATTGCCCCGGTTAAGCGAGGGAGTGATCCGAATGGATTGAACACGAGTTCGGATAAGGTTGTCGTTCCTAGAAGTAGTAACAGAACCTTGGAGAGGAAGAAATCTAAGAGTTTCAAAGAGGGTACGGGGAATGGATTGTCTTTTTGTGTCGATTCGTCGTCGTTGAGCTATTCGTCTTCTTTGCTGGTCGATGCTCCCGGGAGTATCGCTGCAGTCAGGAGGGAACAGGTGGCTCTTCAACAAGCACAAAGAAAGATGAGAATTGCACACTATGGAAGATCGAAGTCGGCGAAATTCGAATCACAGGCTGTTCCTCTCGACAACAACAAGTCTGCCGAGGAAAAGAAGAGATGCAGTTTTATCACCCCCAACTCTGGTACTTGTTCTTGTAATTCTTCATTTGCAAACTTCGGCAATTTCATGGAAATTTAAATGATTTGTTCTTCAATGCTTAGATCCTATCTATGTGGCGTACCATGATGAAGAATGGGGTGTTCCAATTCATGACGACAACATGCTGTTCGAGCTGTTGGTTCTAAGTGGTGCTCAAGTCGGCTCCGATTGGACTTCGATCTTGAAGAAACGTCAACATTTCAGGTCATCATTCTTTTTGTCGTCGCCTTCATCATCGTTGTGGTCATAGTTTTAAGGCTGACATAATTGTTGTTTTAAACGTTCAACAGGGACGCATTTTCAGGGTTCGATGCAGAAACCGTAGCCAACTTCACTGAGAAACAAATGACCACAATCAGCACTCAATACGGCATCGACATAAGCAGAGTTCGAGGGGTCGTTGACAACTCCAACCGTATTCTCGAGGTAAATTCATTTTGGCACTTGAAAAATATACAAATTTGCTACTAAAAGTAAAAGCAGTAGCCATGGCCCATATCATTACATTCATGGCCGATTAGTACAACAATTCACATGGTTTTGTGTTTGTCATATGAATGCAGGTTAAGAGGGAGTTCGGTTCGTTCGACAATTATATATGGGGATTTGTGAATCACAAACCATTGTCAACACAATACAAATTCGACCACAAGATCCCGGTTAAGACATCAAAGTCGGAAAGCATAAGCAAGGACATGGTTAGAAGGGGATTCAGATATGTTGGACCAACTGTCGTCCATTCCTTCATTCAAGCTGCCGGTTTAACCAACGACCACCTCATCACATGCCACAAGCACCTCCCTTGCACCTTGTTAGCCATCCAGAAGCACCCGGCAGTCCACTCACTCCCCGACGAAGATCTATAAACAACAACAATTTGACATTTAGACGTACATATCCAAGCAACAATAATGCATTTCATGAGGGTCGAGGACGACTTGCGACGACGTCAAACTAATCGTCCCCCAGATGCATACACATAACTAAAAAGTACCTAAAACCCAATTTCTAACTTCTTTTGTGTGATTATCATCTATAACTTGTGACTCAAGAAAAAGAAAAAAAAAAAGAAAAAAGATGATTAGAGATAAGATATGCTGTGGGGCAAAGAGCATGTGCCAATGCATGTGCAAGTTTCAAGTTCAAAGCTTAAATGCAAAATGCAAAAGGGGCAGGAGCATGTGTGGGATGTCAGTTGCTTTTGAGAATCCATGTGAGATTGGCATAATTATATGTATTTTGCTTTCTAAACAGCACAACCTGTGGTAGACTACTGCTTCCGACCAGCATCAGATTCTTTACTTTGTAATGGACCACCTCTGCCATTTTCCTTTTTTTCATTTTCATTTAGGGGTTTGAGTTATAACTAAGCTCTTTTTTGGTGTGTTTTTACCTAATTGTTGGGTTGAATTTGACTTTGGGGGGAATATTAATACCTCGAATGGGTCTTGGTTTGGGGTTTCCCCCCCATTTCTATGTGATTTTGAAGTGTTTGCTTAGAAAATACAGTTTAAAAAAAATATTGGTTAAGTTTACAGATAACTAGATAAGTCTATGTTTTCCATGCCATGTGCCTGCTGTCCTTTTCCAGCCTCATTCTTCTTTCTCTCAATTATATGTAGTGGGATGTCAATAATTACAATCTACATTATTTTTCAAGTAAATGATTAGTCCATGTCATGTGGGATAACCAGCACACAATTCTTTTAGATATTTTTCTTATCATAAGACAGAATAAAGTAGAAACAAAAAGGTTATACATCACCATTTATAAACTTGAATGATAAACATATTGATATTATCAATATCAATATGTTTATCATTCCAATTTGCCCATCTCCTTCGCATCATATCTATCTCCCACAATTTTCTCACCGCCTTTCTATGTCATAACCTGTTAACTTGTCATTCTCGGAGCAAACATAAAACATCCCATTACAAACAAGTCCAGCACAAACGACACCAAAATCTACATGCAGCTTCTGAATTCAGGGGTTCATCCCAAGATCCAAGACCTCCAACAGTAATCAACATGAATCTTTTACAGCCCTTTGCATTTGCTTGTTCACTGTATGATTTTCTATTCGGTAATGATGAAGGCTCATTTACATCAAAAGCATTTCTGTACTGACGTCTGAGTGAAAGCCTGTGAGGATCCTCATAAACATCTGACACCCCACCAGCTCGTGATCTAAGAAACTGCTTATCATGTCGATTCTGATGGGTTTGGAGGATCGAGAAATCTTAACAGACCTCGGATACCCCTAAAATAGGCATGATCTAGCCATATCATCCTTCATACTGGAAACCGAGAACATGAACCTTCCTATGAGGATATCAACATCAATCCTATGCCATTGATGTTGAGACACATCCAGTGCATGTATCTCCCCAGAGCAATGGCCATATTTGACAGCTCCAAAGAGAAACAACCATGGCCTTTGACATAAACCTTCTTGCCTCATCTTTAATCTCATTCATCCATTTTACTTTTCAAGCGTTTGTTTTATTTTCTGTTGTATTTCTATTATTCAATACATTATTATTTTACTTTTTATCATCTCTGATCGTTATATTTGTAACAGACGAAACCCCTATAACCATATCCTTTTCATCCCTTCAATTCTACGCTTCTTTTTCATCAACTTCTAGCTCCTCACAAGTTATGCTGCTCTTGATTTATGATTTCATGGTTCAACTGAAGTTGTTTATCTTAGGAGTGACGCATTTGCTGCTCTTGACTGTTACAACAATGTACTGTTGGATGGAAAATCCATGCTAGTTGAAATTGTTGGTGCCAATGCAGAATCCCCTGTTTCTGCTCGTGTTAACTTGGCTTGTGATGACCCCCTAGAATCTAAGTTTTAATCAGAATGATTCACCCACCAGTTTCTGGATCTTGTTGCAGCCGTGGTGGGGGTATGACCGTGAGGGGTGGTTGTGGTGGTAGAGGCCTTGGCCTTGGAAAAAGGAAGCCTGTAGAGAAAAGTCAGGAGATGATCTTGACAAGGAGCTTGAGAACTATCCTGCCGAAGCCATGAATGTTTCCTGAAGTTTCAGACCATATGGAATTTTAACAGTGTATTTGCCCAACTGTTTGTACAAAAATTGGTGCCGACCTGTAGGTAGCCTGCTGGATGGTTTAGTTTTGGTTTGGTTATTAGTTTTTCAAGCTTTGATGGGTTTCTGTTGTTACGTAGGTAGATTTGAAAAGCCCATTATGCTTACATTTAAAAATGGATAAATTACATAAATGGTCACTAAACTATGTTAAAATGATTTTTTAGGCACTGAATTATAAAAAAACTATTAGACTAATTGAATATTACATTGATTCATCGTACGTTATAAATTATTGATAAATATTAAAAATTTTAATGATTATTTTTTAATTTAATAAATTTAATGATTATTTTATGTTAATTTTATAAAGTTTAATATCTATTTTATAATTTTTAAAAGTTTAATGATCAAAAATAAATATATAAAATTATAATATATAATTTTTTGGTTAATTCGGTTAATTAACCGATTTCAAACCAAATTAACCGATAACCAAAATTTTAAAAAATCATTAACCGCTAACAAATTTAATCTAAAATTAACCAAAAAATTTTAATCCGATCAGTTAATTCGGTTAGCCAAAATTTTGAACACCCCTACTCAAAATTAAAGGGTATAAACCCTAAATACCAAACATAGGACGATAGTTATTGAATATTTTTATATAAAATATTTGAATTATAATTAAAAAAAATTGATACACAAACAAATATACTTTTTAATTTTAGGGGTAAAAATTTTAGTTTAGAGTTTAAAGTATAAGGGTTTAAGTTATATAATTTAAAATTTAAAATTGATATTTAATATTTAGTGTATAGAATTTAAAGTTTAGTTTTTTAGAGTTAAAAATTTAAGATTTGAATTTTTATAGCATAAATACGTAAACGTATCAAAATTTTACTTTTATAATTAAATATTTTCGTTAAAGTTTTAATTATTAATTTTATTCTAACCTTTAATAAATCAATCTATTTTAAAGCACTTGATTGAATTGATCTCACAAATTAATCAATATCAACTCAGTTAATGTTGAAAAATTATATCATGGGTCAGTCCTACCACGTGTCCATGGGACCGACCAATAAAAACTACCCATCTTTTCATATCATATTTTTTTCTAAGTGATTTTTCACTTGAAAAATTAAAAAATAATAAGGTGACTAGTTTTCTCGTTAATGTTACTAGTTAAACAAAATAATAAAATCACACAATCCTTCTTTATTTTATATAATTATTTATTAAATATTTCTATAACTATATATTTTTATATTCTTTCTTTTTATCAATTTAATAATAATAAATCAAAAGAAAAAGGAAAAAAAAAAGTGGAAAAAGGTAAGCAAGTAGCTGGGCAGGCCAGGCCTAGAGCAGTGTAAAGGAGTAAAGAGTAAAGGAGTGTTTGTCTTCCTCATCTTCCTCCTCCCAGCTTTTCCAAATGTTGTGAAACAAATAAACAAGAAATGTTAATGAATGATGAATTGTTCTGGGTTCAGACTCTGAAGTTAACTTCCTCACAGTCATTTTACGTGTATTCTTCTGACAGTACTACGAACTGTATATAAACAAACAAACAAAATCTGAATTCAGAGCAAAAACAAAGAAATCACGGTAACAATGGGTTCCGAGCAGAACAGGTTCCCACAGCAAGAACGGGTACGTCTTATTTTCGCCGTATCTTGTTTAGATCTGTTCACTTTTTGCTACCAATTCCGTCTCAGATCTGATTTTTGTTCCACTGCTTGTTACTCTATCGTGCTCAGATTTGCTTGCTACTTGTAATGCGGTGTTCTTGTTTTTTTTTTTTTAAATAGTGATTCAATTGGAGAAGGAGAAGAAAAGTTTATCTGAGCTGGGACCATTTGATTGAGACCTACATAGATGAAATGCTGGATTCATTGGTGTGATTAATTTTGGATTTGTGCTTTTTTTTTGTTGTTGAATTGTCGATAGTTATCAGTTTTTTTTTTCTTTAATCGTACGTATGTACTTGGTTTCTTGCTCTCTTTGTTCATCCATAGATCCAGCTACTTCACCACTTCCTCAGTTGAACTGTTTAAGCTACGTAGATTCCTTCTCTTGAGTCTATACGTGATTTACCTTATCTGCCTTTTTCGTTTCCTGGAAAACGAAAACCTAACATTGGGAAGAATTTCAGCTGGATTGTAAATCCAACTCTGATAAAAGCTCAAACTTGCTAATACCGACAGTGCAAATTTACTTAACCATGCCTAAAGTTAAGCTTTAAGAATGCATTCTTCTAACCATGTTCTCATTTTCTTTTACCTTTTACCTTAAGTCCTCGTTCTTCAAGGAACATGAGTTTTCTGTTCTGGGTTTGATTAAATAGTGCTCTCTTGGGCATTTATAGAAAAAAAAAATGGAATGTTTTCTGTTTATATTTGAGTATAACATGAATTTATTATGATTATATAGTGCTTTCTTGTGCATTTTAAATAAAATATTTCCCGAGCATATTATAGCCTCTTGATTTTTTTTGTACATGGCTTATGAAAAATCTGGGTATTTTTTTATATGCATTGTCTTTTAATGTTGAAGTGGATGTAGGGACATTTTTAGTGCTTGTTTATATGTTTCTGAGTTTGTCTGGATTTTGAGAAAATTATGAGGGCTAATGATTATAACTTGTTTAATTTCATTTATTTTTGTTTTTTATTATCTGACATAATCCTGCGATGTATAATCTTGTTGCTAGCAGAAGAGATGGGGAGGATGTTGGGGGGCATTTTCCTGTTTCAGTTCACAGAAAGGTGGAAAGCGGATTGTACCTGCGTCTCGTATGCCTGAGGGCAATGCATCAGCTGCCCAGCCCAATGGTTCTCAAGCTGTTGCCGGGTTGACCAATCAAGCTACTACATTAGTTCCATCGCTTCTAGCACCGCCTTCTTCCCCAGCATCGTTTTCTACTTCCGCCCTCCCGTCAACCGCTCAATCACCTAGTTGCTTCTTGTCATTATCAGCTAACTCACCTGGAGGGCCGTCGTCCACAATGTATGCCACTGGACCATATGCACATGAGACACAACTAGTTTCTCCTCCTGTTTTCTCAACTTTTACAACCGAGCCTTCTACCGCTCCTCTCACTCCTCCGCCCGAGTTGGCCCACCTGACTACCCCTTCTTCACCTGATGTCCCTTTTGCTAGGTTCTTGACCTCTTCTGCGGATCTTGAAAGTGCCAATAAGAATAATTATATTGCTTCAAATGATCTTCATTCTACATATTCACTTTATCCAGGCAGTCCTGCCAGTGGCCTCAGATCACCAATCTCTACTACTTCAGCTGACTGTTTGTCGTCTTCCTTTCCTGAACAGGAGTTTCCTCCACAATGGGATCCTTCGGTTTCTCCCCATAATGGAAAACACTCTAGGAGTGGTTCTGGCAGGCTATTTGGGCATGATGTATCTGGTTCCTCCATAGGGTCTCAAGATACTAATTTCTTTTGTCCTGATACATTTGCAAGATTCTATCAGGATCAGAACCCACTTCCTCATCCTGGTGGGAGATTAAGTGTTTCGAAGGATTCGGATGTTTACCCTACCAGTAGCAGTACGCATCAAAACAAGCAGAGTAAAAGTCCTAAGCAAGATGTAGAAGAATTGGAAGCTTATAGAGCTTCCTTTGGATTTAGTGCAGACGAAATAATCACTACTACTCAATATGTGGAGATTACTGATGTTACAGACGATTCGTTTACAATGACACCTTTTCCCATTGATAAACCTGCTTTAGAAGAAAGTATGGAACTTGCATCGTTTGCCAAAGGACCAAAGGCAGAGAGGTTACAGGAAAACTCTCCAGGTGATATGAAACGAAAATCAAAACCTGATCCTGTCAGTTGGGCTGGACACCGTGATGTGCAAGTGTCATGCAATGGATATGAAGGTAAAGTGTCTGTTATTTGATCTAAAGTTCATTTATTACTCTAGCTCTGGTTGGTTGTCAAGAAATAGTGGGACCTCTATTTTACTGAAAATTCTTGGCATCTTCACATTTAACCTTCTAAGCATTTTGGATATCATCTATTACATAGTTTCTAAATAGTAAATAGAGCATATATATATATATATATATATATTAAATTTCTGGGTGATAATTTGTGGCATTAGTGTTCCGACTTTATCCTGAGCATCTCGACTGCTTTACCCACTGTAATAGGAATCTCACACATTCAAGTTACTGTGCCCTGTCACACGAAAATCAATAACATTCTCCCCTAATATGGTGCAGATCACAAGTCAAGGAGGCAGGTGGATGATGTATTTGGATCAAGTACACCTATCAGCCATCCCTTGACCGATGAAGAGGATGTTGTACTTTTGAAGAAGTGTTCGTCTAGGAGCAGGAAATATCAACTGGGCCTTTCATGCTCTGATGCAGAGATCGACTATAGGAGAGGAAGAAGCTTAAGAGAACGTAAAGGAGATTTCGAATTCCATGACTAAAGACCCAACCAACTGGAGAAACAAGTAAGTTGTCAGCTGCTTCCAGATGTAGTAAAACTTGGGTATAACTTGTGTTAATGGTTCTTTCTTTTCTTTTCTTTTCTTTTGTGGTCCATCTCCGGGTCGTCGACCTAATTGTCGTCTCTGATTACGAGTGTAATTCTGTTATATTGACCCTAGAGCTTCCTGCTTATCACTATGATTTACATGTTTTGCAATGCATGTAATTATATTTATATTATACTTTTTTTTGTAAAATGCAATTTACAGCTGAGTTTACATTTTCTGTGGTGCATGTATTTGTATGTGTGGAGGGTTGCAGACATAACAATAACAGTCTTTCACATCATTATGAACTTAGTTCTGATAATCAAAATCAAGACATCACTAGCAGTCCGAATGGGCTAATCTTACGCCACCCTATCACGATTCAGTTAACTAACCGTTATTAAGCCGGTTCAGTTAAATGAGTTATGGCAGTTAAATGAATTATGGCCATAACGGTTCAATTGATATTCGATTAAACCGTTCGACTCTAGTCATTGTGCACACCACCATCCAGATCTCGGCACCGGCATGGCATCGCCATTGATTTTCAACAGTGGCATGCCAATGTATCACCCTGGATCTGGGTGGCTGAATTCAACCTGCAAACTTTTCGCACGCTCAAGGACCATCTGAGATGGAATAAGCTTGCTATGAGGTCACGACCTCGTTTCTCAGACCAAACTTGCCACGACATTAAAAGCATACAAAAAAGGAGGGAGAAATGAAATAGAATAAAATAGGAAAGAGGGAAATGACACTTTTTTTTTCTTCTAAAGTAATAATATACTTATTATAGAATTTATAATTTTTAACGAATTAATAATCTGTATTATGCATGCATTTACACATTCATTTATAAATTGTTTTCATGTTTAATATTTAAATTATTAATATTAGAAATCCAGTTTTTAAAAGAAAAAGTTATTGCTTAATTAATTTTAAATGTTCAACATATAGTTTAAATAATTTAAATATATTTATTTTTAAATATCTTAAAGATTGTCCCAATCTGAGGAATTTTCTTCTCTTTTAATCTATCTTCTTTCTTTCTAAGTCCATAACATACCTTTAAATGATATACATAATCATAATATGTAGTGCACATAGAGCCAGCCGACTGTGTTGCGAGCAAGAGGAATGAAAACCCACATCATCTAAATTTTATTACTTGCAGAAAACAGCAACGTACATAAAGAATTGAGCTCAGAATTCATTCTATATTTTCCCTATTGATTAGGGGCTTCATTCAGACAAAATTCCCACTGCCCTACACTGAATCTCAAAAGAATACAAAGTATGTTGCTGTCAAGTACATAAATCTGCCTGGATTTACATACAAAGCATCTTCATGATAGATTGATTTAATACCTGAGCACTTCCACCATACCCCGAGCTAAAGAAGCAGGGATCGAGAGAGATTCCCCCAAATATACTTCAAACCACCTTTCTGCCACCACAAGGCGAATAGGTTCAAGTTGTTGGCCTTGTCATGGTGGATAAACCACGCCCTACAGGAATGACTCCTTGAAAGCCTTCACTTGATTCTTCCTCTTCTAAGGAATCTGCAAACAGTTTTTTAAAAACAGAGTAAGTAAAAATGAATACTAGAAAAGGAGAAGACAGTGTAGGTCCCACTGTCTATACTGTTATCGAACAGATACTGATCAAATTATTACATATTATATTTTTGTACGATTTTAGTCTCCATTCCCTGTCCTACGTGCGCAAATATTGTCCATAGGATTTTATACCGTTTCCCATGTCCATATCTAAGCTTCCCAAATTTGCCAATAACCAAGTTTCCAGAAACTAGCTCATTTGTTTTAGGAATTGACAACTGCTTTCAGATTTATCAGGTTCAAGGCCGTTAAATCGAGGCGTGACCTCACCTGTAGTATCATCACCGGCATTAGCCCCTGCAATTCCAATACACGAGTATAAAGAATCTTCATCCACTTTCAGCTGGTCATAAGCAAGGTAGATGTCTTCGATAGTAGCTGTCTCGTAGAGAAATGTAAGCTCTTTGATGCATGATATGTCCTGAATCCCAAAGAAAAGAATTTTGGAATTTATTACCATGACCATGAGACTAAAAGTATTGGTACCTCTTTTTCACAATAAAACAAGTTTCAAACATATAGACTGAACTATCCCACTTCATTTCACCTTTCTAGGAACAGAAGAAGCTTGTAGGTGAGCCAACAATCCAAGCCAATATGCATTTGACTTTATTTCTGCTTCATGTCTCATTAAAAGAGTCCGCTTTGCCTGCAGATTTAAGCATTGCATTTATAAACTTAAACAAATGAAAGCTAGCTCTGCCTAAATTCTATTTTTTTTTCTTCTCGTATGAACCACATTTTTCACGACAATTTCAAATTACGTCGTAACATAAAATAACACATTAAGTCATAATACTTGTATAAGAACTAACCCTCTCCAGTTCCCGTGGAGAAATCTTGTTGGTATGTAAACCTCTAAGAACATTCTTGCAAGCATCAACAGCTTTATATACCTGGAAGTTAATCCCAAAAATTAGTGATGAGGCCAAAAAGACAATAATAATACCTACAAAAACAGAAAAAAAGAAAGGATCAATTGCCCACCTTGCTTGGAGTGGATGTTACAGATATCACATACCATCCAAGCTTAAGTCGATCAAACAAGTTCAACTCAAATGATACATCATATGTTAACCCAAGGGAGTCCCGTACTGTTGTAAAAAGCCTGTGTCAAGTTGGGTAGAATTTGCATTACATAACTTCCAAAGGTAAGTATGGATTTGTTAGGGTAAAAACTCAGAACATAAACAAAAATTATATTTCAACTAACAATTGCAGGTGATTAACCTAAAACTCCTGACTGCAATTTCACAGCTTGGTGTTTGTCTAATATAACAGTGAAATGCGGTACAAGTTACTGCAGCAAACAATAATTGAATGCTTTGCAGACTGCTAAAAAATGCATTTTCTATCAACTCAGCATCACTTGATCATTATATGCAATTGGCTAAGAAGAATTACCTAGAATTTATAACCTCGGCTAATAGCCCCATTGTTATGCCATAGAAAAGTGGATGACCGCGAAGTTTTCTTTGCAGATCCTTATGAACATCGTTTCCCTCCTCATAATGGACTTGTGCTTCTGCAAAGTAAACGACCAGCCAGACCAGCCATGAGTGATGAAAATTATATTTGTTTAAATTTCAAGGAAAACACACCACATTTCACATGAATATCACACAAAAGTATTTGAGAATATATGTTTTATGTCATTTCTTCATTTAAAGACCATTTGAATTTATTTAACTTATATTCTGCTATACTGACAAATCTATAGGCTCAGACAATAAATGAGCACCCATTTGGCTCACAAGTAAACTGAAAACATGGCCCATAACAGTATGTCAGTATCTATAGTCAATTGTGGCACTTCACAGCTCCAAAATACAATTCAGCTCTATCTAAAAGAAGCGTCACAAAACACACTCATTTTACTTCTTCCCTCTAAGAAACCAGGTTGAATACTTAACTACGTTATAATAAGAAGGGATAGGAAAAGCAAAGGCAAAATGAAAGATAGACTAAATCACTATGCTCAAGCTGCTATAAAATGGAATTGCTCTTTTAGCAAAATACGCAAATGGTTAAAAGACCAGGGTCAGAACAACAACAGCTATATTATTCACAACAGCTTAAGCTCGAGTGTTATCACTGATCAACTAGAACTGTTGCATAGGTCTGGTCACTCACATTCATGGGACGAAATCTCTCAGGACCGCACTATGGGAATCAAGAATCAAGTTCTACACGTGCACTGTTAGAGCACATGCTTGTCAGATACACTGATATCAACTGTAATGATCTGGCTCTAAGCAACAACCTTTTCAGGCTTATGCGACTCTGCAAACCTAGAACTCAAGTTGTTTCAACTTGGAAATAAATGTAATTGACTATAACTCATACGAGTCTCAATATTCACATTCACATTGATATAATATATGAGATGGGCTATAACAGTCCCATCAACTCAAATCCTCGATGTCCTCACTAAGACCTCACATCTTAATCACAATTAAGCTCCACGCCGCAAAATAAGATCTTACCAATATGACATGAGAGCCCAGACTGGCAGGGAAGTGCTATTACACCGACTTAACAACTCAAGTTCAACCACCACTCACCAAGCAAGTTAAATACCCTAAACCATGTTACCCTCCAAGACTAAGCTCAAGTTGTTCTGAATGATTGTGTAGATCCCATACAAGGGTATCATAGTTCACATTCATATTCAATGACTCAATGTTCAGTTGGTTGCCACAGTTCATACACCTACATTTCAATCCCCTCAACAGCAAGCTTGATGGAATGGCTTTTAAGTTAAAAACTCTTCACACCTTTTGACTGTTCTTTTATTAGTATTTAAGATTGAACACTGTACAACCTTGCATTCCCTAGCAATCCAAAGAGCCAAAGAACTGAGATGGAAAATAATATCCAATTCTAACTTCTAAGCATAATTAGAGGACTCACCATCAGCAGCTGCAATATCAGAAACCGACTCCAACAGGTCTTTCCCATCAATTGTAAAACCCCATCGGTTAGGTGCAGGGCCAGAGATATATGCACAAGCCCTTTCATCAGTGTCCTTCAAGAATACCTATTTGAAAGAATATAAACACGTCCGTTTGAAGAAAACTATATGTAAAGATCTTCTAGGAAAAAACCAACAGGGTGCATGATAAATGTGCAGATGAATTCCAGAAATGTTTCCCAAATATTGCATGCACAAGATGAGACTATAACTAGAGCAAAGGTCTTACTTGTTGAGACTGCAAGTCAGATGGAGAATTTCGAAACAAGATCGGACTAAATTCATCCTCACTTTCAGAGTTTCTTGATGCTCTAACTGTTCCCAGGTAATCAAGAATACAAGACTCGATCTCCTCCTCTGAGAAGTCCCCTACAATACTTACCTAAACAATGAAGGCAAACAGATTTAGATTTAAAAAAAATGATCGTTTGGAATGTCAGCTTCAGTGAGAAGATTTGAGAATGAATATTTACCTCCATATTATCACCTACAAACTGATTCATGACAGCATCTTTCACAGATTTGAGTGTTAAATTTTGTAATGATTTTGGAGTAGGTTCAACAAAGCGCTCATCATCATTCATCATTGCTAACATGAGTTTGTGAGCAGTTGAGCGTTCCAAACTCTTTGGAATAGACCGATAGTAGGACAAATACAACTGTCTAGCTCTATCAAAGGCATCCTCGACCCAGACACTATGCTGCAAATCAGAAGCCATCATTATTACAACACAGTACATATCATAATTTCATAACTTTATGATGAAAATCAAGCATTCAATAAGAACAACTCTTTCTCGGAATTAATATGTTTTTCTTAACACGATAACTTGTAAATAAAAAAGAAAGATCAAAAAATATAGATATAGTTAACAATATGTGATACCTCAAGCACCATATGAAGTAACTGGAAAGCAGCACGCATCCCATTGTCTCTCAAAGTAAAACGGAACTCCATTGCAATAAATTCCTCGGTGGACTCCAAGGAGCAATTTATCAGGTGATTCACACAAAAAAGTTCCACCTGGGAATCACATTAAAATACACATAAGATTAATAATAGGTGGGAAAAGGAGGCTTAGAATTTTTAGCGAGATTATAACAGAGTGACAACAGTAGCAAATGGGATCAAATTAACTAATTACTATAGATACAGATGAGAGAATAGAATATATGATCATTGCAAAAGGAAGAGGGCAACAGGAAGTTATCCTCAATTTTTCATTTTAGTAAAAAGACCAAATATTTTATCATCAATCATCATGCATTTCCATACTCTTTTTCCCAGTGAGCAACTGTTTAAAATAGATACCCAATGAAGGGTACAAAGCCTGGAAAATAATCAAAATGTCTATTTAAGAAGTGATAAGAACAGCAAAAAGAAAAACGACCTGTTCCCTCGAGAAGTTGCCAACTCGACCACCCTCACTGAGAGTTCGAACACCTACGACTACAGCTCCTTTTGAATCGGAAGATTCAGCAGCTCTTCCCCCACCCACTATGAGCCGCATTACACCTCCCCTGGCTTCATTTTTTGAGATCTGAGCAAAGATAAAGGTTTCATATGGATAAATTCATGAACAATTCCATGTGGGAGAAAAACTGGTCTAATCGACCAGACATATTGTTGTTTCTAGATACATTTAATGCATCCATAATCAATGTAATCAGACATTAAATTTCATCCGCCAATCAAAGCGTACCTAATTAAGGACGTCATGCAAAGCTACATACATACTGAATTAGTAATAAATCTAGTCTACATTTAGAAGTTAAAAAGATCTACCTGCCTTGACAATAAATTACTGTCAAGGGAAAAAGAAAACTCAAGGAATAGCCGAGGATGAGACATCTCAACAAGTAAATTCAAAAACACACACACAACTTACAAACATTAAGCAAAAACTACTACATGGAAAAACAAAATACTCAAATCCACCCATATCAGATAGTGCTATGACACAAATTTAGTCAAAAAGTAAATAAAAGCATTGGGTACCTTATAATTTACAGGAATTCCATTAGAAAGACGGAGTTGAGTAATCCCTGTTTCCTTGTCTTGCAATTTTGTGACACTAATTTCAGGGCTAAGAGGAATAAAAGAAGGCATCTGTTGCAGTCTTAACTCTTGCAACTGCTGTGGAGATATTAATTCTTTTGGCACTTCAAGCTGCAGAAAAAGGGAGGTTTAGCAGTGACCTTCCTTGAATATACTTCTGTAAAGATAAAAGCAAACACAATTCAAAGTGACACTTAATATAATTACAGAAAAAGACCTCAGGCTCAGCTTCAATAGGTTCTATCAATCCTGACTTTATAGCAGATGTGATCTCGGTTGAGGTTATCTTGAATTCAGCTTCACCAATGCCATCGACATGGACTTTATTTGGAACACATGCAACAACTGCTGCAGGAAGGGGTGCGGTAGGTTTTCCAAAATCAGAGATAAATTCTAATACCTGTGCACCAATAGAGTTGACCTACATGACAGAACAGTTAAAAAAATGCTCGTAAGGAATTTGTTTTAATTTTAAAATTGTGATATTAATTGCCAAGAAAAGAGTAAAATCACATATTTCAAACAATCGCTTAAAGTTACACCAGCCTTGAGCACTAGTACCACATGGAAAGCCCAAATCTATAAATCAATTTGTACTTCTTTCCCAAGAATGATTAAACCTTCCACCCAAATCATGTTTGGGCAAATGCCAAGAATGAAGGAATTTAAGAACTATGTTCCATTCATAGCAACCAGATTTATCATGGTATTCAGGAGACAAAAATAGAGCATTACAGGAAAAGACAACTAAAAGCCATGGTGAAATTGTCCGTATATGTCCAAGATGCATACATTTCATAAAGATGGAAAGAAAAATTGTGTGTAGGATTATATTATTCCCAAAACATCCTACCAACATTAGTTTCACTTCCCTTGCAGAGGCTAGAATCATTAACTTACTTCTTCAAGAGTAACTGTTCCGGCAACAGCCATCAAACACTCATGTCCTTGTGTTTGATCCATAACTATATGGCCCAGTGCATCGCTTTCCATAATGAAATCCAAATTGTCAACTGACGATACATTGTCAATCATAGCTGCAAGATGTTCACTATCTTTCAACAGTGCATCCATATAGCGAGTCAATTCACCCTTAGTAACACCAAATTCCTTGAGCCTTCGAACCTGTGAGCAACGCAGTATATTAGGATTTAAAGCCATCTGAAGTGAATCAATCAAAACAATATTCTACCATAACCCCTATAATAGGCAAATAAAGAAGGAAAAGTTGAAGGTAACAACAAAAGAACATTGTGATATTATCCATAGTTATTCCAGAGAATAATTACTCATCAGCAGTTCAGCACCACTAACCAACATAAGGAAAAGGTAAAATCAACAGAAGAAAATAGAAAACCGTAAATGATAAGGAAACACAAACCTCTTGAACAGCAACCTTAATTGCATTCTGCCAATTTTTGGGCTCTGCTGTGACTGTAAGAGTTGTGACAGTGCATCCTTCCCTTCCTGAATCACTATGGTCCAACTCAACTGAAGTAAACGGTGGATTTGAACTCTGTAAATTTCATAAATTAGCCCAAATTTTCAAAAGAATGTTTATGTTATTTTTGTGACTTGGAAATGGGGATGTAAGCAGGGTGGCAACAAACAAAATGGGCAATTTAACTTTTATGTTATCTGCTTTAGGAGATGAACTTGAATTCAGCTGTACTGATTCATCATTCAAAATCACTTGCAAAAATAAGATAACAGAAACAAAAGGTTGAAATTATAGAAAAAACGCCGAAGATAGGGTATGAATTTTGCCAGCTAATTTGATCCTATTTCTGGAGGATAGGGGATTACACACACAAAAGAAATTGTAATTTGTCACACTGTTTAATCACCTAGTAAAACATTGCTTAAAAGTAGTAATCCACCCAAGTACCTATTACTTCCCTTATAACTCCCACCGGTTAATAATAGCCATTTGGCATTATGATTGGAGTTAAATTAATTGCAACTTAAACACAATGCCAAACAAAATAAAATTTGAGATGAAAATTGCCACTACAATGAATTTGTTCTCACTCGCAAAAGCAGGTAGGGAACAGCAACTACATGCCAAATTGGGACTATATAAAGCTCTAGTTCGATGGCTTGAAGAAAATATGATAAAGTGCAATTTCAAATTTAATCAGATATCAAAGCATTAAAAAAAAAAGGCAAGTTCTCTGGGTAATAAAGGATGGAAGGGTGAGAAGGAGTTGGAGAATTAGCACACCTTGTATCTTGAATTAATACGAAAATGCAAGGCAGACAGAAATATCCTTTTCATCAGAACATTTCTCAAGTCTCTAAAAGTTCGAACCTTGGTCACAGGAATCTGCAGGAAGATTTAGAACACAATATCTGAGACAAATGGCACACCCAGGCCTAGTTGTTAAAGAATCAATGGGAATGAGTGAGAACAATTTAATAAGACAGACTATAATGCATAAATGAAGTAATTGAATTAGGAAAACTGTTTTCTTGTGTGCTGGGGAGGGTGGGATAGTATGAGATAATGAGAGCATGGATGTTGGTACAATTAAATTCTACATGAACAGAGCATAAAAGCATCAAAAATTTTGATTAGACAATAATATGATCGATAAATGATAAACTGCCTTTTCCCTGCTTATCTATAATGCTTGATAATTATCAACATATTTACATGTCAAACCATTGGTTATGAACCTGTACGAGAACCTCTTATAAAGCACAATCCTAATTATGGCAAAAGAGCAGGGAATTTTTAGCCCAAAGTCTTAGTGCAACATACACAGTATTCCTATGAAAATAAAACAAGGAGACTGAAAATTTGAACTGTAGAAAAACTAATAAAACATAAAACAAGCACCATTTTCCCAACCTTGCAGAACATGTTAATTGCAAAGTTCTGAAGTAACTCATGCTGAAATATTTGAGGAGGCTTCATGTCAGTTCTATGTCCAGGAAGAGACCAGTTGTGCTTTATAGGAGGACGGACAGCATGCCTTTCCTTTTTAAGAACTTTAGATTGGTCTGCAGCATTAGATGATCTTTCATGGGATGAACTTCCAGCAAACCCAGCTGAGAGCTTAGGAACTAGAAAATTAGCCATGGCACCAAATGCGCTAGAAGTAGGTGGTGAGGCCATCTCATTTTCAAAGCCAGATTGTTCAAAAACAGCCTGCATAGAATCAAAATGTTGCAATCAAGAACATTGATGCTCCTTATTACCACAACAGAAGCAATAAATAATAACAAATCAACTTGTCCCATACTTCAATCTGGTTTATTGTCTTTGAGATATTATCGATGTCCCCCACAATGTACAAAGTTGCATTAGCTGGGAAATACCACCGTTCATGAAATTTTCTTATTTTATCTGCATCCCACTTCTTGATCTGCTCTTCTAATCCAATTGGAAATCTTTTGCTTAGCTTGTTCTCAGAATGCAGATGTTGTAATAACTGCATGCAAAAAAAAAAAAAAAAAAAAAGCAACAATGACAGATTAGAATCTGAGCAAACTTAGAATAATAAGCAGTGAAACCATAGTATCTCTCATTAGCACCTGACAGTCAACACGGTACTCTATTGTATTCATCATCTGTAATTCTGAAAGTATAGCACGCCTCTCTTTTTCAATCCGAGAAGAAAGGAATTTTGGATGGAAAGCTATCTGTATGCATGAAACAGGAATGATAAGCTGAAACTTTACTGTGCTTAAAAGATTTCGTTTTAGGGATAGGTGAAAGGGGGTGGGAAATGGGAAAGGAGAAGTCCAGCTGCAATCGCATCAGCACCAAGCCCTTCTCATCAAAGGAGACAATTTATCTTAAAAAAGGACTTTGATGTAATTCCGCTTCATACCTCATCCAATGCTTCCAAAACAAGTGGAAGTAAATCCTCATCAGCATCCTGGTAAACAAGTTATTCACTATCAAATATACAAGAAACATATTGGAGGTATAAACAAAGCTCTTCAGCCAAAACTCAGTAGAAATATACATGCACCCACACCCACACTCTAACGCATAAAAAGTGGCAAAATAAAAGAACTTTAATCCGTGAAGCAAGCAAAGAAGGTAATTTGAGCCAAAAGCTAATGTTGAACAATACATGTACTAAAATAAACCTTGGTAGAAGTTGGTGAATGGATATGAAAAACTGTATGGTGGAAATCAGTGTAAGCATTAGAGCGAGCCCCAGTCCCAAGAAGCTTTTCACGTTTCTTGCTTCCAAGGAATGCGACATGTTCGATCATATGTGCTATTCCTTGCTCATCATCTTCCTCATCAATCGATCCCACATGAACCTCCATATGTGCTTCCAACCTAAAGTTATTTTAAAATATTACAATGTAAATGCAAGAAACAGAGAATATTGTCTCTTCTGCATGCAGCATATCTGTTGAAGAATGCCTCAAGATTCAAATTTGAAGTTTCTGGATGGTAACACATCACAATTTCTGTGCTTTCAACATCACAAAAACTGTTACTGCGTAAAAGAAGCTGATTATGGATCTCAAGGTAATCATTAATTGTGATTACAATCTGAATTCTGACCATGCATAAGAGAGAAAAACTAGAAAATTATGCCCATGGTTTTTAATAATTTTAACACCAAATAAGAAAGGGGAAATAAACATTCTAGCATGCACTTCTAATGTTAATCAAGATGAAGAATGATTTTTCATCTCAGAAATCTTTTACATCCTTAAAAACAAGGAGCTTCTGACGTTGGGAGGGGATTATACCTGTTTGCTGGAACTTTATTTGGCAAAATAAGATACTGAAGGCCATTTTTCAATTGTCCTCGATGTAACTTTGGGTGGGAAGGAAGTTCAGTAGACAAAAAGCTCTCTAGTTCAGCAGTTTGTAATTGAGGATATAATGAATCAAAATCTTGCTTTTCAAGAAGACCATCAGGCAAGGCAGTACTTGCTGCATGTGGTTCATCTGGACCAACAGTAGCACGTAGAGGACGGATGTGATTGCCCTGAAACAATTGCTTAACCAGATTAATCAATTGAGTAAAACTACACCCCAAGGATTTATCTTTTTTACTGCAATACACTGAAGCAGTTAAAATCAGCTTAAGAAACAAATACTTACATGTGTTTTGAATGTGGGGGCAGAGAGAGGAAAGCAAGATTTCTGGCGAAAGAACGGTGGCACCGATGCTGAGGTAAGAAAAGGTGTAGTCTTGCCATAGCAGTTGCGGCTATGGGAGGAACAGCAGGGAACCCAAGTTTTCAACAGTTGTGAGCGTGAGATAGAGGCACTCCCTTTCCATGCTCTGGGAGCATCGCTCGTCTTGTTCTTCATCATCTTCAACTTCATAACCGTATTATCATTTCCATTCTGGTATAATTCAATAGAATTCCTATCTCTAACATCACCCAGCCACCTTCATGCACCATAAAATCCCCATTTTAAATAAGGGTCAACTCTCTTGAAAATTGAAACACAATAAATCCAATAAATCTGAATACTTTACAACGAGAACCAATACATGAACCCCAGTAACAACTAAATGCAGAAAAACTAGAACAGGGGGGAGGAGAGTTTACCGGGCAGCTGCAGGGGCTGGAACCGAGGGAAGATGGAAACGGGTCAAAGAAGAAGCGGCGGGAACAGGAACGTTAACCCTAACCATTCTTCTTCGCCCTTTGGAAACGGGAGAGTCCCATCGGCTTTGAGGGATTTGGATTCCGGACATCACCGATGAGCTTGACGACGTCGCCATGGCGGCTACTCAGCTGCGGCAACTAAACGGAACTGTTTAGCTTTTATTTGTATTATCTACTAATTGAAAATGATATAATAAGTAATGAGAGTTTTTGCTCGTTTTTTCCTCCAAATTTATACTAAAAAGCCTAGTTGAATAGAAATTATATTATGAGACAGTTTTATCACGTCATTTATAAGACCAACTAATAAAAAATATTCATGTAATTATTTTTCTACTTTATCATTTTTATCAAGTGAATCCACTTGGTAAAAGTTGTTTTAAACTCAAATTATAATAAATATTAGTAAATATTCACTTATAAAAATGATGAATTAAAAAAATAATTATACAAATATTTTTTATTGGCCGGTCCATAAATAATACGATGAAATTGTCCCATAATATAAATTTTCCTATAAGGTATAAAGTTCCCTCGATTGTGCCCGTTGGATTGATTGATTGGGCCATGGTTTCGTCTTTGCAGTTTTTTCCCATTGAGTAGAAAGACAGTTATATTAGTAAATTATTTAAATGTCATAATTTTAAATTATATAAGATAAAATATCAATTTTGTTTGATAAATAATTTTTTTAAGTTAAAATTAAAAGTTTGGTAGATTAAATATGTTAATTTAAATATTTAATGAATAATGGATTAAAATAATATATTAAAATTTTGTTTTTAATTTTGAAAAAATGTTAATACGAGCTTTTTAAAATTAGAGATTTAAATATAAGAGTTTTACTTTTAGTCTTGGTGAGTGAATCGATACCAAATTATTTATAATTTAGATTAATTTTGTTAATTTTTTCACTTGACAAAAAATATATAAAGAATACTTAACTATCCATTGGTACATAAATTATATTGTATTCTCAATTTCATGCATAACACTGTAAATTTTTAATTTTATACATGAGTTTTTTCGTAAATAATAGCCTTATCATTTTTGTCACAGAATCTAATGTGAACCATTCAAATTATTTTTGACACATGATGTTTTTTTATATAAAAAATCTTCATTTACTTAAGGCATAATAATAAAATTATTTTTCTTTTCTTTTATTATTTTTTCATTTTTATCTCAAAAAATAAAAATAAATATTTTAATATATATAATTCAAAAAAATAAACATATTGTTTTCGGGTCTCTAACCCCTTTTTACTCAAAATCTGTATGCTTCTTCTCCAACAGTTCAACCCTCCACCATTGCTGTCACATCAAAAGATTAAGGACTAATCCATTAATTTTCCTTTCTTCATTTCATTTACCCAAATAGAGAAAATACAAGATTAAGGAATTGAGATTAAGATGAAGTAAAAGTGGATACTTATCCTTATGTTGGTTTTAAGTAATCCAAGAGTTGACTGAAAAAAAAAAAAAAAGACTATTAAGTCTTAAGTTATGTTTTAATGTCTGAATTTTTTTTTTTTATCTCTGTATTTAAAATTTTAATTTATTTATAAATTTATCTTTTATTAATTTTAAATATTTATGTTTTGTCTCCTATTCTTAAATCTTAGTTTCATGGTGATGATTGGGATAGGTTTGGATTTAGAGAGAGCTTAATTACATGCATATATGATTTTATGGTATCAAACAAATTAAATTTTACATTTCAACTTCTGCCAAAAACAAGAAATTAATTGAGACCACAACTTTAACTTTTTAGGTTTGGATGTTTAGAGAAGAGTTGAAGGTGGTAAAACGTAAATATTTAGAAGTAAGAGATAAATTTATAAAAAAACTTAAAAAATTAAATAAAAAAAAAAATCTTCGGAGTGGAAAGCGATTGTCCTCCTCACCCCATATAGTCTCGTCGATGCGGATGTTGATATTTAGACGTAAAGTTTTATCTTTTATTTTCTTCCTTTTTCATAATGAATTTTTGAACCAATTAATTTAACTAAAAGAACAGAAATTTAAAGAAAAACCCAGAAAAATAAATCAATGTAGCAGTGAAACGAATAATTGAATTTTTGATTTTTTTTTCCAATAATATTTCACAATATCTCAGATTTCTATACAGAAAATGTTTGAATATAGTTAATTATCTTACATTGGAGCTCATGAAAAATTAAACATGAAAAAGATTGATCGATCCGTATACGTATGTACGTACGTATATTTTGTAGACAGATCACAGAACGGAACCTTCGTAAATGGTGGACAATCTCAGTTTAAAAGATCGAACGACCAATTTAGCTCGTCTGGAGGTGAATCTCTGCAATTTTCTATTGGAACCCGATCTCGGCATCCCATGCGGCCGAGGTCGTGGCTTGGCAAAGGACTTGGTGGCGTTGGGAGGACCAACATAACCGGAAGGCAATTCAGGGGCGGCGACGACCATCACGGGTGAAATCCGATCCTTCTTTCGGCGATTTGATTCGTTTTTGGAATCGTTCCCCATAGCAAGGCTGGCTTTGACAGCCAAAGCCGCCATGCCCTTGGAAGCCAATCGATGCTGGAGCTTCGAAATAGGCTGGCAATTTATCTTGTAGCCTGTCGTCAACGTCCAAAGCCGGAATGTTTCGTCGTAAGTAGCATCAATTCTACTCATATTCTCTTCTTTAGAATCTGTCTTGTCCAATTTGGTTCGGCAGCCCCTCCCCCTCTTCCCCACTATAGGCCTTTGCTTTTATATTTTAGGGTTTACTGATATGATGGCAATGGCAATGGCAACTCCTCCCCCTCATCCTAATAACCTGAATGAGGAATGATCCTCGTAGCATACCTGAAAAGTAAAGAAAACAAATGAAAGAATCGAATTCAATGCTGAAGGGAACCACACACCAATTTACTTTACGATGGCAATCACAATCGTAATTACAGCCGTAAATGAGATGAGACAGATCGCGAGTTATTCGAACTCGATTCAATCAAAGTTCGATTAAAACTCGACTCGAGTTCTTGACGAGACGAGACAAGCTACATGATATCTGACTCGAAAAGTTCACGAGCTTCTCAAAAATATAAATATATTATTTTTTATTTTTATAATTTAAAATCAAAATTTCAAAACTTAAAACTCTAAAATCAAAATCCTAAACATAAGTCTTAAACCTAAGTTACAAGCTTGAATTTATACAAGTATATTAAAGTTTTTTTTATTAGGCTTTAAATAAAACGTGATAAATAAAAAGACAATTGATCTTTAGATAATCATTTAATAACCATCCACCCGGCCTTAATTAATCAGGACCATTAGGTTACAATCGCATATATATCCGAAACAAATCAGATTGTAAGTGGAGAGACAAAATAACGGACATATTTCTTGTAAGCCCAAATTTTGCCAACTCAGCACGTCAAGCGTTTGACACCTGTCAACAAATACTACTATATTAACATTAGCCGTACTACACAAAACACACCACTTCACCGTTGTAACGAAAACCCTTCGTCTCTCTCTCCCCCCTCAGGGTTTAAGCAAACGGTTCAAGAAAATTAGCTTTTTCACGATCGTCGTCGTGTTCATTCCGGCCTCTTCTTCCGCCACAGCTGGCTTCGACCGTTTCTGTAGGAGGGACGCGGAATCCTCTGCAACAAACTTCAATGTACGTGGGTGATTTGGACCCGGATGTTACCGAGGATGACCACTTTAACAAATTCTCTGGCGTCGCTCCCATCGTTTTTCTTCGTCTTTGCCGTTGCCTCCGCACAGGAAAGTCTATTTTTTACGCGTACGTCAAATTTTACTCCAATTATCATGGTATCTTTCCTCATTTACTATTTTTTGCTTTGTTTTTTCAAAGCTCTGTTTCTCGAGTTTCTTGGAGTCGTTTCTTGCTAAGAATTAGGTTAAAAAAGAATCGATTTCCCGTAAATTTTTTGTTCTGTTCATATCGTTATCTGTGATTCTTGTTAATTCTTGGAATCTTGGTTTCTTGCCTTGCATGTTTTGATTCCCCTTCTCTTTTTTTTCATCTACGATTTATTTTCTGGGTTAGTTTTATGCTCCCAGATTTCTTATATATCATTCATGTATTCTTGTTAGTTCTTAGAATCTTTCACTTTTCAGTGATTTTTTCTCTTTTAAGTGAATGGGTTATTAATGTTTATCCTCTGTTTTTCTTTTATCAACGTCTACAGCTTTCTGCCGGTTAAAACACACTGACCTGAAGGGGAAACCGGTGAGGATAATGTGGTCTCACAGAGATCCTTTTCCAAGAAAGGTTGATCTCGCCAATCTTTTTGCCAAGAACCTGGACCCTTCTATAACCACCACCACTTGGAGGGAACCTTCTGCCGTTTTGGGACTATTCTTTCGTGTAAAGTTGCGGAAGAAAATGGCACAAGTGAAGGTTTTGGATTTGTGCAGTTTGCTTCAGAGGAATCAGCTACGGCTGCCTGATTGTTCTCCATGATACTATGCTTAAAGGAAAGAAGTTGTAAGTCATCGACCACCTTAATCTTCTCCCCTTTTCCTTTATTCATTATCTCTCAATTTTTACATCAACATTTGCCTATATGATTTACTCTGCAGTTGTTGTCCATCTTTGTCAGGAGAAAAGCAAATTGCCAATTAGACATCGGAACACTTGTTTTACAGCCATGATACACCATCAAATTGCAATGTGCTCATACTCTACTTTTTTACAACTACTATTCTTTATGTTAAATACATTAGGTCCAGACCATCCATATGTACAGTAATATCATTAGAGCTGATTTTATTTTTATTATTATACATGGTCTTCTTTCTAAAGAAAATCTAGAACTGAGAGTGAGACATAGAAAAGAAAAACAAAAGAAGCAAACACATAGCAATAAGGTCAATTAAGTCTCTAGTTGAACATTGGGAAGGTGTTTGATCTCTAGGGTGCAAATCGATTGTCCTTTAATTGTGCCCCTTAATCGATTTGTTGATTGGGTTCAAAGAATTTGTTTGTGGGAAGGGATCAAAAGAAGGTTTAAAGGACAAAGTTATTGAAACACAAGTACAAGAATGTGTTCGACTGCCGTTTCGAGAAATTCAAGACTTCAAATCTCTACATGAAGAACTTCAATGTCTCCATCGACGACAAAAGATTACAACTTTTGGGTCGCTTTGGAGGAATAATCTCAGCTAGGGTGATGTGCCTTGAGAATGGCAGCTTTACTTGGACTTAACGGTGAGACAAAGTTCTATCTGCCCTTTTACCTCTGTTTCAATGATATCAGATTTGATTTCATTTTTAAACTTTTGTGCAATAGTTTATGGTTTATAATCTTAATGTTGAAATTGCTTTAGGGGCCTCCGTTGATGGAAAGTTTCTGTATGTAGCAGTAACTCAACGTAAAGAAGACCACTGCAAGGAATTGCAGAGCTACTTTATGTATAACACCCCAGTACAATCTTTATATCAATCTAATTACAATGGCCGTACCCCTCAGTTCCACCCATTTTACTCCAATTTTCTTAGTTGCCTCGCTGCTTCTCCATACCTGTTCCAACCGTCCTTATATCTGCATCATTCTGTTGCAAAACGTCTGTTTTCATTATCCTTTTACAACAACAGATGAATTTCTCATATATATAAGCATGTCTGTTTTTTCTTGGAAACACTATATAGTTCTGTTCGGCAGCTCCATTCTGATTATTATTTGTGTATTTCTCGTGATTTAATAGGATCAAATGGGACACGTTCACACTAGCATGGCTGGGGTCAAAAGAGATTGCATATACAGACAACATGTATGAGCTACCTCTTTCCATTAAATGGATAGATTATTCTACTCTAGATATATGCTAATTGAATCTTATAGCAACTTTTTGTTTAACATTCTCTTTAGTTTTTTGCTTACTCGTGTGACTTATTAGATTTTGCTTTTTCAAGATTAAGCATGGATTCTACTTGACTACTTATTCTCTTCTGGTACAGGCTAGGACATATAACTCTAATGTTCAGATTCGAGAGCTGGATCTAGTCAATTCTAGGAATAAGAAAGTAGGTTTCAGAAAGAGGGAGAACAAAGCTACCCATTTTATTACTGCAGCAACATCCCCTGTAAAGTCAAACAAAGTTACTCATTTGTAGAGAATCTTAAGGTTTGCAACCTAAATTCCCACTGAACTTCTATTGTAGGATAATGTTTTTGTTTCATTTTAGTACCTCTCAGTTTTTACATCAACATTTGTCTATATGATTTACAGTGCAATTATTGGCCGTCTTTGTCGGGAGAAAAGCAGATTGCCAATAAGACATTGCAACACTTGTTTTACAGCCATGATACACCATCAAATTGCAGTGTGCTCATACTCTACCTTTTACAAACTATTGTTCTTTATGTTAAATACATTTGGTCCAGATCATCCATATGTCCTGTCATATCATTAGAGCTGAGTTTTTTTATTAATTGACCCATCAGTTCCATCATTGCAGGTCCAATGCTCCTCCATGATTCTCGTTACCTTTACTGATAATGTGTCAATGATCTTTCTTTTCTCTTTTGTAGACTATTTCTGAATATTATCATACATGGTCTCCATTCTAAAGAAAATCTAGAACTGAGAGTGAGACCTAAAAAAGAAAAACAAACGAAGAAAACACATAGCAAAAAGGTCAATTAGGTCTCAAGTTGAACATTGTGGGAAGGTGTTTGATCTCAACATGTTACTATATAAACACAAGTAGACTCATATATGTTTAGAGGGAGTTTTTAACAAGACACGTTACCTTTAGGTACCAGATAGATCCTGTTAACGAGATAGAAATGGAGGATGGAAGTTGTTTAGTACACAAATAGAGGTACCAAAGATTTATAGGGTAGCTCATATTAGATATGACATCGATTTTATTGAAGTATAGTAAAATAGTGATTCTACGATGCGATAAATCTAAGGTTAAAAACTGCGTAATCAAAATGTTAGAAACATACAGTCTAAAATGTTACTATACAACAGATTTTGAAACTTGTCTAAAATGACAAACTAAGTTTTGAAACTTGTCAAAAACCTGCTAACCTAAAAACGTTATAAAAGGTATAATATTTTAGATTTTATGATAACATTTTAAGTTGCGTGTTTTTTAATGTTTTAGGTCGCACTGTTTTTTTGCCTTAGTTGTTCCAGGCTTATCCTAGTACATTACTTCATGAACAATCTAAGTGAGAAATATTTAGAATATGGATTTTATTTCCTTCAAAATCTAAAAGAACTGAATTTTAATAAAACATGAAGAATCAGCTATGGCTGCCATTTCTGCTCTCCATGATACTATGCTTAAAGGAAAAAGGTTGTACGAATATTCTTTTTTTTTTTTGTCTGATTTATACTTATTAGGCGAATGACTATATACTTCTGTGACTATCCTAGTTGTTTTGCTGGATTTGGTTGTTGCATTTTCATGGCAGATATGAGTCTAAATACATCTGGAAGAACGAGAGGACGACTGCTGAAGAACAAAAGTTCACTAATCTCTATGTGAAAAATCTGTTGGATGACAAGACAGAGGATCGTCTGAAAGAAATGTTTTCTGGATATAGAAAGATATGCAGTGTAGTAATCAAGAAGGATGATAAGGGGGTCTCAAGAGGTTTTGGGATTGTCAACTTTCAATCCCCGGATGATGCTAAGAAGCCTCCGAAGGTGATGAATGGTGTACTATTTGGTAAAATTGGTCATTTTTTATGTTTTTTCTTTTAAAACTTAGTAGTTCATCTAAAATTGTTATCATTTACATGACTATGTACTTTTGTGATTATCCTAGTTTGTTTTTTTTTGATTTGGTTGTTGCATTCCATGGCTGATATGCGTCCAAAATCGTTCGGAAGAGCGAGAGGACGACTGCTGAAGAAGAGAAGTTCACTAATCTTTTTGTTAAAAATTCTCATACGTAAGCATGTCTGGTTTTTCTTGGAAACACTATATAGTTCTGCTCGGCAGCTCCATTCTGATTATTATTTGTGTATTTCTCGTGATTTAATAGGATCAAATGGGACACGTTCGCATGAGCATGGCCGAGGTCTAAAGAGATTGCATGTACAAGCACAGCATGTATGAGCTACCTCTTTCCATTAAATGGATAGATTATTCTAATCTAGATATATGCTAATGGAAACTTATAGATACTTTTTGTTTAACATTCTCTTTAGTTTTTTGCTTACTCGTGTGACTTATTAGATTTTGCTTTTTCAAGATTAAGCATGGATTCTACTTGACTACTTATTCTATTTTATTACAGGCTATGACATATAACTCTAATGTTCAGATTCGAGAACTGGATCTTTTCAATTCTAGGAATAAGAATGTAGAGTTTAGAAAGTGGGAGAACAAAGCTACCCAATTTGTTACTGCAGCAGCATCCCCTCAAAATTCAAACAAAGTCATTCATTTGTAGAGAATCTTAAGGTTTGCTACCTAAATTTCCACTGAACTTCTATTTTAGGATAATGTTTTGGTTTCATTTTAGTACCTCTCAGTTTTTACATCAACATTTGCCTATATGATTTACTCTGCAGTTGTTGGCCATCTTTGTCGGGAGAAAAGCAAATTGCCAATTAGACACTGCAACACTTGTTTTACAGCCATGATACACTATCAAATTGCAGTGTGCTCATACTCTACTTTTTACAAACTATTATTCTTTATGTTAAATACATTGCAGTGTCCTATCATATCAATAGAGCTGAGTTTTTTTATTAATTGACCCATCAGTTCAATCATTGCAGGTCCAATGCTCCTCCATGATTCAACTGATAATGTGTCAAATGATCTTTCTTTCCTCTTTTGTAGACTATTTCTGAATATATACATGGTATTCATTCTAAAGAAAACCTAGAACTGAGAGTGAGACCTAGAAAAGAAAAACAAACGTAGAAAACACATAGCAATTAGGTCTCAAGTTGAACATTGGAAAGGTGTTTGATCTCTAGGGTGCAAATCGTTTGTCCCTTAATTGTGCTCCTATTATTCCCCCGCTTTAAATTAGTGGATTTAGAGTTTAAGATTTAAGGTTCAAGGTTAGGGGTTATGATTATAGTTTGAGGTAGAATGTATTTTTTAGGGTGTAGGTTTTAGGATGTAGAAAATTAGGGTTAGGGTTTAGAATTTAAATTTTTAGGATTTTTTAGTAAGGGACATGAAAGGATGCATGATTAGGGGGGCAAAAGATTTCTACTCTGATCTCAACATGTTACTGTATAAACACAAGTAAAGTTGTATATAAGTTTAGAGGAAGTTTTTAACAAGATTCTCGTTACCTTTAAGTACCAAATAGATCCTACTAACGAGATAAAAATGTAGGATGAAAGTTGTTTAGTACACAAATAGAGGTACCAAAGATTTTATAGGGTAGCTCATATTAGATATGACATCGATTTTATTGAAGTATAGTAAAATTAGTGATTCTAGTATGCGACATCTTAATCTAAGGTTAATCTAAGGTTAAAAAGTGCATAGTTTAAAATATTAGAAACACAGTCTAAAATGTTACTATACAATTGAAATATATACCTTTTAATAACATTTTATGTTCCGTGTTTTCACAACAGGTTTCAAAACTTGTCTAAAACGACAAACTGTGTTTTGAAACTTGTCAAAAACTCGCTAACCTAAAAATGTTATCAAAATGTATAATATTTTAGATTTTATGATAACATTTTAAATTACGTGCTTTTTAAATTTTAGGTCGCACTGTTTTTAGCCTTAGTTGTTGTAGCAGGCTTATCCTAGTAAATTACTTCATGAACAATCTAAGTGAGAAATATTTAGAATTTGGGTTTTATTTCCTTCACAATCTAAAAGAACTAAACTTCAATAAAATCTGAGGCATCAGCTAGGGCTGCCATGACGGGTCTCCATGATACTATGCTTAAAGGAAAGAAGTTGTACGTATATTCTTTTTTTGTCTAATTTATACTCATTAGGCAAATGACTATATACTTCTGTGACTATCTTAGTTGCTTTGCTGGATTTGGTTGTTGCATTTCCGTGGCTGATGAAGAGAAGTGCACTAATCTCTATGTGAAAAATCTGTTGGATGACAAGACAGAGGATCGTCCGAAAGAAATGTTTTTTGGATATGGGAAGATATGCAGTGCAGTAATCAAGAAGGATGATAATGGGGTCTCAAGAGGTTTTGGTAAATTTGGTCATCTTTTATGTTTTTCATTTAAAACTTAGTAGTTCATCTAAAGTAATCATTTACATGTATGAGATTGATTTGTGGATCGGGTTCAAAAAATTTGTTTGTGGGAAGGGCTCAAAAGAAGGCTTAAAGGACAGAGTTATTGAAACGCAAGTACAAAGATGTGTTCGACTGCCGTTTTGAGAAATCCAAGGCTTCAAATCTCTATGTGAAGAACCTCACTGTATCCATCGACGACAAAAGATTACAAGAACTTTTCGGTCGCTTTGGATGAATAACCTCAGCCAGGGTGATGTGCATTGAGAATGGAACGAGTAAAGGATTTGGCAACTTTACATGGACTTAATGGTGAGACAAGGTTCTATATGCCCTTTTACATCTGTCCCAGTGAATTCAGCTTTGATTTCATTTGTAGACTTTCGAGTAACAGTTCATGTTGATAATCCAAATGTTGAAATTGCTTAATTTTTTTTTATTGAAATAAGTTGAAATTGCTTAAGGGCCTTCGTTGAGGGGAAGCTTCTATATGTAGCAAGTAGCACAATGTAAAGAAGACCGCAGCAATGAACTGCAGAGCTACTATATGCAAAACACCCCAATACAATCCCCCATATCAATCTAGTTGCAATGGTCGTACCCCTCAGTTCCACCCATTTTACTTCTCCAGTTCCAACCATTCTTATATCATCATCATTTTGATGCAAATATCGATATTCATTATCCTTTTACAACAACAGGTGAACTACAAAAATTCTCATACGTAAGCATGTCTCGTTTTTCTTGGAAACTCTATATAGTTTTGTTCGGCAGCTCCATTCTGACTATTATTTGTGTATTTCTCGTGATTTAATAGGATCAAATGGGATACGTTCACACAAGCATGGCCGGGGTCAGAAGAGATTGCATGTATAGGAAGCATGTATGAGCTAACCTCTTTTGATTAATGTAATCTTATAACAACTTTTTGTTCAACAATCTCTTTAGTTTTTTTGCTTACTTGTGTGGCTGATTAGATTTTGCTTTTTCAAGATCAAGCATGGATTCTACTTGACTACTTATTCTCTTCTGTTACAGGCTATGACATAAAACTCTAATGTTCAGATTCGAGAGAATCTTAAGGTTTGCAACCTAAATTCCCACTGAACTTCTATTTTAGGATAATTTTTTTTTCCATTTTAGTATTGTGCTTTGTGACGACCCGGTTTTCGGGTTAGCAACTCGGATTTTTGACCTGATAAAAGAAAAAGTGGGTTTAAATTAAATGATTAGGTTTAAAAATAATAATGATAAATTGAAAAGCAAAGAAAATTGAAGAAGAAAAAAATAATAGCGTTAATGTTTTTGAATATATGATGACCGTTGGAGATGAAAAAAAGGTAAAAGTGAGAAAATGATGGAAGATAGAGAAGAGAGAAAAAAGAGATAGTTTGGGAAAGAAGATTTCAAACTCGAATCTACGGAGATTTAGTCCTCTAATTTTGACACCTTTGACAATATTAGAAAGATTTCGTCGAGATGAGTTTGTCGGTATCAATGGCAACATTATTGGCCATTATTGGAGTTGTTGTAAGAGAATGTAAGAAAATGAAAGTTTCTAAGTTTTTGAGTTGGGAGAGTTAGATGTTTCAAATCGAGAAACGAAGGGTACCATTGAGCTCAAGAGGATTGAGAGAGTTGACAAGAGAGTTCATCATCACTGGGATTTTAAGTTGAGTGAGTTAAAGAGCTCAAATCTAGAAATAGAGGACATCTTCAAGCTTAAGAAGATCAAAAGAGTTGAGTGTGTAGTTCGTCATCGGGACGAGGAAGGGCGTAGTAATCATCAAAATGCTTCGGGGTGTTGAAAATAAGCGTAGATCCGGAGATTCTCGAATAGGTCAACCTTTTGAATTGTTGTTGAATTCAAGGATAAATAAGAGACAACTTGGCGAACTGAAATATTTTAGTAGTCGGAGGAAAAGAACTTAAACCGTGAAAACGGGGTTGTTGGAGAGCAATAAAAGAGTCGTGCTTTTAGGCAAATCGGTGTTGAACAACAGATGGTTATAGTCTAGTAGTCGAATGCTTCACTAGCTTAAGCTCTCACCCTCTCTTTTCTAGTCATATTCCAAAATATCAAAACCGATTACTAATTTAAGACCAAAATATCAGGAGGGTTCTTTCGATCAAAATAGAAATTGAACAATGATAGAAAGTCGCAGCACATGCCATACACACTGTCTTATGTGTGTGGGAGTGTCCAGCTCCAAGTGATCGAGTTGCCCAATTAACTCGACTAAGTCACATCGAGATAAACCGAGCTGATCAGGTCGAGTCAAGCTACGCTAACTCAACCTAAGAAGAGTTGATCCAACCAAGTTAATCGTCGATGTTGACTTTTGGGGGGACCATACCTTGTGGTTTCTCGAAGTTTCGGATCCAATGACAGATCATTTTATCAAGTTCGAATTTGGTAAGTTGTTTTTACGTGTTTGATCTTATGAATAATATAAGAGGTGTATGAAATTATTGGGTTCTCTTATTTTTGATATACAAGGATTGTTCAGGTATGAATAGCGAATCAAATAAAATATTCGAGAAGCTTTGACGAGAATTTTGATGATATCGACTTGAGGTTCGTACATCTTGAACTCATGTTACTTACGCATCATAAATAAGATTGTCTTACATGTTAGTATCAGTAAAGTAGGTAGATGATGACGATGCATGTTATTAGCAATTGATGGTTTATAATGGATATATATGTGATAATTGTTGATACTACAAATGTGAAATGATTGGTATAATTGAAATATTGCATGTTGAAGTATGGATGCTTGTATATTTGTATATAATAAGGAATTAGTACAAATTCATGACACTAACATTGAAGTTGTCGTTGGATGTGGAGGTGAGAGAAAATAAGTTTTAGGTTTTCGAGTTGTGAAAGTTGGGAAGGAGGTTAAGTTTTAGAGCCGGTGATAGACATCTCTAAAAACTATACTAGAGCTAGTGATAGGTACCTCTAGTAGAAATATAAAGTCTAAGTTTCTATTAAAGAACTTTTAAAGATAACTAAGTTTAGTAGTGTTTAATTATTTTCAGGCCTAAGTATTAATCTTGAATTACTTTTTTGATTTCAAGTCCAGTGACGAGTGCATTCGGTTGCGGTGGCAAAATAGAATATTGTTGTTGAAGCATACTCTATAAAATTAGCAAACTTAAAAAAATTTACATTAAAATATAAGGACAATACTAAAGACAATATTAAGATAATCCTATTAATTTTCATACATGACAATCATTTACAGATTACAAAATAAATTAATGTTCTTCAAATTCAGGAGATGCATTTTCTTAATGCATGGAAAAGATAGATAAAGAAAGAGAAAACAAGAGATATAGAAAGATAAAATAAAAAATACGTCCTTAAAATGTCGAGGATCGAAAGGAATCCTCGAAGTCGTTGATGATGAGGAGCTTTTGGCGACTCTTAGGTGGTGGTTGTGCTACTGCCTTCAGCGGGTTGACACTTGATTTCTTGATAGATCGGGGTGGTTGGACTCGGAAGGAAGTAGGATCCTATGTGGGCTCTTTCTCGGTATCGATTATCGAGAATCGATCAAATATTTTGGTGATGTTTTTATCCGGCTCTATCTTGAAATTTTTGTAGTTGAGATTTAGAAGGTCGATCTTTGTCTTCTTTACATCATTTGTGCTTTCTTATGTTGTCTCTAGATAATCTCATACTTCTTTAACACTCTTGTAAGATGACACCTTTGAGTAGAGATCGAAACCAAATACATAAAATAAAATGTGCAAAGTTTTATCGTTTGTTGACAATCTCTTTCTTTCTTTTACCGTCATCTTACTTTTAGTCTTTGAGATTTGTCGGTCACCTTCTTGTTTCATTAGAATAGACGGGGATATCTTCAATTATATCCTAAAAGACATAGTCATGAGAGTTTATGAATAGTCTCATCCTATTCTTTCAATAGGGGTAATTATCTCCATTGAAAAAGGGTGGTTTTGTGATGGATTAAAGACTCGTACATACTTTGTCCGGAAGTGGATGTCACTTGTTTTGATTTGTTTAGATGATCAACACTCATTGGATCTTTTCTTGTGGATGTTAATCCTTTAAAGAGTGTGACTCTGTTACCAACTGATACCAATTAATTAAAAATTTGTTAAACACTTAAAAATTTATTTCAAATTCATCCTTTAAATTTATTAGCGTCAATAATATTTCACAATATCTCAGGTTTTTCTATACAGAAAATGTTTGAATATAGTTAATTAATTAAAAATACAATATTTTACATTGGAGCTCATGAAAAAAATAAAATGAAAGATTGATCGATCCGTATACGTATGTACGAACGTATATTTTTGTAGACAGATTACAGAACGGAACCTTCGTAAATGGTGGACAATCTCAGTTTAAAAGATCGAACGGCCAATTTAGCTCGTCTGGAGGTGTATCTCTGCAATTTTCTAATGGAACCAGATCTTGACATCCCAGGCGGTTTAGGTTGCGGCTTGGCAAAGGACTTGGTGGCGCTGGGAGGACCAACATAACCGGAAGGTAATTCAGCGGCGGCGACGACCATCACAGGTGAAATCCGAGCCTTCTTTCGGCGATTGGAGTTGTTTTTGGAATCGTTCCCCATAGCAAGGCTGGCTTTGACGGCCAAAGCCGCCATGTCCTTGGAAGCCAATCGATGCTGGAGCTTCGAAATAGGTAGCACGAAGTAAATCTGATTATCTTGTAGCTGGTCGTCTACGTCCAAAGCCGGAATGTATTCGTCGTAAGACAAACTATCAGAGTTGCAAAGGAAGATCGTGGAAGAAGACGAAGAAGAAGAAGAAGACAGAGCGGCTTCGGTCTGGAGAATCTGAGACACGAAGACAGGGAGACTATACTTATGAAGATCGCCGTTGACTGAAACAACATTAGCAGTCGGACGTCGCGTTGAACTGTAGATCAAATCCTGACCGTCGGAGGAGAAGCAGACACCCATTTTGCATGGAGAGAATCAATTGGAGAACAAGATTTGAGATGAATAGGTTTTGTTATTGTTGTTGAATGAATGAATAAATAAAGGTGGAGGAGACAAGGACTGAGTGGGAACGGAGAAGGTGTCGTGAAGGTGGTTTTAACGAAGGCGTGACGTCATCGACGCCGTCACGCGGGGGACATGAGCATACCGTTAAAACACAGTCCTTAAAAGTCGAAGGGTTTGTAATAAGAGATTCCGTAGAGCCGATGGATGCTGACTCATGACTTTACTTTTTTGGATGATTTTTTTCAACTGTCTTTTTTGAATACTTTTCAACCATATTTATAGCCCACATGATTATCAAAGAAAAAAAAGAGAGAAAGCGACTCGGAGCCGAACTCAGCCATGACGCGTTGTGTTCTGTGTGAAGTCACTGACTTGTTGCCCAAGCAGTAGCACATTCCAATTGCCAATTTCCAAGCTCTTGTCATTACTTACAACTAATCACGAGTGTTGTTCCACTCTAATTTGGATTTGTACTTTAATTAGACAACGGCTTAGATTAAGACGCACTCATTCAAATATGGAATTTAATGATAATAATAATAATAAACGACATAGAAAATTACTTCACTTGTTTGTATAATAATTAACATTTTTTTCTTACGTTAATTTTTGAAGAATCTTATTATAATATAATATATGTTTATTGATATTATTTATTTTTAATAGATATAAATATATAAAATAATTTAAATTTAAATTTTTAAAATAAAGATATATTCAATTATAAGTTTAATATAAATAATATAGAATCAAGGTAAAAATTTCATGTTAGAATTAAGATATATTATACTCTTGTTTAAATTTTTGAAGTTAGTAGTTTTAGAGATAATGTAAATCGTCTATCTCGTAATCATGTTTCTAGTAGTGTCTTTATTTGAAATTAGTGGGTTCAAGATTTAAGGTTTAAAGTTAGAGTTTAAAAATTAAAAATAGGAGTATATTTTTTTAATGTGTAGGGTTTAAGGTTTAGATGTAAAAAATTAAGATTCTAATTTAAGATTTAATTTTTTAATATAAGAAATAAAAAAAAACACAGTTAAAAGAAAATCTTTACCAGTCAAAACATTAAGAAATATCGTTTGAACCAAGACGATGCTTGGATGCTTGATGGTAGCAGTGGAACACAGGACAACCACAGGCGAAATGGACGACCGTCGCCATCTGAGACCAGGGACGGATGGATTCGGTATGGTGGAGACCATTCATATCCTCATTCTAGAAAAAAAAATTAAGTTTGATTTAGTGTTAATTTTTAAAAAATAAATAATTATATACTATTTAAGAAAAAATGTATAATATCAAAAAATATTCTTAATATTAATTGAATAATTATTTCAGTATCATTTTTAAGTAATTTAACCTTTAATGTTTTATTTTGAGTCAAAATAGTTATTTTGTAGATAAAAATATTAATTATTTTTTTATAAACAACTTGATAGAATAACACGTAAGAATAAAAAATACTTTATATATTTTAAAATTATTTTTGACTTATGTACTATTTTGTAAAGTCAGCATATTTATCTGTATAAAACTATTATCATGATTTGTATTGTCGTATATATTTGTTATGTCATATCAAATTATTTATCATCAATTGACTAACAAATTTTATTCATATATAGATTATTTAACTAATAATAAAATATTAAAAATAAAATTATTTCATTAAAATATTATATACATATTTTAACATTATACTAAACAAATATTTGAAACGTTGATTTTTAAATATTTA
Source organism: Abelmoschus esculentus (assembly GCA_035048815.1). Classification (NCBI taxonomy): domain Eukaryota; kingdom Viridiplantae; phylum Streptophyta; class Magnoliopsida; order Malvales; family Malvaceae; genus Abelmoschus; species Abelmoschus esculentus. The sequence goes on from JAUCBN010000043.1 coordinate 1,910,022, forward strand.
AATCCGTCCATCTTGGGAACCCACTCTGTCCTTATTCCTCCTCATCGCTTTCCTGAGGTCCCCCTCGTGCCCTCATCAACCTTCCACGCTCCATGCTTTCTTCTTTCGTAAGTCTCCATAAGAATGAAACGCGTCCACCAGAGCAAGGAATGGAACAAAAACACGTAACTACGTCTCAAAACAAACAAGAACCACAAGCCCTTCAGACAAAATCAGAGAGTCTTTATTTTAAAATAATAAATTTAAGATTTAATATTAGAGTTTAAGATGATGATTTAAAAAATTAAAAATATAATATATTTTTTAAGATATAAAAATGAAAATTAAGGTTTAAATTTAAATTTTTAAATATTTATAATATGGTGTATAAAAAAATATGATTAAGGATCTTTGTTTCATTTCAATCGAGTTTTTTAGTATATTTCGAAAATACACATAAATCTATTTAAAAATGAAAAATTAGTTCGATTTAAAAATTCTCAAACAAAAATATTCAGAATGTGGATTAACAATATTTACTTTTGTAATATAACATTTTATTTAGTAATATAATTTATCTTCTTTGAATAAAATCAATTTTATTTTATTTTTTATTACTGGAATTTGTTATAAAAATAATTATATCATAGAAAATAACTTCAGTATTCATAATTTAATTAATAATTGGTATTCGTACAGTCAAAGTACAACATTGTATAATTATAATGAATCCTACAACTTTACAAACTCTAAAAATACTCTCAAGGAATCAAATCAAAGGGAAACGTACAAAGACAATTACAAGAACAGAACAGGAATATGATTTAACTCCAGATATATTTATTTACCTCATTGGACTGCTGCTTACATCTGCTCTGAGAACTGTCGTTCAGACATTTTTGTCAATTCCATTACAAAATTTTACACGTGGCAACTTTTTTTTCATCCTTGTGCTTCATACGTACAAATACAATCTCAGCCTATGTATGGTCTTAGCCTCTTAGGATCTGTGAGATTACCTACAATCCAATATTACATAGGCCAAAACAAGGGAAGAGACTAAAGGGGTTAGCCCGGATCTCAGGGTTGCTCACAGGCAAGCAGCGGCGTATCGAGCCATCACCTGTACCACCCAGTTCCGTCGGGCTCAAATGTCCAGAGAACCATGCATTAACTGGAGCCTGGTTTGTTACTTGCTTCGAAATGATTTGTTCCATGCAGATTAAATTGTGCCATAATCCAAAGTTTCCCACTTGAAGGGAGAAACTTGGCCGATGTCAGGCGAGCCCCGTAGGAATAAGCAGACGCAAACACAGACAGCGGCGATGGCTAGCATTGAATGAACATAAGGACGTTGGAGCAAACCTTGGGAAGCTGGGAACCTATGGCTATACTTTGCTGCCACAACTGCACACTTGGTGCAAGAACTGCGATTTTGTCTGAACTGTGAAGTTATCTTGCTTAACTGGGCTGCAGTGATGCCCGAGTGCTCATCACCAATTGTCAAAGAAACTTGACCATTCTTTCTATCAGCGTATTTTCCGGCCACCAATTTGTTGTAAGAATGGTTGTTTCTCATCATAGCATAGGCATATGGAGACAAGCCATTTGTATCCAGAAGGGAATTCCAGCAGCTCAAGCCAATCTACAAAAGAGTTCAAAATTTTAGTAACTTGTTTACAAATAAATGAAGCCGAGACGTTCGACTAAAGTACATATAGAAACAATGTGCCAAACAACCTCCCATCTCTTTTCACAAATTAAGAGAAATGTCTAAACATGGTTTTTGTTATTTATGTTCAGGATAAGATCAGTAAAGGAAAAGTACTTCTAATCTAGGATGCAAGAAATGGTCCTATCGAACTAAAATCGTCTAACAGATTATCACGGAGGAGTTACGATTCCTTATATTAAACCTAAAAGAAATGCTGCAATAACTCATACCTCCTGCGGATCATTCGTCAGCACATCTACCAAATCATCTGAACCAGATGTACATGCAGCTAAATGTAAAGGTGTGATTCCACCAGCACCTTCAAGATTTGGTGGGAAGATGTATTTATTTGAGCTTTCAGTGCTGCTTTTAATAGAATAATGTACAAGCAATTCAGCCATATTCCTGGACCTTTTTTTCACCGCTCGGCTTAAGAGATGAATCTCAGAAAGCATAGCCAGCGATTCCTTGGATAGCCCATCCATATCCAAGTTGCTTTCCACTAGCATGTCAAGAAGTACCTTCACCAAAGCACAATAGTCTCTCTCAACAGAGAATATGAGCAAAAATTTGAACCGGTGAAGGGAATGATCAGAACTCTTCGGCAAGGGATCAGTGCTTCTCTGGAAAAGCCATCCGAGTTCATTCAGAAAGTGCAGGACTTCCTCCCTTGACCTTAGACGGTGACAATCATAAGCATGCTCTTCAGAAATAATATCAGAAGATTTAGCTTCTATGTCAAGTTCAGATTCCAGAAGTCTCAATTCTTTACAAATGGCAGCATCAGCTATTATAATAGGAAAACTGTTGCCCTTGAATCCATTCTCCACCTGATAAAAAATTTGGGAAAAGTTAACACACCACTTCTTCACAATTCTCCAGAATTCTGAGGATGAACCAGAAAGTCAAACATGGTAATTATTCGACATAAAGTCTTACCTCAATGAAACAACGACCTATTGTTTTTGGTGATGGAACCTGAATCTTAAAACCGCTCATGTTTACCTCGTCATATGCGGCTCCCTTATAAGTTAGCCCACTAATTTGCATTGATGAATATCCTCCCATGTACGCACAACGAAACCTGCACAGTTTTCAAATTGACAGATCAGAAATACAATGACAAAAGGAAGAAATTCAAAGTTCTCGTAGAAAATGCTCATTTTGCTTACTCGGTGCCAGGATTAGTGAGATTTCTACCCCTCACTAAAAGAGAGGTTTCCTGTCCACCCACAATAGCCAGAGGAGACACAGAGATCAACTCAGGAGAACTCCATGATCTCCAGGATTTGCATAAACGGATCTTTCCTGAAACAGATCACGAAAAAAAAAAAAACTTTCAAAACAGTTCATAATCAAAGCAGTGTAACCCAACTGCATACCCCTCATCAATCAAACTAAAAACTTAATATTTTTGAAGTCAATCTCAAACCTAGTAAGTAATATAATAAAGCCATTCCCGAGGAGTATCGAAATAAAATAATAATGTCTTGTATCAAGCAAAACAGTTTGAAGCTGTGCAATAAAAAACACAAATTTTCATCATACTTACCATCTTTATGAGATGCTAACTGCCAGTTCCCAGCATGAACTAAAAACCTTGCCTTCCTCCAAAAATCTGAATCCGAATCTCGAAACAAACAATTGACATACTGAAGCAGGTTTCCTTCAAGCTGCGAAAAAAAATACACGCACCCTACAAATGGTCAGCTCACTGTTGGACAAAGTGAAAGTGACAAATGCAGAAATGTAGTAGCACACTCACATGGTCCCAGGCAGCAGATGACATTGACAAATAGATCGACAGAACCACACATCCAGGCCTTATATAGCTCTCCATTTCAGTTGGACTATTTGAAAGCCAATTATATATCTGCAAAATGAGTGATCAGAATCATTGGTAATTCCCTAGAAAAAAGACCATTGTATAACTCTGGCTCTGCTTCCAATTATAAGTGACAAAAAAGCCAAGATTGGCAAATAACTCCTCACCTGGGTCCGCAGTGTACCAGGGAAGTGGCTGGGGTCCTTGTCAAACAACTTGAAAATTATTCGCCCGGTACGATCCTGCTCAGAAACCATTCAGCCATTAAAAATGTTAATGTAACACATATAACCAAGCACATGCATGGTAGAAAAAAGAAGAATGATGAACAACTAAAATATTAATTAGAGTAGGTACTGCTTTATGATACCTGAGAGTCAGAGTTCAAGCTAGGGGGGGAATGATCAGACCCAGAAGAAGTGTACCCAGCTTGTGAAGGGAAATGTTGAAATAAACCATGCCCTGGTCCTCTTTTGGACCCACTAAAGAGCCCAAGAGGAAGAGTAGAACCATGAGCCCTGCTTGCTTCAGCATTTGTATTGGTGTATCTGCCAATGGGCGGTTTCTCATAGTTGACAGCTTCAATTGTGCTATGCATCGGGAATAATTCCTGCACAACTGGAGATGAAGATGGAGATCTTTCCTCCATTGGATTGCTACTGTCGGAAGAGAAATACTTCCTAGAAGAAGCTAGTTTTGGTGGGCAGTCATCCTCAGGAGACGAGCTAAATAGCTGCAATGGTAAATTAGCTCTAGTTTCTTGAATCTGGCATTCAGAATCTTCAATAGGAGATTGATAACTTGTGCTACTTCTTTCTCCCCCAACAGAAGTAAACTCCAGAGGAGCTCTGTTTCGAGAACTGGGAGCAGCTACATTATCAGGACAGGTAGACTTTGTCTTCTGGCTATCAGTGCTCTGGCTGCTTCTTTGAGATAAATTTGCAGGGGAATCAGAAGAAGAGGATGACAATGTAGCCGAAAGGGCAGCAAGCAAATCCACAGTAGATGGAGAAGATGTGTTTTTCCCATTCAATTGGTGTTGATCACCTATCGAAGTCTGCTCCCGACTCTTCCTGTTCAAAGCTCCAACATTGGCCAACTTAGCAGCCAAGTCCATGAGCAAAGGTAATGAATTTATCTTACTAAGAATCTGAACGAGTTGATCTCTATTTGGTATAGTTGAGGAATTAATGCTTTTGTCATCGTTTTTCCCTATATTTTAAGCACAAAAACATCAGCTTCAACTTATAACGATAATTTGAAATTTTAACTCATTTTTAGAATAAATTTCTTGCCTTGTGTACGAGCCAAAAGAGTGAGCAAATTGACTATATCTAAATTTCCATTCCCAGCATTATCCCTGTTTACAGGGAGTAAAAGCCGTGACATCACATCCTCAGGTTGTGTCTTCCTTCTACGGCGATTATGCCCAGCAAGTCTACGCCTACAACTTCTTTTCCCCTCATCAAACTCGGAAAGAGGGTGAAACCTGCAGAAAATAAATACAAAGATGATGTGGGTTCAACTAATAGCTGAAACTTGATGGCAATGGTGGAAACTTTAAGAACAAGAACATAAAGTAGCAACCTGCTACACTGCTGGCAGAACCTCTGCATCTGCTTCTCAACAAGAGCTTTAGTTGCTTTACTATGAATCTCACACACTTTATGCCGACGGTGATAGTCCTTTGCATTAGAAAGATCTTCCTTACAATTATCAACCTGACACATAGGATAGCTGGTACTCCCAGGGGATCCACCGCGGACCTTTTTGTTAGGCCTGGACACGTGCTCTTCCAAAGAATTCAAACCCCCACCTAGATTCAGTTGCAGCCTCTCATCATCATCATTTACAGCAGTGGCCTTCTTGGATGTAATAGAGGTTTCATTGACATTAGCGTGGCCTTTGTTTTTCTGTTCTGCAGTGGCAGTCCCTGGCTGTAAAATCTCAGTGTTCAAGGGCTTGGCAATGAATCTTACTGCGTCCCACTCCCATAGCTTCGGATTCCAGTTATCCCTGGAGTTGGCAACACGCTGCTGCAAAGCTTTTTGGTACTGAAAATCAAGGGCTCGATAAGGAAGGTCACGTTTCCTAGACGACGAAAGTGGTTCGCAGAAACGGCTGCCAAGGGCCTGGTGCATAAACATGGGAGGTGCAACTTGAGCGCCTACCTCCTCCATGTGTCTGAAATGAACTTGTTTTTCCAGACACCAAATGACCTCTGGACAAAAGAAATTATTGCATAAATAACTTTAACTAGCACACAAGAATGTGGTTCATCTCATCAAAAAAGTCAAAATAAGAAAGATGAACGGTCGAATCTTTAAAAGGAGATGATGAGGGTTGAGATGAAATCTTTTGTATCATAATTTTCAGCTCAGATTATCAGAACAGACAAAGACTGAGACCGAAATAATATCATATTCAACTACCAATACATGAAAAACAAAATTAAAACCAAAAGAAGGCTAGATTAATAACACAATTATACAAGTAAACAGCAAATACAGGCGGATAAGCAAACAAAGAAGACTAAAAAAATAACATACCTTTCACAAAATTCTCAGCTTGAGAGTTTCACGGCTGATTATCTGATCAGACAAAGATTGAGAAGAACTGGAGACATGTAATAAAAATTAAAATTAAAAACACCCAGATGAATCATATTCATACCATACAACCAAAAAGCAAATACGTAAGCATAAATAAATCATATACCTTCAACGAAATCTCAGCTTAACGCTTCAGCATCTTAGAAACAAAAAAAAGGAATCAACAAAGAAAAAAAATCAAAAGCAACCACCGCTTTCAACCTTTTACTCCATGGTAAACACAGATCTGAACATTCTCCTTTTTTCCCAGGTACCAACCATCGGACCAGGGCTTGCGTCTCTATTTGTGAAAAAATCAGAATAAAAAAGATAGGAATCAAAGGGTTAACAGAAAGCAAACGCAGTCAGATCCGGGAAGATGAAGATGATGGAAGCTGAAACAACTGGGAACTTGGGTTTGGCTCCACAACTTTGGTTTACCTTTTGTTGTCTCCTATAGAAAAATTAACAAAGAAATACTAAGAACAAAAATAAAAATGTAAATTTGGGTAGTAGACTAGTCAGTAACTTAGTACACTTGTATAGTATTTCTAATTTTATTTTTGGTATAACCCAACTTTTAATTCTCCACTTGGTATTTTTTTTCGCTTTGGTCCTTTAACTTTTTTATCATTAATATTCACCTAATTGTCGAATTAACTAAAATCGAGTTTTATAAAAATTCAATTTATCAGTGATTTTTTTATCTAATATTTTTTATTTTTTAAATATTTATTTATAAATTTATACTATTTTTAAATATTTGTAATTTATTTTAACCTTAAATTTTTACTTTGTCTCTAATATAGCCTAATTTCTTAGGAAAAAAAGTTTCCACATTTATACTAACCTAGATATAAAAATTCAAAGATTAAATTAAAAATAATGGAAAATACATGGTTAACAATTTCTTTCATTCCCTTTTTTAGTCCAAATAATTTAAGGATAAATATTAGATACATATCAACACGTCATATATTTTTTATAATTTAATTTTTATTAAATAAATATATTATATTTTATATCTAAATTTAAATTTATATAAAATAAAATAATATAAATATCTTTAATTCTATAAGTATCTTAATTTACTTTTTTTTTAACGTGAATCATAAATTGAATTATGGTTCATGGTTGGGTTTATGTATATAGTTTATGGCCGACCATCGAGCCACGAAGAATCCAAGACAGTTCGTCCACCTCGTGAACTTGTCTGGCTGAGTCATTAGTGCGAGTAGTACGTTCTTTGTCGTTGTGGGGTTGTGGGTAGAGTACGGTTAATTACTTAATTATTTAATCGGGATATTTGGTTTAATAAGTCTTTGAATTTTTTATATATTTATTTTACGATTTATATTTAAAATATGAAAAAAATTATGATAATATCGTCTTTAAGAAATAAATTTATATTATATTTATGAGAGTTTAATATATATTATTAATGCACTCAATATTTGATTAGTCCTTGAATGTTTTGAATTGGTATAAATATCGTTATAAAATTTTAAGATTAGAAGTTTGGGTTTATATAAAGTTTAAAATAATTTTATGAATTATAAGAAAATTTTTATGTTTAAGGGGTTAAGTTTGAGTTATAGGTTTTAAAATGATAAAAATATAATTTTATTATTTTTAGCGAATAATATTTAATATCTTAATAAACATATAAATACGAATGATAATATTGATAAAACGCTTATAATTACTAAAAAAAATAGTTTTACGATTGAGATGTGATAAATTTGGAGTCATTAGTGACTTTTATTCTAACATTAAACGTTATTATGATGCAAGGGATCTCAATATTTAAAATAGAATATCAGTATATGTCTTAAATAAAAAGAACCATTACACACAAAAATATAAAGATATTAATATCTGTTATGAGGTTATCGACATCTACTCTTGTAATATATATTAAAGTTTCAATACTGATACGAAAAAAAATATTCAATAAAATTTTATAAAAATTAAGACGTATCGAAATTTGATTTAACTGTATCGATACGGGTTATAAGATATTTGTTCAAATAAAACACAAGTAAATTCTTTTTCAATATAATTTTAAAGTTTAAAATTATTTTTATTTATTATATCAAAATCTTTATTTAATAGTTTATTATTTTATTTATAAATATTAAATTTAAAATATTTTATGATTGATTATCCTAATAATATTATTTTCAAATTTAGATTTGGTTTTTCTATTGAGATTATAATATATTTTATCATGGACAGAACACGTATTGATTTTATTTTATTTTTTTATTCTTCATGCACATCCGTATTCATATTGGTTTCTAATCAATATCTATCTACACGTCATTGTCTTCTTTGGAGAAAATTTTTAAATATTATTTTCTCAAAATATTTTTAAAATATTATATTTTTACACCCATCTTAAAGACTAACGAATATTATATATTATAATGTTTTTATTAGTGTCACATCATTTTTGTACCATGATCATATAGTTTATTACTTTCTTTGATAGTGAGGTTTCGTTATGAATTATTTAAAAAAATGCTTTCTAAGGTTAAAAATGATTTTATGATAAAAGTAATATAAATAAATATTTTTTAAGTAAAATTTGATTTGAAAAATATTTTTTTAAAAGTTATTTTTTGTTTTAGATTTTTCAAAAGTAATTTTAAACAAAATTATTTAATATTATTTATATTTTAAAAAACAATATTTAAAATAAATATTTTATTTACATTTTTTACAACATTATCAAACAATTTTATTTTAAATCAAATAATTTAAAATCACTTTTAAAATATTTTCACAACACATTTTTTTAAAAATAATATCAGATTTACTCAGTCAAAATCATCTATGCTTATTGGGTAAAAACATGATAATTTGTCCACTAATTTTTCTAAAATATTTTTTCGTGGTATTTTTTAAAAATAATATCAAACTAAACCTAAATTTATTAAAGTGATTTTTTAGATCAATACCTATTCATTTTGTGGTTTATGTGCGATATTATTAAAATTTTCTTTTAATAATATCGTTTTTAAAATTTAAACTCGTTTTTTTTATAAAAATAATATACCTTGTTATTGCATATAATCTTTCTTATATAGGTTAAATTTCGATATTTGTTCTAAATGTAATACACCTATATTTAATAAAATAGTTTGGGTGTGATCTTCTACCAAGCTTTTTCTCAATAATAACATAATAGTTTTTTAAAAATATATTTTTAAAAGTTTTTTTAATCTTATTATAATTTATTTTATAAATTTTTATTCGTATTTAGGAGAGAAGCTATATGAAATAAAGAGGGATAATCGTTTTCGTCTCAAAGATTTTTTTTATTATTTTTGTTTATCTATTTAAATTTTTAATTTTTTTTTTATTTTTAAATATTTATGTTTTCTCTCCCAAATCATGACTCTATCCTCGATCGTATTCATACATTATTCGTTGATCGGTTGGATGCAACGTTCTCTTGGTCAACAAAGTTGATTTTCTGTCTGTCTGCCGAGCTTTTCCGATGTGAAGCGCGTCGACGATGTCGTCGGTGACACGCAACTGTGCTCCCAACCGGCAACCAGTTCATATTTCCACACAACCCACCAAACTAAACTGCCGACTTCTTCTACACACCATTTTCTCATTTATTATCTACGGATTATTTTCTATTGGGTATCTTTCATGTTCTACGTTTAGAATTTGGTATTATTAGTTCCCCATTATATTGTTTATTTCGTTTAATTATTTGTATTTAATTTATTAATTAATTTATATCGAGTAATATAAAAATTTGTTAAATGGTTTCTCTCGATTTAATTTTTCTATTTTAATATCAGAATCTAAAATCTTATTATTACTTAAATTTATGACCGATTCAATTTATTAAGAAAATAAAATTTAAAATTTAATTATAAAAATAAAGTTCTTAATAATAAAAATTAATTTTAATGACTTAATTCTAATTAGTTGAATTCGAAACTAAATCTGATATAAAAAAAACAAAGTGAGGCAACATACGATAAAATTTAAATACAAAATGAATGAAATTCGGACCGAAATAATCCGACCCGAACAACTAATTACCACTTCTACATATTTACTATCACGTAAATAAATTAAAAAATTCTCTCATATTTTCAACAACATTATATTTACTACCTTGAAAATAAATTTTAAAAAAGGGTTTTGCCTAAATATGGGCTACACTGGGCTGAAGAATGGACTCCGGTCCTACCGTTTCAGAATTGGGTTGGGCTATTGGCAAAACTAGGGGCAAAAATGGAAATGAGATGACGGAGAGGAGCTTGGATCCGGGAATTTGAAATTCAAAAAAGTGCCGTTGAGATCTCACTTTTTAACCTTTATATCGTAATTGATTTTTCGATGGGAACGGTTATATATACTCTCGCAGATGCTCCGCGAAGAAAGGGTTAGGGATTTTAGGGTTTCAGAGAGACAACGAAGGAAAAAATGGAAAAACAAAGGCAAATGTCAGCGATGGAGGCGTTCGAGAAGTTGGAGAAGGTGGGAGAGGGAACGTACGGCAAGGTTTACCGAGCAAGAGAGCGAGCGACGGGGAAGATCGTCGCCTTGAAGAAGACTCGTCTCCATGAGGACGATGAAGGCGTCCCTCCCACCACTCTCCGCGAGATCTCCATCTTGCGCATGCTCTCCCGTGATCCTCATGTCGTCAGGTCTTTCTTTCGCTTCTTGTGATGATTCTGCTCACCAATTTCATTTTGATTTGATTTGATCTGTTTTTTTTTTTCATATTCAAGATTCGCATATCTATTACTAAAATCTTGATTTTCTTCCGATTATCATGTTCTTCAATTTTTTTCTAAATTATTTCAGATTGATGGATGTTAAACAAGCGCAAAACAAGGAAGGAAAGACGGTTCTCTACTTGGTATTCGAGTACATGGATACCGATCTCAAGAAATACATCCGTTCCTTTCGCCAAACCGGAGAGAACATTCCCGTTAACATTGTCAAGGTTCCTCTTTCTCTCTCTTTTCACTCTGTTATAGGCTATTGTATGTGAATATTTCTATTGATGCTTGTGATCTTCGTTTAATAGAACTTGATGTACCAACTGTGCAAAGGTGTTGCTTTCTGCCATGGTCATGGAGTTTTACACAGGTTGTTATTTTTAGCCCTTTGGCCTTTCTTCTCTATTCTCTATTACACTAATCTTTTAGGAGATTCAATAATCCTTTGTTTTTCCCCCCTTTAATTAACTCAGGGACCTTAAGCCTCACAATCTTCTCATGGATAAAAAGACCATGTCCCTTAAGATTGCTGATCTCGGCCTAGCTCGAGCTTTTACTCTGCCCATTAAGAAGTACACTCATGAGGTGTTACTAGTGACTACCGTCTGTTACTACTGTCAATATTTTCATACTTCTATTAGCATCCATCTCTTAATTGTGGTAGTAAATGATTTCAGATATTGACACTGTGGTATAGAGCACCTGAAGTCCTTTTGGGGGCTAGCCATTACTCAACTGCTGTGGATATGTGGTCTGTGGCCTGCATATTTGGTACTACATCCCATCTCTGCATATATTATTATCATTATTCATTGATCTGTTATCATATCCATACTTGTGTTGCTTGGATTTTTTTTCTTCTTAAAGTATGTGTAGGACACTGAATAAGTTCAATGACTCTGAAAAATCTAACTGCACCCGTGTTGCATTAATAAATGTATTCAACAGTTGACACTCGAATCCGAGTAAACATTGATTCATACTACTTGATTCGCTAAACAATGTCTTTATTCGTTCTAGCTGAACTGGTCACCAAGACTGCCCTATTCCCTGGAGATTCTGAACTGCAGCAGCTCCTTCATATTTTCAGGTCAATTATGATGCTCCTCTCTAGTCCCTACTCACCCATTTTGGTGTTGAGCTTTCCATTTTTATAGTTTCTAAATCGTTGCAGGTTGTTGGGTACTCCGAATGAGGAAGTATGGCCTGGGTTGAGCACACTACCAAACTGGCATGAATATCCCCAGTGGAGCCCTCAGAGTCTGTCATCCATTGTTCCTACTTTGGATAGCGATGGGCTAGACCTGTTGTCGCAGATGTTGCAATACGACCCCTCCAAGCGTATCTCAGCCAAGAAAGCTCTGGAACATCCTTACTTTGCTGATCTGAACAAAGATAATCTTTGAAACGGCAAAGCGGATAACTTGGGAGTTTCGTAGTAGAAACGTAGCTGCTTCTCTCAAGCATATTAGTATTATTAGGACTACTAGTAGTGTCCTTTGTGATTTGTTTGATGAACTAATTAAGAACAACTGAAACAATGTTGGGTTTGTTATGATCAACTGAACTAATTAAGGAGTTGTCATGTTTAGGCATATGGCTCTAGTGCTCGATCGACTGCCTAAAGAACTGATGTTTCTCTGTCCCCAACTACACAACTTGAGGTTCTCCATTTTTCACAGGTATTTTGCTTTAGCACGCACAGAATAACACATCCATATTAAGGATGCACAGTGCACACTATGTTCAAAGATAATATCAAACTGCCTAAAGATTGGCTCGGTTGTTGATTTCGCATTAACAATGTTTGATCGGGAGTTTGCCCGGAATAAAGGGTTCGCTACACCGTGTCAATGGAAAACTGCCTAAAGATTGGTATCTTTCAACAATCTCCTAAGCTAACACAAGCTGTTCGCTACACCGTGTCAATGGAAAAATGCAGTTTGATCTGTAGTAATCAACCTTGACAAAACAACTCTATAGCCTGTTGGCTAACAACTTTAGCAGAAAGTGTTGTAGCAAGCGACATTCGGACAATTATAGATGTGGTTCGGACTTTCGTGTCTTTTGCTCAAGAGAAATCGCAGAAGCAACCGGCTGAAGAGAAATGCAACGCAAAGAAAGCAAAGTAAACCAAACATATTTTTACCATTTCTTTTCAAAAACCTGTCTCAAAACCGGAATATAAGAAGGAAAAACCTAAGTAGAGAAGGATGATTCGGATCAAGTTTGACTAATTTAACTTGAAAACAGATTTAATAATTATTAAAAAATTTAAATCATAAAAAATTTTGTTTTATAATTTAAATTTTGTTTAAATTTTTTTGAGCCGACTGAAATGATTTTTTTTTTAAAACTACTACAAAATAACTGTAAAAATTTAATATATATTGATATTCTTATATTTTTTTTTTCAAGAAATTTAATATGTATAAAATTATAAGAATTTGTATAACCACTTTTTAACCATTGATTACTGTTTTTTAAAATTTCCTACTGATTTTTGTAAGATTAAAATTTGTCTAACTATTTATTTCTCAAGTTAAATTTTACACCCCAATTGTAACAACCAGCAGCGTAATTCACCGCTTGGGCAAAAAAGAGCTAACGCACCATTACTGGATTTTGTTTGTTTGTTTCAATTCATTTACATTATTATTATTTCGCTAATAAGGAAGAAGATTGATAGCCATAAAATAAATATAAATATAGTTTTTTTTTTCATTTAATTAAATAATAAATATAAATAAAAAAATTATTTTATATTCACAAACGTTTAATAATTTATATATTTAATATTTTATTTTTTTCACAACAAAAACATTATATTTTAAATTTATTCGTATGTTGACAGTTCTTTCAAAAAAAAAAAAAAGTTACAGTGGCGAGCTAACTCCCAATCAGAATTCAATCATCCCAGTCCCAGCTGAAAACTGTAACCGTTGAATTCTGTAAGTACGATACTTTCTATGTCATTGTTGCTCCGATAACAAGCGGCGGCGGCCGCTTCTCTCTACTTATTGCTACTGATCTAGCATTCGCATTGTATTTTGGTTGTCTCTTTCTCCCTCAAAACCCCTAATTTTCTACTATCATTTACCTTCCATGCTACAATCATGTTTCTTCTTCAAACAACAGATTTACTGTATTTCTACTATGTTTAAGTTTTTGGGATTTTAGGGCACACCGATTTTGCTCTTTATTTTCATATAACGTTTTTTAAGAAATTTTCTGTCTCTGTTTCTTTCTCTTTGGACTAGGAAACAACCCAATTGTTTCTTTCCTATCAGTGTTTCGGTCTGTTTTTTGTGAAGATATATATGGTTTTGAGTTTTGACAATACAACTAGGAGTTAGGGTTTGGATTTTCACCATGGTATATGCAAATATTGTATAGCGTATCTGAAAATTATTATTTTTAAATGGTATAAAGAATAATCAATTCAACCGTGGATGTAGACAGGGGAATTTGTATAAGCAAGATGGAAGATACCGAAATGTCGGAGCAACAACTGCCAAACGCTTCCCAAGTTAACTCTGTTGATGCTGCTGTCCAACAGCAACAGATCTCAAACCCCACTGAGGATCAAACTGCCAATGAAACAATTGCTGATGAGACCCTAACCATACCCACTGATGTTGACATGACTGATAATCCACCTTTGCCCGATAACCCTGATAACAAATCTTCTGCTGATGCTCCTCCACCTGCTGAACTACTAGAGAAAGAAAGCAATGGAGATGCTGCTCCCCTTCCTCCTACACCAAAATCTGGGCTTGAGAGTGTGGAAAAATCAAAGAGTTGGTTGCTGGATCCTGAGGTACATGAAAGAAATGTCCTCTAAGATATGACATTAACAAAAACTGTCAATCATTGTGTTTATCCTATTTTTAACTCACTTTGTTGTTTGGTATATAGATGGGGGAGGCTGATGAAGCTGGAACGCTAGAGGAGCGAGCAGCATTCATAAAGGAACTGGAAAGTTTCTATAAGGATAAGTCATTGGAATTCAAGCCCCCTAAATTTTATGGAGAACCACTGAACTGCCTTAAGTGAGTTTGTAGGGATCCTTGATTTGAATTTCCAGCTCATAAGTCTATTCTTGCTCACAGTCTAATTCGTGCTTTTTTGTATGTTTGCATTTGATGTAGGTTGTGGAGAGCAGTTATTAAATTGGGAGGCTATGAAGTGGTATGCATGAATATTCTGAAATCGTTAATTGATGGTTTTACTTTTTCTCCAAACCCTTAAATCATCCTTTGCTATTCTTATTTACTTCATGCAACAAGCATTGACAAGCTGGTGACATTCGATTTATTTATTAGTGCACAACTAATACATTATCCTCCTAGTTAACAGCTTTAGGATTTAACAAGTAAATGTTTACAAACTATCTGATTTCATTTGCGTGTAAACTGGTTTTGATCTGTTTCTTGTTTAGGAAGGTGAATAAGATTAAATTGATGTATAAGCAGGCCTAGAAATATAACGCAAGACACACATTTGAAGGTGGCTGAGTTTGGGTGTGCTTGCAGGATATCATAGTTCTAAGTTATTCTATTGAGAGTTGGATTACAGAGTGAATTATCTGCAAACATCCGTAGAAAGCTTTTGTGGTTATTTATAAAAAAAAAAGTCATATCCAGTGTTATATTTAACTTTGTGCCTTTAAATGGGTTTGCATGTAATCATAATATACAGAAGGTTGATTCAGGAATTGTATAAAATAATAGGCATGTGATTGACCGACCTGTTTTCCATGCAATCCTTTCTTTCTTGTAACACCTAAGCTTTTACTTTTCTTCACTTTCCATATTAATATTTTTGTATTTTCTTAAAGCTTCCTAATGGTCATTTAGCAACGTGACTCAAGAGCTTTAATCCTATGATATTTTAAGCAGTGAAGTTCTAATTTTTTTCTTGATCTACATGCAAAGTCAAATGTAGATAATTAAATTTATAGGGTAGTGATCATGTATATTTACTCTCTAAATCCTTGTTTCCGTGAATAAGAGTTTTATGTCCTTTAGGATTACCTTTCGGCAAAAATTATTTGTGTTGATTATTTACAATATAACCTGATTATCATGTGTTTTGTTCTAAACTCTGGGTCATGACCCGTTGGGCATAGTTTGTGATATTTAAAGGTTGGCAGTTTGTTGGAGTCACTTGTTTTGTTGGGAGTTTTCTCATATGTCAAATCAGAATTCGTCTGCTTTTACATCATCGATATATACACATATAAATTGATTTTTTCACGATGGATACTTATAGGTGACTGCATCGAAGTTATGGCGGCAAGTGGGAGAGTCTTTCAACCCCCCAAAGTAAGGGAAAATATAGATGATTTTCTTTCTTTCTTCCTTTTTTACATTGCACTTTTTTATGCAAAGTTATGCTTCAATATCAATGGTTTTCGGGTTTCATTTGACCTTAACACAAAGTACTTTATATGGCATGCTCCTTGTGGAAGTGTATTTTATTCTCTTGATTGAGTGGTGTCTAATTCTTTCTTTCTCTCAGGACCTGCACAACTGTCTCTTGGACATTCCGCATTTTCTACGAGAAGGTATGTCTTTTTGGCTGGGACAATTAACTAGCTGCCTTATTGTATGGAGTGTGGGTATAATGCATGTAACTTTACCCTTGCTGTATGAAGAGGCTGTTTCCATGCCTTCAAATTG
The DNA here is from genome assembly GCA_035048815.1 of Abelmoschus esculentus. Classification (NCBI taxonomy): domain Eukaryota; kingdom Viridiplantae; phylum Streptophyta; class Magnoliopsida; order Malvales; family Malvaceae; genus Abelmoschus; species Abelmoschus esculentus. The sequence continues at coordinate 1,926,572 of JAUCBN010000043.1, forward strand.
TGACCTCTAGATCATAATGGACCAGCCTTGTTCTGCCAAGACACTCCTTAATTGGCACATTTAATTAAATTTTAACCATCAAGTGAAAAGGAAGAAAGAATAGAAAACAAATAGCAATGCCTACGCACTTTCTTTTGTATCATGTTTTGGCTTGCATAAAACATAAATGATACATGGCATGGATAACATTCCTTCTGTGCTGGGAATGAATTTGTGGATTATTTTGAGCATTTTCTTTATGAAAGTTATATTTCTACCATGTGCTTTTTAGAATAATGTGTATATGAGACAGACTCTACTTGTATTTAAGTCGTGGAGAGTAGATGCATAGAACATAAATGAAAGTTATATTTCTACCATGTTTTGGTTTGCATAAAACATAAATGATACAAGTCATGGATAACATTCCTTCTGTGCTGGGAATGAATTTGCGGATTATTTTGAGCATTTTCTTTATGAAAGTTATATTTCTACCATGTGCTTTTTAGAATAATGTGTGTATGAGACAGACTTTACTTGTATTTAAGTCGTGGAGAGTAGATGCTTTGCCTGCCCCCTCCCCAACATATCTTTGAACAATTATTTTATGGTTGAGCAGGCACTTTTAGAATATGAAAAGTATAAGAAGGAGAACGGTGAGATTCAACTTCCTGCTTCTTCACTCCCTCATGCAAGTGCTGAAAAGGAGGTAGGATTTTATTTCTTCATATTAGACAACAGTCTGGTGATCTTTTTGAGTTTTCCATCTTCGATTCAATATGCTGTCCTGAAGATGAATTTCATACAAGTAAACTAATGACATTTGAATTCTTATACTAATTACCTGTTTCCCCTCACCATTCTTTGTCTAATGTTTTCTGAGTTAAATGTGCAGTCCAGTGGCTTCCTTCCTGGGTCAGGCGGCAGGGCACGCAGGGATGCTGCAGCTCGTGCCATGCAAGGTTGGCATGCTCAACGTTCTGTTGGATATGGCGAGGCCACCGAGCCTATTATTAAGGTCTGTTGAATATTTAAACCTTGTTATCATCTCTAATTTTCTATGTTGTTGTATTCCTGTTTTTGGACCATTTCTTTTAATGCGAAAGTATAAGTGGTACAAAAATTCCTCTATACAGGATAAGATCTCGAGTTCTACTCCGAAGCGCGAAAGACACCTCAAAAACATTGGTATGATGCTATATGTTCAGATCTTTCTATTATAATTTAAAAGAAAAAAAAGAAGAATTAAAGAATATCATTAATAATAATTCTACAAAAATACACTTTTGTACCTTTGTTGCCTTGACTTTTTGTATTGTATTTGGTTTCTTTTTCCAGGTTTGCAGAAGCAGAAGACACCAATAAACATGGAATCTGGACATGAACCAGATAAGCAGTTAATATTTGCTATTCACTTAGCTATATGATATGTTTATTTAGGGTTTTATTTTGCCCGTCTCTATTTTCATTCTACATAATCGGAAGTTTAAGTTGAAGATGCAGACGAGCTTTCGTTCAATTAATTTATGAATGGTTCCTCCATCAAAAAAAAAAGAAATATATGAATGATTTACGGCTGCATAATTGATTTAATTCAAAGATTCATATCTTTGATATATTCTTATTGCACCCTTTGCTGCTAGGAACACCTTACTTGAAAAAATGAGCCACTGCAAAGCCTGTCAACAGGAGCATGATCCTAATTTAAATGTGCAAAGAAACTTTAAGCACCAATCTGTTTCTTACTAAACTGTGGAAGGTTTAAGAACCCTTTTTTTGTGGGATCATTTAATTTGCTATAGATGTTTCATATATGCTTTAAGAAGGATATGGTTAACATTAGCCCTATTCCATCACAGTTCTGGGATGGTAATAATCTTTGATTCTTATACTAGAAAAGGGAAAGTGGAGGGATGTCAGGCCCATGAAGAAGAAATATTAAACTTGCTCAAACTAATCTGATTGTTGTTTTATTCTACTTTCTGATCAATGCAAATTTTCTTGATGTAGACTGATAACCGAGATTGTTGATGCTGGAACCCCTGCTGATTGGGTGAAGATCAATGTGCGTGAAACTGTAAGTATCATTTTTTTCCTACCAGCGTACACACGAAAAAAAAAACCTACAAAATTGTTTCAGTTGCAATCAGTTTTGGATTAACTTGTGTTGAATTTTTGAGTTTTGAGTTGTTTCACTGGCCTTAAAATGAACAGAAGGATTGCTTTGAGGTATATGCTCTGGTCCCTGGTCTCCTGCGTGAGGAGGTATGCACTTGTCCTGAAATCCTTTTAAATGATGTGATGCAAATTAGTAAACATTTGGTATGACCTTTGACAGTTGGCACTGCAACCGAAACTTTAGTATTTGTGGATGATTACATAGATAAGTATGCTAAAGACTCGTGTGTCTGTTGTTAATTTCAGTAATTTACTGAAGCAGTATCAATAAATGGTCTACTAATTTGTCTTATTAGTTCCCACGATTTGTTATATTGGTTAAATGATATCTCAAAATATCTTTGATTTCCTTGTTCTTCCTAAGCTATGGTGAGCATCAAGAATTAAATAGTTATATTTGGGGTTTTATTCCCTTCTCAACAAATTTTTAGCTGCTCTTCTGCTGTCAAATTTGTGGAAAGTCTTTGGTCCTTTTAGATTCTGTTACTATGGTTTTCATATTCTTGTGATTAGAAAATATGTTTGGTGTTTCATAATACATATTTCTTTAGTCTCTGAATTTTCCCCGAATGTAAGACTGGACTTGCTTTTCGGTGGATCTAGGTACGAGTTCAATCGGATCCTGCTGGACGTCTGGTTATAACAGGTCACCCAGAGCAAGTTGACAATCCTTGGGGTATCACCCCCTTTAAGAAGGTACATCTTCTATAGACTATGTCCTCAAATCCACAATTGTATGCTTGTGAACATAGTGAGAACATAAAAAATGTTAGGAAGATACGTTGAGCTGAACTTAATTTGGTGTGGTTTGTACAGGTAGTGACCTTACCGGCGAGAATCGATCCGCTTCAAACATCTGCTGTTGTTAGCTTGCATGGTCGACTCTTTGTGCGCGTCCCTTTTGAGCAGGGATCAGTTTGAACCTCATCATGTTATTTAGAATGGGTGCTTCGACACAACACATTTTAGGAGAAATGTAACTAGAAGTAAACTTGGTAGTGTTGAATTAGTTGTAATTTCCCGTGTGGTTTATCTATATTTAAGAATGCTATAACTGATTGACAAGAAGTTTGTGATGTAAAAGGAAAGCTAGAAATCTCATCAAAAATCAATGGTGAAGGTGAGTGGAGATTTGGTAAATTAATGTAATTTCCAAACTTTTTTCAAGCAATAGTTTAGTGTTTTGGACAATTATTCTCTGGTAGTCTCCATTTATTTAATATTAATCACCTACATTAGATTAAATTTATTATTTCATGCACAGATAGTGATAGATTAGAAAACATTTTTTTCCTACTGCCAATACATGAAATATTCTCTTTGTATAGGAAAAATGTTTGATGTTAGGGTAAATTTTAGTTTACACAGACTTGTTTTCGAGGATAGATGATTAGTTTAGGGGTTAGGTTTTAAGGTTAGAATTATGATTCAAGATAGGAATTTAGGGTTAAAAGAATTATGATTCAAGCACCATGGAACAATTTGGACTATTGCAAACATTGAAAGTGACCAGAACAAAGACAGCCTAGATGTTACATGGTACAAATTATTCCAGTGTGCAAAATGGAAAAGTAGAGTACATTTTAAGAGCTAAAACAGGACCAAAAAGTTGAGTACAAAATGGAAAACAAATATACTTTTTCCAGTTCTAATCTTTGAATTAAGCCTTGGCACATGCATCATCGTCATCATCAATTCATCATGGGGTTCTTACACTATTGCACCATGTCTGTAACAGTTGAAAGATGCAGATAAGTGAGTTTAGCCGGGACAAAACTTCAGAATTTGGAGCAGCAAGTAGGCCATTCGCCATTGCAAGATAGCCCCCATCAACAATTACAAACCCCAAAAGGAGAGGCTTTCCTGTTTAAGAAAGTTGTTAAAGAAGAAAGAATAGCAGCTGACAGATATGATGATATTGTTGCCGAGGTTTAGTATGCCTGGCCTGGCTGCACATGGTAATGGCCTCTGAGTCCCCACCACCACACATCATTGTTATCAGTACTATGTTCTTTTCTCAAGCTGAGGATTTTGTTCACTGTTGGTTTTCAATCCTCTAATTCTGCAGGATTATTATACCATCTTTCTAAGTGTTGATGGTGATGTTAGGATGAGGGTGATATTATGCAATTCATCATTTTCGTTTAGACGAAAAGATGAATAATCGAAGAAAAGAAAAGAAAAGCTTAACTATAAAATAAGTGTCTAAATTAAATCTCTTTCGTATCATACGTGCCATTTTCTGGTTAACTTTAGACACTAATTTTCAAAAGAGGCATGATTTAGACACTTATTTTATAGTTAAACTCGGAAAAAAAATCGAAAAAAACGATAAACAATGTTCTGAAAGCTCCAAAGTCCCCTTTTAGTATGTCATGTGTGGGTACATATTCTTTGGTTTATTTGCTAATTACTCATAGGTCATAGCATGACACATTCAAAGTCTCAACAACTTGAATCTGTGAGTTTCTTTGGACTCTTTCTGTTCCACCCCCATCAGTCTTTGCAGGTCTTAGAGGTGATGATGAGGCACAATGTTTTGAGATCATTTTTCTTCATTACAAAAATTAGGGTTTCTTTCCTAATTATAATATACCAACCGGTTCAATGAAAGAACAACAATAATGCATGATTGTCGCAACCAGCATCATCCTTTTGTTTTTTGAGGGTCCCTTTCAGTTTCCTGACTTTTACTTAGACAGCTCCTTCAGCTTTATCCATTCCCACCCCAACTCTTTAATAATATGTTTCATTACATAACAATTAATACAAATTTTCTAAACAAAATCATTACCCCACTAATTTAGGATCAACTACCAAAAAAACTAAGCTTTGATTGATCAATATTTGTTCTAGTGACAAAAATCTAATATTAAATTCAAACTCTTTGAATGAAAAGGTAAAACAGATAATATTTAACTCAAAATAGGATTTGATTTAAATAGATTTCGAATTTAATCAGAATCCCTCCTCACTTTCCCAAAAATCTTCTTGTGATTGAAAAAGAACGAAGGGATGCCCTTTAAATTTGATTTTCTTGGTCCACGATATTAATATTTGAGCTTTTAAAGGATGTCTTATCTTATTAGATAAATTGATTGTTGGTAGACTTTATTATTTAATTATAACATATCGCTTTTTTGGGTGAATAATGTAATCCTAAACAAATTTTTGAGAAATCGGGTGTTAGGGTATATTTTGGGATCTACGACAAAAATTATAGTGTAGAAGAAAGTCGTCACCTACATAAAACTATTTAGGTGAAGACAACATATGCAGGTGGCGACTTTCCCTTAGTTAATAATATTTTAATATTTTTTATCGATTCAATACAAAGTCACGAAAAATCGCTATTTGTAGATATATTTCACTCAAGTTGACATCTAAATATGACAACTTTTTTTTATACGATAATTTTTATTATATATCTCAAAATATACCTTAATACTTAATTTTTCAAAATATTAAAATTATTTATTATATTTACAAAAATTAGAAGAAAAACAAAAGAGCTAAATAGCAATAATAAATTAAAATAATAAATATATATATTTAGAATATCAAGATTCAATTTTTAAAAAACTTAACCAGAGTTACCATCAGCGAGCAGATAGATATTAGAGTAAGAGAGAGAAGCATAAACCAATTGGATTAGGCATTGAAATAAGGGTTGTAGGTCCCCAAGACCCGTAGTCCCCACCCCTACCAAGCTGTCTTTGCTAATTGCCATTAGTTTGTTTCAGAACTCTCCAGCACTAAAACCCCTCTCTTTGCTCTTCTCTCTTTTCTTTTTTCTTCTTCTCCTTCTCCTTCATATTCATCATGATTACCCACCCATCCTCTATTTCTTCCCATATTCCATTCTCCCAATCTCTCATCAACAATGAACTGAGTTAAGTTTCTTATTGATTTCCCTTTACCTTAATTACTAGTTTTTTTGGTCTTTGATCTTCGTGTTCTGGTATTTTTATAGCCTGTTTCTTCGCTCTGTTTACTACCCATCAATCTTCCCAAACCCTGTGTATAGACCCCCAAACCCTACCCCAAAACTATCCACTTCAGCCCTCTTATTGGCCCATCTAGGGTTTTCCTGTCCTCATCTTCATCCTTTATTTCTTCACCCTTTTTTCTATCTCTAGTTTTATTATGATCATATGATTCTTTAGGATTATTGTTATGTCCGCCTCTCCGCTTTGTAACCATTTCTTTCCTGTCAAAATCCAATCATCGTTCTTCACCACTGTTGTTTGATTCCCTTAAATCCCGAACGATTCTGGGTATCTATCGTTGTGTCCAATTTTAGGGGGGGGTTAGGGTTTTATAGTTCTTTTTAAAGGAAAATTTGTGGTTTTATTCCCCCTCTATTTTGGGGTTAACCTCATTATCAATTGATTTCTTGTCCTTGGAGTTGAACCGGATCATCTGTGGCCATGGCCTATCAGCAAATTCCGGGTCCGGGTTCGGGATCGAGTTCGAGTTCTGGGTTTCAATACATGAATTCCCCTTTTGGAGATACAACGTACACCAAGGTCTTTGTTGGGGGACTCGCTTGGGAAACCCAGAGCGAAACAATGCGCCGTTATTTCGAGCAGTTCGGTGAAATTTTGGAGGCCGTCGTCATCACCGACAAGAACACCGGCCGTTCAAAAGGATACGGTTTTGTGAGTGTTAATTGTTTTTTCCTTTTTATATTTATTTTAAAGATAAAATGCTACTTTACATTTGGCCATGGTTGTTATATATTTATAGTTACTAAAATAATGACAAACTGGAATTGATACAATGGTGGCTGCATGCCTTTGATGCTAAAGGAATGTGTTTTAAGTCAAGCATTGGCTTTAAAGTGAATCGGTTTCTTCTTGGCTTTGCATGGAGTGTATAGGTGACGTTCCGGGATCCAGAGGCTGCTAGGAGAGCCTGTGCTGATCCGACCCCAATTATTGATGGCAGGCGCGCCAATTGTAACTTGGCTTCTCTTGGCCGTCCTCGACCTCCAGTTCCTTATGGTATCATCTCTAATTTACCCGGTTAGTCTGATCTTTAAGCTGATGCTGCACATTAATAGCATTTTCTAGTACTAGGTTATGATTATCAAAAGGAAGATCATTACAATCTAGGCCAAGCTACTTTATTCCCTGCTTGGTTTACATGCCATGTACTTCTCTTGTATTCATATTGTGTAAACAGTAAGACCAAGTAGGTCAACCCATCATTATTCATTTTTGATGCACTCTGTGAGCATGGCTCAATTGTACCGATATTTGCCATTCATTTCTCTATGTTTTTCAGTTTCTCCTTCATCTGTTTCAAATTTGGTTTCCAGTTTCCACTTTCAGTGAGTTTTCCATTTGCACACAATCGGGCTACTTATTTTTCCCTTGTTATCTTCGTAACAGGACGTTTAAGAGCCGTTTCTCCATACGTTGGAGGTGTGCAAGCTACACGTGGTGCTTATGTTGGAAGTTTTGGCTATCAGACACCACTTCCTTACAACTACCAACAAGGATTAATTTACCCTTCTTATGGGTGAGTTATGCTTTCTGGTTCGAGGTTTCTAACTATTTTGATTGCTCTAATCGTTATTCGATTGAGCTTGGCATTGGCTTGATTGAGCAGCATTCTAGTTTTTATGATTTATACTTATAGTTTAGAAGATATTTTTCTATTAAGTGCCTAAGTGATCTTATTTAGGATTCTTTGGGGGGATTTTGCCTACAATTGACTTTGATACAAGTGTGTGACAGACGCTTTTTATGTATCTCTTATGTGATAAGTTCCTGGAATTTTTTACTTGTAATTGAAAGTATGTGCACAATAAGTTTTTTTTGCTGTCTCGGTAAAATTTTATTGACGGTCTCTAGGCAACTTTGAGTAAAGCTTTTTCATCATTAGAAATTTTGTCACGGGTGGATCGTAACATTTCTGCACAAGCATAAATAGTAGGTGAAGAAACATATCTTTAATTATTAACTAGGAATAAGCTGTAGCCTTGGCATAAACATGGTTGTGTGTGTTGTTTGTGCCTTCTCAACCTGCAATGTAGTTGGGTCATTATGGAAAGGTCGCTAATCAGAGTTCAATTGGGTACATCTCCTTTTGCAGCTACTTTCTCCTCTTTTAATTGTTCTCCTTATCTCATGGCAGTTCAAACCAATCACAGCATGAAAAATGGCCAAGGAGTTTTTAGTCTTTACCTTAGAATTCAGGATTAATTAGTCCTAAGTACAGTCATATGACATGGTGTGATTGGTAATTGCAGGAATGCAAAATTGGTAGTTGCAGAGGATATGTGCCCGAGCTCAATGTTTATTGAACAGGCAAGATCATGATTGTGATTTGATAAGGAATCAAAAGAAAAAGGAAATGTTGGGAGAAGGGGGATGTTATTATTATCATGGTCTGAAGTAGTTAGGCTTTATAATTTTACATATGAAGTTTTTGGGCCTTGATATGGCTCATCGGTAATAGTGTGCTCTGGTTTTTCACTCGGAAGCATAGGTTCTGATGTGATGAATTATAGTGTTTTGTCCTTTCTATGATTCATTTACAGTATAAAATTTGTTGTGTAGCTCCTATTTAATGCTGAGCTTTTTGAGATCTTTGATATATGTTTATTTGTGCAGGTATGCAACATATGGACCTGAATATGTGTATCCTCAGGTCAATGACTTTACAAAGTGCAATGTTGTGAAAAAAATGGAGCAAGTAATGTTTGTGCCTCGATGCTGATTTGTTCTTGTTTCTTTGGACAGGGTGCTTACAACCCTTACATGGCTCAGCAGTACCTTCAGATATATGGAGTACCCGGAGCAGTTAACCCAGCTATTTATCCATATGGGCAAGTGGGTCAAACTGTTCCTAGCGGGCATGGTTATACAGCTGTACAGGGATATGCAATGCCAAGTCATCAAATACTGCAGTTTGGTGGAGCTGTTGCTAATGCAATCACGACTTCTCCAATGGCCACAATCCAAACTCCATATCCCGGAGGTTAATATCAATACAAAAAGAAATCATTTTGTCCTTGCTTGTGCTACTGGCTTTGCTTTTTCCCCCCAACTGTCTGCCAACAGTTATTTCCTCTTCATATCTAGAGACCACTACATCTTCGTCTTTATATTTCATTGATCAAATTTATTTTTGCTTGGCGTTTTAAGAAAATATCAGTTTATGAATTTATATGCAAAGTATAAACTATTTAGAGAATGGATTCTTTGGTTAAGCTTAGAGAATTGGTGCACATGAATGAATTTCAGTTTATTTTTTGATCCATCTTGAAAGGTAGCTCTGAGAACTTTATAGCTGCCCCCAGTTATTTTAATATTTTAAACGCCTTATCAGCCAAGTGTGCTTATTTATTAGGTATAGCAGCACCTGTTCCAGCACAGCAACAATGTATTGTTACTACTCAGTTTATGCAAGGTAGTGGTTCCGACCAAACAACCGGGTGAGGAGTTGACCAAGGTAAGTAGTGACACCTTGGGAAATCAAGTTCTTAGGTTGTCGGGTCCTCTTACCATGTAAGTAACCGTAGCTGTTGTCTTTTTTCCTCGATTCAGGTATCCTAGATTGCAGCAGGACTAAGAGCAGCGGAACTGCTACATGAGTGGCGGGCTTCGGATCTAGCCTTGCAAATTATTTATTTTGCATTCTACAGGTACTATAACTTTTCTCATTGCACTGTTCTACATAGAGGAGTTTTCTTTCCTGCAGTATTGTTGTATGGATCAGTCCTGGTGTGGGTTTAGTACTCAGTTCGTAATTTGAAGAAATGAGCTGCTTGTCACGATTATGACCATGAGAAGTATCATAATGATTGTGTGAAGAACTGAAGAGAGTAGTGTTTATATGTAATGAGTAAACAGGGTCGAGGTTGAATGCATATGGTGAATAGTGTTTTATCTTAATATTATTAGGGTATCTTCTGGGGGAGCAATGCAAAGGGGGCCTTAACGGTGTTTTATCTTTGTGCAGGTCGTACGTAGTCATGCTCACCAGAGAAGTCTTTGTTGTCCGAGTCGCTCCGGAGAAGCAAAATGGAGGAAGCCGGAAAGTCTTCCTCAATGGTGGTGGTGTTATCTTTAACCTTGTGTTTATATAGAACATTAGTGTATACAGCTGGTTGGGATGCCAGCAGTGATGGGATTGATGGATGCTGGAACGGGTTTCTAAGCAACCGCATAGGGAATAAGAATGGTGTAAAAAGGATACATGAATGAATCAACATATGATTCTTTCCATAGGTGTAGTAGTAGTAGTCCCAGCATTTGGGTGTATAGATAGATAGTCGTCTCTCTGGTGTCGTCATCTGTCTGGTGGGTTCCCGCATACATATGGTTTGTATGCCGGAATTGTCGATCGGAACCGATCGGTTGGTTTCAGGGGTTGTGCATATCAGTAGTACGTAGTAGTAGGCATGCATTTTATGAATGGTTATGAGAGCTTGATTTCAAAACATGGATGAAGCTCTCTCATGCATTTTCCTTAAATTGAAATGACCAAAAAAAAAAGATTTGTGTACAAAGAAGTATTCTTCTTCTTCTTCCTCTATTTATTTATTTATCATTTCATTAAATTTAAATAATAATTGAAATACAGTAGGGTATTTAGAATATTTAAAAGGTTGTATAATTTATTAAAATAAGTTTTTTATTTTAAAAATAAATTGTTATTTTCTCTGTGTGTGACAAAATGATTTTTGAATAAAAATAAGTTGAATAAAATTTAAACTCAATTAATCCACAATATTTTATTCACAAATAATTTTTTTTAATTTTTTCTTACAAATATTTAACTTAATTTATTTTATAACTTTTGTTAGATTATATGCTATTGTTAGGGTGGAAAATGCAAAGTGAGCAACAAAGAAGTAAAAAAAGTGGAAAAGTTTATGATGCAAAGCTGGCAATGGATGAACTAAAACCAGCAACATTTATTTATTTATTATTTTTTCCTTTTTCTTTTAGCTTAATTATAAAATAAATATTTAAATTATATTTTTAAAATAGATGTTTAAAATATTTTTTAATTAAAATATTTGTTTAAAATTTACTTTTAACACATATTTTAATTGAAATTAAAACTTTAAATATATATTTTAATTAAAAAAAATACTTTAAACCCTTATTATAAAAAATAGACCTAATTTGAATACTGTTATTTTTTAATTAATTTTCAAATTCAATTATGTAATAATTATCTTTATGAACCAACTACTATTTACCAACCCAAAACCGTACCTTTTAGATTGTTTGAGCAATATTTAATTGTATCATAAATGACATCCACTCTCATATTATTAATAATTTAATTTTTTTATTTTAAATATTTATTTCCTGCAATAATTGCTCGATTTTAAAATATTTGTATTTTTATAATTAAGAAAATCAAGTCGTAGTAAAAATGTACATAAAATTTTTCCCCAGATTGCTTTACAACTAAGAGTAAGAGTGTTGTACAGTTGTTGGAGTCATTTAAAGCCGCAAATTACGTGGTAATTTATATGTATATTTAAATTACAATTATTTAATATTACAATATTATAGATATATATAATTAAATTTTTATTAAAAATTAAATAATTTGAATTAATTTAAATTTTAAAAATAAATTATAAAATAAGAGTTATCAAATCAATTAATTTAATTTTTTATTTAATTTGATCAAATATTTATTTTGATCTAAATATTTAACGTATTATTAATGAATTAGATTCATTTTTTATATAAAAAGAAAAGGAATTTTTTTTATTGGAATGGCAATAAATATAAATTCATTAATATATAGTTTTTAAATTATTTTATTGAATCAAAAAAAGATTATTTAGTAATTATATTTTTCTAAAGAAGAAAAACCTTACGACTTACAGAGAGGTGAAAAAGGAAAAATATAACAAAAAGAGAAAAAAAATATTAAATTAAAAAATCTTAAATAAAATATACACATAAACGCCTAAATTTTCAGATTTCTCAACATTTCTTTAGAAAAAGTTGTTTGCAGCGCCTTTGCCCCTTTTTCTTCAGAATCTCTAAGTGTTTGTTTCTCATCTGGCTCTTAATCTCTGAAATTTTCCTATTTATTGGTAAGTTATTTGAATTTTTTGAGTTTTTTTCTTCACATTTTCTGTATTTTTGGGATATTAGATTATTAGTATTTTTGTTGTACTGTAAATTTTGGAAAATTCTGTAAAATTTGTTTAGAAATTCCGTGATTTTTTAGCCATTATTTTAAAATTTTGCAACTTCGTCTCTGTTAAGAAACTCGAAATTCAGTAGATTTGGGATTTAAACTGGAAGGATTGCAGCAGTTATTAGGGTTTTAATTTGTCGTTTAGTAGTTTTTTTCAGTATACTGATTTTTCAACCTGGGATTTACGAGCAAGCTAGCTTGTTAGACTCCTCGTTTCGTCAGTGAATTTTGAAAGCTTGATCAACTGAAAGCTCCTTGCTCAAGTTGAAAATTCAAAGTTCATTTTGATTTATGCAAGCATTTTCAAAATTCTCCACTTCCTCGAGTTCGATTTCGAGTTAAAAGTTGAGTCAGTGCACCGTATAGTGACTAGCGAGTAGTTGATTTTCAACAATAATTATCATTAGCGGTCAGCATCAGTATAACATTTCTTGTTTGAGATTATTATATTTTGTTATTTGAAAATTTTAGGTTCTGCCGCCGCTGGTGCTGCTGGTGCTTCATGAACTAATGAATTGCTTAGAAAACAACAAAGGAAAGAACTGAAAAGCATATATAATTCGATTTTAGAACACCAAGCGTTAAAAGGGGGAAATGTCGGGATCTGAGAATGGAATGATGGCGAGTAGAGAGCCGTACAGCTTGAGCATGCAACAGAAGAGTCCGCTGACGTCACAGCCGGTGATACAGAACATGCGTTTAGCCTTTAGCGCTGACGGAACAGCTGTGTACAAGCCCCTCGCTTCTGACTCTCCCACATATCAGCCGGCTTCCGGCGCTGGTGGGGCAGATGGGTCCGCCGGTGGACCGGCGGTGACTCAAGGACAAATCCAAACTCTGAACATGGGGAGCGAGCCTTTGAAGAAGAAGAGGGGGAGGCCCAGGAAGTATGGGCCGGAAAGTACTATGCCGTTGGCTTTTGTAGCTCCGCCCTCTGACAGCGTAACCCATTCTAATAGTGGAGAAGAGTTCCCCTCGCCAGCTCCTCCACCGCCGCTTTCAGGAGGATCAGCTTCTGCACCTACTGCAACAAAGAAAGCTAGGGGGAGACCTCCTGGTTCCGTCAACAAGCCTAAACTTGATTCTCTGGGTATTCTTTCTCTTAAAGTTGATACGCAAATAAAGCATTTTAATCTTTTAATTTAATGAGTGTCTTTTAGACACGACATTGTCTTGAAATGCTTCATATTTGGGAATTGGAGTATAGGGGGAAGGATGTGATTTCCTACCTTTTCTTTTCTACTCTCTTTGTTTTGCGGTACATAGAGACATATATACAGACACACACGTGGGATGTGGATGGCAGCCGAGGAGAACAAATGGGTATTGTGGAAAAATAATAGAGTGATTGTTTTGATTTTGTTTTTAGTGTTGATTTTGGGTTCTGATTTCTGACATAGGTTGGAATCATAGCTGCAGTGCTGAGCTATGATAATATTAATTAGTACTACAGTACTTACTAGTATTTACCACCAAGTATCATAATGATAATCACACATAAGCATCTATGATGCTGTGGAATCACATCTACATCTGTACTTTGTATTGTAACTTAGATAACTAAATACGAGGCCAAGGTTTTGATTCAACTTGGGATCAATCTATCTGACTTTAGACTTCAAACACATAACTAGTGCCTTCCCTTCCTTTATTTTTGTGTTTCCTTTTTTCCTATATCTCCACTCTCATTATAACAGCAACTGGCTAGCAATTAACGTCTACCAAGGGTGCTTACATATTAAAATGTACACACATACCTGAATAATATCGAAGGATTGCTGCTTTCTTTTTATTACAAGATTTCTGTTCGTTGTTTCCCTTTCTCTCCTTCAATCACTTTTACAATATGAAGCTCACATGTTGTCATTCTATGGTGCTAAGCCTGAGCTATCTTAGTACTTGGTTTGTTACTAAGGTGACATATTTCACTAAATGAGTTCTTTTTTTGCAGGATCAGGCAGGGCTAGCTTTACTCCCCATGTTATCACTGTTAAAGTGGGAGAGGTTTTTTTCTCTTTCTCCTTTTAACTTTTATTCCGGCTTTCCCCTGGTTATCTGTAAAACTGTCTTATTGTTTTTAGTCCTTGCTAGAGGTAAACTATTCATAAATTTCATTTTTATTCATTTATTGATATTGACATGTTTTTTCTTGTTGCAAGATGCTATTATGTGTGTCATGAGTTGCTGAAACTTCTTTTATTTACGTTGCTTGTGTATATCTTTTCTCTTCCAATTGAAGTCTTCAGAACTTTATTGACTCTGGAGAAAGAGTTATGTAGTTAATTCGTTTTATTTTTCATGTGATAAAATAAAAGATCAAATTAGAGATATGGATAACTTCCCAAAATTCCTTTATGACAACAGAAATCAATGATAACGACAAAGAAATACTGGAGTAAACTAAAATCCTGATGTTTGAGTAATGCAACTTCACAATTTATAAGCAACTTCACCAGATATATTCTGATGATTTAGTTCTGGTGTATTCTTGTTTGTCAAATAAATAAATAAATAAATATAGTTATGCACTTATGCTAAGTGGGAATGATTCTTTTTTCTGAAGAATAAGTGGGAATGATTCACATGATCTTGATGATGACTTTTTAAAGAGTCATTCCTTTAAGTATAGTAAAAGGAGACACTTTTTCACTTTTTTTCTTCCTCAAAGTGAAGGGTATTAATCCTTTGCTTCACTGGGAGGTTGTTCATCACTCTAAATTTTACCATGTTTCTTTACGTAATGCAATGAATTTGTTCTTTCATTGATATAATACTTGTAGTTAGTTGGCTGATCTGATCTGAAGCTAAAATTTTATGTATCTACCTGGTTTTAGGATGTATCGTCAAAGATAATGTCATTTTCTCAGCATGGTCCCAGAGCTATTTGCATTCTCTCAGCAAATGGAACCATATCAAATGTTACTCTTTGCCAACCAGCAACATCTGGTGGAACTGTAACTTATGAGGTTTGTGCTACGCTAAAGGATTAGTATCAGGGCAAAAAAGCTTTTTTTTTTCTTACTAGTATCTTTTAGTGTCTGTGGGAAGGAGTAAACAGTGGCATCTAGAATTTAGTGCATCAATTTGATCATGCAGTTTATCTATGTCATGTTCATGTATTCTATCCTGTCATAATTGTACTAAAGATATTTTATATTTATATAAAGCTGTTTTGTTGATAATTTGTATTATATAGATGTCAAAACATTCATATATTCATTTCATATTCTTGTTATTTTTTGCATCTAATGTTGTATCATATTTTAGTTATCTTTCCATGGTGTCTAATATTGTCAACATCAACTTATAGATGTTGAACTGCTATTTATATGTACTCTCCGTGGACAAGCTAAATAAGTTTTAGGATGAAACATAATTTTGTGATGCTTGTTAGAATCATTTATGTGTAATAAAGCTGGAGCTGATGCTTCCATGGGAAGCAGTGCGCAAAAGTGGATATATTGTTGACATATTGCAGAGCTTAGTATTTATCCTAGGGCAATGATGATTCTGCTTCTGGAAGCATTGTTATATTACTAAAGATGTTCCCGAAGTGAGCTTTGTAATGAAAATCGATTATATCAAATGTACTAGTATCGCAGAATTATAAAGAGAAGCACCGCTTTACTAAGAATATCTAATACTAATGTCATTATGTTCCTTTCCTATTACTGGTGCAGGGGAGATTTGAAATTCTGTCACTTTCTGGTTCGTTTCTTCTGTCAGAAAATGGTGGTCAACGTAGCAGAACTGGTGGGTTAAGTGTGTCTCTGTCTGGCTCAGATGGTCGTGTTTTAGGTGGTGGTGTAGCTGGCCTTCTGACAGCTGCATCCCCTGTTCAGGTTTTTTTCCTTTCTCATTTTACATTTTTAAGTACTGCATCATTCTTTTGTGCAACTATCTTTCATATTACAAACGTTTTCTATCTTTTCAGAATCATGTGATATACAGGATGAATAAAAATCACAACTAAATTTTCTCAAACTTAACCAATTGAGGATGATGTTATAATTTCTACCGCCTAACAAAAATGGCAAACATTTTATGATTGATTCTAATGTTAATACTCCATTTAAAATATTATAAAAATGTAAAATGTAACACTCCATGCGGGTTTAGACATTTAAGGCGGATGATATTTACCATTATGTCGACCATCAATCATGTAACATTAGAGCATTTTGGATGGTAATGGCCTTTGCTTCCCCTAGTAGTTTATCCGAGCTGTCTCTATCTCCCTCCTCTCCATTTTGCACATATTTAGATTTGTGAATGTTTTAAAATAATTATGCAAAACTGACTGACACAAGTGACAGTGCCTGCATTGGCTTTTGGTTCTATACAGTACTGGCCATCTCATTAGTAGTATATTTCACATGTACATGGTAATGACTAATGATAGTCGCTGCATATTGCTTTTATTGCAGGTGGTTGTGGGTAGTTTTATTACAGACAATAAAAAGGAAGCAAAACCAGCATACCAGATGGAAGCTCCATCTGCCCCACCAAAGCTTACTCCAGTGGTTACCAGTTCACCTTCTCATGGTACTACTCAAAGCGAATCCTCAGGTGGCCCTGGTAGCCCGGTTAACCAGATCATGGGAGCCGACAATAATAACAATAACAACCCACAAACCATGTCCAACTTTCCATGGAAGTAAACCATGCTTTTAACTCGACAGTCTGTAGTGTGTCGGCTAATGTTGTAGGGTGAACCATTGTGTAACTTGAGCATTGTGTAACTGAAGTAGAATTAAGGATACAGGATATGCCTCCTTATGTTGGGACTCGGTTGCTGCTAGATAGCTAAGCTGGAAACGGCTGAGGAATGTTGTTAGTGTTATGCATTTGTAAGTTGTAAGGCTAAACGTGATTTTAGACAAGAAAACAGAGAAAAGGCATGTGTTTAGCCTTTTAGGAGTTGTGTTTGAGATTTAAGACAATGAGTTTGAGTTTGCTGCTTTTGTTGCCAATCACAGTCAAAGTTAGTGGAAGAGTGATACTGATGATTATGATGTTGCTCTAGTTGAGATTAGAGTGGTTTAAAGTTAATTTATTTGTTTCCTCATAAACTCAATTAACTTGAAAAAAAAATTAAGTCAGACTCGATACTCGATTAAATGCTCACCCTTAGTCATTTCACAAAGTTTAATTTTCCCATTTGAAGTCATAGACGATCAAATCATTAAGATCTCTACCACCACAAAAGTAAAATTTTAAGTACAATGACACATGCAAATGCCGATGTTACGAGAAATTATATCATGGATCAATCCCACCACGTCATCCATGGGACTAACCACTAAAAAACACTCACCTCATCATTTTTTTCCATGTCATATTTTTTCAAGTGAATCTTCACTCATATTTATTGTAATTTTATTTTAAAAATAATTTTTTAAGTGAAGATTCACTTGAGAAAAAAATATGACATAAAAAAATTGATGAGGTGAGCGGTTTTTAGTGGTTGATCCCATGACCACGTGGTGAGACTAACCCATTATATAATTTCTCCGATGCTACACTTTTTTCACTCTCTTCAACAATAACCGTAATGAGGGAAACCCGAGCGCAAAAGTCTGCCAGAACCATCCTCTTGCATTAACAGGATCCACCCTTTTTGCCAGCCGCCATGCATACATGGCTTCTCCGATATGTGCTGCAACAGCTAAGAAAAACGCTAGTCGTATTCCAAACATTGATCGGAATAAGAAAAGTCCGATAGATCTAAGGAGTGACAGTGGTCCTATGGGTGGGAGCCAGGCAGTAGCAAAGTGTAGTAACATTCCGGTCACAATCAATATCCATGGATATATCGTAGGTCCGTCCAAACATTTGTTTTTCCGATCCTGCCAGTAAGAGATAGTTGCTGCCATGCCTTCACGAGGACTCACCATTGGAACATATCCAAGCTCCTGCTGCGCTTTAAGGAATGAGAAGTAATGCGTAACACCAACCTGCAAACATGCATCAGGTTCATTAAACATGATTTTTACTACAAAAATTGGCATGCCGCCTCGACTCGCTATCATCATCATCAATATAAGACCAATAATTTTACTAATGAAAATCAGGATGGATCATTAAGTATTTATTTCTGGTGCTTTATGCAAAAGTTCTGAAGCAGAGAAACAACTCAGACCATTAAAGGGGGAACTAGATATTAAACAAACCTTATATACTTCAGCAGGAAGAATTAAGGGCTGAGGAAGCCACCATCGATTCAAAAATGGATATAAGATCGAGTATACACCCCAGAAAATCTTTGCTAGAAAAAGAGCATGCGAAACCGCAAGCCAGGACTTTGGCAAGTCGTAGTCTAAACTTCTTAAAAGTGGTTGGATGAATTCAAAAGTGTTGATTGGAGACCCTGAAAAAAAAGCAACTCTCATCTAAGAAAAACACGGATGAATTGAAACTTGTGTATAGTCACAATGGATAAAACTACCACGACAAGTAGTTTTGCATAACTAATGGGGGCAAAAGCAAGAAAAACACTGATCACTATGAATTACCATCAGATATGAAGTAAGGCTGGCCAGCGGCAACTGGACGTCCTTCTTTTCCGGGAATGTCATCTAAAAGTCCCATGCTTGCCAGTAGTAGTGCGAGTACCAGGTTATCCACATAAACCCAGTCTGATTTCACATTAGCATCACCTATTTTGAATGGTACCAAACCCAGCTTTGCCATCGATACAATCCTAGGAAGGTGTCGCTCTTCACCTGGTCCATATATAGCAGCTGGACGAACTGCACAGGTATAAAGACGTTTTCCACTATTCTTCCTGTACAGCAAAGAATTTTCCATGCAACTCATTTCTCATTGTAGCATTAAATCGCAAAACAAATGCATGAGCAATGGCAAACTTCAGTAACAATTAATCTAGATCATCCAAAATACTAGAGTAGATCTAGTCATTTAAGTAAATTCCACATACATATCAACCAATAGTTCATCATATGACAGTAAACTGTAAACTCAAAGACTTGTGGTGCATTTTTCTTCAATTCACTTACTTTAAAGGGCGACCGTTGTACTTAAGAACCAATTGCTCGGCAATCGATTTACTTCGCCCATATGGATCGATGTGATCATCGATCGGGAAATAGGGCAAGGCCTCATTGCCATTGACAATCTCCTTTCCGCCATACACAACATTATATGTGCTGGCATAAACAAGCCTAGTGATCCCAAAGTCAACGCAAGCCTCCAAGACATGGCAGGTTCCATTGATGTTCACCTCATCAACACGAGAAAACTGGAGCATTTCTTTCCCTGACATCCCATAAGAAGCCAGATGAAAAACGCAATCGGCACCACGGAGGGCATTTTCAACATCCTTTTTCAAGACAAGATCGCCTGGAGTAGTGGTAAGTAACACAACAATTAAAGACAGGTAAACACCTAAAAGCAAAATCAAAGATATCATGGGTATTGGGGTATCTCAAAATCGGAAACTCAAGACACTGACTGCACAAAATTTAAGCTTAAACCCAGATTTTTGTATATCACAAATAAGAATTTAGTTCTAAAATTTAAAGCCCATGTTCCCGTTTCTTTCGAATATTAGAAAGAAAACAGGAAAAGGGGAAACCTTGGATGCAGCGGACGCCATGGTTGGTGAGTTGCTCTGACCAAGTAGAGTGTTGTCGGAGGTCAAAGGCTCGAACTTGGCGAGCCCCTCTGCGCACGAGCTCCAAGCAAAGAGCAGAGCCAACGAACCCGAGGCCACCCGTCACAACGAAGGTCTTGCCTTCGATGCCTTCATTTTCGCTCAAGTGCATCTTTTTTGTTTGCAGGCTTGGATGTTAAGCGGAGATCCCAAGTACAAGGATAACCGATTGGATGGGTCAAACTCAAGGAGTGAGTCAGTCACTGAGTTGTTCTTTGGCGCTATTTGAGTAAATACGGTGCTCCCTGCCCACTGTTATTGCCTTTCCTTAAATTAACAGTAATTAATTGGGTTAATTCCATAGTATTTACCGATAAAATATTTTATTCTAAATTTGGTCTTAAAATTTAAAACATTTTTAGCTGTCTTAAAATTATTTTTATTGAATTTGAATGTGTAATGTTTTAATATTAAATGGTTTGATTTAAAATGAAATATAATTAATAAAATCATTAATTAGATTTCAGTTTTTTAAACTAAACGAGTAGAAGAATTAGAAATTAACACAAACATTAAAAAAATAGAAGAGTAGATGGATGAAATCTCCATAGCTACAGCCTAAATTATGCCTTTGTTTCATGCAGAAATCGGGACTCCAAAACCTGTGTGTATTTTATCCCACATCGGTCTACGAAAACAGCAAGAGCGCTGGAGACTGGTTATAAAAGGAGTGGGCCTGAGTCCCTAACTTACGTATGGGCCTAAATTTTAGTCGTAGCAGATTTAGTTTATTTTTTATTCTCTAAAATATATCATTAAAAATTTTCAACTTGGACACACAATTCGCTTCAAACGTCCCCATCGCCCTAAAAGCCTATCATAATGAGCCTAAGTGGAAGCTATGTCATTTCATATTTGTCTTTTAATTGGTTTGTAGAAATTAAATTTTTTAATTTTTTAAAATTTTTGTTTGAAAAAAAAATTATTTGAATTATTTGAGATTATTATTGTATTTGAATTTTTATTTTTCATTACAATCTAATGTCATCGTGAAAGATGGTATAATAAGTCATGGGTACACTTGGATTAACTTTTGTAAATTCTAAGGAGCTTAGTCAATTTGTAGTAATAAGGTGGTGTAAGAACATGAATGAAAGTTCTCTGAGGAGCACAAGATCTCAACTAGTTAATTGTCTATTTGAGACTAAAGATTCTTTTAGTATTATAACGAGTCGAAACGAAATCGACGTCGCTTTATCTTAACATCTTTTAATGAAACGATGAGTTTTGATATGTTAATACAGTTAAAAAAACGGTGTCGTTTGTCGACATTAGATTAAAAATTGGTTCCGTTACCGAGAATTTTCTCGAAAAAATGAATTAAATTATTTTCTTTCTCAAAACTGTTATGCCGTGTCTCTCTTCTGAACCAAACGCTCTCTTTCCTTCGAGTTTCCGACGGAACAAGAAAGGTACTTTTGAAACCCTAAATTTAAAAAGGTATTTTTCTGGTTTCAATTAAGCTGCTATTTTGCACTGCATTGCTATTTTCGTCCAAAAGCCTCTACCGTTGAGGTCTTTCGCGTTGGTGGACGGCGCCACTATGTGAAATAATTGCCGATACACAGCTTAGCTTCAGCTATTTGAAACCCTAGACTGTTCATGTACTTGTATAAAATTATCTTTGTCATGGTTCACTCATTAAGCTTGCTATAGTATACTACTTGAGACTTCTGCGAATCTATGCTGACTGCTGAGTTGAAAATGTATGATTTTTCCCTTAAAAGGTTTCAAATGGTTCGAATTGAGCCGGAGAGTATTCGAATTTTGCTCACACTGGAAACTGGTTAAAGTGATTTGAAACTTTGCATTTTTCATTTCATGCAGTGAGTAATTATGTTCCCATTTATTTACCTTAAGCTATCTGTATGTGAGATTGTTCTCATTTTCCTTGCCAGTATGCATGCGCCTGTATCTTACAGATTAATCTAGAAGGTGTACAGGTTTGATGCTTAACGAGGCAAATCTCTTCTGTTTAAGGGTCCAGTTGTTTACAAGTCCATTAGGGAGGATGCTGATGCTATGCTAGTTGGTTGATAAAGAATTTGAAGTACCTGTTTATTTCTCATTCTTTTGGGAAATACTTTATTTGCACTTTTGCAGAACTTGAAATCGGTTAAGATCACAATTAGCTGCTCTTGAACAATTAATTTATATCATTTCGCGCCATTCACCATAAGCTGTGAAAACTGGCATCTTGCTGCATGAGAAGTGCACATATGCATGCACAAGCACATTCCCATAATCTTGTTCTTATCTTCTTAGTTGCTTGTCTGTTTTGTATCGGTGATATCAGTAGTCAGGTCTCGTGGCTGATTTGTGTAAAGGGAAGTTGCTGTCATGGGACTCCAAGATCATGCGGAGTCAATGTTGAAGCCATCTGTTGTTTTAACTGGATCTGCAAACGAATCTAAGGGACCATGCATTGGTCTTATTGACATTGGTGTCTGTCACAGTGCCTTCCTTTTCCGAGTTGCATTGCCAAGTATCAGGAATGATCGAAGTAAGTTTCTATTCTTAACAATGTTACTAATGGAATGTAAAACTAATGCTGGCAAGGCATGCACTCTACTGCTAGACAACAAAAACGCCTTAAATCTTTTCAGGCAAGGTCCATTTGATCAGTCACACGTATAGTGCACGTAGACGTGCTTGTTTGCAAGGTGAAAGGCATAAAAAAGGCCCATAAGAAAGGGATGGTATCAAACTATCTGTAAGGACATAATACATATTGATCGACGGAAGTTTGCATATTTTGTAGATAAATCACACACATATAAACTTGGCAATGCAGCATGTGTAAAATCCAGTGCACCAACATAGTTGTTTGTTACTTTTCCTTTAACTAATAATGATATTATTAGTCTAAAAAGTGCATCAGAATTGCCATCTGGTATGAACCCTTGTTATCCTGTTGAACCAAAAATATAAATTGAGATGAGCAGATGACTAAGTATGTTATGTTGGTTCCACCAGGTAAGTTGAAATGCGAGATCCAACGCGATGGGAAGGTTCTTATACAGGGTATGATAACACAAGGCACTGAAATGCTGCAGGGACAATCGAGCAAATGTGAGATGAGAGTCGAGAAGTTTTGCTCCCCTGGGCCATTCACAATTTCCTTTCATCTCCCCGGACCGGTTGATCCGCGATTGTTTTCTCCTAAGTTCCGTCCTGATGGCATTCTGGAAGTGGTGGTCATGAGAAACAGGAGGCCAAGTGATACAGTGGATGCCTGGGCTCCACCTTCTTGAGATCTTTGCAGTGACATTAATCTTCAGCTCTAGCTCCGGCCGGAGTCGGAGCGTTAAGTTTAGGAAAAATGGCCAATCAAAACCAGAGTTATACTTAAGCTTTGGTCTAAATGTAAGAAACAAATTCCGGTAGACACCAAAGTAGCAAAGAAACTTAAAGTTCGTTTTGAAACTTGTTCTAGTCGAGGAAACCGATACTAAGAAATGGATTGTTTCCATAATAATGGATGTTCCTGTCTGTTTCCTATCTCTTTTTGCATTGCTGTAGGAATTGTCAAGTTCCCTAAAGTTGTAGTGTAGGATATATGTTGCTTTTTCATTATAATCTTGGTTTAATAGTAAAAAGAAAGTGTCCAAATTATAGGGGGTTCCTCTACGTAAGTGTTAGTCTACCACAGGCGTCGAACACCGCTGAACTGTTGAACATCGCTGAACATTATTAAATTAGTTTATAAAGAATAAAAATTTAAAGGACTAATCATATAATTATTAATAATATGTTGAGTTTATCACATTTTTATTAATTACATATTGAGTCCTTGAGATTTCAAATTTTTATTAATTAATTTAATGGTGTTCAACAATGTTCAACAGTTCAGCGATGTTCGACGCCCGTTGTAGAATTTTCCGTGCTTAAAATATTTTTCATCCTTATTATTTAAGGTATTATACTGTAACGGACGTTTAATATTTTTTTTAGTAAAATAATTTAAAATTCTTAAATTAATCCTTAAATCTCTAAAGTATCAAATTTTGATTTCAATCGTTGTTGATCGTTGATTATGTGTCCATCATTTTCATCACTGGACCCCTACGGTTATTTTTTTATCTTTTCGTTGTTGAAAATCGACGATTGAAAAGCCAAACATCAAAGTAAAATCGATCAATAAGAAGAAAAAAAAAAACAAAGAACGAATAATGACGGTCAATCAGACAATAATCAAATTTGATGATCTAACAACTTTAAGTTATTTTATAAATTTTTAAAATTCTGTAACTATTATAATTCGTTAAAAAAACCTCCGTATTATTAATTTATTCTGTGGTTTGTCAAAGTGTTTTAGTTTAGCAAATAAACCATTTTATATAGATTATAGTCTGTTATTACAGTTTTATCATGTATTTATCACATGTTTTATCTTTTGTTTTGTCTTAATAATATCATATTTTACTTTTTTTTAAACTTAATTTATTTATTCAGAGATGATAAGGAAAATGCATCATCACCATCATCATCATCAATCATCATGGCATAGGGTCATTCAGAGGGGGAGGTAGGATAGTCTTTTAGGCTCAAAAAAAATTTATTTCTCCTAAATGCCTTTAATTGTGCCTTTGACTACTTTCTATTTCAGAGGAGAGTCTCTCTTCCTTTCGCCAATGTAAGGATGGGCATTTTAATCGTGATGTTTTGAAATAATTAAATAATACTTTTTATTATATAATAAAGGAATAGTTTAATGAGTATTATATAATATTTATAAATTTTAATGAGTTATTTTATAAATATATATGTATATATATAATATAAAATCATGACAGTCCTTACCCTATCCTTAATATTATAATTTATTGATTTACTTTTTAATTTTATCAAGATAATATCATTCAAACCATAGCATCAAAATACAATTAAAAATGCTATAATTATTCCAAAAACAATTTCTTATTTAACTTATTTCTTTATTTTATATTCATCATTTTTCTCTACATAAGCCCTGGTATTGGAAGCTAAACGAAGCAGGGACGAAACTATGCTCGTTACGGAGGGTTATCCTTTTAAATTTTTTTGGTATAATTACACTTGAAATCCCTCTTAATTTAAATAGTAATAAAATAAGTTTTGTCCTCTTAATTTACAAAAACAAGAGAAAAAACAAAACCCCAACACTGCAGTCTACAGGTCGGCAAGCTGCACCCCCCCGGGTTCAGTACAAAATAAAAGCATGTTCGTAAATGTAGATGTAAATGTAAATAGAGTAAGATACGGACGAATACAGAATTTTACATCAGTAGATACGAATTATTAAAAATTTATATTAAAAATAAAATTTTAAGTATTTATAAAAATACACAAATGAACTATGATTGACTCCTCTTGCTCTCTTTAATCCATCCCTAGACTGAGTGATGGAGTCTTTTGAAGTATTCAATGTGTGTCCAGGCATAGGCAGGGATGACTGGGGCCACTGGTTTTGATTGGTGAGTAAATATGGGGGTCCTACATGTTCCTGTTTTCCCACACGAGGGGAAGGAATAGGAAGAGGGAGGTGAGATCGTGTGGGAGACGTTATGCAAGAAAAAAGTTGCTCAATAATCAGAGCTATGGCTTTAGCTGGTCTATGCACGTACGAAAAAGATAACTCTTTCAAAAAGCAGACCTACACACCTACAGGACTACAAGATCCAGACATAGCCTTAGCCACACAACCATGTGAAGAAGAAGGGGTTTCTATGCATGATGTATGTATGGTTATGCATGCATGGTCTATACAGAGGGAGAGAGACAGCAACAGTAGCAGCTTAGGACACCCTTTTAATTTACCTGGACAATGTACACGTGCAACGCCGACATTTCTAGAGCTCAGCTGCCCCCATTAATCCATTAATTAAATGCAACCCTTTCATCAATCATAAGGTAGCTAGATCTGGGGGGTTAACAATTAGCATGGCTCCCGGTTCCAGGAACCAGGACCCTCCATCTCATTCAACTGCCATGAGAGTTTTGCCACTTCTTCTAAATGCTCAATCTTGCTCCAATGGAACCTCATTTTAGTTGCAGCGGGAGATTTTGTCAGATTGTGTAAAGAGTGAGGAAAAGCGAGGACTTGGAGAAGATGAAGTCTAGTCTAGATGAGTGAGGTTCAAGGACGGATTTTTAAGTAAAACAGTATATAATTAGTTGAATAACTACACAGTGATCAGAGTACTTAGACTTGACCACACGTCCCTGATTATGGGCATGACTGGCCTTAAAATCTGAAAGCACACGAGCAAGCAAGCAAGCGTTGCCTGCTCCATAACTAAAGACGACAGAGATTAATGCACGAGGTCGTCAGCATTCAGCAATAATCGGCACTGTAAAAAGTTAAACAACACGGAATCTAAACAAGAATTATATAATATTCACATATAAAAAGAAGAGAAAGGGAAAAAGAAGCACCGTATCCCAGATTTGGCAATCTTATTATCGTACAGCTAAACTAATCTAGATTTTTTTTGTTTAAACACACACACAAAAGAAGAATTAAGTGATGTTGATGATGACGATGATCTCACTGTTCTGTTCTCTCTCTTTTTCAATATGCTCACATACGCACGCATAAATCTCTGTCTTCTGCAACCGACTTTGCATTAATTACTACCCCTCACTCGGTCACTCCCCATTTCCACCTCCTAGAAAACTAGTTATCCAAGCCTGTCAGTTCACCAGGTGCCCTTTTGTAGCTCTTTTCTAGCCTTTTAAAACCTCGGTTCAACTCTCCCCAAATAGCTTATCTTCTCCATATATTTGCATTTTCAGACACCCTTTTAGTTCACGAGAGAAGATGATGTTAGCAGTGGAAGAAGTTTTGAGTGAACTCAGTGGTGAAGAAGTGAACGAGCAGGGATTACCGCCCGGGTTTAGGTTTCACCCTACGGATGAAGAACTCATCACGTTTTATTTGGCTTCCAAGGTCTTCAATGGAAGATTCTGTGGAGTGGAGATCGCTGAGGTTGATCTTAACCGATGTGAACCTTGGGAACTTCCAGGTATTCATGTTGTTCTTGTTTATGATGATTGCATGCAGATGGATTATATAGTTTAACGAGTGGTTTGTTTTTCTTTGTTTGTGGTGAATGGATGGAAAAGATGTGGCGAAAATGGGGGAAAGGGAGTGGTATTTCTTCAGCTTGAGGGATAGGAAGTACCCCACGGGGTTGAGAACAAATAGAGCTACCGGAGCTGGGTACTGGAAAGCCACTGGAAAAGACCGGGAAGTGTATGGAGCCACCACCGGAGCACTACTTGGAATGAAGAAAACACTTGTTTTCTACCGAGGGAGAGCTCCCCGGGGAGAGAAGACTAAGTGGGTCATGCATGAGTACCGTTTAGACGGTGACTTCTCCTGCCGCCACACGTGCAAGGTACGTACACATGCAACCGTGGGAACCCACCCACCCCATCTTTTTTCAGTTTCTTGGTTGACATTTTGCTGGTAATAATGTTACATTTCTTGTCCAACTGTGTGCATTATTGTGGAGTGTAGTTTTCTTATGTACTTGTTTATGATCACTAAGAAAACATGATCATGAAATGATGCAACACTTAATTATTTGATATTCGTATCTACACTTGCACCAGAATCCGAATATAACATAACAATGGCCCGTGATTATGCAGGAAGAATGGGTGATTTGCAGAATATTTCACAAGAAAGGTGAGAAGAAAAATGGTGTATCTCAAGCACAACGCTATATCTTGAAAGTTTCTTCTTCTTCAACTCAGCTGATTGAACCTCCAAATCCGTTCTTGGAATCTCAATCTCAAACTTCAATGCAAACCCAAAGCCCCTTTCTGGAAAACGACCTGAAAAGCTTAATAAACCCAGTGGTATTCACAGCTAATAATAATGGATTCCAGCCCTCCTTTTCAGTCACTCCCACCTTTAGTAGCACACCCGACAAGAACACTGTCGTAAACGCCTGCAACTCATCGGCAAAATCGATGCTCTTCAAGTCCCTCGTCTCACATCAAGATAGCATTTTGAAGGAACAAGCAGCTACTATTCTCAAACAGTGCAAGACTGAAGCGAACCTTTCCCATTTCCCACTGCCTGATGTCAACACCATGAGTTGGATGGACAAGATTCATCCCCTTAACACGTGTCAAAATCCCATGTTTTTCGACATGGATTATAATAACAGCGTGTTGGGGTTCGCTGACTATATATAAATATCATAATATCTATATGTTAGCATTTATTTTATATAAAATATTGAGGTGTTTGTGGTGTGTTCTTGATGTAAAATGTAAATGTGTTTATGCATGTGTCATTGTAAGAGTCCTGGAGGTAACTAAAGGAGTAGCAAGTGGTTGTACCATATGTGTTTTTATTTATAATTTGCAGAACTTTTCCCTCTCCTCTGTCAACTGTATTCCCCCACGAAATTCTCGTTTAAAGCCAAGTCAAGATAGAAATACATAAAACTCCAAATGTTTTCTTCCAAAATCTAGTTGCCCCGTTGATTCTGGGCAGTCATTTCCCGCGGAAGGTTTGAGTGCTAGTTAGATATATTACAAAAAAGGAAATTTTTATAGTATAAGTAACCTTACTTTTGTTGAGGTAAAAATGGGATAAGATGGTTCATTCTGGTTGAACCGGACGGAGAGACATTATGTACAGCGGTCGGGGGTTCCTCGGAGTTGTATCCCAAAGGAGTTTTCAGGTGGTTTTCCCTTGAGAAGTGTCAAGCATAGAAATCTGTCAAGTAGGAGCTTGCATAAAACTGTATAGGAGATTTTGGACTAGCCAGGTTCCCCCCCTCCTTCTGAAAGCTCTACAAGCACTCATCGTCTGAAGTGAACTATCGACATGCTGAACTGCATGTTCTTTGTCTTAACACTACAGACTCGTACAACTCGTGGTTTTTTATCAGAGAATGACATTGGAACAGAGACAACCGCTTCATCGTGTGATAGGTGATAGCTATTATGCTCTTCACTCAGTAACGAGCAACATCACAATGTAATTAATTCACAATTTCTAGCCGAAAGCAACTACAAACAAATTTCAAGTTCAGGTCGCCTCAACAAGATGAATTCTGAGGCAAGCTTCAATAGATGATATAGAGATGACTGATGATCAATTAACAACATGATGATCCAAATTACTCAAAAGTGTAGTCAAAGGGGCTCTCTTGCATTCATTACATGATAGCTTATTCTTCTGAAAATGTCTGAGAAGAACATGAGATTGGAAACAGAAAAGTTATTCTAAGCCAAACAAATACATTCAACTCTCTCTACATACTTGGAAACAATATGCAGAAATCTAGGAGAAGCCCCATTATTGTAAGAGAAACAGAGCTTGAAAATCATTGCTATAAAAGTACCTGCATCCGGAAAATTATGTACTAATAGTCAGTGAGTATCCAAGAGCATATTCATTTAGCAACATGTTTCACTTGGACAATGTTTACCCCAAAAGGAACATTAAACTTTATCTATTCATAATGCTTGCAACTAAAACGTCTTAATGCAAATCAAAACCCTCTGATATAACTTTACGGTTGTTCTTCAGGAGACGACGAATTCGGCTAAAACCAACAACAATCAGAGAAATAAAAGCAATAGCCTGCTAACAACCCAACTATTGGTGGATGGAACCATTAGAATCACAGCGTTATATTGAAAAATCCCAAGTTAAGAAATGCACGAAACGTAAAGAATAAATCAAGATTTCTCAGGGTACATTTGTTATTGTGTATAGAGCATATCAGAGTCTTTGAACGAGATGAGTTACTGTTATAATCAACCAATAGGGGAAAATCAATCAGATTATGAAAGGGGTGGAGGGAATCACAATCAGACCAAGCGGAGCGATATAGCTGCTACCAAATCACAATCAGATCCAAAGCCAGGGAGTAATTAAGAAATCACAAATACAAAAACAAAACCCTAACCATAATCGAATTTATAGGAAAGGGCAAAATACAAACCTGGGGAAAAGGAACAGAGGGTTTTTATTTGGGGGATTTGTCCTTCTTGGAAGAATCATAGTTGGGAGGAGAGTAAACAACAGCGGCGACCATAGCTCCGGGAAGAACAACGTATTTGGCCAAAGCAGCTAGCTTTGCGACCAAAGGCTCACCCTTCAGCAACGACATTTTTTTTTAATTTCTGAGAAAGTTTCTACGACGACTGATCTTGTGATTGTTTTCTGATGATAATGATGATGATTCATCGACACTGCCTCCATCATCCTACCTGTACTGTTTGATTTCGGGTCGGATCTACCTAAACCAAATAACCAAAACCACCTCCACGGTTAGGGCTTTCCTTACCTTCAATCTAATTTTACATTGGGTTATCTCATTGGGTTGGGGGTACATGACCCTATCAATTGGGTGGCCTAATTTGCAACTTCTTACACTAAATAAAATTAAAATTTTAAATTTTAATATTATAAATAAAATAAATTAAATTAAAAAATCATTATCATACTAAATATATATGATATTTAATTTAAATTATTAATTAATAAACTAAATAATAAATTAAAAATATATAAATAAATTTTGTATTGTATTAAAAGAAGTAGTTGGCATCTATATATTGTATTAAGAATATTAGGTACATGTATTTATAGTGGAAAGACCATACGTAAACAGTTAAAAGAAAAATATGAAGAAAAAAAAACTTAAAGACTATTCTTAGGGATAAAGAGTGATATATTTTATATAATTAAGTTGAATTTAAATAATTAATTTTTATATGTGCGTAAATTTATTTATATTTAAAAGTAGATATGTATATTAAAAATAATATTAAATTAAATTTTAAAATCAAATTTAATACTAAAATATATATTTATCCAGAAATTTATTAGTGGTTTACAACTTATGATTTCATTCCCAATCCAACGGTAGTTGTGAAAACACCTGGATATAGAAAGAGCGGCGAGCGTAGAGACACCGAGTCTGAGCAGCAGCAGTCAACTTCATCAATTATTGGCGCTTAAAGTTAAAAGATGGGTGTTGTTGAGGATCAAAGAATATTCAACCAATCACTAACTGAATCAAATATATATTTAAATTATAAACAATTTAATATTATTTATGAAATTTTAAATTTAAAAAATTATATATGTTAAATTTGTTTTTATTGAAAACTCGTAGAACAACTATTTTTTTTAAAATTGGTATTCGAACCTATGACTTTTAAGAATAACAATAGTTCCGTAATCCGTTAACCACTTAAACTAGAACAACTAAAATTAAGTTTATAAAATCAAAAAGAAATCTTATAAAAATTAAAGCATTTGTTATAGTATTAAAAGTAAGGTATGTAATTATAAAAATACCCTTAAAAGTTGATTTAAAAGATTTCACCCGAGTATTTTAGATTTTTTTTTAAAAAATATTGTTTATAGCCGAATTTAGTTTAATCCAACTTTTAAAATATTATTCAAGAATTAAAATAATTAAAAAAGTAATTTTACGTAAAACAATATTTGAGTAAAAATTCCATCCTATCCTTCTCATTTTTTTTTTCTTTCTCACCTTTAAAATAATTAATGATGCATTACTTTGTATGGGAAGAGCGTAATAGAAGGATATTTCGACACACAAGTAGGTCTGAAAATTGTATATTTAGGTGCATTATAGAGGTGGTTCGTATTTGTTTAAAGGGTAAGAGTATACATTTAGATGATGTAAATAGAACTCTTTGTACATCTTAGGAAATTCCCTAGTCGAGATGGCTACCCAAAATGTGTTTTGAAAGATTTGTTGGATAATAAAATACACATTTATCAAAAAAAATTAATGATACATTATTAATTATATATAAATAATGCTACATTTACCGTAAAATTATCCTAGTATCTATTAATCAATCAATCAAACACCAAATTATCCATGTCTCTCCTATCCACCTCCATCCAGTCCCTTCATTCAGTGCCAACTGCCAAGTAGCCATAGGTTTTAAGAATTAAGATTATGGTATAGAATGTTTCAACTTCAGTGACAAGTGAAGTCGACCAGGGCCATCTCCTTGTCCGGGTATTCCCACTTTTACAAGATCATGAAGAATGGTTGTTAAAAGCCTTTGACTTTGAGCTACTACCACAATAATTTTGGGTAAAGATTTCTTCTTCTCTCTAATATATAGATTTCAGTTCTTTTTTGTTCACTTGTTTGGAAGAGGTAAGATCATTGTGGCACAAAGCTTCACATTTTCACACCTCACACTTACGTTATGTCTTCCCCTTATCAGCTACTGAAAGTTCAAAGCTTTTTGAAGCTATAGATTTGTTGTTGTGGATGGTGACTGTTCTAGTTTCTTTTACCAGTCCAGTTCATGCCTGTAAAACTGTTTGTTGTCTTGTTCTTTTTGAGTAATTGGGGGGGAAAATGCTCTGCTGGGATTAAAGATTTTTGGTGTTGGAGTAGGGTCTAGGGTTGGTTGGTTGATGCAATCAAGTGACAGATAGATTATGGGGTTTGGGTTAGTGATAAAAATGGTGGATGGGTTGATTTGTGAATCCGGGTTTCTTCTCTTCTTGCAGATAAGTTCCACACACAAGTCTGTTTGAGAAGATGAGGGGTGCTGCTCTTGTAGCCATTGCTGCTACAATTGGTAACTTTTTGCAGGGATGGGATAATGCCACCATTGCTGGTACTTCTTCCTTCTTCCACATTTTATAATACTGCCTGCTTATTTACATTATGTTATTTCCATGCTTCCTAACAATGCTGGGTGGAATTTATTGAAATGTCAATGAATTGAACAAAACTATATCGAGTACTTGTTTTGCATCGTTTCCCTTGTTTCTTACACCCTTTGCATTGGATCCTTAACATATATTGCTTTCAGGAGCAATTTTGTATATTAAGAAGGATCTCAATCTGGGAACAAGCATTGAAGGTCTTGTCGTGGCTATGTCACTGATAGGAGCCACAGCTATTACAACATGCTCTGGAGCTATATCGGATTGGCTTGGTCGGCGTCCCATGCTGATAATTTCCTCAATACTCTACTTTGTTGGTGGTTTGGTCATGTTGTGGTCACCTAATGTCTATATTTTGTGCGTAGCCAGGCTATTAGATGGATTCGGAATTGGTTTAGCAGTCACTCTTGTCCCAGTCTATATATCTGAGACTGCCCCATCAGAGATAAGAGGACTGTTAAATACATTACCGCAATTCACTGGTTCCGGAGGAATGTTTTTATCATACTGTATGGTGTTTGGGATGTCATTGATGGAGTCGCCAAGTTGGAGGTTGATGCTTGGTGTTCTATCAATCCCATCTCTCCTGTATTTTGCCTTGATGGTTTTTTATTTGCCTGAATCCCCTCGGTGGCTCGTGAGTAAAGGGAAGATGCTCGAGGCAAAACAGGTTCTTCAGAGATTACGCGGAAGGGAAGACGTTTCAGGTTCTTTTTTTCGCTTCCTTCAATCTTCTGTTCTTCTTTTTCTCCACCCTTCTCTGTACATGTCTTGAAAATGTATATTGAATGGTTAGATACACTTCTAAGAGCTAATAGCATAACGTTTTGCTTGCTCTACTGAATCCAATGAGTGGGTTGGATCTTGCTGAGACTTCTTTGGTCTGTAGGTGAGATGGCTTTGCTGGTCGAGGGTCTTGGCATCGGAGGTGAAACTTCTATAGAAGAATACATAATAGGTCCAGCTGATGAACTTGATGAAGAGCCTAGTGCCGACAAAGACAAAATCAGGTTATATGGACCTCAAGAGGGCATGTCTTGGGTTGCCAAGCCTGTCACTGGACAAAGCATTCTTAGTCTCACCTCTCATCAGGGAAGCATGGTTAACCAAAGTATACCCCTTATGGACCCTCTTGTGACATTATTTGGCAGTGTGCACGAAAAGCTTCCCGAGACAGGGAGCATGCGTAGTATGCTTTTTCCGAATTTCGGAAGCATGTTTAGTATAGCAGAGCCTCATGTTAGAAATGAACATTGGGATGAAGAGAGCTTGCAGAGGGAAGGTGAGGACTATGCATCGGATGCTGCAGGGGAGGATTCTGATGACAACTTGCATAGCCCATTAATCTCACGTCAAACAACAGCCTTGGATAAGGGTATGGTACCCCCGGATTCCCACGGCAGTACTCTAAGCATGAGACATAATACCACTCTCGTGCAAGATGGTGTAGAATTGGTTGGTGGTACAGGAATAGGAGGCGGTTGGCAGTTGGCATGGAAATGGTCCGAGCAAGAAGGTGAGGATGGAAAGAAGGAAGGAGGGTTTAAAAGAATATATTTGCACGAGGAGGGAATCTCGGTATCTCGTCGTGGTTCTCTTGTATCACTTCCAGGTAATGATATGCCTGCAGAAGGTGAGTTTATCCAGGCTGCTGCCTTAGTGAGCCAACCTGCTCTTTATTCCAAGGAGCTTATGGATCAACGCCCAGTCGGACCAGCAATGGTACATCCTGCTGAAACCGCATCAAAAGTACCAGTTTGGGCTGCTCTTCTTGACCCAGGTGTGAAACGTGCATTATTGGTTGGGATTGGAATTCAGATACTTCAGCAGGTATCTGTTCATTAAGCTCTACATTATTTTGAATGTTCGTCGGAAAGCAACTATGAATCTATGATCCATTCCGCTTCAACTTGCACTCTCAGTTGCATTAACTCCTGAGATTATAAACGTAGTAGTAATTGGTTCCATCGTATCGTGTTTTACTTGGTAGAATTACATAGTTATACTTCTTTTAGCTCTTGCTATACTTGCACACTATGATTCCTACAGTAAGCTAAACTAATTTCCAAATTCTGTGCAGTTCTCTGGCATAAATGGAGTTCTCTACTACACTCCCCAAATTCTTGAAGAGGCAGGTGTCGAAGTGCTTCTTTCGAACTTGGGACTTAGTTCAACTTCGGCATCGTTTCTTATTAGTACATTCACAACCTTGCTGATGCTGCCCTGCATAGCTGTAGCCATGAAACTCATGGATATATCAGGCAGAAGGTAATCTAGTACTTGTAATATTCTCCATAAGAAAATAGAAAGAAACTAAAACATGTACTGTCTGCAGGCGGCTTCTACTCACGACGATCCCCGTGCTTATAGTGTCGCTAATCATTCTCGTGTTCAGTGAAATCGTGAAACTGAGCACAGTTGTGAATGCTGCCATCTCTACTGCATGTGTTATTATCTACTTTTGCTGCTTTGTGATGGGTTATGGACCCATACCGAATATCCTCTGCTCCGAGATCTTCCCAACAAGGGTCCGCGGCCTTTGTATAGCGATCTGTGCTTTGGTGTTCTGGATATCAGACATCATTGTCACATACACTCTGCCCGTGATGCTCAGTTCCATAGGACTTGCCGGCGTCTTCGGAATATACGCCATTGTGTGCCTGGTATCTTGGGTGTTTGTGTTCTTGAAAGTCCCGGAGACAAAAGGGATGCCACTCGAAGTCATTATCGAGTTCTTCGCCGTCGGTGCTAGACAGGCTGCTGCCACAAAGAACGAGTAACCAAGTCACAACGGCCTTACATGGTGCCAATTCCTCTGCAAATTCACCTGTTAAGAAGCTTTCATCATTTTTGTGATTCTTTTCTAATGATACCTCGACATAAATGCTATAGTAAAGCTATGTAATAATTAATATATGTTAGTTCCTTTTACGTGTCGGACGAATTTATAAAATATTCATAGATATTTTTTCAAATTATAATTGTTTATGATATAGTATTGTTCTTAGATCACAATAATGTATACTAACATGCTTAATCTCACGACTACCTAGATATTATAATTTATGACAATAATCCTAATAAACGAATAGATATTTAAGGTATAAAATAAAAAATTTCAACTTTTTCTTCATTTTAATATTTATTATTTTTGTGTAAATTCTATAATACTTAGATTTTCTGTAATATTCGTTTTTATGGATAAAAATTATTAGTCATTAAAAATTAACTTATCACTCCAACATGACATAATTACATAAAGAAATGATATAACAAGTAATCATACTTAAACCTATTAAAACGAACATATTTTTTTTTATTGAAGTTACTCATTGGGTTCATCTCTATTTATTTTTTCCTCAAAATTTTAATATTTGTCCAATAAAATAGGCTTAGAAATAGTTACATTCTTTTTATTTATTTATAATAAAAATTATATTCATTCAATGAAAATTTTCAATTATATTTTCATTAACATATTTATAAATATGTTTGTTTAACCTTTACAAACATATTTGCTGAGTATTAATAAACATTAAAAGAACAAACATCAACACAAAAAATTTAAATAAACAAAAATAAATTTAACTTTTTTAATAAATATAAATAAATGAACGTAAATAAATTTAAACTCATTTTATTTCGAATCTCAACATCCTGAGTGATGGGTTGTTCTTCAAATATTAGTGGACCATCCACCAAACTTCAACGGACGGTTTGAAATCAAGGGAATATATTATATATTGTATGGCATAAGGTTTTACTAATGAAGAAAATTTGATATTAACGGCAGAAAAGGAGTGGACTCGAATCTACTAATTTTGTTAGGTTAGGACAAGAAAAGTTGTTTATTAAGCTAATTACTTGATTAAGTAAATACATTTAAAAATTAAAACATATATCTCCATTTTGTTTAGCACCAACCAACTTTCACATGTTGAGAAAACAGCATCTACTACGAATGTAAACAAAACCATCCTCATCTTCATAAATCATGGAACCAATAAAATTAATGGTAGAATTTTGAATTTCATCATTTTAATTTGTTAAAATAGAGATGTTGGTATGTTTACTTTATTTTTATAAAATTTGGCCCTTGTATGTTAGACCGGATAAACTTGACTCGAGAATAGAGATCTAATATCTACCCAAACATGATGACCCAGAATTTGATATAAGACATGAAAAGGCCAGCTCATCGAGTGATACTATTAAACCTTCTTGACCTAAATATATGTTCGACGATTTGTATATAGCAAGTCAACAAAGGGGAAAAGATTTCATTCACCGATAGTAGAATTATTTTTTATAATCAAATTTAATTTAGTGTTTGGAGGTTTAATTCATGGTTTAGAGTTTAAATTGTAGGCTTTATATTTTAAAATTTATGGTTAGAATTTATGATTTATGATTGGAGTTTAAGATTTTAGGGCTAGGGATTTATATTATAGTTTTTAAAGTTTAATTGAGCATGTTTGAGTTCATTTGTTTACCAACAAAACAATTTCTCAATTTCCATGTAGTAGGGGGATCAAGTTCTGATAAATTAAAGTATGAGCAAACTTAATTTTCGTAGAAT
Source organism: Abelmoschus esculentus (assembly GCA_035048815.1). Taxonomy (NCBI): domain Eukaryota; kingdom Viridiplantae; phylum Streptophyta; class Magnoliopsida; order Malvales; family Malvaceae; genus Abelmoschus; species Abelmoschus esculentus. The sequence continues at coordinate 1,963,859 of JAUCBN010000043.1, forward strand.
CGAAGGATGAACTTCATAATTAAACCCTGAATTAATTGACTAAGGAGTTCTTCCTCCTTTCTTGGCTTGCACTCAATGTGGATGGGAAAGTTGGGTTTGATTAGTTTGCACCTAGGTTTAACCAAGTAGAAAGTGTGATTCTCAAAGGCTGATTATAATAATATATCCAACCCAATTTGTTATACAAGAAAAGGATTTTGGATACTTTACTAACCGAGAGAGAGAGAGAAAGTGGTGGTGGGAACAAGAATCTTGATGCCCTTAGCCCCACAGCCACCAAACAAGGGAGGGAAGAAAGAAAAAAAGGAAAGACCCTCCCTAAAGGCACTAAAAAGCATAAACCACTTGTTTAACATTGAGCAGCCACACTTTATATAACTTTGCTAATCAGATGGTGTAAAAGTGATGAACAAAAACAAAAGAGTTCCTCACTCTTATCAACAGAAAAATTCACACTTACCTCTTTTAGAGTCTCTTCTCTTCATCACTTTAGAAGCCCTTCAATTCAACAGCCTCGGCCCCGGTTTCGGCGGAACCGACTACAGATGCGTTAATCATTACTTTTGAAAAGTGCTTTTGGAGCATTTTGTTCTGAACCACTTTTTGATAGAAAAATACTTCTTTTCCATGTAAAGCACCTGCAGGCTGCAACAAAGATGCTAAACTACCAAAGGAAATTAAGAACATGCTGCAAAGATCAAACTCTGATATGGAAGGACCACATTGAAAGAAAATCATCAACTGCTGCATGAGAATACAGTAAAACAAAATTAAAGTGAAAGAAACAGAACAAAAGCTCCAACAGGAACAAAAAGGCAAGGCAAAGCAAAGCAATGCTTATCACCAACAAGGCATGCTTTATAAGTAGAGAAATCCATCAACCGGGGTCGAATACATTGGTAAGACATAATATGTTTCAAGGAAAGAAACCAAATTCGAATCTTGGAGATAACACTGTCCAAAGATTCGATGACTCGTGTCGAATACAATGATAAAACTGTTACCGCAAAACAAAACAAGTTATTAATATGTTAAACACAATTCTGTGAACGAAATAGAAATAAAACATATAAACTAGAAACGTAAAGAAAAAAAAATCTAAAACTTTAACCAAGGCATGTGCTATCACAGTGAACAAAGGGTCTCCTTTTATAATGTTCAAATAAATCTAGTCCAAGCCTTTGACTTATTTCCAATAATAATATGAAGAGCTTTTGTATATAAAGCTTTCCAAATCTAAGTTCCCAACAAATGTGGGATATTCTACTTTTCATTTTATTTTTCCAACATCATGGGTGTTACATTGAGCAACAATTTCTCATTCACCTATTAAACATTTTGAGCATGTAAATATACAAATTTAATCTACTCTTGTTGTAGATTAATAATACACATAGTCCCAATTAATTTTACTAATGGAATCCACTCAAATTTAAACTCAAATGTCCATGTACCATACCATTTTTCCAACAAAAACTTCTAAGGCTCAATTTATCAGCACTTGTAATTATGCTTAAGAGAGTGCCAAGGACAATTTCAACAATCATATCATCATTTCATTAACTACGCCGTCGCCACTACTCTATCACATAATAGGTTTCAAGGAAAGAAACCAAATTCGAATCTTGGAGATAATATCATGTTCAGCCTAGATAATATCTATGAATTACTAAATTGCAATGTTTTGATCATGGTTATGATTCATGGTCGGTTCCAGGAAATTACTGAACTTGACAAATGGAAAGGTGCTACATTCAACCATTCTTTAATGTGTGGGTAAAATATAAAGCATAGATATGGTTTCTGCATATATTTATAATTCACATATATGTATATGTTCAACTTTACATACATACATACATACACTAAATCGAATACTATTAGATATACAATTCAAATAACAAAGCCTAAATGCTATTAGTGGTAATAGTAGTACTAATCGGCGGAGGTAAATTAGCTGATGAAAAATCTGACCTAACCTAACTTAGAAAAGAAAGAAAAAAATGGAGGAATCCTTAGACACAGTGACTGGTTTTGGCTACGGTAGGAACCTGTTGGCATCATCCTCACGCGGTTTCAATCTAGCATCGGAATCGGTTCCGGAAGTCGAAGCGCCCGGTCCGGGCAAACCGCCGCATTTGTGGCACCTGGCGACTACGAGAAGCTGGCGGCAGGAAGGACAGGAAGAATGGGAACCCAGCCACGTGTCGATGCAGGCGACGTGGAAGCCGTGGCCGCACTGCGGAAGAATTCGGATTTCGTCACCGGAGACGAACTCCGTCAGGCAAATCGCGCAATCGGAGAATTTGGCGGAGAAATCAGCTGTGAAGGTCTCTTTAGGAAGAGACTTGAGGATCTTCTTCTTGAGGCCTTTGTTCGCGGGAGGCGCCGGACGGAACGAAGCTGAGGGACTGGAGGTAGAGCCTCCGCCGGAGAGTCGTCGAAGCCATGCACAGCGGGCGACGGCAATGAGACCGAGGACGCAAATAAGGGCGCATAGGAGAGCAGCGAGGATGACGACGAAGTCGGACTCGACGGGTGCCTCTTGTTCTGGAGGCGGTTCTGAGTTGGCGGCACCGAGCAGCCTGAAAGAACGAGTCATGTGAAGAGCGATCGATCGAGTTTTGGTTAAAGTGCGTAAATGTAAATGAAAGACTGCGTTCGTCTTGTGTTAGTTCTAACTTCTTTTCCGTGTATGTAATGATTTTATAGATAATTAGATTAAAAAAAATTATAGATTATTAAATAAATTATATTATAGATTATCGTTATTATTTTATTTATGAGTTAATTAAATTTATTTATTTATTATTAAATAGTTTTTTATTGATATTTATTATAAATTAAATTTAAAATTATTTTTTATTGAATGAAATTAGGTATTATATAAATAAAAATATTTTAATAAAAAAATAGTTCAATAAAAATAAATGTATGACGTAAATCGAATTAATCAGAGAATAGCCGAATAATAAAATTATTATAGTAAAATCAATCAATAAATTGACCAACTTCAACCCATTTTACTAGAGAAAATAGGAGGGTAGTATACACTTTTTGTCATTTTTTAGTTTAAAATACTTCTTAAACCCCGATCAAATTCAAATTTTAAAAAAAAATTACTATGACACTTCATTTTATATTTTAAAATTAATTTATCTAATAATTAAATTATAACTTTAATTAACGGAATTGATTTAAGTAGCAAGTAATTTAGTATAATTGAAGTACGTCTTAAGTTCGAGACCTTATACATACAAAAAATTCTCGTTAAGAAACTCACCACAATTAAAAATACGATACAAATCAATTTAAATTAATCGGAATAAAACTTAAAGTACAGTGCATCGAAGAATTTTCAATCAAGATTATATAAGTGTAGTGGACTTGCATGACACTATGACTGGTGAATCTTAAAACCAGCTTTTAAGTTAATTAATATCTCTATTAGCTTATTTAAAAGACTACTAAGGTGAATTTTAGGAATATTTAGTTGTCAAGAAAATGAAATTAAATACTGATTAAGGGTTGATGCTCTTCCGGTCAGTCCATTGAAAGACAGTCTAGATAGGTACATGTACATATATAATAGGTACAACTTTATTGACCAGAAACACCACAGGCACCGATCACCACCAACAGTGGGGAAGACCATGGACCGACAAGGATTATTATTATTATTATTATTATTATTATTATTTAATATTTTTTTATTAAATAAAGATATTATACATATAATACGAGGTTTTTGAAAAAAAAAGTACAAGGATCTAAAATGAAATTTTTCAAAAAAAATATGATGTGGAATTGTGCGCTTGGAAAAATTATATCATACGCCCGGTCTATCACGTCAGTCGTGGTCCCATCAAATAATAATCACTCATTTTACCATTAATTGTCAACTTATTTTTTTTCAACCAATGAATCTTCACTCATAATTTACATGTCATTTTAAAAATATAATTTTTAAAAGTTATATTAATTACATTAGTTGATTAGTGACAGAATAAGGGGTTATTATTAGATGAGACCACAACTGACGTGATAGGTCGAGCTTTTGATATAATCTCTCGTGCGCTTGGCTTATCCAGAAAATTTAATATTATTTTAAAATTACATTATTCTCTAAATAAAGTTTGAATTACATTATTCCCAACTTTTTTTTAAAATAAAATACTATATTTTTATTTAATTCATTTTTTATTCATAATTTATTCCGGCATTCTATTATTGAAGCATTGTATTTTCCCATGATATGTCTTCTATCCGAACGTCTAATCAAAAATATTTTTAATATTTAAATTGTTTTTTTAAGTGAAAAAATAAATTATATCTATCTGTAACACATTGTCTCTGATTAAAAGTTGTCCCCAAAGCGTGTTGATTTCTTATGAATTTATACATTTTTATTAATAATGTTAATAATTATTTTGTTGAATTTATCTTGTTCGTGCATTTATGTTATTTTTTTACTTCAGGGTGTTAAATTAGAATATTATAAATATGTATTTTGAAAATTATATTTTATTAATATATAATAATTATTTAATAATTGATAAACGAGTGTTTGAGAGATAATCATAGGAATAAATAATATTGGAGTCGTCAACGATACTTGTTTAATAATAAAAACTCGATAAAAATGATGGTTTGAAGAGGGAGCTAATTGCCATTTATTCTGGCGCACCACTACTACCTTACAGCTAACATATAATGGCGTTTTCCAGTGACTAACAATGCTACAACTAAAACTACAACTTTGAATCAACCTGAGGTTGAAACAGCTTCACCACAGCTGCATTCTTCCTCGGCGAAACTGGGAGCTTTCGGAATCAGTCCGAGGATTCTGAACATGTCTTGATCAGCATCATAATCATTGTTGGGAGTTGTCAATAGCTTCTCACCAGTGAAGATAGAATTTGCTCCAGCAAGAAAACATAATGCCTGCTCAGGCATAGAGAACCGGACTCGGCCAGCTGACAACCTAACCATTGATTTTGGCATCACTATACGAACGGTCGCAATCATTCGAATCATCTCCCATATTTCCACTGGCTGAACAAGTGAAGAAAACAAACCAACAAGATTTAAGCAAAACAAAAAGTGTATCAGCATATTTACAATCCACACCAATATTGAATAACATATGATGTTTGCATATAGACTTGCATTTGTCTTTAAACCAGACTGCTTTATGCCGGTCCAGCTCTTCATTGTCTATCAAGTTGTTCCACACTCATGTCCAAATATATGAATAGTAATTTAAAATTCGAATATAAATGGGTCGAACACATACCCTTATCCAACACTCACCCTAAAGTTCCAAGTAACAGAAGTGCTAACAAATTAGCAATAGCATATCCAAACCATGAGCAAATGATGCCTTTAAACTGGTGAGAGTGCCTAAAGGCTAAAACTATATGTATACAATATTCTTTATTAAAAAAGAAAACACTTCATGTTGTAGTGGTGAATGTAAACCGAGAAAAGGGAAGAAACAACCTAGTGATAGAGCAGCAGCTGTAGCATTCATTGTTAATCAAGAGTGCAAAGATTAAGAGTAAGCGAGAAAATGGTTTGAGATGCAATCTAGAAATGTCCTAGTTCTATTTTTCTCTCTTATGGAAGAAATGTTTTGCATCAAATATGTAGTTTCACTCAAAACAAGAACAAAAATGTTGAAGAAAGTAGATGGAGAAAAATAAGAGTTAACAAGACCAAGCACAAAATCAGAATAATTTATACTATATTCTTCCAACATTCTTAGCTTGGGAAAGGGAGGACTTGGAACTTCATTCCAGAGGAGAAATGTCCGGACAGTCAGACACAGCCTCAGACAACAAAGGTCCTCAGTTATATTGCTCCAAAAACATCAACCAAAAGGAAGATAAAACCATGAGGAATCAAGCAGAAAAACAACCTATAAGGTTATAAACACAAAGTTCATTGACTGCAAACTGTTGTTCTATATTTACTAAACAAAAAGTACTATTAACTGCAAGCTGTCTATCTTTAGCACAAGACACCACAAAAGTCATTCGGATGCACGCATCATTGTATCTGAACTAGCAAAACCATTACAGCAATAAAGAGGAAAACAAGGAGAAAAGAAGAACAATGAAACTACCAATGGTTACTCTTTACTTGGCACAGTTAGAATTACCTTTTGATCTTCAAGAGGTGTGCCTTTCACTGCAACCAAGGCATTAATGGGAACACTTTCTGGGTGAGTGGGGAGTGTTGCCAAAGTGTGAACTAAACCAACCCTGTCCTCTTCCGCTTCTCCGAGCCCTATAATCCCTCCTGTTAATAGAGAAGTAAATTAGCATTATTTCAGTTAGAAGAAATTATCCAGAGGTTAACATAACATTGTAAAATTATTCAAAATATCTTTCGGAATTCACCATCATCCGTCCACACGTATGTATGTGTGTATAAATACACACACGTATGTACATGAAGGCTTAAAAAAGAATACTTTCAACAAGCAGAAGTTTTCCAGCAAGAATGAACTTTATCATTTAAACGGTGAAAGGACAACAAGTGCAGCCAAACCAGAAATCCAGTTGCAAATTTCTTGCCAACTCCACATAAATAACAAACTAAAACAGTTCTCTTTTCTCCATCAATTTTCTCAACAGGAAGATAATAAAGAAGATAGAGAAATTCGGATATTATTAATTTATGAACACAAATCATATAGTGAGAGATTGCTTTCAGTTATAGTATATTATAATGTTTAACTAATCACCTGAACAGACATTAATACCCGCTTCACGGACATGTTGAAGGGTTTCCAGCCGCTTGTCATAAGTTCTTGTTGTAATAATATTGGGGTAATATTCTTTTGATGTATCAAGATTATGGTTGTAAGCTGTAAGACCTGCCTTCTTAAGTTCAAGTGCTTGCTGCTTCTCCAGCATGCCCAAAGTGCAACACACCTCCATCCCCATATCCCTGGTAAGCAATAGACACTTGAAAATGTTGTTTGACTTTTGATGGAAAAATGATGCTTTACTACCTAAGTAATCTGATATCAATGATGCTTTACTACCTAATTTCTTTTACATATTCAAGAATTTGGTTGAAGTTAGTTTTCCTTCCTACTGTGTCTCTCCATGCTGCACCCATGCAAAATCGTGTACTTCCAGCTTCTTTTGCCTGCCAAAAGTATAGAATAACCAAAGATCATGCTACATAAAGTAGAACACACAAACCACGGATAGTGGTTTATACATACATTATTCTATTTCTATCAAATAATAGCAGAAGACAATAACTAACTAATCCGATTCAGGTAATAAGAAATCTATTATGCATTGCAGTCCATACAATAAGTTTTCTATTACGTCAGTTCGTAGCTGGAGTTAATACCAATGAACCCAAAAAAAAGGAAGAAGAAAGATCTTCATCAACTCAAATTTTGTCTGTAATTAACCAGATAAGATAGTTTGGCAGTTTGGGTGTGCACAGCATAAGCATCTAAATTCAAGCAGATGACTTGCAGTAGTAATTGAAGTAAAAGTAAATGCAGTATGAGTTGCAGCATTGCAGTAGCAATTGAAGCAAAAAGGGGTAACCTGTTTAGCAGCCTGCAAAACGGCATCCTTGGACATGAGCTTGTGGGGCTTAAGGCCAGTATGGTACCTTGAGGATTGAGGACAATAGGAACAATCCTCGCTGCATCCGCCAGTCTTGATGGAGAGGAGAGTACACTGCTGCACCTCTCTAAAGTTATGAGCATGCCTGTGAACTTGAGCCTGAAATCAAATAGTAGATAAGATTTAGGTGGCATATAATGTGATGGGTATAAGAATTAAGAAGAGAGTGAAAGAGAGATAAACCCCATGGAAAAGGAGATCGAGAAGAGGAGAATGGTAGATGGAGTGGATCTGTTGGCGAGTCCAGTCGTTTCTAGGACCTTCCCGGAGAGTTTTCTCGGCTTCAATAGCGGCAGCCGATAGAGTGGAGGAAGAATAGTAGTAGCTACAACTTCTCAGCAACACCCTGGTAGTAAGGGATCGAATGGACAGCATTTTCTTTTCTTCTTTTTTCTGCTTTTGGGGGAGAAAGTGAAATGGAAGCTACGGGGCTCTTGTCTCGTTTGTTTCCTTCGTGTTCCCACCTCTATCAACACGGAAAAATTATTAGAATGGTGTTCACCATGTCATCTATGATCTAATTAATTAAGACCGTTGATTTTAATTTTTTTAAGTAAAATCATCACTCTTTCTTATATGTACTTAGTGGGCGGGTAGTTATTAGGTAGTTATTTAAAAATCAACGATCCTGATTACTTGAACCATAGATGACGTAGTGAATAGGATTCACCTAATAATCTCTCTTCAACACGACTGCGGCAAACGGGATGTTTTAGGTGAGAAAGAGTTAAAATAGATTAAAATTATTAAAATTATAATAGAAATCTTAAGAATTTTAATATTGATTATTTGGCTATATATTGATTTTTTTACAAAATCTATAAATATTTAAATATATTAAAATAAATAAATATTTTGGCATATATTAAAATTTTTATAATAATTTTGATAAAATTTTATTTTAATCTCATTTTAATTTGTCTTACCTTAAAAAAATCAGTAGCCACCGGTGGGTAAGAGCCATAAGGTCATACCAATACTAAACCTAACTTTATTTTTGTAGGCATGAGACTCATCCCATCTCATTCTTTTAGGTGAACCAAAGTCGGCTCAAACAGAATTTCTTTTTTCTGCCGTAGCACACTAGGTTGATGCTTCTATTCTGGTGCCACAAGGACAGTAGGAGATATCTTACTGCTATATTTTACAGGTTTCTTGTGTTTGTTTACCTTACAGGTCTATTACAAATTCAGCACCCTATCTATGCTTAGAGAGTCACTGATATTGATTTCAGGATTTCTCTCTCTCTTTTTTTTTGCTGCTTGCATTGTTTATATGCATGCCAATATATCAATCTCCAAACATTCTGCTTCTTATTCGGCTAAACAGCAGTGGGAACTGGGAAGAGGTGAGTAGGATTTCAGTATGCCCATTTACTTGTTCACCCAAATCACCATGGACAAATACGTTGGTTAAGTCTTTGCTTTCTACAATTTTCAGGTTCAGAATATCCTAGGGGCTAGGCCGGTGCTTGGCATTTGACAACAAACGACAGTCCGAAGCATCACTTCGTGATCTTTCTAGGACGGGTGACGTTCAAGCTTGTAAAGGTGCTCAGAAATCTGCCGATGGTTTGTTGAAAGAGCTGTCAAAAGAATTGAAACTCTTGCTGATGTCCTTGCTAGCTTATTCATTGGCTGCTCAAATATTTACCCAAGGTTGACACCCTGAACCCTTCTTTTACGTATTGGTGCTTCTGTTCATCTTTTCTAGATCTTCGTTGCGGAAACATGTTTGTTGTGAATCGATTCATTGTGTCCGAAATAATATGTTTGTTGTGGATGCCTGTCTAGTAGGAGGAGCTGATGGCTAAGGAGACAAAGTTGCAGAGAAGGTGATGCTGAAGCACACTACAGCGGTGGAGAGATACGAGAAGAAGTCAGGGGACCGGCATGTCGATAACCAGGTGGCACTGCTGCCACAGAAAATCACTGCATTGAAGCAGGAAGTTGATGATCTTCTCGAGTTCATCGTTCATCGATGGAATATAAGGTGCGGATACAATTTTGGTCCTTCGTTTCCTTCTTGAACGTTGCTTCTTCCTTAATCCATATGCCTTCTAAATGCAATGCAAGGAACTGCACTGCAGTTATACTATTATTACACTACAAAGGACACAAAGATAATACAAAATTCCATTCGATACAAAAAAATAATATGAATTCGAAACAAATATATGAATTTCTCAAGATTTACAAAATAATTATTACAATATTAGAACAAACATGACAGATGAATCCGCTTGGTATAATTTGCTGAAATAAATTAGCTGTCACTAATGAATAGGGGTAACCGGTATGCAAAGGTTAATAGATTGATCAATGGTAAATGCCTATGCAGCATAGTGGGCTTTAATTTTCTTGGGGTGGCATCACTTGCAAAAGCTCGATATTTAGCTCGAATTTGGCTCCCGGCTGCACTCAGGAAAACATGAATGATTTTAGTTTGGTGTTTTTATAACACGATGTGGACTCGGGTTTTGTTTTCTCAGCAAAGGGAAAACAGAATTGATGCACCTTAAGGATAAATGTGGCAGGAATGAATATGATTCACTACAACCAAAACTGCTTGTTAACTTCTATTAACTATATTTTTTCCTAAAATATCCTATGCTTCTCGAACATGAGATTCGAGTTTGAATGATGGATACGAGTATGTATCCCACATAGATATGGTTAGATTTTTAAAACATTTTTCATATATTTGAAGGATCCTTGGAGGTCAAATCTTCGTATCCATGTATAGGGCATAAGTGTATCTACTTCAAGATTCCTAGCAACATAGAAACTATCCAATTTGGGGACACAGAAGTAGCAAAATTACCCGGACTAATTCGTAAGCGTCACCAATATAACAAATATTCATAAGATTATTAGCACTTTACCGGGATCTCATTCATTCCTTTATTCCCATAGCCGGCCTCTGGAGGAACAATGACAGTCCTGAAAAAATAAGGTAAAACCGTGAGACGATGATAAAGAGAGTGAAAGAACTAAAGCATAAACAAAAGAGGATGGTTTAAGATAACCTTGCCCCCCACTTTCATGCCTTCTGTAATAGAATACATAGCCGGTGGAGGCTTTGGTGCTGCTTGTGCTGAAAACAGACCATTTGGGTTGTCTACAAAATCTCGTTTCCTTTCTTTCCCTGGAGTAGCCCCAACTTTGAATTCATACGGCTGAGTAAAAGATAACATCAGTATTAGAACACCATGTTTTGCTTTGTTGAAGGAACTTTCAACTCCTTTGGGAGAAATCTGTGAAGTGTTGTCAATCAGGCAGCGGAGTCATGCCTTTCGTACTCTGCCATAAGCACCTCAGATAGAGGCTCATACACAAACATGAGCATTTACACACGGAGGCTTGAACGACCGACCTATTTATATAGGACACGGGTACCACTTGTAGGTCGGGGTCCAAGCCCCATCCGCAAACGCTCACATATGTGCACGACCTTTATCCATGGCGAACTGCCCATGGCTTTCAGCAGGGTATGGGGGCCAAAACTCCAATGTCCTGTTTGGACGAGACTTAATAGACTCCTACCAAAAGAGTCGAAGTTCCCTCAACATGCATCAAGAAAACTGGACCCAGGCACAGAAACATGCATACAAAAGCTATAACCTGAGCAATGGTGCGATTCCCAGCTAGAAGTTTAGATTCACGACTTGAAACAGCAGTAATCCCACGATATATGCAGTCAAAGTGCACCTGAAAAAACAAACAAAAAGCATAAACAAAAACACGAATCCATGAAATACGTAGGAAAATTAGACCCATAAATGAATCGAACTAACAAACCAAACAAACGAACACGAACAACTAAAGCGGATTACTGAATGTGTTCGTTAATTTAATTAAACTAACCAAAAATCTTGTTCACTATTGTTCCTTTAATAAATAAATCATCTGCCCGTTCACTGAATATTCAGTTTGTTTACAGCCATAAGGGAAATAATTACAAATTAAGAGACCTACCTGTACAGTTGCCCCTTTTTCTGCTACTGGACCCTTCCCTTCCTCAAGATCATAGTATTTCAACCCCTCAGCTGTTGGTTTTCAACAAGAATAGAATCAAAACATAGATTAATCGTTTAAAGAAAAGCAAAAGATAAACTAACGGGTAGTAGTATAGTCTTCTATGGGGATTTTCTTCCTGTTGCGTCTCTCCCTGGCGGTGGCGTCGGAGACTAGGGGAAGCGAAATGAGAGTGGAAGCGGGCACCGAAGAGAGCAATATGGCACACCTTCTGGAAATGGGTAGTGATAATACGAGTTGTTTTGCGTTCTGGGTTTGATTTTGTTTGCATTTGGAGCAGATTATTTTTTGTGAATCCAGGTTCCATTTCTGTAGAATTGTTAGCGATGCCATGGCTACTTATCTGTGTTCACAGCCTAAGGTCGTTAGTACTTGGAAACGAACCTCTATCCAATCCATTGTCGTCAGTCAAGTACCTTTATACCCTTTCCCAAGGCATTTTAGCAAAATTATAGAGATTTTGATGATCTTCATGTAAGGATGGTATAAAAATTATCCCATTCGATTAATTTAATTATGTGATAATTTCATATAAAATAAATAAGATCTGTTTATATATATTTTTAATTTTTTGATAATACACACATTACAGATAAAATAATCAAACCGAGTCTCTTAAGATAAAGATCATCCGTTTTTTTACTAATACAAATTATGAAAATTTTAGATTATTTTATTTATTGTACTAACGATATATCAACCGAACTAACTCCGATCCAATATATATATAATCCGAGCTTGGAACATCCATCACTTGATTATGTCTGTGGATAAGAAGCTATAGACAATCATGTCTCTAATTTCACCTTTACAAAATCCATACTTCCTTAGCAGCCCTTCTTTGAAAAATCCAACCTTCTCCAACACCCTTTGGGACCCTACATTCTCTGCTTCCACCAAAGCTTCATCCCTTACCAACCCTTCAAACACCGAAAACACATCGGAAACCGCCGTCCTCAATGCGGTCGTGGCAATCCCTTGTCCCCAATACTCGGCACTCAACGCGTACGAGACACGAGCTCTTGCTCTATCGTCACCCGATCGAGTGGTCGTCTAAACAAATGGAACAACGATACGGTTGGGGTATGGCAACGTTCTCCAAGTATGACAAGGCATCTTCCCTTGAACGGATGGTGTTCCATCTCAGATATCGAGTTACTTTGTCGTCGCTTGCCCATTTTAGGAAGTCGTCGACATCGGAGAGTCGGAAACTGCGGAGGGAGATTCTTGATGCGTCCATTGATGATGATGGTTAAGACAAGGTTAGTGACGATTCTGCAAGGCATGGACCAGATGGAAATCTTATATGATATATTATGTATGGCAGTTGGATTGAAGTGAGACACAAGTGGATGGTCAAAGAATGTAGGGTAAACTACACAGATAGTCACCATACTATAGGTTTAGTATTAATCTGACCACAATGCTTTAAAAAGCGTCAAATACATCGATGAACTATTAATTTGGTATTAAAATGGCCATTGACCGTTAAAGACTAAACGGACTGATGACGTGGCCGTTAAAATTAAAATGGAATAATTACACATTCACTCACTGTTATTCATACATTTTTATAATTTAATCCTAATTTTATTATAATAAAATAATATAATTATTTAATTATAAGATGACACGTGTCATCACCTGATTGGAATGTTATATTTATTTATCTTTAATTTATTAATTTATTTTTATCCTCCAATCAGGTGGTGACACGTAATTAAAAAAGAAAATGAAAAATTTGGCTGTTTGTAATCAATGAGAATCAAACCTGGGGTAGCAAGAAAGAAGAGAAAGGCATGCTGACCACTGATCCACAAGGCTATCTGTGACATCAAGCACCAACAATGATATTTATACGTTATTATTGTCTATATTTTTTTCTTTTCATTTTACATATAAACATATATATTTTTAATTTATTTAAAATATTAATTGAATTATTTTATATATAATAAATTAAAATATTGAAACTCTAAATAATATTATTTATTTTTTAATTAAATTAAAATATTAACTAAATTATTTTATATATAATAATTAAAATACTGAAACTCTAAATAATAAATCTTAAATAAATTATATATTAGAGTTTAGGGTTTAAGATTCGTTAAAATTTTAAGGTTTATGATTTTATGTTTAGAGTTTAGGGTCTATATTTTTTGGGTTTAGGGTTTATTTAAAATTTTAGGGTATATGAATTATGGTTCATAATTTAGGATTTGGGTTTGATATTTAGAGTTTAGGGTTTATGTTTTTTAGGGATTGTGATTTATGATTTATTAAATGTATTTTTAGTTAGGGTTTGCGGGTTTAACATTTATTGTTTGAGATTAAGATTCATTAAATGTTTTAGCATTTAGTGTTTGAATTTTAGGGTTTAGGATTCTCTGAATAAATTATAAATTTTAATTATAATAAAAAATTATTTAAGATTTAAGGTTTAGAGTTTAAAATTTAGGGTTTACAATTTTAATATTTTAATTTATTATACATAAAATAATTCAATTAATATTTTAAATAAATTAAAAATATATATATGTTTATATGTAAAATGAAAAGAAAAAAATATAGACAATAATAGTGTATAAATATCACTGTTGGTGTTAGATGTCACAAATAGCCTTGTGGTTTAGTGGTCAACACGCCTTTCTCTTCCTTCTTGCTACCCCAGGTTCGATTCCCATTGATTATAAACTGTCAAATTAAATATAGTCTTCCAATCAAGTGATGACATGTGTCATCATATAATTAAATAATTATATTATTTTATTATAATAAAATTAGGATTAAATTATAAAAATGTATGAATAACAGGGAGTGAATGTGTGATTATTCTATTTTAATTTTAACGGCCACGTCATCAGTCCGTTTGGTCTTTAACGGTCGATAGTCATTTTAATACCAAATTAATAGTTCACCGGTGTATTTGACGCTTTTTAAAGTATTGTGGTCAAATCGATACTAAACCCATAGTATGGTGACTATCTGTGTAGTTTACCCAATAACGTAGGCAGTCCAAGTTGTTTACTTTGTTTAAATTATTTTTATATTGTTTGATTGTGGTGGTTCAAAGAATTAAAAGACCATAATAATTTACTAAAGTTATTACAATCTATATTTAGGGATAATCAACATTCGATTCGATTTAAAAAAAATAAATAAAATAAAAATTTAAATAACTTAAATTTTAATAATTAAAATATTAATTTTTAAATCTAAATCGAGTACCTCAATTTTTATATATATCGATGTAAAAATATAAAAAAAATACTTGTCACATATAAAAAATATAAACATATATTCGTATTTTTATTTTAAATTAAAATCAAATTATACTATAATATAATAAACAATTATAATTAAATTTATAAAGAAACTAAAAAATTTAACTTGATTTGAACTTTACTTAAATTTTATAAACTCGACTCAAATAAAAAAATTCAAATAAAATTAAAATTATAAAACATAATATATCAACTCAAATAATTTAAAATTTTTTCACTCAATTATATCATTCTCTTAACTATATTGTTCAATTTTTATTTTTTTTATTCATTAATTCTTAAAAAAATGAACGAAATTTCTTAAGTCCGATCCAATATGAAGCAGGAACCGGTCCAATCTAAGAAGTTAAAGACCTTGGGCCGAAAGGAGAGCAGCGGATCCACGGTGAAATCTGGTCGGCAAGCTCGAGGCTGGAGGTCAAGTGCAGCATAGATATCATCGAACTCGCTCACTCACTCACTCGCAACTCAGGGGGAGCAGTTACTGCGTTGGATTTATTATTCAATTTGTTTCCTTCAAACGCTCAACCGTCCCCGTTTAATTTCTTACAAAATGTCTATTCTTTCTAATTCTTTGGTTTCATCGACAAATCCTCCGACCCAACTATTTTCTGGTAACAATCCCTTTACATTTTCTCTTTTCTTTCTTTTAATATATAGTTTTTTAATTATAGTGTTGTGGATTCATTGTAATTGATACGATCTTTGTAATTTCTTTTATGTTTAATGGAGTATGCTTTAGAAAAGTAAATTCATAGGAACATATGAATCCATGCTCGTTGTTTCCTTGTACTTAGATTCATTGCTCAGTGTTGAATCTGTTGATGGGTCTTAGAACAGTTCCCTTTTGATGCTTTATTGACTCTAAATTAATTAGCTTAATGTAGATTCTTCAGCTTTATTTTTCTAATTGTTTTCACTGATTGCAAACTTTAGATCCCCGCTCAATTGATTCAACAAAAATGGTTTGTGATTTACTTGATTATTATTTCTCAGCTTATTTTTTTGAAAATTTTCATTTGTCATGCCATTAAACCTGAGGTAGTATTGACTGCAAGTGCTAGGAATTGTTAAAAGTACTTCGGGGGATTCGGCATTGTACATCGTTTGCCTTGAAAATATGGGTTTAACATTAATGCACATTTCTGATTTCGGAATTTATCGGATCATAGCATCATGGTCTTGTTGTTGTTCATCCTTTGAGATCATAAGATTGTTTACCTTTGCTCCTTGTTGTACACGGACGTTAATATAAGCCGGCATTAACTCTGATTTATGTTCCATGTGAGTTATATTTTGTACATTTGCTAGTGTACCATCCATTTGGTTTTTGAAATATTTTTAAAGGCTGTTCGTTATTTAACCTGCACAATTCGTTTTTGCTAGGCTCTCATCTAAGGCGTGCATGTCAAAGCTTTGAGAGTGCCAGCAGAACATACTTTGCATTCAATTCTAACAATTTAAGGAAACCGTATCTTTCTACCTCTAGTCGGCCACTCACTGTTCAAGCTTCGTACAGGTATTGTGTTTGGGACACTTTAAAGCCAACGGATGCATGATGGTACTTGACTAATAGTTCACATTCTTATAACTAGAAGCTACTGAAAGAAGTACTAGCAACTGAATATGAAAGTTTGTGTGTGTGCAGTGTGCACATGTATTCCGTTCCCACTTTGATGCTGTCTGCATTTTATGTTTTTACAGTGATGGTGAAAGGTCAAGCAGTTCAAGTGCCTTTGTTGGGGGGTTTGTTTTAGGAGGGCTCGTGGTTGGTGCACTTGGTTGTGTATTTGCTCCTCAGGTGAATATTACCTTAACAAATGGCCCTATTATACTCCATTATGTATATTTTTTATTTTACCGATTACAATGCATTCATATACTTGTCCATGGATTACACTCTTCAGCTATAGTTTCATACTGGCTTTATCATTCCGATTTTTAATCCTTTTTATCACAAAAATCTACATCCAGACCTCTGGGAACTATTATGTGTTTGACTATTTCTTTTTCTTTTGAAAGTTACTATTCATGGCTTATATGATGGTCATTGTCAACTACTTAAGATTATTCTGCTGTTTGCCTTCTATAGATCAACAAGGCACTACCTGTAGCCGATAGGAAGGACCTAATGAAGAAACTGCCTAAATTCATATAGGCTTTGGAGGTGAGCACTACTCTTTTCAGAGTTAGTCTTCTAAATATCGGAATGACTCGAGGCATTTATCTAGCTATAAAAGCAGAATAACAAGTGGCCTTTTTCCTTGTAGAAAACACGGAAGGTACTGACCAAGAAGATTGCTCAACTGAACGCTGCTATTGACGATGTTTCCATCCAGCTTCGATCCGAAGATGTCCCAAATAGAGTTGCTGTAAACTCTGATGAAATTGAAACAGACATATGAATTGCCTTGCTATTCACACCATGATTTAAATGGTTTATTATTAAGGAATAATAGGAATTTGCTGTAATTTTCCATTTTCTCTACAAACACTGCAACTCTATCTTTTTAATGTGGTTGTTGTAGGAAAAAAACATGAATACTTAAAAACTTTTTCATACATGAAAGTAAGATGCTCAAGGTTTGCCAGTTGTAAAAGAGCAGCATTTGAAGTGTTTCTTATTTGTATTGTTGGTTTTGTAAATAGCTTAATTTGCTACTACTTAGAACAATCTTACTTCAAATAAATATTTTGCTTGCTTCAACCTCTCTTTAAATAACAAAACCCGAACTTGAAATAATCTGAAATGACCAAAGCACGAACTCAATAAGTGATTTCAGTAGAAAAGAAGCTCGAATCCAATAAGTAATTGAAGTGGAAAAAAAAGATAATGTTCATCTTTAGATGTCTGGATTCGAACAGTTTTGTCCGTAAAGTATGTATCAAAAGTTAGATTACTCTAAATCTGAAATGATCTAAACCCGAAATTGATTTAACCAATAAATTGATTGGTATAATCATTTGAATATTATCCACAAATCAAAATGATCCCATGACCATAAAACTATACCCAGATTTTTTTTGATATCCCATAATTTGTTTGTCGTGATTAAACACTTGGTCATTTCTGAAGCATTGCAAGGCTGCATGTGCAGTCGAGAAAATGTAACAACGGATGAAGGAGCTGTGGCTCAGATTATGAGCTTTCTTCTCCCACACAATCTTATCACATATATCTCGCAGCACAAACCATATTCACCACACGTTCTTTTACTTCACTTTCAACCATAATTTAGATGTATGAACTGAAACACCAAATTCAACTGTATAAATAATCCAGATAGGGGAAGTTTATATTTTAGTTTTAATTGCAGCTCATCAGCTATGGCAACTCATGCTGCTCTAGCTCCTTCAAGAATCCCTGCTGGCACTAGGCTTCCTTCTAAGACCACTCACTCTTTCCCCACTCAATGCTCCTCCAAGGTCTCTCTCTCTCTTTTGTTCTGCTGTTTTCTGTGTTGCTCTTTGATTCGGTTTTCGGATTTTTTATTTTGGTGTTGCTGTGCAGAGACTGGATGTGGCTGAGTTCTCCGGTCTTCGATCGAGCTCGTGCGTCCCCTTCGCCATGAATGTTAGAGATGCATCCTTTTTTGATGTGCTGGCTGCCCAACTTACCCCAAAGGTTCATTCTATGGTCTTACTGTGCTTATGCTTGATAATTGATATTGCCAAGTGATTTATCGAGTTAATTCATAATTGTTAGCTATATGGCACTGATGGACTGGAACTGTTTCAAATTTAGACTGTAGGTGCATCATCAGCTCCTGTTAGGGGAGAAACAGTTGCCAAACTGAAGGTTGCAATCAATGGATTCGGACGCATTGGCAGGAACTTCCTCCGATGCTGGCATGGCAGGAAGAACTCACCCCTCGAGGTTGTTGTCGTAAATGACAGTGGTGGTGTTAAGAATGTAAGTAACTCAGTTTCAATCCTCACACTTGATACTTCTAAAGAGTTAACCTATGAGGTCTGGTTCGGTTGATTAACCGTGGTATTCGATACAAACACAGGCTTCACACTTGCTGAAATATGACTCGATGCTCGGAACATTCAAAGCTGATGTTAAGATAGTTGACAATGAAACTATCAGTGTTGATGGTAAGCTCATCAAGGTCGTCTCTAGCAGGGACCCTCTGAAGCTTCCTTGGGCTGAACTTGGCATCGACATTGTTATCGAGGTTGGTCTCTGCCCTTACTACTCAGAGAATTTGGCCTCCAGGGTACTTTCTTAATGATAATCGAATCATTCGACACACATCTTACAGGGAACCGGAGTCTTTGTAGATGGCCCTGGAGCTGGAAAGCACATACAAGCTGGTGCCAAGAAGGTTATCATAACAGCTCCGGCTAAAGGTGCTGATATTCCAACCTATGTTGTTGGAGTCAATGAAGGGGATTACGACCATGAGGTCGCGAACATCATCAGGTCGGTTTTGAGTAAGGATTTGCCTGCTTATAAGGCGGTAACGATGATCGTTCTCGTTTTCTTTTGTTCTAGTGGTCTAGAATTTGATTTCCATGTTGTGCTTGCCCTGCAGCAATGCTTCATGCACCACAAATTGCTTGGCTCCTTTTGTGAAAGTCATGGATGAAGAATTTGGTAAATCATATATCATTTCACAGCTTAAACTTTGGAGATGGACCTTTTCTCACTTTGCAAAAACCTCTTTGCAGGTATTGTGAAGGGTACAATGACAACCACCCACTCTTACACAGGAGACCAGGTAATCATACTAATTAACCGAACACGAACACTCCGTTGACGAACTCGGAAGTTCCATATTCGCAACGATTAGTTTACCATTTATAATTATGTGTCGAATGACTTGCTTGATCAAAGAAGAAAACTAAAACACTATGTTGTTGATGGTCCAGAGGCTCTTAGATGCTTCTCACCGTGACTTGAGAAGAGCCAGGGCTGCAGCATTGAACATTGTACCGACAAGCACGGGTGCAGCCAAGGCTGTCTCTCTCGTGCTTCCCCAACTCAAGGGCAAGCTCAACGGAATCGCACTTCGTGTGCCAACACCGAATGTATCAGTTGTCGACCTTGTTGTGAACGTTGAGAAAAAGGGCATTACAGCTGAAGACGTGAACGCTGCTTTCAGAAAGGCTGCCGATGGACCATTGAAGGGTGTATTGGAAGTGTGCGATGTTCCTCTCGTCTCGGTGGACTTTAGGTGCTCCGATGTTTCCTCCACCATCGACTCATCCTTGACTATGGTCATGGGAGATGACATGGTCAAGGTGGTGGCCTGGTATGACAACGAATGGGGTTACAGGTGAGCACTAAGCAAGCAATAAATAGGCTACCTTTTATATTTGAACTTGTAGATTAATACCCTTTACTCTGTGCTGTGCAGCCAAAGGGTTGTTGATTTGGCACACTTGGTGGCGGCCAAGTGGCCCGGCATGGCTGCAGCCGGAACCGGTGACTCCTTGGAGGATTACTGCAAAACAAACCCAGCAGATAAAGAATGCAAAGTTTATGAGGCCTAAATGGCATAGTTACTGGCTAAAGATGTTTTCCAATGTTCATGTCAACAACAAATAACCAGGCTCATTTTGTATTGACAGCAGAGTGACATGAACACACAACATTCCAATGTATGCAGCTGCAGTGATCTTTGAATTTAGTTACTGCTTGCTATGAATTCAATCCTTCCTTACTTGCTTAGATGGTGCATGTATGTATGTATGCATGCATGCATGTATGTACACATATCGAATTGTACACTCATGTTTAAAAGTCTAGAACTTTGTCTAATGCATTATAATTTTATCACATTTTATATAAAAAATTGAATGAAAATTCAAATAATCAAGGAAAAAGGCATAAACATTAGTCCATTACTATAAATTCTTTAACAAATCTAATTTTAAATGTTCATGAGTTAGATAATACATTTGATTAGATTGATTAGATTTGATTTAGATAATTATATTAAATTTGAAAAAGAAGGTTTTAATTTGCTAGTAGAAGTAGTTTAGGCTATATAAATTTACATAAATATTTTATTTAAATTTATTTTTTATGTTAATTTAATCCAACTCATAAATTATTAATGAAATTTTGATGTAATAATAATAATAATAATAAATTATATAAATATATTTGATTTTTATTATTTATATATTTTATTATTTTTGTTGATATATTATTATCTTATTAATTAAAATTTAGAGAATTGAAATTGGGGAGCAAAGAAGCTTGAGTGTATCTTAACGGTTGAAAGTGTTGTATTCGATATTTTATTGACAAATTTTTATACGTAAAATAAGCAGAAATTATATTATACGATATTTTTATCGCTTTATTCAATTAAAAGTATTCATTTAATTATTTTTTATCTCATCATTTTTATTAAGTGAATATTCATTAATATTTATTGTAAATTAAGTTTAAAAACAATTTTTATCAAATGAAAATTCACTTGATAAAATAATTAGGTAAAAAATAATGAAAAGAATATTTTTGATTGGTTAGTCCGATGAATGACGTAACAAAAATAACACATAATATAATTTCTCGTAAAATAAAGATAATTATTTATATACAAATGCTAGAAATAAAAAAAAAAAATCAACATACGCTTTGGTATTAGGGTTTAATTTAAATTTAAAATTTAAAAGTTTTTTAAATTTATAGGTTAAAACCTAATTTTTAATACCTCAAATTCTAAACAATAACATCCAAATCCTAAATCATACCACAAAATTTAAATTATAATCATAATACTTAGATTTTAAACTCTCAAATATAAACCTTAAAGTTTAAAGTTTAAAACTAAGACGTCTGTAATTTTCTCACTCGTATTTATTAGATATAAATTCATAAAATAAACTGTTTTTTATAATTAAAATAAAAATGTTAGAACATAGTTAATATAATATATTTTCGCCTGAAAAATAACTTCTCGTTGATCTGGCTCATGATAGGACAGGTGTGATGAGGCGATTGGTTCGCTTGACGAACAGGTCAACAATCAGGACAGAACACGAACAGGAGGACATAGATTATTGAAAGCGAAGGTTATTGACCTTTCCCCGACCATTTCAGTATTCTGCAAAAATTTCCCAATCCTAAATTACACTTAAAGATCCAACATTTTCAGCAGCATTGAATCACCGAGCTCTGGCACAGCATGAGGCGATCTCGGATCTTCCTTTTGCTGTTCACCGTCTTCTTCTCTCCATCAATACGCGGCTTCTTCTGCTCTCAGATCTCCAAAACCTCTCTTTCCAGTCATTTTCTTCCGCCCCCTCCGTAAGTAGCTTTAATTTGACACGTTATTCTCTTTGGATTCGTTCATATAAAACAAACCCATTATTTGATTTCCTGTTCTAAATTACGAATTTTGCTGTATTGGTTACATCTGTTTGTATTGTAGGTGTTAGCTTAAAACCCTAAAATCAGCTCTAATCAATTGGGTTTCGTGTCTTTATGTAGAAATGATGAAATTGCGGTGGTAGTTACTTTGGATGGAACAATGCATTTAGTGGATACTGTATCAAAGAAAGTTCATTGGTCATTTGCAACGGGCAGGCCGATTTATTCATCTTATCAGGCATTCGTGGACCTCGAAAACGACAAGGTTAATGCATCTGGACCGAACGGCGATTTGTATGTTGATTGCGGGGATGATTTGCAACTCTATGTTCATAGCCGGCGCCGAGGGAAATTGGTATCGAGACTCACCCTACTTTTCTTTCTTAAAGTTGACTAATTTTGCGGTTTCTTAGTTGTTAGTTGCATTGTATAATGGATTATTATCTAATTTGACTGTTTGTCTTTGGTTGGACTCTAGAAAAAGCTTGAACTGAGCGTTGAAGAATATGTTAGAAGCACGCCTTATGTATATGAGGATGGAGGGATCACTTTGGGAGTAAAGAAGACCACTGTTTACCTTGTTGATGCAAACTCCGGTAGAATTGTACAAACTTATAGATCAGATGATCCTTCCTCCACGCCAGTTATTCAGAATGATGCAGGAAAAACAGTGCATTGGACAAAGGATGCTGGGGCATTGATGGAGTCTGGTCCCGTTAACTTGACAACAGTTAAGCAGTTTGTATATATTATGAGGAATGATTATGTGCTGCAATATTATTCTCCAAACTCTGCAGAAGTATTATGGAATGTGGCATTTTCAAAAATTGATGCTGAATTTCGATGTCAAGGATCAGAGGAAAAACTTTCTGCAGATTACATGCTTGATTCTGAGTTGCAATTGCCTTGTCCACTGAAGCCTGTTGTTATCCAAGTTCGTGATCATAAATTGTTGGAGTCATTCCCTGTCTTTGGCTGGCTTGATGGAATAATCCCGCTGCCTGCTTCAAATCAAAATCCTCGCTTGCCACCTGCTGATATACCCCCCCTGGCTCTTCCTAATGACAGGTCATGGCTTGCTTTGCCGGCTTCTGAGATGGAAAACCCTCATGCGTTGGATACTACTAGTACTAATACAAACATCCCAAGGAGGTTTGGCACGGCTGGATCCTTCATAAAATCTTTCACCGTTTTCTTCACCACCCTATTGACTATCATCGTCTTTGCCGTTTACCGCTTAAAACAGGGTAAGGGGACTAACCAGGATCAGGAAGTTAAATTGCAATCAGTACAGAAAAAGAAAAAACCTAAGAGAACTGGGAATAGTAAGAACAGCGCCAATAATGAGAAAAATAATAAACTTGTTTCTGAGGAGAATAATATTGGAAATGCAAACAGACTTCCCTATGTAGATGGCCGTGTGGATGGACGCCGAATT
The DNA here is from genome assembly GCA_035048815.1 of Abelmoschus esculentus. NCBI lineage: Eukaryota > Viridiplantae > Streptophyta > Magnoliopsida > Malvales > Malvaceae > Abelmoschus > Abelmoschus esculentus. The sequence continues at coordinate 1,987,615 of JAUCBN010000043.1, forward strand.
GGTAAGTTAATTGTTTCCAACAAAGAAATAGCAAAAGGAAGCAATGGTACCATTGTACTAGAGGGGATTTATGACAGCCGTCCGGTGGCTGTTAAACGTCTTGTGCAGACTCATCATGATGTGGCTCTGAAAGAGATTCAGAACCTTATTGCTTCTGATCAACACCCAAATATTGTTCGCTGGTATGGAGTAGAGTATGATCAGGATTTTGTTTATCTCTCTCTAGAGCGTTGTACCTGTAGCTTAAATGACCTGATCTATGTATGCTCTGAATCTTTTCAAAATCGAGTCAAGGATAAAGGTTCAAATTTCTTCAATGAGTATAATGGTCAATTGCATGCTCTAATGGAAAATAACAAGGACGTTGAACTTTGGAAGCCTAATGGGCATCCTTCACCCCATCTGTTGAAATTATTGAGGTGAATTTTATATCCTTTAAGCTTTCTCTCTATCTCTCTATCACATTGGTGTATGTCTGTGTGCGTCTTTGTGTGAGATTGATCAGAATTGTTATCTTTTATGTAGAGATATAGTATCTGGGCTTGCCCATTTGCATGAACTTGGCATCGTACATCGAGATCTAAAGCCTCAAAATGTTTTGATAATCAAGGAAAAAAAACTCTTTGCAAAGCTTTCAGACATGGGCATTAGCAAGCGTTTGACTGGTGATATGTCTTCTTTAACCCGGGGTGCTACTGGTAAGTTTATCAATCACATTTGGTATCATTCAGCAACAATTAAGCCATGCACTTCTGTGATTTCATTTGTTGACTTCCGTATCCTCTTGCTAAAATGTTATATTTTCTGTATACTCTGTTTCAATAAAGATTGGTAATATTAATCCTATGTCTTGCCGCTAATTAGGTTATGGAAGTTCAGGCTGGCAAGCGCCTGAGCAACTTCGTCAAGGTCGACAAACACGTGCTGTGGATTTATTTAGTTTAGGCTGTGTTCTATTTTTTTGCATCACTGGTGGTAAACACCCTTATGGAGATAGTATTGAACGTGATGTAAATATTGTAAATGACCGAAAGGACCTCTTCCTAATAGAGAGTATACCGGAAGCAATGGATCTTTTCTCTCATCTCTTGGATCCCAACCCAGAATTGAGGTAATTCATCATCCTCAATCCCGAGTCTGCACCAAATTGGATGATTCTATTAGTATGCACTCACCGAATGCTCCTGGCTTTATATTTGAGCCCTGCTCTTCTTACCTTCGCACACATGCAAAGGCATATAAAGTGCATTGTGTCCCCTCTAATGACTTGCTTCTGATATGTTGTAGGCCTAAGGCACAGGATGTTTTGCATCATCCTCTATTTTGGAGTTCCGAGAAGAGACTTTCATTTCTTCGAGAGGCTAGTGATCGTGTTGAATTGGAAGACAGGCAGAGTGAATCAAAAGTATTAAATGAATTAGAAAGTGTTGCACCAGTGGCTTTGAACGGGAAATGGGACGAAAAGCTGGAAGCTGCATTCCTCAATAACATTGGCCATTATAGAAGATACAAATTTGATAGTGTTCGTGACCTATTGCGGGTAATAAGGAACAAGCAAAACCACTACAGGGAACTTCCTCAAGATATCCAAGAATTATTGGGGCCACTCCCGGAAGGATTTGATGGCTATTTCGCTTGGCGATTTCCAAAACTCTTGATTGAGGTTTATAAGGTACTCTTTAAGCACTGCAAAGAGGAGAAATTCTTCCAGAAATATATAAACAGCAGCATAATCTAATCTAATTTTCACTAGTTTCTCTCACCTGCTAACTGATGTTCTTCTCATAGACCAATATTTACTGAGACTGTAAATAGAAATGTATCATATTGCAAACAATCTTATGTGTCAGTGATTAATGTAATATATTCAAAATAGCCATCAACTTTCGGTCAATAAAGATGAGAAAACCTCTACGAGGATTTTAGTTGAATGTGTTTTTGGCTTTGAAAATGATGAAACCACATAAGGCTGCAGGAGGAGATGATCTGGGTGTCATATTGTATCAAGGTTTCTGGCATATCATCTGTACCGATGTCACTCGGTTTTGTATCGACCTTCCGAAGGGCTCATTGTGAAGAACAATGACCCGAGTTTCATGTCACATTTCAGACCTATCAGTTTGTGTAATATGATCTATTTATATTGTTTCAAAAATTATTGTCTGATTTCAGAAAGTTTTTCATCTTTATATTATTGAGTTTCAAAGTGCATTTGTTCCAGACCATCTAATTGCAGATAACATCATTATGGCTTACCAGATGCTGCACTCTTTTAAGAACAAGAGATCAGAAGCTAAAGCCTACTTTACTCTGAAATTGTGAACAATGTCATAACATCTTTACCATCATCATCGGCCATAAATGGAATCCCCAACAAGTAAATGCAGTAAAGTTCCTTGTCTGAGACTGAAGCTCGTGAAAATGAAGTTATAAAGAAGACAATAATACTCTGCAAGTGGCAGAATTAAAGCAGGCGGCTATAAAGCCTATAATAAAGTAAAAGACTCATCAGCAGCCGAAAAGCCAAAAGAAAGAATGGGAATGGACTGCTTCTGCTTTCACCAACCCACCAGCTAAAGCTTTGTAAGTTATGGCTATGGAGGAATAGGATCAGAATGGCATGCTGCAGCCAACATCCATATCACGTGCACTGTATTTCATTGCATGGTTCAGTGATAAATGGGGAGACTGGGGGGATATTGTTCATGATTTTTTATATATATAAAAAAGTATTGATTTGATTGGTTGAAATGAAGCAAGGAATAAAGTTTAAAGTTAAAGTGGATGACAGGAGATGGTGGATGAGGATGAGGCTTTAGATTTAAGAAACCAATCATTCCTCTAGTTACTATTTATTGTGCAACACAATATCTGAGGATGAAATTACATTTACTTGAGGATTAAAGTTTTTTTATTTATGGTGTAAAATTTTGGGAATAATCTTATTTAAAATTAAATTTTAATAATCGATAATTAATTATATTTTAGAATTTAGGTTAATATTTATAGTGCAAGTAGAAACGTCATATGCGCGTGACATCTTCTTTTTAGATTTTATAAAAAAAATATTAAAAAATAGAAAATACCACCTAGTTCTCCTCCCAAATCGCTACTTGTAGGTGATATGTTACTACATTGTTAATATTCGAGAGATCAAAAGTTATAATTTTTAAAATATATATTAACAGTAGTTAATATTCAAGAGATCAAAACGATAATAATCAAAAATATAAATAATTAAAATATTTTTTAAAAAAATTGAGTGACCAAATTAAAATATTAACAATATTTTTTATTAATACCATTGCATCAAAAACTTAAAAAAGTAGTTTTAATAGAAAAAGAAGTTACTAATATTTATCTTAGGATACCTAAACATATGTGTAATACGTATATATCTTAGTAAAAGATTAAATAAAAAAGTCTATAGCGGATATTGTAACTATTGACGTTAAACACCATTAAATTAGTTAATAAAAATAAAAAATAACTCAACATATAATTAATAATCATTTAAAATAAAATTTTAATAAAATTATTATTTTTATATATTTTTAATTTTTAATTTCAAACAATTAGATTAAGTATACATGCTTGTAGAGTATTTTTTTTAATACTTATTATCAGTTGATTTAGTAAGACAAAATATTTAATCTCTCAAATAAAATTAAAAGTTTGAAACGTCTCTAATTAATCCATATAATAATTTATCTGAATTAGTTAAACAATATATTTTTAATAAATTATAATTTTAATTCTAATTTTAAGTAGAGGGAGAGAAATGAAAACTATAGAGAAAAAAATAATATTTTTACTGGATCTAAAATTTATTATCTAAAAAATATAAAAATTATAAAAAATAAAATAATTTAATTAACCTATTAAATATACTTACTCAATCAATAAATAAATTAAAAATAAATATTATACTAAAAAATAACAATACGTCATAACATGGAACAATTTTAACTTTCATCCAAAAAGAAAAGAAGAAAAAAGTCTTGATTGTATTGTATAGAGTATCTTAGCCGAAATAATAACTTTCATCCATTGAGAGACAGCCACGTCAACCCCGGGAATCCGAGGCTCTTCATTAACGGACGTTAACGAACCTAACCTCTACGCTCCGGAAAGGGGTTAAAGGAAGCAACAAGACAGAGATCCAACGGCTGGGAAGCTCTGGTAGCAACTAACTAAAACAAAGCCCATCCGGTCAACCGAGAGTTTCCACCAATAATTGAAAGCCATGTGGCACAGCCCCATCCTCGTCCCGCGACAGCTTAGAAGAAACAGCCGATTACCTGGAATCGCCGGTGGCCAACCACATAGCAACAAAGGAACCACTTTCAATTTTATTTTATTTTCTCTTTCTTTTTCATCGTCCAATTCTCACTTTTTGACGCCTTCTGCATCTGCTCTTTCTGCTTCTCCTAGATCAATCTTACAATTTCACCAAACAACAAAATCTAAGCACCAAGAAATCCATCATTTCTGCACCCCCTTGTGATCTTTTCCTTTCAGCTTCACTCCAATCTTTGGAACTTGTTGTTTATTGCTCCAATCATCTGTTTTTTTTTCTTCTTCTTCAAATGAATGTTTTGATGTTGTTTTCATCGATTGCGTGGTAATTTCTGGAGTTATGATCTGGGGTTCTCTTAATTTTGCCAACTGCTTCGAGTTATTATTCTCCCCCCCCCCCCTTCCAATTTTGGCATGGTTTGCTTGATAACTTCCTCGAGGGTAATTTAAGGGCTTAGTTTCATATAAAGATTGGATTTTTATGCCATCTGCTTAATGGTAGTTTGATCTGGGAGTTGACTTCGATTCCTTTCTGTTGGACAGAAAACTTTACAGCTTTCCGCAACCATCTGGTTTTCCCAGGTTTTTTGAGTGCTTGGGTGATTTATTCTTATTAGCTATTTTGTCTATCCATGGACCTTTGATTTTGTCTGAAGAAATATAAGTTGGGTTAGGTTTTGAATATTCAACCTTTATTGGGAACATTTCTGGGAATTTGCTATATAGAATTCGGGTGTATTCATATAAAGGTTTTGGCTTATATTGCCTTAGCTTGAAAGTTTTCTTCCGAGGTGTTTGATTTATGATTTGGAAAGGAATATGACTGCGCGTATGGATATTTCATCTACATTGGCAATCATAGAAGGTGGTTACACTAAGGGTAATGCATCAAACATGGAAAATGAGAAATTGGGTATTGAAAAGCAAGCCACACTCGGGAAACCTCCGCGCCACCTCTCGGTTGTGCAGCATTGTGTGAGTTCAGGGAGGATGATCGCTGAGGCTAATTTGGTATGTTTAATCTTTTCTCTAATCTGACCTCTCCATTTGATCATTATGAATTGCAGGAGGAGCCTTAGCTTTAATGACTTTCTACATTTGAATGCAGCTTAGTTGTTAGTTTAAAATGAAAATCCATTTATAATTGTGCTACATTACATGATGATACTGATGAATCTTTTGGGAGTAATTGGTATCCTCAAGTGGTGAATTTAAGATCATGTTTGCCTGCATTTTTGCTGCATAACCTTTGGGATTTTGACACATTCTCTGATTTGATGGTCTGTTGTATCATAGTAAGTGATATATAATATAAAATCACACTGAGGAAATTGTTGCTAATGGTTTAATTTAGGATGCTGCTACTTCCGGATAATCTTTTCTTTTTTAGTTTTTGGATGCTTAAAAGAGTTTTCTGCTACATTCCGGGTGATATGTTTCTACTTTCTCACACAACATTTTGCGAACTGCTTTCACTTACTGCTTTTCTCTTCTTTAGGAATTCGATGTTGGTCTTGTAGTTCACAAGTCATCTGCTGATGAGAAAACCGAGTTTTTGCCTGTCTTGCGATCAGGAAGCTGCGCTGAAATAGGGCCCAAACAGTATATGGAGGATGAGCATATTTGCATAGATGATCTTCTCGGACATCTGGAGACAACTGCAAAGTTCCCTTCTCCAGGAGCTTTCTATGGGGTATGTTTGTTAGATTCTATCATATTTGACCTTCCCCATGTGGTTGATATGTAACCTCGAGCTGAACCATCTTAATTCATGTGGTATCTGATTTATTCACTTCCTTCTATCTGTCATGGTTGCTAGTCTGTAGTAAAAAACTCATGTCCTTATATGGCTTCTATCGATATCATATTGTTTCCTTTGTGTGGTTAGTGTTGATGAAGGTTTGACTTTGGTGTTTGAAGCACCTTCTAAGTAAAAGGAACCTGGAGATTTTATCCAGGCCAAAAAGAAAAGACCAGTTGTCTGTAATATTGTAAATTGCAGCCTGGTTTAGAGTGACAATCCGAAAAGTTATAAATGTTACACAATCCTTTTCTCCCTGATGAGTATTGCTGTTATATTCTTTTCCTTTGCGAATTGAACCTTACGAATACATGTCGACAGGTTTTTGACGGTCATGGAGGAACGGATGCAGCAGTATTTATTAGGGAGAATATCGTTAAATTCATAGTTGAAGACTCTCATTTTCCAATTTGTGTGGAGAAGGCGATGAAGAGTGCTTTTCTGAAAGCCGATTATGCCTTTGCAGATGCTAGTTCTCTCGATATATCCTCTGGCACCACTGCATTAACTGCTCTTATTTTTGGAAGGTAAGTGAGCCACTGATCTGCTATGGTGTTATTCCTTTTTGGATGTTATTTCCATGAACCTTCTTCTGACATTAGCATCTGTTTAAAGGACCTTGGTAATTGCAAATGCTGGGGATTGTCGAGCTGTGCTGGGAAGGCGAGGTAGAGCAATCGAAATGTCCAAGGACCACAAACCTAATTGCATATCTGAAAGAATAAGAATCGAGAAACTTGGCGGAGTAATTTATGATGGCTACCTGAATGGGCAATTATCTGTGGCACGTGCACTTGGAGACTGGCACATGAAGGGGCCAAAAGGATCTGCCTGTCCTTTAAGTGCAGAGCCGGAGCTGCATGAGACGGACCTGAGTGAGGATGATGAATTCTTGATAATGGGCTGTGATGGGTTGTGGGATGTTATGAGCAGCCAGTGTGCAGTGACTATGGCGAGGAAAGAGCTGATGCTTCATAATGATCCTGAAAGATGCTCAAGAGAGCTTGTGAGGGAGGCATTGAAGCGCAACACTTGTGATAATTTAACGGTGATCGTGGTTTGCTTCTCATCTGATCCTCCCCCTAAAATAGAAATACCACAGACTCGTCTTCGGAGGAGCATATCATCAGAAGGGCTGAATTTACTTAAGGGCGTGCTGGACTGTAACTGATGAAACAGAGGGTGATTGAAAAAGATAATTGCACCTGAACACATCGAAGGGTGAAATGGTCGTGGCATTTTTCTACTGAGTACCTACAGCTGCACCCTTTCTCCATGGCTGACATTCGTCCTTCATTCAGGAACATCCTTATCATGTAGAATATGATTCTTTTGGAGTTTTGAAATCCTGTACGATAGCTCACGTTGTACCTCCAATTTGCAGGATTCATTGTTCTCCCTTTTTCTTTCCTTTATCTGCTTCCTCCCATGTAAATAAACTGAATCTTGAGAGATATGTTGTAGCACTCTTTCGATAAATTAAATAATCGATATCGTTGACCATTAATGGTTTGAGTTCTCTGGTACCATGCCGATTTTTTCTTACGTTGGAATACTTTCCATAATCAGCCACCTGCAAATCTGATTTTCCATAAATCATCAAACCATGCAAAATGCAATAATGCGATTGTAGGCAGTAGTAGTTCAGCTAGCTTTAACTCAAAGTTAAAAATGGACCATGGTTGCCTTGGTGCGAGTCCTCTTATGTCAACTGTCACGTGTTTGATGACAATTTAAGCTTTCATGTCAAACTATGCAAGAAGATGAAATATGTATGTTTGTACGTATGTATGTATGCGTCGAGCGTAATCAAAGAGGTTTCACTTTGAAGAACCAAGAAGGCAAAAAAGCATATTATTTGAAGTTGAAAGCAACGAATAGCTGGTCCAGAGAGCCAGATTTTGTTTCAAGTTACAGAAAGAATCTGAATTAAATCATCACATTTCAGCTTGCTGCAACACCAGGAAACTTCTTTCCATAAACTTTCTTCTCCTGCTGAACCATGATGATCTATAGTTCATCGTTCCTATCGGAGTCGGAATCATTACCGCTATCACTGCACTTAATGAGTGTCAATGCCAGTGCCAGAACACCATACAAAGAGTTCTGGTGAAACTGCAACAAAAGTAGAGGAAAGATAACCATAAAATCATGGATATACCTTGATTCGCTACAGTGCTCGCTCAATTCTTGGCATAGAAGTTTGCTTACATCTCCTTGCTTAACGAATCCTTTCTTTATCAATTCTGTTAACAAAGGAAATAGAAATTAACAGCATCTCTAAGAACATGATAAACATAAAGGTGGCCAGTATAGCATGAAAGTATAGAAACAATGGCTCAGTGAAGCGTTAGGAGGAAATACAGAAGTCCGAGAGATGTCAAGCAAAACCATCAAGAGATGGCACATGCATATGCAACTTATGCAGTTATGCCTAGTAATGAGCCGAAAATAAACGAATTTATTCTTGAACATAAGTGTATCGAACACACTTTTACATATGTTTGTTCGTTTATTAAATGAATATAAAAATATTCATACTCCTTTATTTAGTTAAATAAACGAATATTTTACAAACTATTTATAAATTATTTATAGGACCTTCGGTTCATTTACACTCATCATTATTATAATATAATTTTTTATTAATATAAAATAAATTTTAAAATTCTTGAGAAATACAAAATATTTTTAATAAATTAAAATAAAATATTTTACAGGTCTTATAAAAATAATGAATTACTCCTAAAGTTATTAAAATCTTAAATCAAATTTAAATTCAAATTAATTTAATAAATATCAAATATTGATAAATTTTAATCGTAGGGTCCACACATCTAACAACTCTGGAAAACAGATGGACGGCCATTCTCACGCCGAGCATTTCGCTACGTCACGTACTCATCCCCTGCCCGCTACTCCCAAACTAAACCTCACACGTGGATCATCTAACGGGATGTAATTAAAGACCCCAACCAACAAATATTTAATCCTAACTAGTTGTTTGATTTTGATTTTAGTCCCTAAAAATCTGAGATTTAACTTTTGTCGCTTTAAATTTACTATAATTTTTGTACTTTTCTTTTAGGTAATTTTTTTATTAGTCCATGTATTATGTGCATATCATGATATAGTCCTGACATTTTGATTTAATTAATTTTAGTTCTTATATTTTAAAAAATTAAAGTTTCAACCCTGAACTAAACATTATAAATTGAAAATAATCAAATTTAAAAACATAAATTAAATCTAAAACTTGTACATAATAATTTAAAAATCAATGTTATCACCCTAGAGGAAACAACTAATAATTTTATTAGTTTAGACTAGAGGTAATAATGAGTTTGACCAACTCGCAAGCTATTCAGACTCAGTTCGATCAAAGCTCGATTTAAGTGAACTTGATTTGAGCTCAGGTTAGATTCGAGACCTTAACGAGTCGAGCTTGACTCGGCTCAAAAAACTTGTTCGCTCGGAATGATTATATTATATACACTAAAAGTAATCTCTTTAGCAAATGAAAAGCAATAAAATAAGAGAAATCCACTAGAAATAAATTAACTAAAATAAATTGAGTATTTTTTTTCTTTCTCAATATTAAATTTCGTTTCGTTGTTGGTTATAAAAAAAGTTTTAAACGAGATTCTATCTTTTATAAAAAAATATAACAAAATTATTTATTTTGAGTCGAGCTGAACCTGACGAGCTTCGAACCCAAACCGAACTCGTCGAACCGGACCAAGCTCGAACTCGACTGGGCTCGTTATCACCCCTAGTTTAAACATTTAATATCTAAAGTAAAACATCATATTATTTCAAATTAAAGTAAAAAATTCAATTCAAAATTTTCAGTAGAGGGATTAAAGCCAAATTAGACCAACTTTTTATGATAATTTAAAGAAAAACGGAAATATCACTGACTGTTACGTTGAGAAACTCACAGCCGTTGGATCATCGATAGCCGAGCCCACTAAAGCGGATCTTCGAAGATGGTGCCCAAGTGATCGACGGCTGTGATATTGGCTTGCACGATAATAGAAATTGTGAAAAGCGTGGCGTATAAAGATGGAAACTTCATAGGAAGTAGAAAATGCTTACAAAAGGTAAAGCAAAGAGATGAGCCGAGTTTTTGTTTTTGAGTTGAGGTTGAGCTGAGTTGATGAGTCGCTTTTCTCAATCAGTGCCGAGTCGCTTTACCAACCGAACACTCGTTTTTGTTAATTAAATATTTTCCATAGATTCTAATCATCGGTCCCTTTCTGCTTGATTATTTTTCATCGGTCTTCTTGCTTCTTTTGTTGATCGCAACTCTCGATTCCTCATTGCTGCAATGTAAGTTTCTCGTGCTTTTTTTTGTTTTATTTTAAGAATTTAGGTTTACGAGAAATTAATCCTTTTTATTTTGAATCATTTGTTGAGCTAAATTAGCGCCATTAATTTATTTTGAAACGAAATGGCAAAGGAAATCTGGCGATCTCAATAGGATCTGATTCGAACGAGTGCTTTGAATCTCTCTAATTTTTAAAAATGGAGTATATGGATCTGTAAACGAGAATTTATTCCTGAGAGAACGTTGATTTTAGCTGAATTATACCTTAATTTATTGTTGTCGCAATGTATTTTCTGGAACTAAAAAAATGTAATGATATTAATTGTTGTTCTTGTTTTGCTTTTACGTCATTAATTTATGCCTTCTTTTCTGATTCTTTTTAGAAGCTCCGGTAATCACACTCACTGTATTGTCTTTGCATTCAGTATTAGGATATATGTATTCTTTGACTCTTTGTTATCTGATTAAGGCAACAAGCGGGGGTTTCACCCTTTCTTGTTTTAGTATTGCAATCTCATCAGCCTGTTTTTTTTTTCTTCCTGTAGATCCAAGGTTTTAAGTAACCAAAATGCAGCTAGCAATATAGAAATGAGTGTGCACCTTTGCATGCCCAGAGTTGGAGACCATAATGTTTGCTGAGAGTGCGAATGAGGAATCCATTTGTCAGGATTTTGAGTCTCTGACTGTGTCTAAACGGCTTGTGAGGAGTGTTAGCCAGAAGTTGCGAAAAAAGAACCATAGAGCTGAAGAGGATGATGAGGATAAGGTCATAGGGGTTTCTTTGAAATGTCTTCCTCTATATGGTAGAGGTGGTGGTTGCAAGGTCGGCGCTGACACTGGTGAGGAGTTTGGTGATCCAAGTTGTAGGAGAAGGTCAAGTTCCGGTGAAGAAGGAAAGGCGTACAAATCAATTTGTGGTATTGAGGACAATAATTTTGATTGCTTCTCATATGGCATGAAGGAGAAGTTCTGGAAGAAAAGCAACAGAAAGGAATTAGATATTGAGGAATCGGTACGAAACAGTAGGATGCATATCTTTCTTCCAGATGACATTCTTGAGATGTGCTTGGTGAGACTACCATTGACCAGCCTTATGAATACCCGCCTTGTTTGCAAGAAATGGAGACACTTGACTACAACTCCCAGGTTTTTGCAGATGAGACGAGAAGGTTCATTTCATGGGCCATGGTTGTTTCTCTTTGGTGCTGTTAAAGATGGCTATTGCTCTGGGGAGATACATGCACTGGATGTGTCTCAAGATCAATGGCATAGGATTGGTGCTGATATCATCAGAGGAAGGTTCATGTTCTCGGTTGCCAGTATGCAGGATGATGTTTATATTGTTGGAGGTTGTTCAAGCCTAACCAACTTTGGGAGGGTGGATAGGAGCTCATTCAAGACGCACAAAGGTGTATTGGTCTTTAGCCCTCTCACCAAATCTTGGCGCAAAGCTTCTTCTATGAGGTATGCTAGATCAATGCCTATTTTAGGGGTATCCGAGGTCTGTTCAGATTTCTCAATCCTTCAAAGCCATCAGAATCGACATGATAGGCAGTTTCCTAGATCACGGGTTGGTGGGGTGTCAGATGTTTATGAGGATCCTCACAGGCTTTCACTCAGACGTCAGTACAGAAATGCTTTTGATGTAAATGAGCCTTCATCATTACCAAATAGAAAATCATACAAGTTTATCAGACAAAGAAGTGAACAAGCAAACACGAAGGGTTGTAAAAGATTCGTGTTGATTGCTGTTGGAGGTCTTGGATCTTGGGATGAACCACTGAATTCTGGTGAAATCTATGATTCTGTATCAAATAAATGGACTGAAATCCAGAAGCTGCCTATAGACTTTGGTGTCGTTTGTGCTGGAGCTGTTTGTAATGGGATGTTTTATGTTTGCTCCGAGAATGACAAGTTAGCAGGTTATGACATAGAAAGAGGCTTCTGGATTGGAATCCAAACCTCCACATTTCCTCCTCACGTTCACGAGTACTATCCAAAACTTGTTTCTTGTAATGGTCGCTTGTTTCAGCTCTCCGTCTCTTGGTGTGAAGGAGATGGGCAAATTGGTCGGAGAAACAAGGCTGTGAGAAAATTGTGGGAGCTAGATATGATGTATCTTACATGGACTGAGGTCTCGGTACACCCTGATGCTCCCATGGACTGGAACCCTGTTTTCGTTGCCGACAAGAACTTAATATTTGGGGTTGAAATGTTTAAAATATTTGGTCAAGTGTTGGATTTCTTCACTGTATGCGATGTTTCTAATACGGAGATGAGTTGGAGCCATATTTCTAGGAATCACATGGCTCATGAATTAGATTCTTCTTCTTGCATGACTAAGACAATGGCTGTGCTACAACTATAACGTCTTCTGCAACACACTGTAGTTCAATCGGAAAATCTTATAACATCACAGTTGCTCGTTTGGGGATTTTTCGCATATCTTTTCTTTCGACCTGTGAATTTTTCGTCTTTGAATTTCCACAAATTTGTAAAATGGCGACAGCATCTGGCCTCCAGTGCTTGTTCAGTGTTAGCACAAGTTATGGTCATTTCTAGTGTTCCCAGTAATTTCTTCACCATTGTTCATAAACAGATTATGTATTTTTCATCTTGCTTCTGCTGCATCTTCAATAAATTTCTGCCATGTTTATTCATTAATTTTCTTGTCTTGAGCTTGAACATCTAATTTCTAATATGCTGAGTTGGAGTTCGATTGCAAACTTAAGGTTCAAAAATAAATTTGAATTTTTCTCGAACCAAACATGAACAACTTGAAGAGCTCATTATATTCACCTCCGGGTGTTGATGAAAACGAAAAACCGTCGTAGATGTTGCACTTGATTACCGGTAACAAACATCCACCGCGGCACGGGGTTTTGTTCGAAGCAGAGAATTGCAGATGATCATTGAACTTGAAAAGGCAATATAGCATTCAATTGAAAAACAATAGTAGTTGGTATAAAGAGATGGTCAATGAAAATAGCATAAATAGAAACAAATGAACAATTTCTTGAAACCCTATACAAGTGGGAAATCCATCAATATACAGTAATATCTACTTGCAATCGGAAATACATACACAATACATACAACAATTTCATCAGATGTTTGGAAAAATTCCGGAGAAGTAGGAATTTTGTCGACATGCTTCAGGGCACGCTCAGCAATCTGTCGGGTTCTGTAGTCGGCATGGTGGAAGGCATCAACGAGTGCAGTGCTTACATTTTGATTACCAGAAACTTCATAGGATATATCGTCGGTTCTTAAAAGTCTCTCCACAACCCAAACAGCTCTTCTCCTCAAGTTCTCTGTTTGTTTCTCGAGTAACACATCGAGTATGGGCTTAATTGCTTCTGCCTCACATAGAACGAACACTCCTTGCTCAATAGCAACTCCGTCATCCAACAAGGTGGAAAGTGCAGCAAGAGATGCTTCGACCACCTTCGCACTGGTGTGATCCAATAGTGCAACCAACTTATGTACAGCCTGTCCTTCCAAAAGACAAAAGCTCTCTTTAAGTGAACATGTTCCCTGGTGGACTCGACATAATCCTGTTATGACAGCTTGTTTGCTGAAACATGGAAAGATAGAAGAACAAACTCCGGGGGGTGGCAACTCCGGCAGTCTTGTCAAATTTTTGGATTCTTGAGATAAGTTCTCCAAAGCTGTGGCAGAGACCATCTGGACGTTGTCAAGACCATTGGCCTGAAGCAATTCAATGAATAACGCTGCAAGATTGTACTCACGGCAAAGAGCAACAGCATCAGGTTCCTCTGACAAGACAAAAGTAACCCTTGCAAGCACACGAACAAGACCTTCAAGGAATGGCGTTACAAAGCGGGTGCCTCTAGTCTCTCCTTGCCTGATCTTGACAACTCTAGAGATGATGAACTGAAAAGCACCTTCGTCTAGCATTTGCCTCGTGAGGCCCAAATCACTCTCTGGGAGTTCAGCTAAGAGGCCGGCAGCTGCTGCCTGTTCTTCAGAAATTCCCGTGTTTTCTGATACGACTCTAATTAGGCTGCTGAGCTGACCGACTGTGCCACGTAATGCATCTGCTAATTCCTGACCCATGTAAGGGGAGAGATTCTGGAGAAGTTTTATGCATGCCATTCGCAAATCCTGCTGCGGAACCTCTATAAACTGAACCAAACTGATAGTAGCTCCAGAGCTTTTAATTGCAGCAACAACATTCAGAGCTGTTGTCGGAGAACTAGTGAGCCCCACAAGAACTTGAAGAAGTTTGCACTCGATTGGTGGACCAGTGTTGCTGATTAGATGAAGTAAGTTATGGACATTGTCTTCAGAAAGAAGAGTCTGATGGTCCGGCCCAATAGGAATGGAGTCAACATCATATCCTGAGTTTACGACATTGGACAGAATTGTGGCGGAGACTTCTTTAAGTCGCATGGGAAGCTGATTGGCCCCAACGGTAAAGAGGTCTTTGACAAGAGGTGGAAGTATTCCTGCCTCGATCAACACCTTGGAGCTTGCTTCATAAGATGAAATCTGGTTAAGCGCCTTCAGAGCAGCTTCTCTTGATTGCATCTTACCACTTCTCATGAGATTGATTAAAGATTCACCTACGGTTTTTGCAACATAGACTTTCACATCATTATTCAGAACCAACTCACCAAGATATGCGGCCATTGACTGCTTTGTTTTAGATGTGCCTGCAACAACGTTATTTTCATAAATGAAGAGTCCATAACTAGAGATAATTCATGAAAAATGAAGAGTCCGAGCAACATAGCTAGAGGCAACCATTGTTATGTAAAAGGATCTGCATTCAACTGACAAAGCAATACATAACTCCACCCAATAACGGAGGACCTTTTTGATGGCAGCAAATCAGGAAAAGAATAAATTATCAAGAAAAAAGAGAAGCACCTTCAAGAATCTGGGTCAAAAGAGGCTGCAGTCTACCACTTTTAGCCATCTGTCGGACATTGTTCTCAAACTTTTCCAAATTTTCTAGCGTCTTATCAGCTTTTTCAACAGTTAAAACGTTCTCAGATTTACTGCTGGTCATTCCAACTAATATAAGAATTGCTCCATTAATAGAACCAATCTTCTCACACACCGCTTCAGATTTTGAAAGCTCATAGAGCAAAGAGACTGCCTCTTCCCTCTCCTTAGACTGTTCATGGGACAAGAATTTAACTATTGTCCGCACGGTGTCCCCCTCAGCCAATATTGCCTGAAAAGATAATGCATAAGTAGTTAATAATCCATTCCTGGATGCATACACAACAATGATGTCATTGTCACTCAACAGGAGAACATCAACCACGAGCAACCTTATTATCTTCATCTTCCTCGACCACTACGAGGAGTGTCTCCAATGCTCTACACCGAACTTTACGGCTGCTGCTCTTTAGCATGTCCACAATCATAGGTATTAGATCAGCATTGCGTACATCATGCTTATTGGATCGACTTTTTTGGCAGATATGCTGGATAAACTTCAAAGACAGCAGAACATCATTTTCTGAACTGCTCATATTAAGAGACCTACGAGCCATATCAAGTTGGGCCGCTTCATTCCTAGTTGTCCACTCTTCAATGGTGTTCCGCAAAGCAATACTTGGGTTTAGATCAGTGCTTTTCAGTTCTTTCAGGGTCAATGGGCAAACCAGCTTTCTTCCACTTTCTCTGCATTCCTTGAACCATTTCTCAATGGCTTCACGTTCAAATGTTTGGCCATTTCCTAATGTCACAGGATCGCGCATAACTTGCTTCGTCAAAGGGCAAACAAATGCATCATAAAGGGGCTCTATGTGCAACCTCTCGAAATGATGGCTATCATCTGACTGACTGCCAGGGTCATAACTTCCATCCCAGCTTGCAGCCATCTGACTTAAATAGGCACAGCAAAAAAGAAAGAAAAAAAAATGAAAATTTGCTTAACAAATAATCGGCTTATTAGAAACTTTCACCATTAACAGACAATAGCAATTGGAATAACCAATGAGATAACAATAGTTAGAAGGCGGGCAGGAAATAATTAGGGACAGCAATACCAAAGTTAGAGGGTTCAACTTCAACCAAAATCAAGGAGCTACTAAATGACCATAAACTATGCTATGTTTTGGTATGAAGAAAGACAGTATGACTGACAAGTTCCAGAGGGGTAATGGACAATTTTCATTTAACTTTTTACCCCTCCAAAAAATTATTTATTTAATTTAAGACCCTTTAAAATATTTTTTTAGCTTTGTCCCTCCAAAATTTTTTAGTTTTATCACTGCTCCCACAAAATCAAGGAGCTACTATTTTATATGAAAAAGAGAGACATGATTCCAATTTAACCCTCCATTAGTTTGTCAATGTGATGCAGAATACTAGGGGAAATTTAAAACTAACCACTAGTTGTTTTTTCCAGAAATCATTAGAAGGAAGGCATGAAACAATTAAAACAGCAAAAATCAAAGTTCAAGGCTTGACCAGAACTCAAGGAACTACTATATGACCTTCAACGACGCTAAGCATTGGTACAAAAAAGTTAGACATGGTTCCAATTTAACCCTCCATTAGCTTGCCAAGGTGGTGCAAAAGACTATGAGAAATTTAAAACTATCAATTAAGTGCTTGTCCAGTAATCATTACAACAAGGCAAGCAAGAAACAATTAAAAACAGCAAAATAAAGGTCAAGGGTTCTGCTAAAAATCAGGAATTACTATGTCAATGTGACCTTTATCAACGCTAAGCATTGGTACGAAAAAGTTAGACACGATTCCAATTTAACCCGCCATTAGCTTGCAAAGGTGATGCAGAAGACTAGGGGAAATTTAAAACTAATATGAACTATTTTAACTGAAATCATTAGAAGGAAGGCAGGAAACAATTATAAACAGCAAAATCAAAGTTCAAAGGGGTCAACCAGAAATCAAGGAGCTACTATGTGACCACTAACAACGCTAAGCATTGATATGAAAAAAGTTAAACATGATTCCAATTTGAAACTAACAAGTCACAACTAAGTCCTTGTCCATAAATGGTTGCAGCCTTGCAGGCCTGCAGCAGAAACTAGACATGGAAATAAAGCATACGGAAAACGAGAATCTCATCTCAGAATCCAAAAGTTCAATTTTTAAATCTTAATTAACTCGACTACGAAATGAATTTAGATTAAAATCTAACTGCAAGCTGCTAAAATCTAGCAAATCGAAGACTTAGCAATAACTTCACCCCAACCAAATAGAAGTACGAACTTTAGATTAGAAAGGTAGCTACTTGCAGCAATTCACAGCTGATTAAAGAAAGGGGGGACAGGAATCATACCCTGTTGATATTGAAGATAGACAATGGAAAAAGGAATATGAAGAATGTGTTGAAAAAAAAGGCTCTAGCTGTAGCTCGAAAAATCGAAGAAAAATTGAAGTTGGATTGAAGTTACGAAGTGGATTGTTCCCATAAGTTGTTTGAGCTGCATGAAATGATTGAAATTGGGGATTTAGGGAGGAATTTGAATTAGGGTTTGGTTCCTTAGATGCCTTGATTTTTCTTTGAAATCCTTCGATGTCTTGAGAAATTGGTGATGATGGGGTCTTTTTCTTTTTGAGTCGAGAAGAAAACAAATGAATGGAAGAAACGAAAGACGCAGTGGAGAATTAAAGGGTAAACTATATAGGTAGTCACTTAAGTTTAAATATATTATTAATTTGGCTATCAAAATTTTTAGTTTGTTTACTCTATCTTGTAATCGTTAAATTAAAAAATTAAAAAATATATTGTAATCGTTAAATTTTTAGTTTGTTTACTCTATCTTATTAAAAAAATATTATAATTTAGTCTCTAATCGATTTGATTATTAACAAAATAAAAAATAATAATAATAATTAAAATTTAAAAAATTTTATATGTCATAGTTAACTATTATATCAATTTAAAATCAAACTATATTAATTTTTTGATTAAACGAATTATTTTCAATATTAAAATTGATTAGTGTCCGCTCTGTTCATTAAAATTTGACTTTGATAGTAATTATAAATTTGAAAATAAAAAAAAATAAATAATGTTTCACATCAACATTTCTTAATTCAAATTATAATAATAAAATGAATAAAAATTTACTGATTAAAAGAAAAATTAATTTAAAGTTTTGTGATTATAATGATTTTTTTTATTTTAGTGACTAAAATGAAAGTATTTTAAAAACAGTGACTACCCCATATAGTTTACCCTTAAATTAAAAAAAAAAGTTTGAAAATCATAAAAGTTGACCCAAAACGAGTACAGAGCAGTCATGTACACCAATGAGAATTATATAACCTGGCTTGTTTAAAAGTAATTATTCGTTAGCATTAAAAATTAATTTTTTTTTCATTTTTTTATACAAGGCTTTAGATAATTAGATTCAAAGATTTAAAAAAAATAAAAAATATAACGGATAAATTAGTGACAAATTTAGAAATTTAATAATACAGGTTTTAAAAAATTTAATTTAAAGTATAAAGAATAATTTATTTTTAACAAAATTTAAATATCTCTTTATCAAAAAAATACAATAAAAATATGCATGCCTTCTTTAAGTAAATTTCTCTATAAAAATAAATATCTCACATTAACTTTTTGACAACCTATTTTAATATATATATATATATTAAATATTTATTTTAATCTACAAATATCTTAAGTACTTAGATGACAAAGAAAATATATTTCAGAATTTATTTGTGATATAAACCTAAGTAATATAAACTAACTATAAACTGAATTAGTAAAATTAAATATTAAATTTTTTAATTGGAACTTAAATTTTAAATCATTAAATAAAGTAAATCGAATTAAAAAATATTTATAATAAACTTTTTTAATATTCGATCGGAATTAATTAGTTAATTAGTGTGATTATAAAAAAAAATAATAAACTGAAAAAAAAAACTATAATCCCCACATTGTCCCAAAGGGCATTGGGATTAGGGCTACATTTGTTTCTATTTGTTGAATTTGGGCAACAGGATCCACATACGTTATGTAATCCATCTTCCCCAATTTGTTAGATTTCAATCTCCCAGTACAGTAGCCAGAATTACTGGGAATCTCTGGGAATCGGCAAGCTCAACTACTTGTGGGTTTTGGAAGATGGAAGTAGCAGATCATAAACCTCCAACCTTGGAGAATAGGCAAGCAGATGAACAAGTAGCAGAGGAGAATGCAGATGTTTTACAATTTATGGATTCCATGGATTCTTATTTGATCCTCACTCATTCTTTATCTTCCACACTTCGCCAGGTTAAACAATTTCCCCACTCTTAAATATCATTTCTGAATTTTTTGTTTTATGATATTCGATTGGACTGATAATGATGGGATTTTAAGTTGATTTGGGTATATAATTAAATCTCAGGTAGGTTCATTATTGATACCAAGTGAACAAAAGCAGGATCAAAGTTTCACCCTTGAAATATGATTGTTTTGTCTACTTGTAGAGTTCTTGGTTTTTCATTTAGGTACCTAAAGTATTTATTGTTTTCATTCTAGGTATACATTAGGTACCTATTTTGACAATAAAATACTTCAGGTAACTACTTTGATGAAAAAATGCTATACTTTAGGTACTTGTTTTGAAAAAAATACTATAGGTACCTAAATGAAAAGTTGATATACTTGAGGTACTTATTTTAACAAGTGAAGTACCAAATACAGGGATGGCTGGAACTGGCAAGTGCACGACTTCTATGGGTGCTTACCGTGTGAATACTGTCTTGTTGGACCATACACCTCTCTCCGCTGCTACAACATTGCTTGTCACCCAAGATGAGGGGAAAGGTATTTGTCAGCTTTAGCTGCAATAGCAATTGGAATCGGATTTCATTTTTTGTTTCGGAATAGTGATTTGCAAACTAGAGTGGTGAAGGTTATATTGTTGTGGTATTCTTTCTCATTCATGTTGAAGCGTTGATCATATGGTTGGTTGGTTGGGTTTTATCTTTTTTGCTATAAGGAACTTATTTGATTTGTGATTTGTAATAGTCGACTCCGTAGAACCGCACTTTACGTTATGCAAGTGGGGATCTTCTAATAACGAGAAGATACTTTTGGGAGAGAAACAATCTAGCCAGGACCAATTGCATCCACAGCTACGACACCGGGGCAGTACCCAGATTTCTGGTATGTTTTTCATCCTCTGTAGAAATTTGACACTCATTTTGGCTGTTAGCGCGTATACCGCATGGACCTGTAACGAAATGAAAGTCAAACTATTTGCCAAAACCAAATGATGGGTAGTATAGTATTCCAGTTGCAAACCATGACTGCTTCTTAATGGTTTGGTATGGTTTCTCACATTCTCCTCTCTTATGTTTGTATTAAGAGGAGAAGACATCATCCGAGAATAAAGCTTTGTGTGAAATTGATGACCAAGTAAGTATCCTACCACTCTCGTAGAGCTCGTTTATGGTTTTATTTTGTTTTTACGTAAAACTAAGACATGCCTTTGGATTGTAGTGTGTGTGTTTTCTCGCTCTTGCACCAATTTTGTTGTTTTGCATTAGATTTCAGTTTTGAAATTCCGGGGGATACTTATCTTTGTCATTTGAAAGTGTCTGTGATGTCTCTCTTTTTGTAGTTTCCATAGAAAATCTTTCTCTATGATATATTTGTTAAGGAACCTTAGCTATAAATGGCTTTACAGTCGAATTTGATTGCTTAGTCTGTAAATTTGGGTATAGAAAAGATTACGCACAATCATTTTGGACAACTTTTTTGTCTCGGTTTAGGTTCAAAAGGGGAGATCTAAATCGGTGTCTGTGTTTGGAACTCTAGTCTCTCCGAAGCTTCGGTCTGCCCAGCTATCATTTGAGACAGGTGCATGCTTAACTCGATGCTCTTGAACATATCCGGTACAAAATGAAACTTTCCTTACATGATTATACTATTATTGCAGCACTGATGACGCTTGTAGAGATGGCAAACATGCGCTCGGAAATGCTCTACGCTTCTGATAAGGTCGACAAGAAACTGGGAGGCGGTAAGGAATGAAAAATAGTTGTTTCATTCCAGTAACTCTGCACAATGCATGCTTGCCACTTCTCATTTCCTCTTCTGAACTTAAGGACTCGGATATGCATGCCGATATTTCGAAAAAGGAAGAATTGTAGGGGGAGAATGAACTCATAATTCATAGCAGAATATAATTCTAAAAGCAAAGTATTTTAGATCCTTTGGTCGTTGTTTTAAAACTTCGTTTGTCACTATTTTTCAATAGGCGTTGTAAGGCTGAATTAGTCAAGGTTTGATGTTGAACAAAAGTATTTTAGATCCTTTTGTCGTTGTTTAAAAAACGACGGTATCGTTTTTCTTATAAAAGTTATAAGAATTTCGATACATACTTTTTGGTATATATCGAAATTTTTACAAATTTTATATCAAAAATAGTATATATTAGAATCTTTATTCTCTTTGTAAGAAATTTATATTTATAAATTAAAATCTTTATGCTTTTTGTAAGAAATTCGGTATATACTGTTTTTCTTATAAAAGTTGTAAGAATTTCGATACACACTTTTTGATATATATTAAAATTCTTATAACTTTTGTAAGAAAAACAGTACCACTGTTTTTTAATCGTTCTTTAAGGTTGTCGTTTTTTAGAATTTCCCTCAATAACTTTTGGGCTAGAACTCCCTAGTTTTGTCGAGTCTAAACTTATTTTGATTCGAATATAATTGGATAATACGAAAAATCTCAAGAGACATTTGGTTCGTGATAGAGTTCGTTATATGGGATATTAATCTTTTATGAATTATTCTCTTACGTTTGATTTTAAATAATTCTCTTGGAGAGAATATATAGATGACAATTATATCCATCCTTCATAGGTCCAGTCCATTCATAATATTTTTTTATGAAATGAGAATTCAGAACTAGGCATGTCTTTGTTAATAAAATTATGAGTTGATTTAATTTTTTTGAATATTTTTTATTTAAAAAGGAAAAAAGGAAATTTATTCTTAAAAAGTTTTAAATTTACAATTAATTAAAATTAGAGGAGAAAAAAATATATTAACCGAGAGTTTTAATCGTTTATTTTAGAAATTATTGATATTATAAGTTAAAATTTTTATTTTGATATAATAATTTAAAAAATAATTTTAAATTGATTCATTTAAAAAATTAAAGTGTTAAAATTTAAAGGCATGTATCGATATGGTATAAACACATACTAATAGTGTAAATTCAAGTTTTAAATACCGAGTGATAAAAATATTTATTTTATTTTGCGTAAGTTTAGATTTTAATATTTATATTAAAAACATAATACATATTTACTTAATAAAAATATTATATAAAAATATTTTTTAATTTAATATTAAAAGTATAATTTATTAAAAAATACATCATAAGAATAATTGACAAAATTTATTTATAAATAGCTTTAAATTTTCCAACCCAGTCGTATAATCTTATATTACAGTTAAATAAATTAAACAAATTATAAGATTTTCAATAATACATAAAGTTAATATTACATTCCCCAAAATTACATTATCTGAAATTATAATACATTTTTTAAACTAAATAAACCCTTAATAATTAATTAGATTTATAACATTTATGGGTATGGAGGTACGAATTTACCAAATTAGCCCAGATTTCCAACAGAGTACACGAGTCAACAAAAAGAATGGAGAGACAAGAAACACAAGGCCGTGTGAGAGCGAAGAAGCACAAAGGAAACACAGAAGGGCAAAAGGTGAATCTGGGAAAGCCATAAGCTGATGAGCCACGCAGCCAATCGAGTAAAAGCACACGGATCGATGACGTGGAATGAAATTCCCAAATCCCGCCCAAATCCCCCGATTTTCATTTCGTGAGCAATTGAATTTCAATTTGCACCCCAACTTATTATCTCAGCCTTTCGCCCTTCCTAATCCCATCTCGTTCCTGAATCCATTCCTTTTCTATTTCCTTTAACACTAACCCTAACTCTCACCAACCAGGTATTTTCCAGCGATTTTTGTTGATTCCGTCGTTTTTTCACCAATTTTATCGCTTTTTCACTGATACGAGGTTTTGATTTGCAGGATTCAACATGAAGGGAGGAAAATCTAAGTCAGAGACGAAGAGCGCCAAGTGAGTTTACGATCGCGTTTTCTGAGATCTAGATAAGAGTTCTGAATTTTTTTTATCGGTTGACTTATTTTTTTAATTTTTGGTAGGCTCAAAGTGAAACCGAAAGCCGGGAAGAAATCGGGGAAGGCTGCTAAGGATCCAAACAAGCCAAAGAGGCCTGCTAGCGCCTTCTTTGTGTTCATGTAATTTTACCTTATTCTCCTGTTCTGCTACTTTATTTCGTATCTTTAATGATTTTCTGCTGATTTCCTCGTTTTTTTTTTTTTTTGGTTTATATTTATGTTTTTACCTTTGTAAAGTTTGAAATTCTGTAGTCTCTGTTCTTTGTAAAAATCACAACGGAAGAGGTCAATTAAAGCTATTCTTCTTATTTTCAAAACAAAACCAGTTAGACGAAATGATTGCGTTTACTTACTCTTATTTTCTCACCTAATTAATGTTTCGTTTTATATTTTTTTAGGGAGGAGTTCCGTGAGCAATACAAGAAGGACCACCCTAAAAACAAATCCGTCGCTGCTGTAAGTGTCACCAGCACACTGTATGCTCGTGGTTTTTAGCTTCGTCTTATTCTATATTTTAACTTAATTAAATTTGCTTGTATTTCAGGTCGGTAAAGCTGGAGGTGACAAGTGGAAGAGCTTGTCCGAAGCTGTAAGTATTTAGTTGCCTCGTTTGGAACTTTCAAAATTCAAAACCCATACACGAAAATGCGTTTTCTGATTGAATTCAATTCATTATATTCAGGAAAAGGCTCCTTATGTAGCCAAGGCTGAGAAGCGAAAGGTCGAATATGAAAAGAACATGAAAGCCTACAACAAGAGACAGGTAACTAAATCATATTTGTTTTAAAGTTTAGTCAATTCGCAGAATGTTGATTTGAGCTGCTAATGATTGATGACTTTCCAGGCTGAGGGTTCCAAAGATGAAGAGGCGGAATCTGAGAAGTCTGTTTCCGAGGTGAATGATGAAGAGGATGATGAGGAAGGCAGTGGAGATGTGGGTTTTCAGTATTTCAGCTTTTTGTTGTTATTTGATCATTGGTTGGTTTTCCATTGGTTGAATTACTGAATTTGTTTTCATCAAATGCAGGAAGATGACGATGAATAGGGAAGAATCCTTGGGAGGATAGCATTATCAATGTAGGCCGTGATAGTGTTTAATCAAAATCTTATGTTAATGCTTTGATGTTTTCCATGTTTAGATGGCAGTGTGCCATCTAACAGGTGGCTGTATCTTTGAATCCTGTTGGTTATTTGACCTTCAGAAAGTTAAATAGTTGTAGATTGGATGGATATCTACTGCTATATGCACTTTTTTGATTTAAAGTTTAATGGCTTAGATCAGATAAATCCTTTTGTAGAGAATTAGTCACTGTTCATTTCCCTTTTGAATGTGTTTGTTCTTATTACTAGTTTAATTATGTGTTCTGTTTGTCTGCCATGTTTTTTCTGGAATCGACAGGCAATTAGCTTGTAATTTCTTTTTAGTTTGTGCCGTAAGGTTTAGATGCTTATAGCATACACAAATAAGGATTTTTCTGGATATGGTAGTTGATTGTTCTCTCAAACCACATCCCCTTTTCAAGATATTTCTCATAAAAGCCGACATCCCCACCAGCACGTATGGTCAATGCTGCACAACTCCTTGTGCCACAAAGCCCCTGATTCCAAAAAGCAGATTTTTCATCAGCTTCAACATTTTTTTTTTCATAAATCAAGTAGAAGGATGGTTTAGAGTATGGAATATTACCCGTGGGGTGTTGACTTCAACAAATATGGAGCTATGGCTGAACTCCCAGTGGAGAGCACAAATGCCGGGTAATTTTCTTTTATCGGCTTTGATTCTGTCCGTCATAAGTTTCTCAACTATTTCTCTCACCTTTACTTCTTTCTTGCCATGTTTGTTCAGCATTTGTTTGAAGCGTTGACCTAATCGCAGAGCCTGCAGAGTTATGACTGATGTATCAATGTTCCGGTGTTCATTTGTGTTTGGGTTTAACTTTACAGGATTGGAATGTACCTTAGGCCAGGGTGAGTCAAGCTTAGCATTTGAAAGCACGTGAAGACCTGGGGAAACAAGTTGAACGGAAATGGGTTCCCCCATTGGCCTGTTGGAGATATAAACCATTGATCTGGATGTGATATCTGCCACTATGAGGTTGAATCCATTGTATCGATGAGCGTCCGCGACCAGTTGCTTGGCGAATTCCATGGGGCTCTTTGTGCCCTGTATCAACAACAGTTTATGTTACATTTAATGAAATCCGCAACCATTATTGTTAGTTCAGTTTGCTTCAACAACAGAAATTTTTTATAGATTTACCTTCAAGAAACGTAAAGGGAGATCCCCGCGAGTCTCGGCGTGATGAATGTGATGCAACTCCCAGACATTGGTAAGAAACGCCAGTCGTCCTTGTCTTGAACATGCCAGCCATGTCCCTCCTGCAACTTCATCTCTTCCTCCCAATATCTCCCAACCATCAGCATCCCACCATGCCAATGCCTTTGTAGGCCTTCAAACAAATCCCATACATGTTCATATAAAGATCTTTAAAGAAGTGAAATGAAATGAAGAGATACCTGTTGTGATATTCATCTCTGTTATGTAGCAGCAGGAGAGGATAGAGCGGATGAGCTTGCCATATAAAAGCAGCAATACACATGGCTGATGGTTCAATTCAATTGTTTTGGTTACAGTGAATTGGCTTATCTCCACAAGGATAGAAGAATATGAACTGAGAAAAGGTTATCCAGAGTAGACGAAGAAAGAACTGCAAGTTTCCTATTTTGTTTATGCCTCTGCTTTGCTTGTTATCATCTTCCTTTTATGGATTATTATGAAAAATACAGCGACTGCAAACTTTAATGGTTTTAGGAAACAAATGGCTAATACCCTGAAAAGAAAAAGAAAAGGTGGGGAAGATTGTACGGTAGTATTGGGTGAGGTTCCACTCAGACCCATCTTGGGACGTCAACCTATTAATTTGTATATTTAAACGGGTATAGAGATAATTTTGATCTTAATTTATATTTTTTTTGTTAAATAACTTGTTTTTAATTAAAATATTGATTGAACTGTTAAATTTTATGGTTAGAATATAATGCATGTAAATACATTTTATATAAAATTATTTTAATTTAACTCGAAATTTCGTATACTTATAAAAAATGTTTATGGTTTTAATATAATACATGTAAAATTTTGAGTTGAATTTAAATAATATTGATTCGATTCATTTTAATTCGATTTGAAATTTTATAAATTAAAAAAAATAAATTATAAAATAAAAATTTAAATAACTCAATTTTTAGTAATAGATTTTTTTTTAGTTTAAGTTAAATCTTTTATTTTTTTTATATATATACATCAATATAAAATTGAAACCATTTAAATAGTTATAATTAAATTTATATAAAAACTTGAAAAATTTACTCGAACTCGGAAATAATTTTATAAACTCGAAAAATCTACTCGACCTCGAAAATAATTTCATAAACTCGATTCATATCAAAAATATTCGAATGAAATTTAAGTTGCAAAATATAACGTTTCAACTTGAATAATTTAAAAAAATTATTTGATTCGATCAAACGCTCACCATATCTATCACATGCTTACACATCAAATATATTTATATTTTAATTTTAATTATAAAAATAATTAAAAACCAAATAAAATATTACAAATAGTTAAACAAGAAAAAGGTAGGAATCCTTAATCGGGCGAATGCTAAAACTGTTTTTTCATAAACTAATGGCGATAGAGCCGTTCGATCATACAAAAATACTCAACTCATAATTTTATAAATTTATTAAAAATAATTAAATAAAATTTGAGTTTAAAATTAAAATCTAATAACTTAAATTTTTTAATAATCAATTAATAATTTTTAATTCGAGTTAAATCTTTTAATTTTATACTATACATATAGATATATATAAAAAAATACGAATAAATATATATTTTTTGAGTGTTCTGTTTTGGCTGATTCTTGGGGGTACTCCTTGTGCAACAAATTAGATACATTTTCTTCCAATCTTTTTTTTTAATTCCACATTAACCAAGCAGACAGTGAATACATCCCTTCATCACTATAATTAGTATAAACTTAAAATACTTTAAAATACCCAAAATAAATAAATAACTCCAGCAGTAAAATCCCTTGATTCTCTATGGATTCACTCTACTTCACCTTCAGGATCTGATAGTTGATTGTTCTCTCAAACCACAAGCCATTTTCAAGACATTTCTCATAGAAACTAACTTCCCCACCAGCACGTATGGTCAATGCAGCAGTACTCCTAGTGCCATAAAGCCCCTGTACAAGTCAAAACAACCCCAGATTTTATTTCTCAGCTTCAACATTGTTGTTCATAAAAATTTAGTGTTTACCAGCGGAGTGTCGACTTCGACGAAGACGGAACTGAGGTTGAACTCCCAGTCGAGTGCACAAATGCCGGGTAACTTGCTGGTATCAGCTTTCACTTTGTCTTTCATCAGTTTCTCCACCATTTCTTTCACCATGACTTCGGTTGTACCATATTTGTTCAGCATTTGTTTGAAGCCTTTGCCTAGTCGCTGAGCCTTGTGCCACGAGGAGTCGAGCTTGGCATTTGATAGTACATGAAGTCCTGGAGAAACTTGTTGGATGGTAACGGGTTCTCCCACTGGTCTATTGGAGATATAAACCATTGACTTGGATGGAACATCGGCTACTATGAGGTTAAATCCGTTGTATCGATGAGCATCGACGATGAGTTGCTCGGCAAATTCCATGGGGCTCTTCGTGCTCTGATTAAACACCAACAGTTTGCGTTACATGTAATGAATCCGATCCCATTTAAGAATCAAAGACAAAAATCATTATACTTACCTCCAAGAAAAGTAATGGAAGATCGCCGCGGGTCTTGGCGTCGGGATGCGGATGAAGCTCTAGTACATTGGTGAGAAAAGCTACTCGGCCTTGCCTCGAACATGCCAGCCACGTCCCTCCTGCAACTTCATCTCGTCCTCCCAATATCTCGCAGCCATCGACATCCCACCATGCCAATGCCTTTGTAGGCCTTCAATGCCATATAAGAACAAATCCCATAGATTAAATAAGACGTTAGAAGAAGAAGAAGAAGAAGAAGAAGAAGAAGAAGAAGAAGATACCTATTGTGGTATTCATCTCTGTTTTGTAACAGAAGGAGAGGATAGAGTGGATGAGCTTGCCATATAAAAGCAGCAATACACATGGTTCAATCCTCGAGAAACAACTCAAAGAAGAGCAGATTAGAAGAAGAAGAAGAAGAAGAAGATGATGATGAAGAGCAGGAGGAGGAAAAAACTGCAATTTCTTTCTGTTGCATGCACTCTGCTTGCATATTAGTCGTGGTCGACCAGACTATATATTATGAAATTAATTACCCGAACTTTTATTTTTATTATTATTATTATCTTTTTATTTTAACAAGATAAAAAATTAGATACGACCAGTGATTTATTTTTTAATATTTTGTAGAATTATGTTTAAATAAAACCAAGAATCTTGTACTTGAAGTATTCCATTTTTATTAACTCAACCAACTTTTATTGGCTCATTAAAGGATGTTTTTAGTAAAATTTACATTACGATGACATGGAGCACTACAGAGTGGATAATAAATTAATAATTATAAAATTTAATACTGGGCCACCGCGCGTGTCATCTAAAGGTGAAGCGTCGGGTGGGACCAAGCAGTCGTATTTATATTAACTTGATGACGGCGACATCATAGGCGTCGCTATTGTCAAAAAAAAGTACGACCATATTCTATTTTAGGGTAAGGCATCCACTTAATTATCGATTAGGACGTTAAATATTACTAAGAATAATATAAAACATATTTAAAATATATTATAAATATATCAGAATGTTCAAAAATCTATTTGAATATAGTATTAAAAAAATTAGTATATATTTTTAAGTTCTCAAATGATATACATATGTAATTATAGTTCGATAATTTAAATTTTATAAGTGAATTAAATGACTAATCAGTAGGGGTTTGGAGTTTGGACATACGTAATAGGAGCGATAGCACAGAGTCCCGAAAAAGAGGGTCCTAAATTTTGATAAACTACATTTATTAGATGATGTTGATCTCGAAATCCATTGAAAAAAATTTAAAAACGCTATTAAGAAAGATGAATTATAATTGTTAAAACATTATAATTATTTCTTAAATATGATAATTGATTATAAAATCTTATTAATTATTACTATTATTATTGCTTCAGTATGACTAGTGAGGTTTTGAACAAACGCAATAGAAACGATCGCACAGGGGCCCTAGAAAGAATATTTGCTTCTAAGGGTGTGTTTGGTTCACGGAAAAGATGATTACCTTTGGGAATAAGATTACTGGAACATATCATTACCTAATATATTACTGGGAATGTTATATTACTTTGTTTGGTTTATTTGACAGGAATGTAAGTTGACAGTGTTTGATTGGGGAATATAAGATTACTTGAAAGTAATTTTTACCAAATTGTCCCTATAAATATATTTTATTTTTAACCAGTTAAACTTTTATCGGTAAATAGAAAATATTGAAATAAAAATTTATAGGAATTTTTTTTATTTAATATAATTTTAATAGAATTAATATTAAGAATTTATATTTTTAAATAATTTTTAAAAATATTATATTTATGAAAAAATCATAGTATAAAGTTGAGTTCAAAAAATAAAAATTATTGTGGATTTTAAACATAATTTCAACAGGGTTTACCTGGTAATATAACTTGTAATTGTAGATTTTTTGTAACCCTTTATACCTACGTAGGTATTCAGGTTTTAGAGTAAACTTATTTGAATCAATATACCTATATAGGTAAAATATCTTGAAAGTGTACAAATTAATTGATTTAAAGATTATTTCTACCGGTAATGATATATAGGTAATGTTTACAGAAAAGATTACCTTTGAAAAAAAATATAACTTATTTACAATCGCCTAAATATATTGAGATTATTAAATTATGGTTATTTTTTAAATTTAAAATATTAATAAAATAATTTATTTATAATATTGTAAATACGTTGAGATTATTAAATTTTATTTTTTAATATAAAATTATTTTTTATTTTTTATTATTAAATTAAATTTAAATTGAATACCAAAAATATCAAAGTCAAGAGTAAAAATAATAAATTATTGAATTTTTTTCATGGGCATTAAAGTCCAAAGCAATGGGAATCAAATAATACCTAAGAAATCTAAGGGAATGACATTCCCATCTAAACCCCAAAACAAGCTACTGTTGGGAATGTTTTATAACCTTCTGAAAAGAATGCCTTTAATCCAAACGTGGGTATTAGATTTTGGAAAAAACTTTTCCATGTGGTAATCCTTTTTTTCACCATCCAAACACACCCTAAAGGCTATAATTTTATAACTAGTGAAGATCATGGAAAATTACTTTTAAGGATCGTATTTTAATAAATTGCACAAATCTCCCAAAATCTTTGAATCGCCCAAGTGACTAATAACGTGATAATTTAAAATTTTGTTTGTGCTGGTAAATTTTAAGGATCTTTAGTGAATCCATGGATCATACGTGGACATTTATTTAATTGTATTTTTTTATTAATGGGATCAGGATATCTAATGAGAGAGTGTTACAGCATATGAAGACCACTTGAAGTATTGCAACACGTAAGATCACTTGATGTGAGATTTAATTAATAGATCACTCGATGCGAGATTTAATGAGTAGATCATTCGATGCGAGTTGACTGATGATACTTGATGTGAGATTTCAAATAACTTGATTCGATGTGAGATTTCGAGCATGAATGTAAATTTTTAATATCAGGTAACATCGAACCTCACACAATTTTATCTTCATGTGCATGTGATATGAGATGAATTTGTGATTGTTATGTGTTTAGGTAGTTACGGTAGAACCATTTCTTAACCTGTTGTGATATCATATACGTGTAGTATTTTTTATTTATGTTTTGTATGAAGTATGATTGAGTGGAACTGTATGTATTGATTTTTGTTAGTTTAATGTTCGAAATCGTTATTTTCGTTTACAAGTTAATAAGTTTGACAAGTTAATTGGAGGAGCTTTTGAGCTATATATTCATACAACCTAATGTATATCGTAAATTATACTTAAAATTTTAAATGATCGAGTCAAAGATTTTATAATATAATTTTAAAAGAAACTCTATTATATATGTTTTAAATATTATTTGCGTGATTGAAATTAAATAAATTTAAAAAATAATTATGAAATAAATTAAGTTAAATTATAATTTTATAATTAAAATTTAAACTTAAATTAAAAATATAATATCTAAGTCGAAGATGTTACAAAGTTTGACACCGAATAATATTGGTTTTTTTAAGGTGATTCCCTTCCATCATGTGTCGAGTTTGGCTTTGATCGTGACTCTCAACGCCTTTAACATTTCCATAATATTCATTAAATTAAATTTATACGATAAATACCTAACTTAAGACTCAAGTATTAAACAACCCATTCCTTTTAATTTATGGCAAAGTATAGGCTTATTCACCAGAAAATATACATTTTTAATTATTTTTATGTAAATTTAATTTAGCAGTATTATTTACTTTATATTTTTTTATCGAACTATGAAGGCATTATCTTTTTCGGCCTATTAATTAGTCTCAGCACACAATTAGGCCCAACCAAATCGGAGGCTTTTGTAATTAAAACTGTGATCTGTAAATGCCTTTCCCTCACACGGCGGCGCAACAGCTACTCCTACGACATGTCACCACCGGCCACCGCTACACAGCTACATGCGCCAGAATATTTTAAATTTGGGCAAGTGTTTAAGGTGTTAATTTTTAAAATTCTTAAGGTTAAATTAAATTTTTAAATGATTTTAAGAGATTTAGTTTTTTTTTTGAAATTTATAAGAGAGGACTCAATGAAAGATATTCAAAATTTTAAAGTTTAATAAAAATTTTAAAAAATCTTAAGATAATCAAATAAAAAGTTTTAAGGATAAAATTCTAATTTTCCAAAATTTCAAAATTATAATTTTTAAGGACCATGGGCTTAGTCTTGAATTTTTTAACGGGCCACATTATAATTTTTGATAAATTTTTAATTATATAATAATATACATTATTTACTTTTAGTCTTTTAAAATTTATATATATGGTATAGATAAAATTGTTTAAATAATAATATTTATTTATTTATTATCAAAACCACTCAAACATGAGATAAAAATAAAATAATTTTTAGAAATTCAAATTGAAGAAATCGATATGTATGTATGTATGTATTTAGCTAATTTGATTTTATTATAAAATAATTCTATCTAATTATTTAGTAATTGCATAAATACGAGTTTAATTTAAAAATTATCATTTTTATTTTTAAAATAAAACTTAAAAAAAATACATTATACTCGATTTCTTTGCTCCAAAACTCAATAGAGTTGGACTCTTAGTTGGGAGGGAAATGCAAAATAAAGAAAGTATTACTTATACGTCCTTGGGTAAAAGGTGATAAATATAATAAAATAGGGCAAATTATTCGTGTAACCACTTAATTATAAGATTATTTTATTTTGATTATTAAATTAAAAATAAATAAATTATCGGTAATATATAACATTTTGTCATGTTTCGAAACCTAACATGGACTTGGCATTATATTATTTTCTGACACAAAATTTATTTTAATTAATATTTTTTCTGAAGTTCCTAAAATGGAGAAAGCATCCTAATCCAATCCATAATTAGAGATGGGCATGGGTCAGGTCGGATTTTTGATCCACCCGCATCCGACTCGAAAAATTATACATTTCATCCGTCATTTGATCCGACCCGACCCACCCCGATTTCTAAGCTTTAAAATCCAACCCAACCCGAATCATTTTAAAAAAATAAATTTTAGGGACTTAATTGTAAAAAAATAAAATTTAGGAATCTAATTGTAAAAAATAAATTTTAGTGACTTAATTGTAAAAAAATAATTTTAATGACCTAATTATATAAAATATATATAAAGAGTGATCATTATTTCAAATATCACTAAAATATATATAAAAAATTACACTATTAATCCCGAGTCAGGTTGGATTTTTTTTACCATAAACCCAACCCCAAATCACTCTTAAAATAATTTGACCTAAACTTGAATTTTTTATAAAAAAATCCATACCGATTGAGTCGGATCAATACCCGTAGAGATCGGGTTTGGTGCTCATCCCTGTCCATAACTCAAAAGGCTTACTTTATTTGTGTAATTTCGGACACTTTAAGCCCGAACTAACAGTTGTATTGTAAAGACTAAAGACCAAGACATTGGATCTTCTTGCTTCTTCAAAACCCAAACCCTACTCCCACGTTTGATTTGTTGTTTAACCAGCCAGATGCACTAAAACAAATCATAAACACTGGATTAATTAATTAATTAATTAATCAACAGTCAATTAAATAAATCTCTAATTATGTGTGGGACCTCAAATATTCTGGTTCGATTTATTTTTTTAAATTTTAAGATTGATTTTGATTTTTCAGTTTTTTAACACACTCCTCTTCAACTCTTCGTCCCATATTATTGTAGTTTTATCTCTACGGACTGCATGAATGGATTATTTTCTGATTTTATTATGAGTTAATTATCATGTGTGTACTGGTTACACAATTAATGTCATTGTTTTAAATTTATTTCAAATATTAATTTTATTGTGTTTTAGAATTATTAAATCAGATTATAATCTATTTAGATAAACATTAAATATAATATATTTAAAATAATCAATTGATTTAATGAGATAAAATGTTGAGCCCTTTAAACAAGATCAATATTCAAATCTTGACATTGTAAATGACAAAAAAATAGGTTAAAACGCCGCCTCTCATATTAGACTTATGTAAGATTCGACTCGAATTAGTCGATTAACGAGTTTAATACATATAATTAGCAAAAAGTCTCATAATATGTGTAATATTGTGTATTATTTGTTACTCTGTTCAAATTATTATATGTATTCTTTTTTCTTCATTTAGGTTTAGGAAGGTCTTTTAACGAGACATATGATAATTTTTTATCTATCTATTTATTAATAAAAAAAATCAAAAATTATAATAAGGGTTTACAGCTAATATTGTAAACTAAATACATAGTTTATATGTTTGTATTCTTTTAAAATTTATTATTATTATTGTTTTAATAGTCAAAATATAATTACAATGTGATATATGTTCTAATATTCTTAATCTTTTTATACTAGAGAAACATTAGAAAAATTAAACCTAAATTTTTTATAATAAATATCATTCGTCTTTTATAAAAAAATATATTTTAATATAAATTTAAATATATTTTAATTCTTAATTCTACTTATAATCCATTGAAAATCTATTCCTTGTGATTGCATCTTAATAGTGAATATTATCACTTTTTAAAAATGGGGTCACGTAGCGGGTGGTTGAAGGAATGAATCAGGACCGTTTATTTATTGCAAAACCGCGTATCCACCATCTAACGCCTGTCCCCATCTCCATCACGGGAAATAGAAAACATAAAAGAAATAAAAGTGTGATCAGTGTCAATTGCCGTAATAAAGGGGAGGAGGTTGAGGGCAAAACGGAGAATGAAATAGGAAAGAGTAAGACAACCCAAGTGAGGGGTCACGGGTCACCCACGGGACGGGAGACGAATCGAGACGAGAGCGCAGACCAGTAACGTTTAAATGCGGGAAGAGAAGAAAGGAAAGCGACCTTCAACAATCAGGCACTGCCGAGGCTTCATAAGATTTCCCAGTCAAACTTCAAATCACCTACTAATGTAGGTTATTTTTCTCATACAATTCCAACTCGTAGAATGGTTTCATTAGAAAAAGATACGCATTTTATTCAAATAATTCAAATCCGAACATATATACATAATATGTATGTTTTATTAAAGGGTTAAAAAAATAAATAAACAAATACTATTTTATAATCATATTATAATATTTCAAAAAAATATTTATTTTTTGTTTCTGATTCGATTAAACTTATGATGCGCTAATAAATGATACTATTTTTTTGTTATTTTATATTTCTGATTCGATTTTAGATAATGTCTTTATAATTATTTATTTAAAAATAAATGATTAAAATGATAAAATTAAATTTTTGAATCACAAAATTGATAATATAATACGTGAATTTATATAAAAATTATCAAATTATGTAAAATGTTTGGACTAATAACGAGTAGGAATTCACCCATGAGATGTTAGTGTATAAAAAATCAAATTATAATAAAAAGCTTTGATTAGTAAGAAATGCACAGTACAGGGACCTTATACGCAATTTGACCTTATAGTTTTCCAAAGAAATTAAAAATAAATTGAAGTAGGAAACCAAAGGGCAGCCTCGTTATTTGCTTGCCGCTAAATCTGTCCCTTAATTTCTCGCACTCTAAATTTTGTCCCCATTATCACACAACATGACTCCTCCAAGTTCTTATTTTTAATTCGTTTTTCTCTCTTTTACCCTTCTCCCACTCATTCTTCTCTCTTGCAGTTGTAATTTTCTTGTTCCAATCCACTTCCATTATTACCAGTTTTGTTCGTTTTCACCCATTTATAGTTTTTCGTCATTTCCTGGATTTCTGCTCCCTTTTTTATAATTATTTGTTGAATTTTCGTGGTTACTGTGTTTCATTCACAGATTCCCAGTTCATTGCGCTGCCTTTTGCCGTTTGGAATCCGGAAAGCATAAGGCTGTGATTCTCTCCCTTTTGGGTGTTTTACGTTTCTTTTACATGCAGAATGGAGGATTTGGTTCAGGGAAAGAACCGATGTGGAATTTTGGTTAATAAAATTTGTAAGTAGCTTTGTTTGTGATTGTTCAAAGTTCAAATCTTTTGCAGTGTAATTGAACTGATTGTGGAGATAAGCAGAAAGAAGATGAGTTGTTTCCCTTGCCTTAATCCTCGTTCTAAAGATTCAAGGATCGACATTGATAATGGAAGTCGAACTACTTCTCGGCGTTCAGCTGATTCATCAGGTTCCTATTGAATTTCCCTATTTTTCAGTATAAATTCGCTTATCTGTTAACTTGTTCTTCGTTTTTGCATCCAGTTTCCGGCGTTACGAGAAGAAAGGCAATTCTAAATGGTAATGCTAAGGATTTTAACACCAAATTTCTCGGAAAAGTTTTTTTTTTCATTGGATTTGATTATTAGTTTGTTTGAAATTTTGGTAACAGAGCATAAGAAAGCAAGTGATCTGGGAAATGGCTCGAAAGGCAATGGGGCGCGTAGTTTCACATTCCGAGAGTTAGCAACAGCAACAAAAAATTTCAGAGAAACCAATTTGCTTGGGGAAGGAGGATTCGGAAGGGTTTTCAAAGGTCGATTGGAAACAGGGGAGGTAAAGTTGCTGTTTTTCTTTTCAAATTTGTGAATCTGTTTGGTATATTTCAAGAATGTGTTGTTTATGTTAATTATTGCTTAACATTTAAAGTGAGTTGGATTCGTTTATGTTTTCGTATCCGAACAGATTGTTGCGGTGAAACAACTTAATCATGATGGTCTCCAGGGTTATCAGGAATTCATTGTTGAGGTTCTTATGCTGAGCCTGTTACACCATGTTAATCTGGTCACCTTGATTGGCTATTGTACGGCCGGCGATCAGAGGCTCTTGGTTTATGAATACATGCCAATGGGAAGCTTGGAAGATCATCTTTTCGGTAACTTATAGTATTAATTGCAGAATTTGATTATGTCGTTTTTACACTTCGACATGATCTACTGTTCGTTGTTGCTTTTCTTAGCGTCATGCCTTGTGTTTGTAGGCCTTTTGCTAGTGTCTGCTCTACTTTAATAATGCAGAACTATAGCTCTCATGTGAGGTTTTTGCTGTTGTTTTTGGAGCCATGTGAGGAGAAATTCAATTTCGAATCAACTAATACTGTTCGTTTTGCCATTTTTTCTTCAATTGTAAGCTTTATGTTTCAAGCTGCCATAATTTGTTCAGGCATTTTATCCTTTTGTTCCATGAAATTCCCTCTTATTACATGAATTAGAAGACAACTAATGTAGAATAGTCTTAGAATTTGTGCTTTGTGTGGCTTTGCATCCTTTGAGCTGATGAACGGTGTCTTTTTGCTTGTTGTGGAGTCTGCATTCTTCGGATTGTTCTGTTTCCTCATATGCCTTTGATTAAATTTGTTTACACAGATCTAGAACCAGGACAAGAGCCTCTGAGTTGGAATAATCGTATAAAGATAGCCGTAGGCGCTGCTCAAGGAATCGAATATCTACATTGCAAGGCCAATCCTCCTGTCATCTATCGTGACTTGAAGTCTGCAAATATATTGCTTGATAATGATTTCAACCCAAAACTCTCGGATTTTGGCTTAGCAAAGTTGGGACCCGTCGGTGACAAAACTCATGTTTCAACCAGGGTGATGGGAACATACGGATATTGTGCTCCCGAGTATGCCATGAGTGGGAAATTAACTCTTAAGTCTGACATATATTGTTTCGGTGTGGTGCTATTGGAGTTGATAACCGGACGAAAGGCAATAGATACCACTAAGAAGCATGGAGAGCAGAACTTAGTTTCATGGGTAAATTAGCCTATGACGTTCTTTCTCCCACACCGGCCATCGTGATCGGGGCTTTGCTTGGCTAATTGTTCTGTTCTTTCTTTTTCTTTGTTTCTAAAGTATTAATTTATTCTTTTCGTGTTGCAGTCCCATCCGTATTTAAAAGACCAGAAGAAGTTTAGCCTTTTGGTTGATCCTCTAATTCGAGGATGTTATCCTCGCCGTTGCTTGAACTATGCAATCGCAATTACTGCCATGTGTCTCAACGAGGAAGCCAACTTCCGGCCACTTATCGGTGATATCGTAGTCGCACTTGAATACTTGGCTTCTCAGAGTCAGAATTGGAGCCTGGAATTACAGAATGCCGAGGTCCGCAATACCTCACAGCCCTCACCGAGACAAACGGAGAAAGGAACCCCTCGTCGATCTAATTCCAGAAGAGGTTCAACCGCCATTTGAAGCATTCACCAAGAACTATCAAGAAACGTTGATCAAGTAAGCTGCAACTCATTAATGCTCTCTTTTCTTCTCATCATCACAACAATCTAACAATACTTACTTTCAAATTCCTTTCCATATAAACCGCTATAGGTTTGTTGCTACCTCTTCGAGCTGCACATGGTCGAGAACTCGATAGCGAGTGAGTACATATGCAAGTGTATATGTGTATTCGGTTACGGAAGGGCTCAGCATGTCTTCGGTGAAAATATGGTAATAGGAAGTGCTAAACCCGAACCCAAACCCGAACCTATAAGTTATAGTCATTGCATTGTGTGGGAAGCAACATCAACGGTTGTCATCTTTGTTTAGAAACACTCTCATGGAATGCAAACAAGATTTCCTCTGTACGTGCCTGAGTACATGGGGTCATATATATTATCTAAACATTCAGTTTCTGACATTGAAACTTGTCTGATTGGTTGTCGTTTTCTTACATACCCCCACATAGTTTGGAGTTTAGGCATTAGAATCTGAGGTGAGTAGGGAAAACATTAATCTTGGTCACATGGATGATGTTGTAGTACTGGATATTCCTCTTTCATCCTCGTGGGAAGTGTACTATCTTGTCCAATCATAGTTGCCCAAAGGGCAAGGGGAATAACTCCTTGTCCCTTTCATCCTTGTTTCTCGTAAATAAATGGTGTGCCCCATCTGATATTTTAAAGTCAAGATTCCTTCTTTTTCATGGAAATGTAAGATTATTTTTTTATTCTTTTTAACTTGTCTTTCATTGATTGTTCTTTGGGAAACTAAATCCTAATCTATAAATGTCCCAATTAAGACAAGTAACCAAGACATTAAACATGTGTAAGTGATGAGATGAAGGGTATTATTGTTCATTTTCTGACAGTTTATCATATAGGTGGAGATAGAAAATAAAGTTTTATATTTATAGTTTTAATTGGCGTGTCCCATAATTAATGTGATGAAAACAATACATGATATGACCAGACATGGTCGTAGTCATAGACAAGTTTGATCGATTGTCTTCCCAAGTTTTTTGCATGCTACAAGCTACAATCTTAAACCATAGAGTATTTCCCTGCCCTCTTGGTGTAGGCAAAGTTGGGCACAAAATTTGGCACTTCCAATGTACGACACAAGTTGTTCAGCCATATCCTAATTATCTTCATTATCAGCCATTCGCCATGGCCCATGCATTTCTGTCCCTCCACAGTTGGTAAACGAAGAAGGAAACAATAATTACATTCTTCTTGGTTTCATACTACAAAACCCCAAATCCAATCTAATTTTATTCGATTATTGTCTAGGGTTTGGACCCTGGGATTGTCTTTCGGTGGTTTGTCGGTTGAATGTGTCGAGTGTTAGAAGGTGCACAGGGTCAGTATATGAAAGTACATCAGTTATATTTTAACTTTGGGTCATTGGGCCGTTGAAATCAGACCGGTTAAGATTCTAAATCCAAACTCGTGAAATAATTTTAGTTGTAAAAGATAATATAATTCATTAAAATATTCAAATTCTCAAGTATTATGTATGCATATTTGTATGCGTTATTAAAATATTAAAAAATTAAACAGATATTATCTTATAGTCACATTAACGTATAAATAAAAAATTCATTTCTTTAGATTCATAATACAAAGAACTCGTAGTGAATGGGACATGATCATGATCATGCATGCAAAAAAGGAAAGATACTTGTGAATTAGATTAATACCAAATTGATTTCAAACACAATTATGATCAAAACAGGGTTTAGGGAATATGATTCCACATGCTGCACGCTCCCCAGTGCCGACAACAGTTCATTTTTAGTTACAAATAGAAATGGATGGGATGGGATACGATTCACGCGGATGGATGTATGAATAAGAGACAGATGATAATAGACATAGTATTATCGGGAGTGTTGTCCCTCTAACTTTTAAAATTCTAAAATAATTCTCTTAAAGTATTATTTTTTAAAAATTTAGTTCGACCTAAATGTTTTTTTAAGAATTTAAATTAAATTCATTAATTTAAATATTTTAAAAATTTTAAGTAGCTCTCTCTCCTAGTTTGAACGTTGAAATCTTGATGATTTTTGTTAGTGCGCTGGTGGGCCGATGTGGACCCGTTGTTGGCTCCATACCCTGGAACCACCGGGCGGCGCATTCCACACGAATCATGACATTATCATCAAAATATCGATGCCCTAATCCATCAGATGCTATTTTCACGACGTAACAGTTTGGACACAGCCTTTCTTTTGACATGTAGCTTTCACGCCTTTGCCGGAAAACTTGAAAAACTGCGTTACAAGGACAGGAGTTGCCCCTAAAATAATTATTATCAGACAATATGAGGTCAAATGAATCATTATCATTCATCTAAACGTTTCTTCTTCAAATAACTTTTTTTTTTCCTTTTAATTTTAAAACTTCTAAATGATGATGACATGAAAACATTTACAGACAACTATTTACTTTAAAGTATATCAAAATATTTTCCTACATACTAATTTACTTTAATATTTTGAGTTCAAAACTCCTAATACAAGGGGGTCCATTTTCTAGGCATGGTTCAGCTTTCAAAGTAAGACAAAAGGCATAGGCTGCACTGATTAAGTGATTATCAAGTGTGCTGCAGCAAAGGAGCCGAACGCTTGAAAGAGAAGAAAGTCTGCGCCAACTGAGCTTGCTTAGTGCTTCCTCCCTCATTCATTAACATGCAACCGCGATGGACGGGGCGATACCTGTCAGTACTGTCCCCCGTCACACACAGATAACGCAACGCAATTGACGACCGAGTGGGGAAATTATGTTCTGCCTTGGGGACAGTTCCAAAATAAAGAATAGAGTTTCGTACACGAACCCACCTGTCAGTTTGCACTTTAATTTTACTTTCCCCTGGACATCATTTTGTGTATTTGATTCATGAGGGAATCTGCTTTTCGGTTTGAGTTGTGAGGCAAAGGGAGGAGGAGTCTCTCCCGGTTTCCATGTGTCATGTGGTGTCAGTAAAATCCTGCATGATCGAGGCGTGGCGCCGAGGGTCATGATTTCGTCAGATGAAGAACAATCATAACTACGGATGGGGCCTTTCTTAGAAAAGTTGTTCCTTGGGCACTGGCATTGGTTGCTTTAGATCAAGTCACTGGGACAGAGTTCCAAAACAATAAATTATAATTATACAGTTGTAAAAAATAATAATAATAATTTTTGAAATTGAAAAGTATAATTAAAACTTCAATTATATATATATATATTTTAATTAACTATAATGATAACATTAATATCTAGTGTTATTGATGTTTAAACCTATAATCTTTAAAAACAATAATCTTTTTTTAACCACCAAAACTAAATAAATGATACTTTTATTATTAAACTATATTATATAATTAACTAATTAATAAATAGATCATTACAGATTTTATTCAGAAATTAAATTATAATTATACTGTGCATGTGTCGTTCCCACCGTATTTGTCCCTATCATTACTCCCCCAGTGGACAGTCTCTTAAATAGTGGTTAATGGTCCAAAATACCCACACTCAAAGAAAAGTCAAACCCACAGTCTTGTTTTTGTAGATTTGAGGAAGACCGTACAAGGAGAAATTAATGAGGAAGACCGAACTAAATAGCACTTCACCAAAATGACCCCAGAAGAAATATCATTCGGTTCAGGTTCTAGTTGAGTTGGAATTATTTTAAGTTTATTATATTTGATTTAAAGTTAATTTGGATTTATGATAATTTTAATCGGTTTAGTTAATTTTCGAGTTGGTTGATTTTTTGTTTGATAAATTTCAATTTAATTATTTTTCAAATGGAGTGATTTTGATCGGATCAATCAATTTCAATTTAATAGGAGCTCGATCGATCTTAATCAAATTTTCGAGTTTAGTTAAGTTTTTGCGTCTCGTTATGATTTTATATAATACACATATTTATCTTTTGGGTAAGTTGTACAATAATTCACTTTTATTTTTTTTTATTTTAATACTTTTTTTACTTTAATACATTTTTTAATTTTAAATTATCATTGATTATGATTATTTTCGATTTGAATTGGTTGATTTCTGTTTGATTTATATCAATTTAATTATTTTTGGGTGAATTGATTTTTGATCGGATC
Organism: Abelmoschus esculentus; assembly: GCA_035048815.1. NCBI lineage: Eukaryota > Viridiplantae > Streptophyta > Magnoliopsida > Malvales > Malvaceae > Abelmoschus > Abelmoschus esculentus. Next base: position 2,030,293 of record JAUCBN010000043.1, read on the forward strand.
AATTTCAATTTAATGAGAGATCAATCGATCGATCTTAATCAAAATTTCAAATTTAGTAAAGTTTTTACATCTCGTATATGATTTTATATAGTACACATATTTATCTTTTGGGTAAATTGTACGACGATTCAACTTTTTTATACTTTTTAATTTTAATACATTAATTTAAATTTATCATTGATTGTGATAATTTTTTTATTTGAGTCTATTCGCTTTAATTCAAATCAATTCAACTAAAATTAGATTAAGTTTATTTTGGATTTTAAATTAAATTCGGATTAACATATTCAAATCCATTTTGAATCTTTAATCATATAAATTAATTCAATTTAAATTTACCGGTTCTACCTCACCATCATCCAAATCCATTGAAGTAATGATATCAAGTCATATATATATATATATTTATTCTTAAGGATTTAGTATTTATATTTTTCGAATTTAAATCAAATTCAAATATTTAAAGCATTAAAATTCTTTCGCTAAATTATTGACGTAACATTTCAAAATAAAAAAAAATATTAATTTATCGTAGCATATAAGTTATCGTGTATATTTAATCAAGTCAAGAGACCCCATATATATAACATATCATAACTCGTTGAAATAATTTGATTAAAACTATTTTTATATTTTAATATTTATTTTTAAAGTATAACATTTCTTACATGTCATTATAAATTATTTTTTTTGAACAAATCATTATAAATTTAATACAATAAAACGATACTTTTTTTATTTTATTGTTATTAATATTATAAAATAAGATAAATAAGTTGTTCATAATGTATCTTAAGATAGGTTGTAGAATTATTTTTTTAATATTAAATAACTCATGATATATTCAAATAATTATAAATAAAATCAATTATCTATGATTTAATGTACGATCAAACAAATAATTAAAATAAGATTATTAACACATTGATTTTTGTTCACCTAAAGGCTTCCCACACACATTTCATCGTACCAAATTTTCTCACGGAAGTTGATCTAACTAAGGAAGCATTTCAATTTTCAAACCAACAAACCTTTTTATCAAAATTACAGATTTATGAAACATTAGTATAAAAAATAATATTATTAAAAGAAATAATTATAAAATTATGTTGTATGAATTTGAAGTAACACAATAAAATAAAACAAAATTCATATAATTTTTCTTTCATATATTTTAATAATGATCGTAGGTCACGCATACTAATAATTAATGGGGTTTTAGACAGGTGTAATAAAAACGACTGTACAGAGCCTTAAAAAAAAGTCCAAAATTTGATAAAACTATATTCATTAATTGATTAATTTCGAAATTTGTTGTAAACATTTTGAAAATACAATTCAAAAAAATGAGTTATAATTGTTAAAACGTTATAATTATGTCTTAAACGTGACAATTGATTATAAAATCTTATTGATTATTTCTATTACTATTGATTCTATAAATATAACGAGGTTCTAGACAAATGCAATACAAACAACTGCACATGACCCCTTAAAATGGACAATTACTTTTAAAAGCTACATTTTTAGAATCATCGAGGGTTATGACAATTATTTCTAAGGGTCAAATTTAATAAACTGTATAAGACTCCTAAAATTTTTGAATCGCCCTGTTAATAATATTTTATTAATTCTATTCGTAATAAAAAATGAATTCTATTCTGAATACAAGTGTGTCGTTTTCAGACAACCACCTGTGCACTAAATCCTAAGCCTCCATTCCGTTCCCTTTCGATTCCAGGGTCAGCCAGTTCCCACAAGTGTTTCCAATGACTCATCAGTTTATCAAATAAAATACTCTTCCACTTCAGCATCACTACTAATTCCATACTGGCTTTCCAATTACACCCCTCATTCCCACGACATACAGTAAACAATTTTTTCCTTTTTTTTAATTATTGATATTAAATTTATTAGTTAAATAATTTAGATTAAATATTATAAAAATATATTTTATGTATGATTTTTAATATAATTTATTTTATTTATAATATTTTATTTTAAATCTTTAATATTTTGTTTTATTAGACGAATTAATTGTTCAAAAGCAGTATAAAATCACCGGAAAGGATGCAGATTGCAGGGTTAAGTTAGTCTTGTTTTTCGGAAGTATGGCAATGAAGTGTTCTTTTAATAGATATAGACCATGTTTGGTTACCAGTAATTTGAGTTAAATTAGTTAATCAATTAAAATTTTGATTTAATATTAAAAATTATAATCAGTTAAATTTTTTAATTTAAATGTCAGTAAATAATGGATTATATAAAATCTTTGATTTATAACAATACTAATAATATATTTTTTAAATTTAAAAGTTTTGATATGAGAGTTATAAAAAGTATTTATAATAAATAAAAAGTATTTATTTTTAATTTTATAATAGATAATTTCTGTTATATCATCTATAAGATCAAAAAATTAGATGTATTTATTTAATTAATTTTTTTATTTTTTAAATTTAATTTATAGTAAATACTAATGAATATTTACTTGATAAAAATATGAGATAAAAAGTTAATTAAATGTATTCATTTGATTGGTTGGTATTATAGATAACGTGATGTAAATGATCCATTATATAATTTTTCTGTTTCATGATTTGTTAACCGATAACAAAATTGTATAATCAAATAATCTACCTTATAATAATTCACCATTATTTTTTATTTCATAAAGAGTTTTGTTTAATTAAAAACAAGAAAATTATAAAAAAAGTTTACATTTCAATAGTATATTATTCTCGAATTTATTTTTATATTATAAATAAAAGTTTAATATTTTTAAAAAAATATATTTTATTCATGATATCTTTTATAACCATTAATAAAATTCAGATATTATTATTAAAAAAATATACTTCTCACGAAATCTAAACGTTATGTAATACATATAATTATTAAATTGATAAAATAATTTAATTAAATAATATTTAATAATTGAAAGATTTTAATCGCTTTTACAAACGAGAGAACCAAACTCAACCCCACAAATCCCAGGACGAAGCCAACCGAAAGCAAGGGTGGTTTTGTAAATACAGCGTACACATCTCTATCGTGCCAGGGATTTATTTGTATTTATTTATTTATTTTTGCTGGTGAAGGATTTAAATTAAATTCCTCTGGGAAAGCGTAAAACTGGTTGGCTCCAAAGTAACTATAAATACCGTTTTTTCCGTGTACACTCTTCTCCCCCTTCAGTCCATCGGCGAAACCGCGTCAGCTCTTTCTATTTCTTATCAAACCAGCAAAGCTCAGTAAAAGGCTTTCTGAAGTACAACAGAATGGACTCCTCTCGCCGGAGAACGGCGCTTCCTTTTGGTTTCCTTTCATTCGTTTACTTGTTTCAGGTTAGCGTTTCCGTCGCTTTCATCCTCTGCTTCCACTGTTCCAATTTTACTCTTTTTTTTTTTTTTCCTTTCATTTATGTTTAATTATGACTGCTCTAGGCGTCCACTCTTTATCTGTTTTGTTTTGAAGGACAGATACGTGTCGTTTTCATCTTTATTCGCCGCTTGAACTCGGAGAGATCTACGATTTCTGATTCTGTTCTTATTTTTTTTTGTCAAAGATTGTCAACTGCTTTACTCGATCAAGCTTTCTCTTCATTTTCAAAAATGAAATCGAAGCTTGAAATGTAGAATTCACATTATATTTTACAAACAGAATCTTAAAAGTGTTTGGTTTTGGTCAATCTTTCATAAAAAGTGGAAAATCGCATTTAATTCTTAGCCAAAGAAATCATGTGCAGATCCATTTGCTTGATTCTGGCTTTTCATTTGACCGGAAGTTTTTGCTAAAAAAGGGAAAAAATGCAAATGTAATGTCCTTGTTAATTTCAGCTGAATTTCCAGTTTTGTTTTGGTGTGCAGATTTTTTTAATTATACAAGTAGTCGTTGCACAGACGAGCAATAAAGAACTAAGGTAAGACTTATTCGTGCTTATATCTAAGCTAACTCTGCTAAAAAATAGAAAGAAAAAAAAAATCCAATACAGCTCAAATTTATTGTTCCGAGTTATCATTTATACGCGACTTAGGTATGTACGTTTCTAGTGCCTCACCCCCACACTTGGTGATTAAATTGCACATCCTGAAAGTCTTTACAATAACTAATAATAACACGCTAATTTACTTCAGTTTGATTGAGAATTTTAATTGGTAAATTACTATTAAATATTAATTGTTTGCCCCTCTCTGTTTTTATATTTGTTTTGTCTAGGCAGAGACATGCTGAAGGATATTGTGCGATGTATGACATTTGCGGAGCTCGAAGTGATGGAAAAGTAATGAACTGTGCTTCCGGTTCTCCAGCAGTAAAGGTAAGTTGCTTATAAGTTTTAACTGTCTCACGTAAATTTTGTACTAACCATGGTCAATAATAATTATATCAGCAGGTCCTTACAGTCCGTGATATATGAACTGTATTCCACATGCCAATTTGCACAAATTCCTTTTTTTTAAATTCCGAATAACCTTGGAAAAACTCGCTTACAAAATATAACTCTAATTATTTGACGTTTGTTTGTTATTTTGCTTCCAGCCTGATGAGTTACTTTCATCAAAGATTCAAAGTTTGTGTCCAACAATCACTGGAAATGTTTGTTGTACAGAAGCTCAATTTAATACACTACGGAGTCAAGTCCAGCAAGTAAGAGTTATTGTTCAATTCAATTTTACTGTAGCTGGTATGCTGACTTGCATTATCAGAGAGCATGGATGATTACTGCTTTGCTTATGTGGCTTTTGATGTTATTAGATTGTTATTTGGCACAAGGAACTTTTCTACTTACAGTTCCATTTATTCCTGCCCATGCCTTTCCAGTTTTATCAGGAGTATAATATTTGTTTCTTACCTGGAAGCTCTATACTACTTTAAGCGATCAATTTCATTTGAACATCATGGTTTTTATATCAGCTGGTTTGATTGGAGGTAGTCTGTTGCATGCTCCTAAATATCATCTTTTTATAACATGATCTATTTCCATTGTATATTATTGCAGGCAATTCCTTTCCTTGTAGGCTGTCCGGCATGCTTGAGAAGCTTTTTGAATCTGTTCTGTGAGCTCTCATGCTCTCCAAATCAAAGTTTGTTCATCAATGTGACTTCTGTATCCCAGGTAAGGAATCCCACCTATCACACTATGATCATGTTCTAAGACAACTCAATATCTTGTCATTTGATTGTGGATTTGTGTCTGCCTTCTAAAAACTTGGCAGTGTTATTGACCAATATGAACTTGGGAATGATATCTTTGATCATATTCTCCTTTTCAAATGTTATTTTATGGGTGAAAATCTGAATTAACTACAAACATAAGCAATATCTTATGTATGCTTATATAAACAGATGGTCGTGCACTTCTTTAGGGGGCACAAATTTTATACCAAGGATGATTACTTGATATCTCTTTCTTTGCAGGTCAAAAATAACTCGACTGTGGATGGAATTGACTTTTACATAACTGATGATTTTGGTGAGGGATTGTATGAATCTTGCAAGGATGTCAAGTTTGGTACCATGAATACTCGTGCTATGGAATTTATTGGCGCTGGTGCTAAAAATTTTAAAGGTATATTGCTAGTTATAAGTTTGTATTTTAAGACGTGAATCATGTCTCAATCTCATTATCTGCCTGATTGGTTCTGGCAGAGTGGTTTGCTTTCATTGGTAGGCAAGCACCGAATAACTTTCCAGGTTCACCATATGCCATCCAATTCCTGCCATCTGTACCTGAATCTTCTGGGATGAAACCTATGAATGTATCCACTTATTCATGTAGAGATGTTTCACTGGGCTGTTCTTGTGGTGATTGCCCATCATCTCCTGTCTGTTCTAATACAGCGATATCTACTTCCAATAATGGTGATAAATGTTCAGTTAGAATTGGATCTCTTAAGGTGAGAGATTTTTGTTTCTTTGTTTATTAAAAATCAATTTTAACAAATGAGAATTCCCAAATTCATATGAAAGTACAGTTGGTTTCCTAATCGGAGCTAAAATCCAATTTCTTTTTTCTTCTAATTTTGCATAAATGTTCAAAATCTACAGGCCAAATGTGTTGATTTAGCTTTAGCAATTCTTTATGTTGTATTGGTTTCTATGTTTTTCGGATGGGGCTTGTTTCATCGGACAAGAAAAAGAAGCCAATCTTTTCGAATGAAACCATTTTTGGGTACAGCAGATGGTGGTGAATCTCATTCTATTCATAGGCAAAAAGCTGAGAACCTCCCCATGCAGGTGCTCGTTTTTTTTCCTTCCTTTGTTCTGGTTTTCTTCTATCTCATTCTATGTCACACTTGATATTCTAGTTTAGTTGCATTCATGTGTGGCTTAAAACTTTAGGAAATTGTAATTCTTATTTGACAACCTTTCTATTTTGAACTTTCTTCTCCTTCTTCATACAAGTGTAGTTATGCTTTTCCGACTAAATGATTTGTCACATGCTTTTCATTGTGCTTCATGTTTGGTATCAGAGGCTAGAAGATGCTAATAAAAGTATCGCCGCAGTACGACTTTCTTTTGTGCAAGGATACATGTCAGACTTTTACAGGTTAACTTTCTCTGTTTACAAGGTTTACATCACTTGCGCAATGGTCAAATCTTTGATTCTGTTCTAACCTACTTATCTTCAGGAAATATGGACTATGGGTTGCTAGACATCCAACCCTTGTATTGAGTTTGTCAGTGGGAATGGTTCTTCTACTTTGCTTGGGCCTAGTCCGTTTCAAGGTGGAAACACGACCAGAGAAGGTAATACTTATCTGCTGAAGAGCTCGATGTATCTTTTTATAAAACCTCTCTACAGTTGTGCATCATTGCTCATAATTATAGACGATAAATAACCATATATGATCAATCATTTCTGTTTCCGTACAAAGAGGTTAGTAATTATGATTACTTTGGTATATTGTGCATCCTCACAGTTTACTATGTTTTGTAATTTCAGATATTATAAACACCCACAATTCATAGTTGATCCATCGACAATCATCCCAGTCTTCTGTTTACTTGCATATGCTTCATAATGTTCAGATACATTCTCCCAATTTCCGGCTAATCTATAGAACTTGGTTCCAGAGATACTAGTGCAACTATTATTTTCATGCTTTTGCAACGCATTCTCTATATTGATTCCCTTGACGAGGCATTTTCTGTTGTTCTGTTCTATGCTCAAATGTCGTGTATGTTGTTTTGAATGTATGCGTACAGTTGGTCCATTTCAAACATTTTGAGATCAGAGAATTGACTTTGATATACTTCTGGTTACATACTTCTTTCAATACATTTTCTTTATCTGAATATTTGTTACCAATACAATGTCAGCTATGGGTAGGACCTGGGAGTAAAGCTACAGAAGAGAAACGGTTTTTTGACAGCAACTTGGCTCCCTTCTATAGAATTGAGCAGGTTTTGCCCTATTTCATTCTATTTCCCCCCTCTTATCTCCCACTTTATCTGGTTCCCCTATTGTTGTTTGCTGGTAAGAGGGTGAATATTATAGAATTATTTTGAGGTCAATACCTGCCAAGTAAAATCTTCTGGTTACATGACATACCTTAGCAATTTTCAAATTATTATATTTTTACATCCTTTTTTTGAGTAAAATATTCCTGCTAATTCTATTTTCAGGGTGTATGCCCTTGAGGGTTCTACCATCTGTCTGCAGTATAGTTTCCATATTTATATAATTCCTCCTAATCTTTTCCTCTCATTTTCCTATTTATTTAAATTATTGTTATTTATTTAATTCTCTTATTTATATCAACGTTTTTCTATGACCTTGTGTTCTCTAGATATATAATATAAGAACTATTAGTTTAAATTCCTCTTCATTGGATTGAGCAACGTGCAATACAGTCTCTTATTTAAGCCCTCATTTCCTTTTTTTAATAATCTTTTCCTCCTTTTCTTATTTATTTTAATCAACTTTGATTATATAATTCTCTTCGTAGTAATATTTTCTCAAATTCTTTTATTTTCTTTTATAGTTAGATGTTATATGAGAACTGGTGGTTTAAATCTGTTTATTGGATTGATTTTTTTTTTTTGTGTGTGTTAATAGTGCACGTGTCTTACCATATTACTTTGGAATTACTAATTTTACCTATGTTTTTCAGTTAATATTAGCTACAATTCCAGACCCCTTAGATGGTAAATCACCCAGCATTGTGACCGAAGAAAATATTAAGTTATTATTTGAAATTCAAAAGAAGGTATAGGTTCTACTTCAACTTATCAGGTTGGATTATCATATACACAGTGTAATCTGATTTAATCTTTTGTACATTTACATTCTCTTAGAAAGGTCTTACTTAAACACTTTTAGTTTACTTAACAGATTGATGGAATCCGGGGAAATTATTCTGGCTCCATGATATCTTTGACAGATATTTGCATGAAGCCGATGGGGCAGGATTGTGCCACACAAAGTGTTATACAGGTAGCATGCTTGTATGCTTGTCTTGTGTCTGCATGAGTGAAGCATATAGAATCATAATCTGTTCAATCTCAGCAGAAAAGCAATATTCTTCATATTTCTTCACAAGGACAATTTAGTTGCTTTCGTATAAGCATATTTTATTATTGATTTTTTTATGTAATATCTTAATAGTTTGTTAGTTATGATAATCCATGCCTCTTAGCCTGGTTTTCTGCTTTTCCACCATCTGCATGTGTTGTGACACTCTTGCTACATGTATTTTATATTTCACCACTGACTAATTATTAAATTTCTAGATCACCTTTCAAGTTCTCCTTTCTAATCCTCTTTCTTTATTATTTTTATTTTACATGTTTTTCTTGATAGTATTTCAATATGGATCCAAGTTATGATGCTGATGATCGACTGGAGCACGTGAACTATTGTTTTCAGGTATATCTTAATACCTCCTTGTTTATTTGGGTTAAAGGCTATTGCCTTCTTCATATTTCTATTATTGACCAGCCTCTATTCTATGACATGTTCAAGTTATAGAATTTGACGATTCTTTTCTTGTTTTCTCTCACACCTCTCGCTTTCATTATCTTTCTGGCACCTGAGTTGACCTTTAATGTTTTCTCGATATATTTTCTTTCAGCATTATACCTCTGCAGAATCATGTATGAGTGCATTTAAAGCACCAGTAGATCCTAGCACTGTATTAGGAGGTTTCTCTGGGAGCAACTATACTGAGGTATTAATTTTACTTTTCTGAGCTGCTGATGCAGTCAGATCTTTGAATGTATGATATTAAACATATAAAATTGGATGTCGTAACCTAAATTCATCTTCATCATACAGGCTTCCGCATTCATAGTAACTTATCCGGTAAACAATGCTGTTGACAAAGAAGGGAATGAAACTCAAAAGGCAGTGGCTTGGGAGAAGGCCTTTGTTCAGTTAGCAAAGGTGTGGAACTTGTACTTGCAAGTTGCATCATATCATTGATTGTTTATTGTCTTCCAATTTCCTTGTCTTGGCATTTCTCAGATAAGTGAATTTCACATGTGATGTCATGTTATGGAACAGGATGAGTTGTTGCCTATGGTTCAATCTAAAAATTTGACATTTTCATTTTCTTCGGAAAGTTCCATCGAGGAGGAGTTGAAAAGAGAAAGCACTGCAGATGTCATAACCATATTGGTAGGTGTTTCTTTATTATGGCTTGAGAACCTGATACTCAAGTTCTAATTATATAAGCCTAACCTTTGTAACTTATGGAAGTTTTAAGAGGCCTTCCATCAACCTTCTCTTAAATAAAATCATTAATTTTGTAAATGTTATTTTCTTATTGTAATTTTCTCAGACTGCTTTATTCTGCATGCCACCTAATTTTATTGCAGATAAGCTATCTCGTGATGTTTGCATACATATCTCTGACCTTGGGTGATACACCTCGATTATCTTCCTTTTACATTTCATCCAAGGTATCTAATTCATGATTCTTCTTTCCGTAAAATAATATTCTGTGTGTTTGAAACATTAGTCTTCTACCTTCTGTTGTCTTTTTGGGTGTGTTTTCTTGGATTCTCATCTAGTAGCTTAAGCTTTTCTATGGAGGTGCTCTGTAGCATTTGTATTGAAATTTATCTGAATAAGTGCTTCAGAATACAAGCCTTGGCATGTTTAACTTAACATAGATAATACTCATAAATGCACTTTCAACAGCTTTTGAAGGTCATATTTAATTAGTATTGCTTTTACCAACAATAGGGACTTTTATCTAGTGGAGTAACATTTTGATATATCTCAGAAATAAAGAACCAAGCAAATGAGACAATTTGGTTATATTATTAGATATCCAACCATTTGAATAAATTTTCCTAGACCCCTTTTATATGCCATTTCTAATTAACAAAACTTATTTTAAATGACCTTTGTTCTAAACAAAGCGTGGTTATTCATGCTTTCAGGGATCTATTTCTAATAAATGAGCTCCTCATGGATTTGTAAATTTCCAGCTCATTCTTTATTGGTTGACTTGAGCTTATGCTTGGATGGAGCAATAAATAAATGTCCCCTCAATTCTTGAACTGCCATTGTTAGCTTAACAAGATAAAAAAAGTTACATGTTAGGGTTATGTCTGAAACGTTTTCTGTTACTTATCTTCTATGATGTGTACTGTATGATTGATTGAATTCCAGGTATTGCTTGGCCTTTCTGGTGTTGTGCTTGTCATGCTTTCAGTTCTTGGATCAGTAGGATTTTTCAGTGCTATTGGAGTAAAATCCACCCTAATCATAATGGAAGTTATTCCTTTTCTTGTTCTTGCAGTAAGTGCCCTCCTCCTTTAGTATATTTCAAATTCATATGACGTTGTTGCTAAGTTTGTAACTATCACGTGCTTGACTTGGAGGATGTATATTACAATCACATCAAGCATTTTGTCTGTGAAGTTCCATCTTTCCATTGCGAAGTTCTGTCGTGGCTCGCCTTCTAAACTCTTTATCTTGCAACAGGTTGGGGTGGACAACATGTGCATACTGGTGCATGCTGTTAAGAGACAACCTTTGGATTTAGCTCTAGAAGAAAGGATAAGCAATGCACTCATGGAAGTGGGGCCATCCATAACCCTTGCTAGTCTATCTGAGGCTTTTGTGTTTGCAGTTGGAAGTTTCATTCCTATGCCAGCATGCCGAGTGTTCTCCATGTTTGCAGGTCTATATATTTGTCCATTTCATAGTGATATACTTTGATTTTTTTTTCTTTTACGTCAGTTATGTCATCCTCCTCATATCCATGCTTTCTATTGCAGCACTGGCCGTATTGTTGGACTTCCTCCTGCAGGTCACTGCTTTTGTTTCTCTGATAGTTTTCGACTTTTTGCGAGCCGAGGGTAGAAGGGTTGATTGTTTTCCATGTATAAAAGCATCATCGACATATGCTGAATCTGAGAAAGGTATACTTGGTGGAGTTGTATGATTAATGAATCATGTAGAGTAATTGTTTTGATATTTTTGATTCTTTGAACAGACATTAGAATAGAACTAGTTTTCATAGTTATGTAATACTTTGAACCCTTTCTCTTTCATTGTGAAGCTGTCATGAAGTCTTACTAGAGATTTTTTATGAACTTTAGGTATTGGTGGGAGAAAACCCGGGCTATTGGCTCGATACATGAAGGTAATTATTTCTACTTTAGAGCTCAAGTAAAAAGGTGATTATACTTTTTCTTGAAACAAGCTTCATTTGTTTTTCTTATCAGTTTGTTTTTGTGTTCACTTTCAGGAGGTACATGCTCCCATTCTCAGCCTCTGGGGAGTGAAAATTATAGTTATCTCTGCTTTTGTTGCTTTTTCATTGGCTAGCATTGTAAGTTGCTTTAACTTTGTGAAGTTGATCTACTCGATTCCTTTTGCCTATGACTTGAAGTAAACATCTTATGCTTGCAAATTTGATAGGCATTGTCCACCAGAATCGAGCCTGGTTTGGAACAAAAGATTGTTCTTCCCCAAGACTCATATCTTCAGGTTCAGTTTTTTGTTTCTTTTTTCCTGAATAGAGAAACTAATCATGATATCCATTTTTTATCCTTGAGTCATTGCTGCATTCTATTCTGCAGGGTTATTTCAATAATGTTTCTGAGTATCTCAGAATTGGACCGCCGCTCTATTTTGTTGTGAAGAACTATAATTATAGGTATTTCCATGTTATTTGTAGTTTCTTTGTTTTCAATTTACTACATGGTATCGGCTTCTGTGTGCTTTAAAGGATGTTTACCTGGTCCAAAGCTTGAAGAGACATTGGTCGTTTTTCATTCTTGTATCATCTCCTATGAACATGATGAATCTAGCATATAAAATTTTCAATACCACAAATGACTAGTCTTAGTATTGGCTCTTCTAAAAGCTTATATTTTTCTTGTCTCGAATATATCGGGGATAATTATAAACACCTGAACATGAACGTGATGCAAGTTACTTCTGATATGAAAAAGGAAGCAACTAATGGCGGAAAACTGTCATTCTAGGCTGATTCTATTAGAGCTCCATATGAATATTCTCCTATGCATTTTTCATAAACAGAGGGTGTTATCATTTAAGAAGTGCTTGTTCTCAAGAAGCATGTAAAGCTTCTTTGCTCATCAAGAAAAAAAAAGATGGGAGTTATTCAAATTTTCATCTAATTGGTTTTGTTGATAAATATGCTTTTTGTGCTGATGTTTTTCTATCCTCAGTTCAGAATCAATAGATACGAATAAGTTGTGCTCCATCAGCCAATGTAACTCAGACTCTCTTTTAAACGAGGTAAAATTGTTTAGTAGATTCTTTCTCTTGGGTGTTCATTCATGGTATTAGATTTATCTTTAGGAAACCACTCTCTTCTACTTAGTTTGGAGCATGTTTATGTTTTTACGAGTGCTTATCAATAAACCTTTGCTTCGTGCTGTTGTCATATTTCATTTGATGTGACAGCCTTATCTTGTTTCCTTTGTAGATAGCTAGAGCATCCTTGACCCCAGAATCAAGCTATATTGCTAAACCAGCTGCTTCTTGGCTTGATGATTTTCTTGTATGGTTATCTCCAGAAGCATTTGGTTGCTGTCGGAAATTTACTAATGGGAGTTATTGTCCCCCTGATGATCAGGTTATGATCCTATTATTCTTGTTACTTGTTAGATTTAATACAGCTCCTTTGATATGCCAGAAGTTTTTCATTTTCCAATAATGAGGTGTTCCAAAATATGTTATCAAATAGCTTGGACCGACTTCATCTCCTGGGCCTTGTTTGTATTTGCTCGTGAAAAGAAATTCACTTGAACCTCAAATTACATGGTTCTTTAAAAGTTAAAACATTATACTTCTATAATAGGTTAAAGGAAAGTTGGTTATAAAATTTTGTATCTAATATTAAAGGCAGGAGGTTTAATAGCTTTACAGCTAAGCATTTTCTTTTGTAATGGTGCGTTCATTTTTTAGTGAAATAGCCAGATGTCTCTATTTTCCGTCTTCGAACTTAGCTATGCTTAGTAGTTGTCATTTCTAAGAAGATATCAACAAGTTCATTATCATGTATCTCATATCATGCTGTAATTAGTTTTTTGAAAGCTTGGTTTATGGTATAACTGGATACATTTGAGTTCACTGAAATTAAATATTCTCTCTTCCAGCCTCCTTGTTGCTCTGCTAATGACGCTACTTGTGGATTGAGTGAAGTGTGCAAAGATTGCACCACGGTAATAGATACCCGTATATTTCGCTTGATATTTTGGTATCACACTATTATTTTGTAAACATTAAATTAATCAATTCTTGTGGCTAACAATTATTTTATGTTTCAGTGCTTCCGTCACTCAGATTTACATAATGATCGACCCTCTACAGCCCAATTTAGAGAGAAACTCCCATGGTTCCTCGAGGCTTTGCCTTCTGCTGATTGTTCAAAAGGCGGACATGGTGCTTACACTAGCAGTGTGGAACTCCAAGGTTTATTAGAATAAGTTTTGTATTTGTAATCACACCTAATTTACCATTTGTTGACAATTTTCACTTGCCTATTTTACTTTGAGATCGAATCCGTCAATAATGTGTATTTGAATTTGGTAATGACTAGTTTCATACTTTTTCAGGATATGAAAATGATATCATTACCGCATCATCATTCCGCACCTACCATACACCCCTCAATAAGCAGGTAGAATTAGTACCCAGTGCGGCAATTATTGTTAATTTTTCTTCTTTCTTATTTTTGTATTGCAGCACCGCCATTAATTTGTTTTCAATTATTTTAGATTGATTATGTTAACTCAATGAGGGCTGCTCGACAATTTGCTTCAAGGGTTTCTGATTCTTTAAAGGTAAGATATCAATCCTAACTGCCCGCCTTAAATAAATTATTTAGTCCATTTATTTTACTACAGTAAAAACATGTTTTTTTTCTACATAATTGGGTACCCTTATCTATTTCTTATTTTGCATGGTACAATTGTTAGTCCTTATCATGCGACTTCATGGTCCTCATTCATTCAATCATTCACTTACACCAGCATTGGATGGGAACTTATTGAGCTTCTCATGCAAGCAGCCTCTTGTTTTGAATATATTTGTAAATCTATACACATGCTAGTTATGTAATAATATTTGTTCGTAAACTGATCTGTTCTGGTGCAGATGGAAATCTTCCCATATTCCGTGTTTTATATGTTCTTTGAGCAATACCTTGATATATGGAAGATGGCTCTCATCAACCTTGCAATTGCAATTGGTTAGTAATTTGCTCAAACCTACTCAAAATGTAATAAGTTAATACACATTTTCCCTGAAATTATTTATTTTTAAGGCATTTCGTACACATTAATGATTCAATAGTAATTACCAAAACCTAACAGTAGAATGAAATTTATCTGCTGATGTTATTTAATTTTGTTCTGCGACTTTTGTTTTACCTAAAATTTTTATTTTTATTTGAATATTTAGCAATATTGTTACAGTGGCTTGTCGTTTTATAGTTATTTCTAACAGTCGGTTGTTTTTTCTTCTGTTTGATTGCTTTCAGGTGCGGTATTTATTGTTTGTTTAGTTATTACATGCAGGTTAGCTTCCTAATTCTGTCCCTTCATTTAGAGCAAAGTCTTTATCGGTCTGGTTTTGTAAAAGCAGAACAGAAATGAAGGATTCAACTATTTAAAATCAGCAAAAGGATTTTTAACTTGGGGGGGGGGGGGGGGGGGTTAGTCATGGTTAACCTTTGGAGAGTTCAAATTATAAATTTTCTTCATTTTGCTTTAACTACATTAATTTCTTGACATCTTCCAACCAAATGTAGTTTGTGGACCTCAGCGATCATAATGCTGGTGTTGGCAATGATTCTGGTTGATCTTATGGTAATATATTCTCTGTTGTCACCGTAATACTTCCTTTTTTCAGAACTGTTTTTAATATTGCTTTTTATTTGCATCTGTTATACCCTCTTACGAAGTTAAACTCTTCAGGGTGTGATGGCCATTGTCGGAATTCAACTCAATGCGGTCTCCGTTGTTAATCTTGTTATGTCTGTTGGCATTGCTGTTGAGTTCTGCGTGCATACAACACATGCCTTTTCGGTTCGTATCATCCAGCTTTCAGTTTACTCTTGGTTTATCATATTCTTCATCATTTTGCTGATATAATATTACAAGTCCTTCATGCAGGTAAGTAGCGGGAATAGAGATGAAAGAGTAAAGGAAGCTCTAGGTACTATGGGAGCTTCTGTCTTCAGGTACGTTTCCTTCTCTTATAAGCGCTATCCACCCCCATTCTGTTCCATCTTTTATGGGGCGATAAATGAAGAAAACAAATCCGTGTTTGAGCAATCTAATATTCATGCTTAATTATTTCAGTGGAATCACTTTGACAAAGCTAGTAGGGGTGGTGGTTCTTTGCTTCTCAAAGACTGAAGTTTTTGTGGTACCTATTCCTTGATTGACTTATCGATTATGGGAGCATCCATTTTCCTGTAACCCTTAATCCTTTACCCTCTCTTGTTTGGTATTGTAGGTCTATTACTTCCAGATGTACCTAGCGTTAGTCATTCTAGGTTCCGTACATGGGCTTATATTTTTGCCGGTAAGTCCGTTTTTTCGTCGGAAGTAAATGAAATAATGTAGAAGGGCTAGAACCCTGGAACTGGATAAGTTTAGTTGAACATTGACCAAATGTTCTTTCTATTCAGGTGGTGTTGAGCATGTTTGGTCCACCCTCGAGATGTATACAAGTTTCGAAGCAAGACGATCGTCCTTCGGTTTCATCGGAACCTTGATGCGATGATCTCCTTTTGTAAAGAGTTTAGAATTCGATTTCTGTTTGATATACAAACTGCATGTACAACCAGAGCAAAGGCTCCCTTCCCATCTCATCACATCACAACATGTATAAAGTAATATTTTGCAGCTGTTGTTGTTGTCAATATTTTAAGGTCGCTGATTCATCTAATCTAAAGACTTGAAACACTTGGGGGATAGAATGATAGTTGTTGCAGTCTTTGAGATTCGTATTTTAGTAGATGAATGGATGCCTATTATTTATTTATATATTAAATATTATTTATTTTATAAAATAACTTAAATTAATTTTAAGTGGTTTGAGATGAGATATATAATATTTGTAATAAAATATTATATATTATTATATTAGTTTAGTGATTAAGATTTAGTCTTCGAGTTAAAGTCTTTTCTAAATACATGTTTTAATAATTTTCTAATAAAATGACTGAGTGATATTTTTTTTAATTAAAAACTAACATTTAATACTAAATGTATACTATTTTAAATGAAGCAAGATTTTTAACATGAAACAGAAAAAAAAAAACCGTGAATTTTAATCATTAAAACCGAGTAAAGTTCTATTGGCATACCGTAAGATGTGAACTGAATCGCCAAACACAATAAAAAATTATTCGGTATATATGCTGTACAGTAAATTACATTAGTTTTTTATTCTGTTTTAAGGTATTTAAATCTTAGTTTTTAAAAATTAAAAATAAAGACTAGGGTAGTTTTTATGCAACAAGAAAAAAATTATTCTACACAATATATCCATTCATATATTTTAGGGTTCAAATCGTTTGTTTCTCTCTATGCCTCTATTTATATTCCCACTTCAAATTAGAGGTTTAGGGTTTTAAGTTAAGAGTTTTAGTTAGGGTTTAGGGAGTTAGGGGTATGATGTATTTTTTAGGGTGTAAGGTTTAGGATATAGAAAATAAGAGTTTAGGATTTAAAATTCAATTTTTTAAAAGAATTCAAAGGATGCACAGAAAAGACCATTTATGCTCCCACTTCAAATTAGAAGGTTTAGGGTTCTAGGTTAGGGGTTTTGGTTAGGGTTTAAGGAATTAGGGGTTTTGGTTAGGGTTTAAGGAATTAGGGGTATGATGTATTTTTTAGGGTGTAGGATTTAGGATATAGAAAATAAGAGTTTAGGGTTTAAAATTCAATTTTTTAAAAGTATTCGAAGGAGGTATGAAAGGAGAAAAAAAAAAGAGACAAAAGATTTTTGTTCTATATTTTATAGGTATAAAAAAATCAAAATTGTTTGAAAAAAATATCCTCTTTAGTCTTTATTACCATGACTAGAATTCTTTTTTGACATGGCAGCTTCTGCTGCTCTGGTCATGACTGAAATATACAGCAAATCTCATTCTGAGAAAGAAGGGAACAGAAAAAAAAAAGAAGCATATAGGTTGCTTCAAGGTGACTTTCATGGTATTAAGGATGAAACTGTTAAACTAAAAAATACCTTGGGCTGTGCATATCGGCTTCACTTCTTCCCATTGTCCTTTTTTAATGAACTCCTCCAGCATTTCCGAAAGCGTTGCCGTCACCGAGGAGCATTAAGGTCTCTGTTCTCGGAAACATCGAAGTAATGGTATGGATACAGGCGAGACGAGCCAACTCTGAGTCAAAGAGAGAATGCATTTGTATAGTACTAGGTGGTGATAGTACCAGTCTAGATCTTCATTAAGGACCAGCACCCGAAAGCTGATCCAAATGATAATGTGAAACTTGCAAGGAGAGTTTAATTGTGTTGCCCTGCAATGATCCGCATACATCGATGCACTCTACCAAGTCGTTGTCACATGTTAATAACACCCACTCGGAATCGTCATCCATGTACTTCAGATCAAATCTAGTTATATCGTCTATGTTAAACCGTCTCGTAATTTCATGCAATAAATCTTTAAACCGCCATTTGCTCGGCATGCGGAACCGAATCTTCTCGTCTCCAAATGTGACTTTTACCCTTTGAGCTTCTAAATCTCGAGCAACTTGGCTGGCAGTCTTTGATATGGGTTGAAGACAGTCATGGTTAACTTGTTCCTTAAGAAACACAAGGCTCTGGGATCTTGGGAACAGCTTTGGTTCTTCTTGCTTTAAGGCATGCAAGTCTGCATCACTTTTCACCCTTTTCAGCTCATCATTCCCGGAACTATCTCCTATTATAAGCTCTTCATTACCGGACATGTTAAGTTTTGAAGGCTGATGTGTTCCAGTCGAAAAGCATTGACTCGAACTCGAACTCTGACTACATGAGGAAGGTGAATTTGAAGTAGCAACTTGGGACAGGAAATTACCACCCTCAGGCTGTATGTTTATTTCCTCTGGCTTATCATTCAGAGGAGAGGTCGATAATGCACCGTTTCCTAACAATTTTGGAGATGCCAACTCAGGAAAATTTGCATAGAAGTTACTAATATGAAAAGCACCGGAGGCGCCTTGTACCGAGTCGATGACATGTTGGAGTTTCTGTAAGGAGTGCCCAACTTTCTTGATTTTTCGAGATGGCCAGCGTTTTATTCCGTGTTGCCTGCAGATTCTTTTCAAGGTTGTAGGACACACTGAAATTTGAAGGGAAACAGGGAAAATTAGAGAACAATATACAGTTATCTTCATTAGGATACTGTGCTATAAAGAAAAAGGGTACTTTCTGAAATACATTCGGCCAATGAATCGAATAAACTTTAGCTTTACGGAATAAAACCTACCACCAAGGCTTTTTGCTGCATCTTTAAGGCTTCCAGCAAAATATTGGCGGAGAACTTGTAAAGTGATTGCTTTTTCTGCCTTGCTACGTCTCTTCTCTTCTGTTTTCCCCGTAGCCACACTCAGAAAGCTAATCTCATTAAAAGCGGAATCTCGGTATTCGACACTTTCTCTTAGGCTAATATGTTCTTGATGCGGCTTCACATCAGATAAATTTTCACCCAACATCACCCTTGGCTTTTCTTTCTTAAGTACCAAGGCAGTGTCACAACTCTGCTGGACCTTTGTGAGGCAAGACGGACTTTCTTGAGAAAACTTCTGCGAACGATAAGTGTACTGCTCTTTCGATAACTCTTCTATAATGGGCATGCCATCCGAAGGGGCTACAACTTCACTAACTGATAAATTAGTTTCTTCTTCTAGCTCCTTATCTGTTACGACCCGTAAGCTACAGCATACTTGTTGTATAATGATGGATAGTGAATTAAGCATCTTCCTTTGTCCTTCGGGATCTCTGCAGTGCGCTGGTAAGAAGAACTCCAAGACAAAGTCTGTTTTACCGGTGTGAATGCATCTGAAACGCATCGCCACAGCAGCATGCAACTTAAACATCATTGCATGGTGAGCAAGAGGATATTCTGTCTTCTTAAAGGAAGTTATGTCGGGCCAGAAGCATGGCTGGTTAGTAACAAATGCTCTCCCGACGACACCCTGACCTTTTAACAAGTGATGTTCAGAGCAAGCCTCGTGAAAACCCTGGATATTAGGATCAGCAACACAGCAAGCATCATCCACCGTAGACACGCAATGAACATAATTCTCAGTCGAATGTCGGCAACCCTCTTTACCTTGCTGGATGCAAGAAACCCAAACCTGAGCTAGGGGTAATCTATATGTCTCACAAGCACACCTTAAAAGCTCTTTGATCTCGGGTAAAGCAGCTTGGTAGCTATTATTGTAAGCCTGATAAAACGTAAGATTAATCCATAAAAGCAAGAACAAGTTTCGAACACTCCAATTAAACTTATTCCGTAACTGTGACAACTTACCTTTATGTTTCGAGTGCTGGAAGCTATGGAACTCCTAAGGTTGACGGCCTGCATGCAAAGATAAACAAGATAAGGAGCATTTTCAGGACTTTCTTTCGAACAATTTACGGAAATTTTGAATGAAGAATAATGAAAAAAATAACAGAAACACAGAAGTTTTCATTTCTTTCTTTTGTATAGATGGGAAGTGCATTTGCGAGGGAATCTAAGTTCTAACAGCATCCGATACAACACCGTGACATGGATAATATTACTTGTGTGATAAACGAAGATGCGATAAACAGTTTAATACGAGACAAGCACTGAAAACTCGACAAATTTTCGAGCAGAAGAAAGAGTCCGTTTAAGAATTGCAGTAATTATTCACCATCAATTCAACAAAGCTAAATTCATATTCATTAACAATTTTCCGGTATTAACATAAAAGTTGTTGAACAATTACTAAGTACAAAACAAAACATATATAAAAGGTAAAGGGAAAAGGACCTCTAATGCTTTGCACACACTTTCAAGTTCAGGCCCAATCTTGATTTTCTCAGTCGTCATCACAACTTCAATAACGCCCAAGCAAGTTCCACTACCTTGTTCGAAAACAGGAAGGGCAAATGTTCCACGAACGTCATGTTGTTGAGCATCATCCACTCTTGGATATTCGTCGCTTTTAAAGAATCGAACATCAGGAGTCCACTCAGGAACCTTACTCAAGAAAACTCGACCAGGCAATCCTGCCATGTCCTTGGAATCCTCATCCGCTGGAAAATGATATTTGGCAGAGATGTTCCTATAACTTGCAAGCTTTTGGCTGTTCGGACCAAGCGAAAAGGGCTGCTCACTAGTAGTTAGAAAGCGTCTACCTCCTCTATTTACAGGCAACCATAGTTGTACAAGGACATCGTTTTCTTTCGCAGAAGCTTTAATATATCCAACTGCTTGAATTAACCTCTGCATAACAGAGGTGGCCGGACCAGGATTAGTTCTCGGTCCAATCCACAATCTTCGGCTCGACTCGAAACCGTCAGTTATACAATCACCATGCAGACTGTGACTCTGGCTAAACTGAGGACTGACCAAACTTTCACCTTGAGCATCATTCATATGTGAATTTCCTGGCAACAATGATATTTGATTCTCTCCTTGGTTATGTATTTGAGAGAGGCCATCACCTGAATCGCCACCATTAGACTCCGAAGTCGGCCATGTAAATGAAGGATCAAAGAAATGATTCGAAAAGGATAAACTAGGATTAACAAAATCAGATCCAGGAGTTGTCTCCAACCAACATCCTTCTAACAACAATTCATCCATGTAGTCGAAGTCCATTGCCAAATCCGGCAGTCCGCCCAGCATGGACACCGGCGAGAAAATGACATCCTCCATTGCACAAAGACACCCCTGGGATGGCCTAATGTTCAATTATAAACTCGACAATGTGATCAATTCCAAGTCTTCACCAGATAATCTGTTGATACATAGATTCACCAAATATGTGACAGATTAAAAACTTGGATGAATACCAACTTGGGGAAAAGATAATAAGAACAAAGAAATTTCCTGAAACTTGAAACAGCAAAAGATTATGACAAAGGATAAGGAATAATCAATGTGGTCAACTCAAAAAACACAAGTCAGCAGCCAAAAAAAAGTAAGACTGAGAATCAACCAAAAGGATAAATCATAAATCCCAATTTGAGGAGCATCGTATTTCATGACACAACTTCAGAAAAAAGAGAGCAAAAGAACCCACTTTTTCCACATATTATTCCCAGCTGGTCAGCTGATATATCCTCAGAACTTTTGATTCAATCTTATGGGCTAATACCCAGAACATTAACCATTAAAAGCAAGGGACTTGCATATTTTTCTTAAAATAAAAGCAAAAAAGCAACTTACGATGTTGTGTAGGTACTATGGGAGATTCTTGAAGATACCGCAAATCTCAAACGGATACTCACACCACCATACCAAACAAATGTTTGTATTTATTTATTTGCCTTGAAAGTTGAAACAGTAGCTCAAAATGGAAGACCTGTCTGAAGAAGCTGGAACAAGAAACGTGGAGCAGCAAACAAAGGGTAGAAGAAAGATCTCATAAACAGGCTATCTTCGTTCAAAACTCCCCAGGATAAGAGCTGTAGGAAAAGAAAAAAAAAAGGAACTTTAAGAGTGGAATGATTCTGGGTTTATTGAGAGAGAAGAATTCAGGATTCTGCCATTGACTGAACAAAATTCTGTCCTTTGGAGCTTGAGATTCTTAATTAAAGTCAACTTTTTTGAAGCCCACCGTGAAGAAGAACAGCACCACCAACAACAACAATTAATGACTAATCTGCTTTGCTGATGTTATCATACTTTGATTAATTAAATGACTAATTGAATCAAATTTGTTTTTCTTTTTCCTTGAAGTAGTAAAAAATTGAAAAAAAAAATTGGTTTCTTTCTGAGTGTGTACTGTGTACCACACTACCACCTGAGAGAGAAAGTCGTTTTAGATGCTCTCATCGTCACCAGCTTCCCTCTCTGCATTAATTTATTTTCAGAAACATAAACAATTCTCTTTCTCTTTCTTTTTCTTTTTCATTTTCATTTTCATTTTCATTTTATTTATTTTATATGTATATAATATTGAGAAAACAACTGGTGCAGGATGGGTGGCTGAGGCTACTCCAACCCTGTGAGTCAGACTCGGAGGAGTTAAAAATACCAGTTTTAACAGTGTTCATCTTTCACTTAAAAAAGTGTGAAGAAATGTCTTTTTAATGGTTTTGTATATTTTTATTTTGAATTAACTAATAATAATTATAATAATATCTGTTTTAAAATATACTCTCGATCATTAGATATTTATGGTTTAATCACTCGGTAGTATTATTAGTGTTCGAACTCATGATCTTTAAAAACAATAACCGTTCTTTAAACCACTTGAACTAAAATGCTCGTATTATTTTACCCAAATCTTATCTACCTTTCTTAGGGGTGCATTCGATTTGGTTTTATTTTAATTCAGTAAGCTATTTTAGTAACCACCGGTTTTCGGTTCGGTTAACTTCGGTTTTCGGTTTTTCCACGTTAACGTTAGTTTTTAAAAAATTGTATTTGTGTTGATAAAATAACCTTATTTTATGACTTTTAAACATTAAAAGATAAATATTTTAAGATGTTTTTTTATAAATATTTATTAAAAATTTATTTTTAAGTAAAAAAAAACATTTATAATATTTTAAGTATAAAATATATATTTTTACTTTATAAAATAATTAAAAATTAATTAAAAAATTAAATTTGATTTAATTCGGTTAATTGTATTTAACTACGGTTCATAAATTTATAAACTATAATATCTCGGTTGAATTTAATTTTCGATTTTATGGTTAACCATGCTAAGCCCTTTTCTTCATTTTCATTACATTATTATATAGGTATTAGGAATCGGAGTTATGGCATCCACACGCACAAACTGGTGAAGGCGGGGATAGGATTAGGACCCTTTCCCATCGACTTCACAAACACCAAATGTCATTATCTTAAAACTTTTTTTTTTCTTCTTTTCATTTTCATGAAAGTTGCAAAAAAAAAATATTAAATAATCATATTTATTATATCATTTATAATTTTATTTTTAAAGTGAATTTATCTTTTTTTTATACATCATTAAAAAATAAATAAATATTTAAAAATTATGTTAAAATAAATAAATTTGATTTCTACTTATACTAAGCATTAAAAAATTAAATCTTATATTCTCAACTTAATTTTTTTAAAACCTAAACTTTGTATTTTAAAAATTAAATTTACACCTTAAACCTTAAAAATAACTCAAACTTTAATATAAACTCCATTCAATAATCATTATTCGAGTATGAGATTTCTTTTTGTGTTTTTCAACTACAGAATTTTGTGAAATGATCCTTCCATTTTAAAAAAATGTAACAAATAGATATGATAACTTTAAGAATTTGACGATTAATAATGTGATAATTACTAAATATTGACAAAATAATAAATCTATTTTTATACTTCGATTAATATAGTCATAATTAAATTTTTTTAATAAATATAATTATCTTTATTTATTTATTTTATTAAATTAATCATTTTTATTTAACCTTTCGCCTAATATTATCTCTTATCTCGACGATCCTCTATTTAATTTTTGTTTTACCCTATTACCTTTATGATATCAGACATTGAAACGTATTAGTGAGACACAAAACTGAACATTAAAATATAAAAATAATCGATTTTAAATTTTATACCGTAAATTAAAATTATAAATCTAGAAATAAACACTTTTATATAAATTAAAATTTATCTAATATTCACAATTCATTAAATATTCATACAATTTAATTCAATAAAAACACTCCTGGTCTTACACTTTACCTCATCACTAAGATATTTATTTTTGGTATTAAAATATTTTTTTTTGAATCTAATGCACGCAATCTTTAATTAGGTTATGACTTGGGAATTAAGAAAGGTTTTATATCAAAAGAGAGTGTTCTAGTCTGATTTGGAACGTAGTGCTGCCCTTGTGACTGCGGGGCTGCTTGGTTTAGAAAAAGGAATATGATGCTAATCCTTTATTTTATTAATTGATTAAAAGATTAACATTAATTTTGAGATATGCTAATTACTTTATAAATAACAATATTTATTTTATTATATCTCATATAAATAAAAAAAATATAATTTTTATTTAATTGAAAATTGTTAATGACGTTTGGAGTACTCTTTTCCTCTTTAATAGGAAGGTTTTTTTTAATAAGATTTACATACCCTTCAAAAAAAAATTAAAATTATTAACATTAATCTGGATGCTAACCTCAGCTAATGCCATCCTTATCCCTTAGCCTACCATGTTGTTGGAGTTTTCAATGCTATTTTTTATATGCTAAGTAGTGACGTTTTTTTATTAGTATAATATATTTTTAATTATTGAACGAGTTTGTGCCAAAATAAAATTATTTATTGGATTTATTCAAAAATATATATATATATATTGGAATAATATTTATGTAAAGATGCATTGGTATTGTTGTCCATATAAAACACTCAAAATTTATATTATCTATGAGCCGAAATGAATTCAGGAACAAAATGGCTAAAATGGTTAATGAGTTAAGCGGTTCTGAGTTGCTCGAATCTGATTTGATCAAAATTCAATAAATATTTATTTCGGATTAGTTTGACACGAATTCGACTCGATACCTCAACGAGTTGAATCAAGCAAAATCTAGTTCGATTAATTAATTTTTTAAAATATTTTTTAATAATTATTTTAAAATAATTTTATTTAAAAATTAACTTTACATAATAATTATTAATATATGAATTGTTACTTTAATTTTAATATGCTAATTTATTATATTTATGAAATGTTACTTTTAAATTTAAGCTTTAAAAATATATTGTACATTCTTTTTGGTATTTTTGATTAAATTTATTAATTTAAATTAATATTAATTTAAAATGAATTTAACGAGTAACAAGTTAAATTTAACGAATAACAAGTCGAGTTCAACAATAAAATATTTTAACGAGCACAAATCGAACACAAATTTAACGAACTTAATGAACAACAAATTGAGTTGAACAACAAAACTTTTTAACGAACACAAATCGAACAATACCTATCTATCTCATGATCAACTCGCTCAATAAACACCCCTATTCACTACCCATCTTAACTGACAAACCATTCTCGGTTAGCTACAATTTAAAGGTTCACTACCCACACGGATCTTGTCTAGGATTTTTCCCTTTTATTTTATAAAAAAAAGGAGACCCGAAAACCTCGATGTTCAGTAAATATAAAAAATATGGACCACATTAGTGGTTGTCTGGTCGCAGTTTCAGATTTCCTGATCCTCTGCAGCAGTGGTGCAAATAAAGACTAGTACACATATAAAGCTGGATTTATTAATTTAATCAATGACCTGAAGCTTAAAACTTACAGTACGGGAAACTTTTATTAAATACGGCATGCAGATCTAAAGGATCCACAATAAGTTTTATGCTTTTCCCAACAGCCATTACAAGTTTTCAGCAACTCACAAGGATACATGTTTAAATGTTTGGTCTCACATTGAGGCGAGATGCTAACTTCTGACCCAGGGATTTATCAGCCTGTAACATAATGGAATGCCAGTCATGGATCAGTAAGTTATTTCCAAACAATTAGACCAGTACTGCTATTGCTTGAATGGATACATGTAATCTGAGAAGCATCGACTGGAAAGAGTGTTTTACCTGAGACCAGTATGAGATCCATATGTTGCGGATTTCATGAGTTACGCGGGGATCAGACAAGGTGTCAACCCAGCGGCGGATGAACCGTTCTTGCCTGGTTGCAGCAAGGCAAAGCAGAAAGAATGGAAGAAGTTGAGATCAGAAGTTGTTTGTGTATTTATTTTTAGTTTATAAATAGGAGAGATCTCGAATATACCTGTCTGGTGCCCAGGAGCGGTATCTCTCTCCAGGCTGTTTGAAGTTGTTTTCCTTCGCAATGATGCACTGTGACAACAAAGACTTGGTGAGTGCATTATCTCACAAACAAAAGATATGACAATCATGTTTGGATGTTTGCTTCTTTGAAGGTGGAAAATTAATAAATAATATCAAAGCATTTTTCATATCAAAATTTAACAGTCAAAATCAAGGCAATGGTTATGTTGAATGGGACTGCACAAAACCAAACTTGAATTACAGGCCAACACACTTGAACAAACATGAACTGCATTGTTAAACTTGGTTGAAATTACAAACATTATTTTGAAAAAATAAGACACAAGAAAGTACAGAAATTGACCTTCTCTCGCCTTCCAGTGAGAACAGAAGGAGGGACAGGGAACTTCTCAGCATGACGAACAGGATCGTACCTTGAAGGGAAGTAATTTATCTGAGAAAAACAGCCCCACAGCCGATCAGAACTATGGCATGACTTATAGCGTGCATTAAGATTTATGCTGCTGTTTAAAATTATATATATATATAATTCAACACATTTAGACATAGCAGTTCATTATTGTGCTAGGAGAAATTAATGGAAAAGAACATAGTACCTCTTCATCCCTGTGCATGAAATTCATAAAGCCTTCATGGTGATTGTTGTGATGAAGACACTTGGGAGCATTGGCTGGGAGCTGCAGATAGTTTGGTCCAAGCCTGTGCCTCTGGGTGTCAGCGTAGGAGAAGATGCGAGTTTGGAGCAACTTATCATCTGAGTAGTAAATTCCAGGAACCACAATGGCAGGGCAAAATGCAAGCTGTTCATTTTCAGCAAAGAAGTTGTCAATGTTCTTGTTCAAAACCAAGCGACCAACAGGCTGTAGGGGTAAGATGTCCTCAGGCCAGGTCTTGGTCACATCAAGAGGGTCAAAGTCAAATCTGTCTTCATGGTCAGGATCTATTGTCTGGATGAACAGCTTCCACTCCGGATAGTTGCCAGCAGCAATTGAGTCATAGAGATCCTGTGTGGCATGACTGTGATTAGCACCTCCAACCTTGATTGCCTCTTCTTCCAGCAAGCATTTGACCCCACAAGTTGGCTTCCAGTGGAATTTCACATAGTGTGCTTTCCCAGCCTTGTTAATCAGACTGTATGTGTTTACACCAGAACCTTCCATGTGTCTGTAATCTTGCGGAACGCCCAGGTCATCAAAGAGGAAAGTAAACATATGCAAACTTTCAGGATGGTGTGAGAAAAAATCAACAATCCTCCAGTTCTCCTGAATGTGAGACTTAGGGTTGGGCTTAAGAGCATGGACCATATCAGGGAATTTCATTCCATCACGAATGAAGAAGACTGGGAAATTGTTTCCCACAAGATCAAAATTACCCTGAAACAAAGCAAATAAATAATATTTGAAAAACGTAACACATAATAAACTCAGGAACTCTCCCCCCCACACACGTACATATCTACAAAGCATGTTTTATCTAGTGACCAAAGTTAGAAGCCCTCTAAACTTCCTTTTCCTTTACAAATTACAATGCACCAAACAAGATTAGTGACAAAAAGGAGGTAGCAGGTGAACTCTTACCTCCCGGGTGTAAAATTTCACTGCAAAACCACGCGGATCCCTCAGGGTTTCAGGGCTTCCACGCTCATGAATGACAGTTGAGAAACGTACAATAACAGGGGTTTGAACTCCAGGTGCTCGCAGAAAATCTGCACAGGTAAGGTGAGAAATGTCATGTGTGACCTCAAAGAAACCCTTTGCACTGGCTCCCCTAGCGTGTACAACACGTTCTGGAATACGCTCCCTGTCGAAGTTGGCAAGCTTTTCCACAAGATGATAGTCCTCAAGGAGGATCGGACCTGTCCAATAGAACAGTGAGATCCAATTTGTCAACATGTGTTAAAAAGACAAAACATTCTTCAAAAAAGTTTCAGTTTCAACGTGGTCTTAAAGTTATACAATTGCAAACCCCAGGTCCCCCAACCACCACCACCAAAATTAAAAAAAAAACACACGAAGGATTATTATTATTATTGTAACTATATGATCAAATACTAGGGGTGGGCAAAAACCCAATTACCCAGTTTCGGTTCCAGATCCGGTAAAGCCCGATGGATTTTTATCTGGTATTGGTTCCGGTGGGATCGAGACTGGATTCAAAATTTAGGTTCCGGTTATAAACGGGACCGATACTGGATCTTAATTTTTTGAACCCGGTACTCGATGGGTACCCAATAGGACCGAGACTAATACCAAATATCCGATATTTGTTTTATTTTATTTATTTTTCTTATCAAACTTTCTCTTTTATGTATGGATATTATGAGTATAGTTAGTTTTAAAACTTTAATTTTAAAGTCTACAATATTAGAATTGATACCCACAAGTAACGAGACCGATTCTTAAAATTTAAGATCTGATGTGACCGGGACAGAGACTAGTTTCAATTTTTAAGAACCCGTGTTACCAAAACCGGGACCAATTCTATTCAAATTAGTCTGTTCTTGCCCACCCCTATCAAATACCAACAACATAAGCACACCAAAACCACAAGATGCTAAATATCACAATTTAACCCCCAAAAGATCGTGAGTAATAAACTGACAGTGCGTATCTCATGAATTTCATCTTCTCTACAAGGGGGGTAAAAGATCCTATACCTCTGGGTCCAACAGTGAGTGATGAATTGTTATTCCAAACCGGAGCGCCAGAATTGGTTGTCCAGAATGGAGAGTTAAAAGCACTTGAAGGACGGTGCTGCATCATCCAATTTAGAATACCAAAAGGAGAGAAAAAAGAAGGATCATTCACAAAGTACATATAATTTCTTAGAAAAACAAAATACTGCGAAAGATGCAAAAAGAACAACAACTAGATTAATTAGAATGGGGAAAATCAACACAATCCTATTCGAGGATCAAAGATGGAACACAATACATCCTATTCGATTTGATTTAAAAAAAAAATCAATACAATCAGAAACAACAAAAGGAGAAATTGATTAATAATCATAATAGAATGCGGGGAAAGAGAGGGTACCTTGTAGGGATCCATGGCTGAGAGGAGGAAGAGAAAGGCAGAGACGAAAGGAGGGTGGCGTGTTAGAAAACATGGCTGGAATGAGACATTATTTATAGGGGAACGTGGCTCGCGTTTCTAGTATTTTCTCTGCCTCGTTTTATCTAAACATACAGTGATTAATTGATTATTTCATTTCCATCTCGAATCGCGATATTTACAATATCTCACCTTAAATTTTTTTATATCCAATTTTGTTATTTTTACTATATAGATCGAAAATTTTTAGATAAAATAGAGAAAATATAAAATAATTATTTATATAATTACATAAAACTTTACTTAAATGATAATTATTTATAAAATAAAGTTACATAAATTTATATTTAAGTCAAAATCTATATAAATTATTATTTAATTTTATATAAATTATTAAAATATAAATCATATTTAACTGCATCTTAAGATACCGTACCTTAACGTATTTTGATAGTTAATTTGTATAATTTAAATTTGAATTTTATTTTATTAATATTATTGTTAATAGTTTCAATAAAATCTCAAATAAAAAAGAGATTTAGTAGACATTTTTTTACCTTTTTAGTATTATTTCTATGTTTTAATATTATAAAAATTAATAATATATGAGAAAGTGGTTCCTTTACATTTTTTGTTAATATATGTAAAAAATGTTCGTTTCATTAACCTTTGTTAATAGTTAAGATTTTGCTGCCTTTCGCATGCGAGAAAATGGTTCTTTTAAATAAAATAATAATATACGAGAAGAGAAGGGCAGCAATTTATGGTTCCTTATCCAGCGATTTGGATTTTTCTACACCCAATTCGTAACAACAATGCAGGAGGCCACTTGGACCACTCTTATTACGACACGTATCTATTATACTCCTTGAAACGTGTGCTCTCTATCTTTAAGAGGTAGAGATTATATCAAGTAACCAGCTGGCCACATTATCCGTATTTTTTAATTAATAAAAATCATTTATCATTAATTATTTATGTTATTAATTAAATTTTTAAAAAATATATTTTTTAAATGACATAAAAAAATGAGTAGATTTATTGATTGAAAAAATAATTTGAAAGATAATGTGAAGTGGATGGCTATGATTAGATGAGATCATGATTAATGTAATAAGTCAAACTTATGATATAATTTCTATTATGAGAAGAGGTTATATCATAGGTCTGGCTCACCATGTAATCCGTAGTCCCTAACCAATAAAAAATACTCATTCCTCCATTAATTATCTATGCTATTAATTTAACTTCCAGAAAATATATATTTTAAATGTTATGAAAAAAATGAGTGAAGATTCACTGATTAGAAAAAAATGATTTGGAAAATAGTAGTGAAGTGGGTGATTATGATTGGATGAGATCATAGATTACGTAGTAAGCCAGGATGAGAGATTATATCATGAACCATTTTTACCACGTTATTCGTGATCTATGCAATTAGATCCGTTCATTTTTAAGTAACTATCTAATAACTACGCACTCATTAATTATATATAAAAAAAGGTGATGATTCACGTTAAAAGAATATGAGATAGATGAATCTGGTTGGTTGACATCACAGATAAAAAAATGTTCATGATATAATTTCTCCTATCTTAACAATTATAACTTGGGTAAAGTTCACCGAAGGTCCTTCTGTTTAGTATGTATTTTGTTTTGGTCACCTAATTTAAAAAATATTTTTGTTATTTATATTTTTAACTGATATCGTTTTGGTTACTCAATCATTATTCTCGTTAATACAATGATGTGTCACATTAATAATTTTTTTCACTATCTTCACAAAAAACTATTTTTTAAAATTATCTAACCCAAATCCTATTTTTTCTTTTATAATTAAAATTTCATTCGATTTACTTATTTATTTTGAAAATTTAGGAAATTGAATACATATTTTTAAAAAATGATCTTTCTTAAATCTAAAAATTTTAGGGTCTTGAGAAGTTATAGCTAGGGGTGGGCAAAATACCCGGTCCCGGTCTCGGACCCAATAAGATTCGATGGATTTTTATCCGGTCATAACCGGGATTGGGATTGGATCTTGATTTTTTGGACCTGGTATGACCAGAACTGGTTCCAATTTTTAGGAACCGATTGTTACCGTGACCGGGACCAATACTATTCAAATTGGCCGGATACTCGGTCCTGTCCACCCCTAATATCAGCCATGATTCCATCCAATTATAATTATCCTTTCACCACTATTTTTTATGTATTTTTTTAACCAATAAATCTTCACACATTTTGTCCATGTATTTTAAACATTTCATTTTATGAAAATTAAATTAATAAATGAATATTTAATACTAAAATAATAAATTTTATTGATTAAAAATTACGAATAATATGACAAACCGAACCTATAATATAATCTCTCGTCTTCTTCATAGCGGGAATATATTGGAATTATTTTTTCAGGTTTTAAGGAGATATAGTATGAACGCTGCAATATTGGGGAATATTCTGATAAGGTTGCACTAGTTGTTCGGTTCGAGTTAGCCACACGACTGTCTATTCGGACCCCACATTCATTCAAAAAAACACGACATAAATATCAACGGGGAAATTAAAATTGGAAACACACGAGATTTTGTGTTGATGTAACAGATTTTTTAGGGTGATTTTTTTATAATTATTAATATTTAAATTATTTATTAATTAATTTAAATTAAATATTATAAAATTTTATTTTAAAGTTATATTTTTAATTTAATTTACTTTATTTATAATATTAAAATTTAGATTTATAGTATTTTTATAAATTTTAATATTTTATTATATTAGACTGTGATTGGTTTTAATTTTCTTGATATCACGTGTAACTAAAAGGATCACATTTATTTATTTTTACTTTTTTATTTTGGTGTTATAGGATAGAAAATTTATTGATATTTGTTTTAGATTTGTGAATAGAGTTTATTAACCAGAGAAGTCTAGAAAGTTTTGGACGTAGGTTTGCTTATTGTATTTTCTTTTGATTTAAGGTATATTTAATTTTACTAACTCAGTATTGTATTTTTCATATTAAATAAAAAAGATATTTTATTTTTAATTCAAATATTATAATTTAAATTTATATAAAATAAAATATATATTTTTATCACTCGATCAATTAATAAATTTTTAACTTGCATTGTATTTTTCTAAGATATATTTATATATTATCAAAATATTAAAAATATGTATAAATAAGTATTACTTGTAATACCTTAATATTATTAAGAAAGGTTAAACTTTATCAGAGGATTTTTTTTATTTTTTTTTTTAGTCATTAATTTAAAATTTTTTATTTTTTTATTTTAGTCATTAATTTAAAAAAATATTCAAATCACTTACGTTATCATTTTATTTATTTTAATCATTAGACAATTACCACCGTTAATCATTAGACTTAATATTATGTTATCATTACATTATAAAGTAATTTTAACATTTCTCACTTGGTTCGTATTGCCGACAAACGTGGTTTTAAATGCGACTTTGAACCAGTTTCAGCTGCTGTCGTTCTTCATGGTCGAGCTTTGCCTGGTAGAATATGAAATGCTTAAATTTTCACCTTTATTACCTGCTGCTGCTGGAGCAACACTAGTGAGTAGTATAAACTACTCGGAAGAGCAACCTATATAAAATTCTTTTTGCTCTTATATTCTTCTGAAATTACCATGAAACCTTTGTTCTTCTAAAGTTAAAAGTCTACTCTTGTTATTTCATGTTTTGTTGGTGTAGGGATTGCTCAAGAATGATGGTTACTTTCCATCAGAAGGTAGGGACAGGGCAACTATTTGCTCGATTGATCAAATCCGACCGCCAAGTAGGACCTGGCAGGGAAGGGATGCAATTGAGCAACACTGTAGTTTGCCCCCCTGAGTTTAAGAACATGATACTTGTAATAACCCATTTTTATTAATAAAAACCAATATTATAACCCAAATTCAACCCATTATTTTACAATATTAAACCCAAAAATTCATTACAAATAACCCAAATACTAGCCCATAACTGGTTAGCCCAACACCAAATATTACAACCCATGACCCAAAAATAACCCTAATCTAATTACCCTAACTAAACCCTAACCCCTCCAACCAAACCGGCCGCCGACCCTCCAGCTTCTGCCCGCCAGCTGTCCACGCGTGGCCACCATGCGCGGCTATTCGAATAGCGCGTGGTGGTCACGCGCTCCTCCGATTCGCCGAGAAGGCCGGCCACCACGTGAAGGAGCAGCCACCACCCTGATGTCTATTCGAACCTACAAAAAAGAGGATAAAAATTATTAATCCTATTTTGCAGATCTAATATAGGATAAAAATCCTATTTCTAGTTTTTGATATGTTGTAAAAAAGGGGTATAAAAACCCCATGCATGCTTGTGTAATCCGTTTTAGAAACCGGAGTTAAAAAAAAAAACAAGGCAATCAAAAAAAAGAAACTTTCGAGCAAAAATCAGTCCAATATTCGAAACACAAAAGATAGAGTAGAGAAGAACCAAATCGGAAGCCAAAAAGAGTTGAAAAAAAGGTAAAAATATATATATATTCAAATACTTAGCTTTAGATCTACGTCGATACGCTTGTTTTTCTGAGAAACCGAGGCTAGATTCTTGCTCCCCGTATCGAGAAGAAGCAGAAAGTACCTTCCTTTTCCTTCTTCGGTCACCGGCTCGGCGGTCGGCACGGCGGTCGGCGGCCATGGACGGCGGTCTTTCTTTGTCGGAACTCCATTGATGTGGAGAGCTTCTCAAGCTCTGTTTCCCTTCTCATATTGTGAGAAGAAACAAATGACAGATAGCCAAAACAAAAAGGAAGAAGAAGGTATTTAAGTGGTATTCAAAACGGCGCCGTTTTGGTGCCGGTATTCGTGGCCCAAAACGGCGTCGTTTTGAACTTGGGCACCCGAGTCCAAACCTGATCCAGACCCGGATCCGCATGTAACCCAGGAAAAGGGGAAAATTACACGCGTGGTCCTCGCATTTCCAGACTTTCCCTACTCCGGCCTCCCAGCCTGCACCGAGTTCCAATTTGGTCACTGTTTTTGTTTAATTAAGCATAATACTTTTAATTATTTCCAATTTCATCCTTATTATACATTATTTAACCCCTAAATGTTTATTTTTTGCAGATTTAGTCCCTGAAAAATCATGAATTTCTTATTTTAATATTTTATTATTATTATTATTATTAAATATTATTAATCGTTTTTTTGTACAGATTCGATACCGGATTATTATTTTCGATCGTATAAAATACTTTGTAACCGATAGGTGTCGATTTCGGGCGTTGTAGGGGTGCTCGCCCTTCCCTACGCGTAACAGACTCCCGGATCCAACTCTGATTCCGCAGACTTAATATTTGGTGTTCCAATCGCACCGTTAAAAACGATTGGTGGCGACTCCCCGGACGAATTCCGGTGATTACAGCTGACGACTCTGCTGGGGACCATATTTTTGCGAGTCGAGCCTCAACATCGGTTACATTTTATTTAACGATCGAAAATATAAATTCGGTTAATTTATTTTATTTTATTTTATTTATTTATTTATTTATAAAATATTTTACTAACATTTTTTAAATCTTTTTTTTTTCAGGTCCTTCATTTCATTAACCCCCAACCCGGGTTCCGTCCAAATTAAGTGGGAGCATGAAACCACTACTTCGTGAGGTTACGCCTCCGTGTAGGATGGTGAATTGCTTTCGGGATATTTTTCCCTTTGTCTTCGTGAGACCTACGTCTCCGCATAGACTTAGAGAAATGTATCCCCCTGAATCGTATTTATTATCCTTAGCAGGATAATAAATATCGTTCGGGTACCTTCTAGAACCACACTACATATAGTGAGCCCTAGAAGCCCACCTTTAGAGCCGTCATGCCGAACCTCTGCCCATTTAGAGAGTCACCCTATAAGTTTTTAGAAAAAAGAGCGGGGGGGTTATTTATTTATTTATTTTGGCCCTTTAATTTTCGCTATTTGTTTCTCGTTTATTATTTCTGTTATTTACTTATCATGCCATTATCCATGCAACATGCATCATGTTTATTTCGTTTATTCTTTATTGGATTCGATACTAACGACATTTATTTATCTTGTTTTGGTTTTTGTTTTCATGGAAATTTTTCTTAATAAAATAAAAAGGTGTTGATAACAAGGCAACTGTTAGAAAGGTTCAGCTATGGAGAACTGCTTTCTAAACAAGGTGGAAACCAACCTCCGCATTCGACGATGGTCAGAAGAAGCCCAATATCAGAAAGGGGACAGTATAATGGAAGGTGAAAGGACCGACCTCAGTGATTTTACACGCATTGCTTCAACACAAAATCAATTACAAGAATTGAAATATATATGGGATCAGTGGGATGATGATACTAAAAGTTTATTCTTCGCCAATTACGGGGACCTTCCATACCTACTTGACGTCAGCATCGATAAAGCATTATTCCGAGCCCTGGCCCAATTCTGGAATCCCTCATATAGCTGTTTTACGATGGGAGATGTTGATATCACACCGACGGTGGAGGAATATACCGCCCTAATCCAATGCCCCAGATTCCAGCCAGACAAGGTGTATTTTAAACCGTCTGACTCGCCTGTTTTCCAAAAAAGGTTATTAAAACTGACCGAGAAAAATGAGCAATGGGCGAGGTCCCGAATCAAGGAAAAATGGGAAACCAAATGCATTGCCTGGAGGGACATTAGGGATCTGATTCAGACAGAAACTAAATGTGAAAAGCAGGTAAAAATGTTTGCATTAGCCATCTACGGGTTAATCGTTTTTCCCAAGTCACTCGGATATATCGGTGACGCTGTTATGGAGTTATTTGATTACCTCGATAAAGGTATTACTCCGGTTCCTGCCATCCTCGCCGAAACTTTTCGGTCGCTTACTACCTGTAGAAGGAATGATGAGGGAAGATTTATTGGTTGCGCTCAACTATTGCTCGTATGGTTCCATAGTCACTTTTGGAAGCCAGAAAGGTCTTCATATAGGGCCTGCTTCGACAATTACTCACCGATAAGGGATTTGGCACATGCCCAAAGACCTGAGAATATTCCATACGACCAGTGGAAGACCATTTTACGCAATTTACGAGAGGGTGATATCGTATGGAAGGCTAGCTGGTTTTTTCCTAACGAGATCACGTACAGTTGTGAGGGCTATGACTGGGTCCCTTTACTGGGTATATGGGGGCAACAGGATACGCGCCACTGATGGTCTCTCGCCAGTATAGGTCGAGACAATTCATCCCGGCAACAAGAGGACTGGCTACCTGTGACTTCCCCTATAAGGGAAGGGATTACAAGAGAATTGTTGCCGCCATCGCGAAGGCATGAAAGCACCCTTTGAAAATGGAACCATTTGACGAGAAACCTAGAGTTACTCCAGAGTATCGTCGGTGGAGGAACCGGAGAATCAACGATGAAGTACCGATTCGAGACTCGGAAGTCAGTATACCGTTAGAGGAGCCACTCCGAGTAAATCCTTCCGACATGGAGATCGTCAGGCAGGACTTTGAGGGAAAATATATTAATATGGAGATGAGGTTATCAAGATTGGAAAATGAGAAAAACCAACTAGAATTCGGTATCCAGTCTCAAGAGCAGGAAGTGCAGAGGCTAAGGAAGGGCAAGAGTAGAGCGGAAGAAGACCTGAGTGACCTACAGGGAGGATATAAGAAGCTTCGGGAGGCATCAAAGTACGCAGACCTCAGAAGTTCGTTTGCAGACTGGAAGCTTGAAATCCGTGAAGAGAAAAGAAAGGCACGGTATTGGGAAAGCAAATTTAATGAAGTTCAGAGCCAACAGACACTCGATCAAGAAGAATTGGCTCGAGTTAGAAATGAAAATGCCGGCCTGAGAGGCCGGATCATCAATCTGGAAGAAAATCTGCAAAATTATCACCAGAGTTCGACAGCTCAGCTAGAAATAAGCCGAGAAGAAAATGAGAGTTTGAAAAGACAAATCAGAGAAATAGAGGCAACTATGCAGGCTTGCAGAGCCCAATTGAATTACATGGAAGAGTTACGTCAGTGGGATGAGCAGCAATGGAAAGCTCGGGT
The DNA here is from genome assembly GCA_035048815.1 of Abelmoschus esculentus. Taxonomy (NCBI): domain Eukaryota; kingdom Viridiplantae; phylum Streptophyta; class Magnoliopsida; order Malvales; family Malvaceae; genus Abelmoschus; species Abelmoschus esculentus. The sequence goes on from JAUCBN010000043.1 coordinate 2,067,850, forward strand.
TAACGAAACGCAAGAATTGGTCCAGAACAGAGACCGTACAATGTCAGAGGCCTTAGTGCAAATCCGGGAAGTAGCCGAGTATTTACAGTCATTAGCAGTCCAGGCTGAAGTTCTTAGCCTACAATTTGAAGCGGAATCGAACAAGGGCAGGAAGCTCGCATCACTCCTAAAGAAGATCAAGGTTTGGGGAATAAAGGCCAAACAATATATGTAAAGCGCGACCAGCCTTGTATATAGAAAGCCTTGTTCTAAAACGAGCTTCCTTTTCAAAGTTGTATTAAGATCAACACCTTTTTGTAAAATGTTTTGCAGTGTTAATATAACGTATCGGTTTGCATAAACATTCCATCATTTTTAGTTGTATTCACGCATTGTCACATTTATTTTTATTGTTATGACCCTAATATTCCAGGATACTATCGATGCAGTAATACTGGAACCTGATCAAATCCAACATCCACATTTTACCCGATTTAGATCCAAAAGGATGGAAGAAAGACTAGCCAAAATTGAACAAGCTTATGAGGAAATGAAGCGAGATATGGAAAGCAAATTGGATAAAGCACAACAGGATACGCGTACTCATATTTCTCAAACTCAGGATGAATTGCTCGACAAGATTGCGCAGTTGTTGGCAAGAAAAGGGCCAGAGAAAATGAAAGAAGTCGCTGTGGAACCAGGCGCAGTAGCTGAACACTCGGAGAGTCCTCTCCCCGCCAAAGGACAGACCAGTCAGACTGAAACTCATCTTCAAGGGAAGTTGGTAATCCATAATCCCAATGATTACACAGTACCCGATTTCAATGAGATAGAGAAAGCCAGAATCGAGTTACCAAAGGAACTCGAGGATCGATGCAAACAGTTGGAAGACAAATTTAAAGCAATGGAAAATGTCGACCCATTCCCTAGAATAGAGGCTAGGGAACTAAGCTTGGTACCTGATCTTGTGCTGCCCCCAAAATTCAAAATGCCGGATTTTGAGAAATACAACGGGACTACCTGCCCGGAGGCCCATTTAACTATGTACGTCAGACGCATGACCGGGTACATAGACAATGATTCTCTTCTAATACATTGCTTTCAAGACAGCCTAACAGGCTCAGCGGCAAGATGGTACAATCAGCTAAGCTGCTCCAGAATTAGTTCCTGGAAAGACTTGGCTCAGGCCTTCGTGCGTCAATATAGCCATGTAATTGACATAACCCCTGACCGGGTCACTCTTCAGAATATGGAGAAGAGACACGATGAAAGTTTTCGACAATACGCACAGCGCTGGAGGGATGTAGCCGCACAAGTCCAACCACCGCTATCGGAAAAAGAGACAATAATGCTCTTCCTGGGAACGTTGAAAAAGCCCTTCCTTGGTAGAATTCTGGGAGGTGCAACAAAAGATTTCTCGGACATCATCATGAACGGTGAAATGATTGAACAGGCCATTCGCAGCGGAAAGCTCGAAGACGAGGAGTCGTCAAAGAAACCCTATTACAAGAAAAGAAATAATGAAGGTGGAGATACAGACGTCCATAATGTCAATTACTCCAAGGCATCAACATGGCAGCCCAAGGCCGCGTCATCAAGCACACAGAAACCAAAGCAAAATCAGAACCAGAAGACAGAAAGAGAATTCACACCTATTCCGATATCATATGGTGAACTCTTTAAAAATCTGTACAATGCGCACGTCGTATCACCTTTCTATATGAAACCGATCCAGCCACCATACCCGAAGTGGTACAACCCGAATACTCAGTGCGAGTATCATGCTGGAGCAGTAGGACATTCGATTGAAGACTGCATTGGTTTTAAAAAGCTTATTGAAAAGCTTATGCAGATTGAAGTGGTGCGGTTCGATGATTCTGCAGAAATCGTCGAGACAAGTAATCCATTACCTAACCATACGGATCCTGGGGTGAAGGCGATCGTGGATCAAAACAGCAAGAGGACCAAATCCCGAGTGGATGAGGTGAGATCTCCGCTAAAGTGGGTATGGAAAATGTTAGTGGTTAGAGGCATGATACCTTTGTTATCTGGAGGTATAGAAGACCTTAGCCAATCTTGTCCCTATCATAATACGATGGACCATATGATAGGAGATTGCACAGAGTTCAAAGCTTTAGTGCAAGAGTTGATTGACAATAAAGAAATTGAATTCTTCGAAGAACACGTATCCGAAGCAACGGAGGTTTGTGCTTCGGAGCCAAACCATTCCAAGAAGGTCCCGTTCTTGGTTTTTTCAGAACCCAAAAAGGCTGAAGGAAGTAAATCTGCGAGAGCCAGATTGTCTGTTCAAGCACCGCAACCTTTCCCTTTTCATGATCTAAAGAGAGTCCCGTGGAAATACGATTGTCAAATCACTCATCACGAAGACCCGCTAAAAGCTACTCCGGAGGCGGTAAATGATGTGACGTTCCATACGAGAAGTGGAACACAATATGGCTATAAAGGAAACAAAGACCTGAAAGGGAAGGCTCCAATTGTGGAACCGCCTAGAAACGTTTTTCAAGAACCTGAATCACCAGTCAACGAGCCGGTGAAAGAAGACGAAATGAAAGAATTCTTAAAATTCTTAAAGCACAGCGAATATAACGTTGTTGAGCATCTCCGAAGGTTACCTGCTCGTATATCCATACTTTCGTTGCTGCTTAGTTCAGAAGCTCACAGAAATGCGCTACTGAAGGTGCTTAACGAGACTTTTGTTCCTAGTGACATATCAGTGAATAAGCTCGATAGGCTGGTGAATAATCTGAACGCAAACAACTTTATTCACTTCAATGATGATGAGATCCCTCAAGGGGGCATGGGATCTACCAAGGCTCTACACATCACAACTCGCTGCAAAGGGTACACCATGCCAGGAGTGTTGATAGACAATGGATCCGCCTTAAACGTGATGCCATTGCGCACATTAAATAGGCTCCCGATAGATAATACCCATATGAAGGCCTGCAGCACCATTGTACGCGCCTTCGACGGGACAGAGCGAAATGTAGTGGGTAGAATGGACATACCACTACAAGTGGGACCTAATACTTACAATGTCGATTTTCTAGTAATGGACATCAAACCCAGTTATAATTGCCTACTGGGAAGGCCATGGATCCACTCTGCAGGGGCCGTGCCATCATTGTTGCATCAGAAAGTAAAATTCATCTTTGATGGGAGACTGGTTACAATCAATGCCGAAGAGGACATTATAGCCTCTATTACAAGTGACGCACCTTATTTGGAATCCGATGAGAAAGCACTCGAGTGTTCTTTCCGATCATTCGAGTTTGTTAGCGCCACTTTTGTTGCTGAAGGAAATAAAATCCCTACACCCAGATTATCCAGAACTACGAGGATGGGAATTAAATTGATCCTGGGGCGAGGAGCTCGAGTGGGTAGAGGGCTCGGAAGACGCCTACAAGGACGAGCTAGGGCATCAGCCGTCGTTAGTAAACAGGACCGCTTTGGCTTGGGATACAAGCCAACTGCGGATCAAATGAGAAAGGAAATTCTGAAAAAACAAGAAAGAAGAAAAGCTCGTTTGCAAGGAAAGGATTATTCAAACGTCCTTTAAAATCCATTTTCACAAATGGTCAAAGGAAATAAATCTTTTGAAAAACTTCAATCTCACGTCCGATATCAACCAATTGTACTCAAGGAAATAGTACAATTAGCCCAAAGGAAACGGCTACCAGTAAGGATCATGCTTCTTCGTCAGTGTAGCAGCATGCAAACTCATTCTCAAATAGTGTTTCTTCGTCAGTGTAGCAGTATTAAAATTCCATTAGATCATGCTTCGTCAGTGTTGCAACTAAATTGAGTGTCAGAACTCAACGTCCTCAGATCTCGCTTCTCCAGCAGTGTTGCAAATAGATCAATGGACGTGTCCCATCTCACGGCAGTGTTGTAGATGGATCAGATACATCAGGCCTCTTCGTCAGTGATGCAGCTCAAGAGTGACAGAATTCGTCGTCAGGTCTCGCTTCTCCGGCGTGTTGCAAGCAGATCAAATGTTGTTCCCAATCTCAGCGTCAGTGTTGCAGATAAACCAAATAGATTGTGCTTCGTCAGTGTTGCAGCTTATCGAACATCAGAACTCCTCGCCAGATCTCGCTTCCTCAGTGGTGAAGCTAGATCAGACATCAATGTTCGTACCAGACCATGCTTCTCCGGCAGTGTTGCAGCCAGGTCAAGTCTCTGATAGAAAGGATAGCATAACTAGCTCAAGTTTTGTGCCGTCTGCTCCAACAGATCCTCAAGTTTTGAAGGTTTTGTCAACAAGGGCGGTGGAGTAGATCAAGTTGAAGCTCCAGAAGAAAGGCAGTGGTCACTGAAAACCAAAACCTTACCAAAAGAACTCGGACCGTACCATAACCTCACCAAAGAAGAACCCTTAAACCATTCCAGATAAAATGGGATATTCTTTATCTTTGCTCTATTGCTGTTACACAACAATGAGCAAAGAGGGGCAGCTGTAATAACCCATTTTTATTAATAAAAACCAATATTACAACCCAAATTCAACCCATTATTTTACAATATTAAACCCAAAAATTCATTACAAATAACCCAAATACTAGCCCATAACCGGTTAGCCCAACACCAAATATTACAACCCATGACCCAAAAATAACCCTAATCTAATTACCCTAACTAAACCCTAACCCCTCCAACCAAACCGGCCGCCGACCCTCCAGCTTCTGCCCGCCAGCTGTCCGCGCGTGGCCACCACGCGCGGCTATTCGAATAGCGCGTGGTGGTCATGCGCTCCTCCGATTCGCCGAGAAGGCCAGCCACCACGTGAAGGAGCAACCACCGCCCTGATGTCTATTCGAACCTGCAAAAAAGAGGATAAAAATTATTAATCCTATTTTGCAGATCTAATATAGGATAAAAATCCTATTTCTAGTTTTTGATATGTTGTAAAAAAGGGGTATAAAAACCCCATGCATGCTTGTGTAATCCGTTTTAGAAACCGGAGTTCAAAAAAAAACACCAAGGCAATCAAAAAAAAGAAACTTTCGAGCAAAAATCAGTCCAATATTCGAAACACAAAAGATAGAGTAGAGAAGAACCAAATCGGAAGCCAAAAAGAGTTGAAAAAAAGGTAAAAAAATATATATATTCGAATACTTAGCTTTAGATCTACGTCGATACACTTGTTTTTCTGAGAAACCGAGGCTAGATTCTTGCTCCCCGTATCGAGAAGAAGCGGAAAGTACCTTCCTTTTCCTTCTCCGGTCATCGGCTCGGCGGTCAGCGGCCATGGACGGCGGTCTTTCTTTGCCGGAACTCCATTGATGTGAAGAGCTTCTCAAGCTCTGTTTCCCTTCTCATATTGTGAGAAGAAACAAATGACAGATAGCCAAAACAAAAAGGAAGGAGAAGGTATTTAAGTGGTATTCAAAACGGCGCCGTTTTGGTGCTGGTATTCGTGGCCCAAAACGGCGTCGTTTTGAACTTGGGCACCCGAGTCCAAACCTGATCCAGACCCGGATCCGCATGTAACCCGGGAAAAAGGGAAAATTACACGCGTGGTCCTCGCATTTCCAGACTTTCCCTACTCCGGCCTCCCAGCTTGCACCGAGTTCCAATTTGGTCACTGTTTTTGTTTAATTAAGCATAATACTTTTAATTATTTCCAATTTCATCCTTATTATACATTATTTAACCCCTAAATGTTTATTTTTTTTCAGATTTAGTCCCTGAAAAATCATGAATTTCTTATTTTAATATTTTATTATTATTATTAAATATTATTAATCATTTTTTTGTACAGATTCGATACCGGATTATTATTTTCGATCGTATAAAATACTTTATAACCGATAGGTGCCGATTTCGGGCGTTGTAGGGGTGCTCGCCCTTCCCTACGCGTAACAGACTCCCGGATCCAACTCTGATTCCGCATACTTAATATTTGGTGTTCCAATCGCACAGTTAAAAACGATTGGTGGCGACTCCCCGGACGAATTCCGGTGATTACAATACTGACTTGGTGTTTTTGCCCTTTGAAGTCGGCCTATTTTGCTTTGTATTCCTTTCTCTCTTTCCCTGAGAAATAGTTGTTTAGTTCCTCATCAGAACTGAAAACAGAAGTGATCTTGTTCAGAATGCCTTTGAGAACAAAAAAGACAATAGAATTTTGGTATTTCAATTCAAACTCTTCTCAAGTGGATCCTTTTACATCAAATATGAATAGTACAAGGCAATTCTCAATTGGCCTATGGATGAGATTGCAAAGCCCTTCACGAGACAAAGTTACCTACGAATAGATGTCACAGCACCTCTGCCGGTTGTTGTGCCACGGCCAGCAGCTTGAGCCTGCAAAACAAAGAAGATTGAAGTATAGATGGAGAACTGATGCACAGATAGAAGGGTGTATGTAAAGAAAAGAATGACTTCCATCTTCATTGCAGGATGGATGATCATGAACTTACTTTGGCTCGCATTGCAACAGCTCTACCTCTGCCAACTCCAAGAGATGTGCTCTTACCCTTCATGAAGTTGCAAAATAAAGTCAGAAAGTGTATAATGTTGGAAAACAGTAAACTGGCAAGTAGATGAACCTTGATTTTAGCATCTAGACGTTTGAACATAGGAGCATTCTTCAACATATCTGGTATGACCATGAACCTGTCACAGTATGTTCTCCTTTTAATAATCATAAATACACACTACAACCCTCAAATATCACCTATGGAAGACACATTAAAAACAAAGGTATAAAGGGAGGGGGAGAGAAAAAAACAGACGGATAAGTACCGGACTTTACTGCCTCGAATGAAAACATGCTCAAGCTGTGAAACCTTTCCATCCTGAAACCAAGCCAAAGCAATCATCCAAATCAGTTGCATAAACGAGAGGCCGAGGGAAGGTGAAAAGAAGCTTGAACCAAAGGGAATGAAAACATGTTTTTAAAAAGGTTTACACACTTCTGAAAATGGCAATGAGAAAACATATTCATTTCTCTCAAAACTGACATTGCAGGATACGATTTCAGTTCCAAATTTGTTATGAAATGGATAGAACAGCACAAAAACAGACTAGAATGACACAACAACCACTACTCGAAACCGAAATACGGTGCGATATAGCTGCAAATGGTTGCCGTGTGATATCATAGAATTCAAGCATTAAACTCCATTCACCTATTGCTTTCTCTAATTTCTATAGCATTAAACTCCAATGCCTACATCTAACACCAAATGTTATAGCATTTCAAGGTTTATCACTAACAGAGCAAAACCCTAAACCCAGAATTCATCAGATCGAAATAAACATAAACGAATCAAACCCATTATAAAGAAGCTAAAAAAAGGGAAAGAGAAAGTGAGGTACTTTAGCAGTGAAGGTGATGTTCTCGAGCTGGCAATTCCAGTTATCCTCGCACTCGATCATGCTTCCTCTGTAAAGCTCTCCGCTTTTCAGCTCCACCGTTACGATGTGACCCGACGACTCGTGTAGTAGCTTCACCGGTATGCCCAAACTCCGACTCATTGTTTATCGCTTGCCTGATTTGCTTCTGCGAAAATCGCAAAACCCTAATGGTGAGAGTTGAGACCCGATTACTTCCCATTTCTACTCCCAACTCCGGTTTAGATTCCGGCCCAAAACTGGACGGTGTAAGATTAGCCTCATTGACTTTGTCCTGCTTGATGGGCCTTCTACTAAGCCCAATTTAATCGAAGTAAGGCATTGTGAAAAATGGAAAATCAAATTGAAGACGGAATCTTCCGATCAAGGATTGCTGCGGCTATAATCGGAGAAAACGAGAATTAAGAGAGCTTAAGGTTTTAGAGAGACGGCGGAAATGGATGCTGCGAAGAACAAGTACAGCATAATAGTTCCGACTTATAACGAGCGCCTTAACATTGCTCTCATCGTCTATCTCATCTTCAAACATCTCCCGTATGTCTCTAACTCCGAATCTCTCCTTTTTCTTTCTCATCGTAGTCTTTTGACTTGATCCAATTGAGATTCGATTGCTTTTCTTAAATTCGCTCTTTTTTCTTGTTCTCGCCGAGTTAATTATTTATTGTATTGTTTTGGTATTCTTGGAATGATTTGAATTGTATCGTATGATGGATGTGTAATATATTAATGATCGTTTACAGTGTTTGGTTGGAAGGAAAGAGTGGGAAAGTAAAATTCTACCGGCTGTGTGAAATTCAGTATCAGAACTTTTAATTTATGATCCATTTGCCTTTGTAATTCAAATTCCTATATGTGTGTGTTAAAATTCCATCAGAATTGTGTTTGTGGAAACTGAATTTTCCATGAAAATGAATTGACACCATTGAAGGGAAAACACTAGTTGATTTATAAGCTGTTTAACTTCTCATGCCTGGAGTAGGGATGTAGATTTTGAAATACTTGTTGTGGATGATGGGAGTCCTGATGGTACTCAAGAAATTGTGAAACAGCTTCAGGAACTGTATGGGGAGGATCGTATTGTAAGTTCCATGCTAATACCTTCGGAATTTGATTCGTATGCAGTCGGTTTTGCTAATCAATTCGTATGCTTACATCTGCTTCTCTCCCCTTGATCATGCAGTTATTGAGACCTAGAGCTAAGAAGCTCGGATTGGGTAAGTGAAAATTATTGCCTTTCGGGAGGAATCTGGAGCTGGCCTTTGATTTTTGAATTGTTATTGGTTTCAGGAACGGCTTACGTACATGGTTTGAAGCATGCTTCTGGGAACTTTGTTGTAATCATGGATGCTGATCTATCACATCATGTAAGTTCGACATTGTGCTTTTATATGCCTCTTCTACCTGTAAATCCATCTACAACACTTCAGTGCCTGTTTACTATCACATATGCTGATATAATTCTTTGATCTTGTTTTGCAGCCAAAATACTTGCCGAGCTTCATCAAGTAAGAAATCTTTCAGTTAATCCATTTGGGATTTGTAATCATGTCTGGCTTACTCAAATCCTTCTAATGTGCTGGTCCATGACATCTTTTAGGAAACAGATGGAAACCGGTGCCAGTATAGTTACTGGAACACGGTATGTCACAGGTGGTGGCGTGCATGGATGGAATCTGATGCGCAAGCTAACAAGTAGGGGAGCCAATGTTCTTGCACAGACACTTTTGTGGCCTGGTGTATCAGACTTAACTGGATCCTTCAGGTGTGAGAACACTAATCTACAGAAAATGAGCTATTTCATGCTGTTCTAACTTCAATCTTTAGACCTAACATTTCTTTTTCTCATCTTTTAAAGGCTTTGTAAGAAATCAGTGCTCGAAGATGTCATTTCCTCCTGTGTTAGCAAGGGTTATGTATTTCAAATGGAGATGATTGTTAGGGCTTCAAGAAAAGGCTATCACATCGAAGAGGTCAAATTCATTTCTATATCGGAGTTTGCTCATATGCTTTACCCTATTTGGTTTCCGTTCCCGTCCCATGTTTCATTTTTAAGCAACATCAGTCTCATTGATTTGATTTTATACCGTCTACAGGTTCCGATAACTTTTGTTGACAGGGTGTTCGGAAGTTCAAAGCTAGGCGGATCTGAAATCGTAGAGTACCTAAAAGGCCTTGTATACCTTATGATCACTACATAGACCTCAGTACATTCATAACCGGCACGAAAATCATCTTTATCTGTTTAACGCCGGAAGTAACCGACGGTTCAAGACGGAGACGCTGCAGCAAACAATTCTTCCAGCTTGTTCTTAGAAATTCCTTTACAAAACCTGACTTTTGATGACCTTTTTTTCTGTAGAACACAGTAAGAGTACCCTGGTACTGGATTGTTGGTTAACAATGAAGAATTCCTTAGTTCTTTTTTTTTTTGTTCTGATTAAGAATTTGATGTTGCCATGTCTTAACAGTCTAAACATGGAAGGATAAAAATTCTGTAAGGCTTGAAACATTTTTTTTAAGAATTTGTTGTTGCTATGTCTTAAAAGTAAATGACATGTTAATTCTCTTTTTTTTCACTTTCGTCTATAAATTTGTATTTAATCCTAAATTGGTTCTTATTTGTTTTTTAAATTCATAATTATGTATTAGTTATCATTAATAATAAAATTTTGTTTGTTTTTTAATATTAAAAATTGAAATAAGTATATTTAATATTATAGTTAATGAATTCTTTTCTTTTTCGTGTTGAAAAACCTTGAACCACAAAAAATTTGACACAAAAATGTATTAAATAAAAAATTGAATATAATATAATAATAAAAGTTGTTATTACGATAATATAAATAATTTAATATACAGATTTATAATAAAATAACCAAATTTATAAACATGAAAGTGAAATTGTATTTTATCATTAAAATCATTAGTTTTTGTTGTTGTTGTTTTGTTTGAATTTGACTTGTTAAAGTTTTTATAATTTTAAATATATTTAATTTTTAATTAAATTTAGAGATATTTTTAACGAAATATAAAATAATATTTTTTTTATTTATCTAAAAAATATTATAATTTGATTATTTTTAAAAACAAAAATATATAATTTATAAAATTAACAAATTTGTCCAACTATATCCTATATACTTGAGTTTTCTCTAAACAGTGAATTAGCTTCTCAATAAAAAATAATTAGCTAAAACTGCAAAGTCCAGTCATTTTGCCATATATATATATATATATATTCCTAGAAAACATTAACGGAAAATAACACAAAAGCCTGCTCCGTCCAGTTCACCACCCGCCGAGTCACCGTTATTCTCCTGATATTATCGGCGATGGGTGGTTTGTTTTTTCTCCTCTGTTGCCTCCTCTCCGTTGCTGCTTCTTTACTAACTCCCTCTATTGCTATTGCTGACGCCGGTGCTGATCTCACTCAACCTTCTTCTACTCCCATCAACCGAGATCTTTACCATTCCAGGCATGATTTTCTCTTTTTCTTCATTATTATTACTTTTTTTTTTCAATTTCGATAAAAAAAGATTTGTAAATTTTGTTACGGCGTTCGATTTATCATGAAAAATATAGCATTGTCGAATTTATTCCCGTTGGATAATAAATCTTAGCATTCGAGCGTGAAGTAGGAGATTTCTCTGCAAATTTGAGCGTGAAATGGATAAGCTTGAAAATACTGCTAACAATGTGAAATCTTAGTAGATTCTAGTAGAGTGATCTCTATGAAAATGTGTTCGTGATGATTCAAGTAGGGAGATTTCTTTAACAAAATGTGTTCTTCTTCTTGATGCTTACTTAGCTTGTTGTAGTGAATCGACTGTCTGATCTTCCTTTTAAGCAGCGATTCGAAGCCTTAAACCTCCAGCTAAGGTAAATAGGTTTGCCCAGGCTATGTTTAGGGAGTTACATGATACCCTCCCGTTTTGAGATTAATTTTGCCTGGTGGAATCTGCAATAATATAATTGAATGTCGGATTTTGACCTTTCTTCCATACTTTTTTAAGTTGATTGGTTTTTTAGATCTAGAGACATGAGAACAAAGTAATTATTCTAGTTTAGATTGTTGAAAAGGTTTGTAGAATCTAGCTCAGAAACCTAACATATGTTCAGTTATTTTTTTCAATCCTTGTTTTAAAAGTGTCACTGAACTTTGTCGTTCAGAGTTTTGTTATCTTGTTTCTTGTTTTAATTTACTTTTATACTGTTCTGCAGTGATGCTTTGATTGAAAAAATAAAATCATTGGTGCATCGACACCCTGACAAACTCACTGTAGGTGAACTACATTTTTATATATTTGGATACAATTTTTGTGTGAGAATTTGGTTTTATATTATTCATGCCATAAACAGGTGGAAACAATTAGAGCTGCAAACAAAGGGTACAAATCAGAGATAACTGTTGTTACATATTGCCATAGTAGGACAGACAGTGATGACAAATCCAAGTTTCGGATCCTTCTTGTAAGTTCCTGCATAATCATATTTGGCATATAGTATGGAAAGAACAATTGATGTTTTTGTAGTTATTAAAGATTGTAACAGATTGAATCCTCTGCTTAAGTTTTTGTATACAATCAATGTATCTGCTAACCTTTTTCTTATCTGGTATGTAGTTAATATATGATCTCAGATTAGTAATTGTTGGTGTTCTTGACAGATTATTCATTGTCTTCCAGAGTTTTGGGCAGCATGGACGGGAGCTTATTACTTCTGAACTGGCATTGCGGATCTTGTCAATCTTAAGCGAAGAACAGTTTCTACCAAAAATGGATCGAGCTTCCTTAAATGGTACCCTTGAGAATGTTGTCATAAAGGTAACTTTTATGTACTTGCAAGTACATTCCTGGCTTTTGTTGGGCTTCTGTATAGTGAGATTTGTTTTTGAAAATTTAGTTTACTTAAACTTCAACTACGAGCTTGATACTTGAGTGCTAACATCCAATAATATGGCAGATAGTACCAATGGAGAATCTGAATGGTCGGAAGCTTGTTGAAGCAGGAAATCTTTGTGAAAGGAGAAATGGTAATTCAATTTTATCTCAACGATATAAAATATCTATGATCTTGTGATAAGAAGTTGAAATGCTTAAATTGGGTACTTTGGCAGGGAGAGGAGTTGATCTTAATAGGAATTGGAGTGTAGATTGGGGAAAGAAGGAGAAGGTTCATCATGTCTCCCTTTTCTTCATGCAAATCCTCTTTGATATAGTTCTTACTACTGTTTCATGTTTAAGTTGTATCTCCTTTTTTCATGATGAGGTTTTCATTCTAATATTTTGTTCGCATATAGGACTATGATCCATATGAAGAGAATCCTGGAATTGCTCCTTTTAGTGAGCCTGAGACCCAAATCATGCGGAAACTTGCCATATCATTTGATCCTCACGTATGGATTAATGTACACTCTGGAATGGAGGTGAGTGACCATGAATAGCAGGTTAACAGTTCTTTTACTTCAAGTACTGATTTTTCCCTTAACTATTGTGCAACCGTTAAGCTATTATTGTCTTTGCTTGCAGCATAAAGTACCTCTTTTATATTTAGATTCACTAAAAGGAATATTTCTTTTACCTATTGTGAAAAGGAATCGATCCTGTTGGTTCAGTATGCATCCATATATGGCAAAACCGAAAATTAATGTCTAATTTGCTTTATACTTTTTGTACTTGGCTTAGAAGTAGGACAGTTATGTTGCCTATATGACCCACTTCTGTTTTTTATTTAATTTGTGTAGGCACTATTTATGCCATATGACCACAAAAACAGAACCCCAGACGGATTGCCTTCACAACAAATGAGATTGTTGCTTCAAGAGCTGAATAATGTTCATTGCCATAAGCGTTGCATGATTGGTTCTGGTGGAGGTTCTGTCGGGTTTGTATTCTTATACTTGAAGCAATGATGACAAGTCATGCTAGTTATACTAACCACATAATATCTACTTATAATACTCCAAGAATGTGAGTGACAGGATCAGTCTACAATAAAACTTTTATCATTGGCAATTATCATTTTACAGCTTCATTATCTCTCTCTTAGTTGTCCTCTAAAAGTAGTATGTAGAATTTTGTTTTTTTTTCTTCGAGGGGGTGGGGTTACAAGTCGGTTGAACCCGTCATACCAGTGGAACCGCAGAGTGACCTCCGGTCCAACCTCTTATCTAGTTTCAAAACATTATTAAAAGTAAAAAAAAAAGTTGTGTTTATATTTTACTTGTTTTTCATGCACTCTCAAGTCTCACCTGCTAATATATGAACGTTTCTGATTTCAGGTATCTGGCACATGGAACAGCAACGGATTACATGTATGATGTTGTACGAGTTCCCATGTCATTCACTTTTGAGGTATTTGATTTGCAAACCCTCTTTCCAGTTTCCACAGAAAAAAAAATAAAGCTACTTCATCTCATTAATAGCAATACTTGCACGTTGGGTGGCAGATCTACGGAGATAGTACAGCCACAATAAAGGACTGCTTTAAAATGTTCAATCCAGTTGACCATACCACCTTCAAGGTATGTTAAATTGCTACCAAAAGTGGAAACAATAGTTAATAGATGATTTAACTAGTTGGTTTATCAGTAACAACTAAACAAAGATTTTGTTTGGGTTTCCAGAGAGTTCTCAATGACTGGGCTGATGCTTTTTTCACAATATTTAAGATGGGACGTCAGGTTGATGTCCAATCCAAGGCTTCTGTACCTAAGGTGGACAAATGGGTATCCATTGACGACTATTTCGATGGTTACTTAATGGGAAGGAGAAACAGATACGGGAAAAAGATGGAGGTTCTCGAGGTCGGAATGCAGGAAATAAGAACGTATTTCAGACTCTTCTTGCTGTCCTCAGTACTGTTATTGTTCATGTTCTGTTCTCGAATTTCCAAAACCGGCAGACAACTTGTTTCAGCCATTCCTCTTTGAACTTTTACATAGAATAGGAACTCAATGATAACGGCACGCTTCATTCTTTTGATAAAGAAGTATGTTGTGATTTTGTACCCGTTAATTAGAGTCCTCTTTCTGTATGTTGATTACATTCTTCTTAGGTAATGTAGATATTATTTTTGCCATTTCTAGTGTATATCAAAAGCCAACTCTTGCGTATTTCCTGCAATAGAAGTAGTTGAAATTTTGGCATGACACCAGACAGACCTTATTTCTTCTATAGAATGAGAAGTATAGACTTCAGTACAATTTGAATGTTGTTTTCTATAGAATGTTTCTTGTTTTAATGTATCGTGTAGGGTACACAAGATACAGGCAAACCATATTATTTCTATTCCAGAATGGAAAAAGAAATGACTATTATATCATAAGCTACAAGAGCAACATTTTTCGGGCTCAAACCAATTACTTGCGCCATAGCTAAAAACTTCAAAAGCTACCCATCGACCTCAATTCCCCTGTAATGCTTCTGTAGAATTAATGAATCAATCTTATTTTTCCTAGAAAATGATTGAATTATCGAGCTCTATTCACGAAATCCAATTGGTAATCGATCTTGTACAGGTGGCCATTGGAGATGAGGAGGGGACTAGCTTCGGTCGATTTGTTGGGACCAAGGGTTGCTGCTGCGAGGGTTCGGTTGTGAGACTATTCGATTGGGACCAGGGATGTGCTAGGAGAGCTCGGTTCTAGGCTATGGTACTCGGTTGTAGTGGGAAGAGATGTTGGGGTAGACCGAGCGACGGTGTTGAAGGTCCCAATTCATGGAGAGATTATTAGGTGTACTCTATTCACCATGTCATCCATAGTCCAAGCAATCAAGATCGTTCATTTTTAAATAACCGTCTAATAACTATCATCCACTAATTACATGTAGTAAAGAGGTACTTGTAGAAAAATTAAGATAAACGATCCTGATTACTTGAGACCATAGATGACGTGATGAACAAGATTCGCCTAATAATTTTTTCAATTCATGAGACCCATGGGGCTGATTTTAGTAATGGGTTTTGGAAAGGGTAAACCGAGTCTGGTTTAGTAAATGAGAATGGTTGTAAGTGGGTTAAAGGGTTGACATAGGGCATTATTTTGTAATTAGGCTTTTTTTTTAATTCTAATTATTTAATTTTTTTGGATTTTTAAATAAATGATTTATATATCGGACAAAAATAAGTGATTGCAATAATATAATATTTATTATATTTTTTAATTCTTTAATAAGATATACATCTTACAAATAAGATTACTTGAACATGAGATTTTTAAGATGAAACATCATCTATTTTGCATAAGAATAGAATAGATAATGAATAGACTTTAGAGTTTAAGTTTAAGTTTAATATTTAAAGTTTAGGGTTAATATTTAGATTTAGAGTATATTTTTATACGTGAATAACTTTATATATATTATATTTTTAAAATTTGTGCTACAATTATATTTAAAATGTTGTACTTTTTTACTACACTATTATTGAATACATGGACAATAAAAAATGTTAGCATATGTAACACTTTTAACTCCAATTATGGTATTAAAAAAACATTACCAGTCTATATTATTATTATTATTATTATTATTATTATTATTATTATTATTATTATTATTATTATTATTATTATTAGGCAAATGCCAAATATCCTACCAGATCCTGCCTGGAAATTTCATTTGGCATCAATACAATAAACTGTTTCCACACAAATGAACACAGTTTTGAACTTAACACTAGCGTTTACTGAATCAAACGTGAAAATAAATAAATAAATAAATATTTATCAGATAAGTAGCCACATTGTACTTGTAGGAAGAAGGTTCCTTCTACATAAGAATACTGAAACTGCAGATATTAATACAGTTGGATATTAGTTTCCATTCAACCCCATTGTTTTCTCCCTCTTCATTTCATTTACTTTCTGAAACTCTCATGGATAAGAAAATGGTTGAGGTTAAAGCATCGGCAATGGAGTGTCAAAGGGTAATTCTTGAAATCGAGAAGAGGAAGTCGACAATGAAGACGAAGGCGAAGAAAAAGAAGAAGAAGATGAATAAGAAGAAGAAGAAGAGAAGAGGAGGAATGAAGCGAAGGATTTTTTTCCATTGGTATAAAAAACTGAAGCTGGCAACCCTATACTTCATTCATCATTATCTTCTTAGCAATAGCAACAGCAACAACATGGGTTATGTGCAGTTGGGTTCGAGGTAGTTGCTGATGATCAATGGCGAATAAACTTGTATTCCACACACAGTGGAGTTGTTCTTCAAAGTTTACAGTTACAGGGAACATGAGTTGGTGTCTTCTACCTTAAACCTTCGGGGACTATATTGTATTTGTTTGTTTGTTTGTTAAGAAAAAAGAGATTAATTGTGTTTGTTATTGTGATCTTATTATTAATAAAGAGTGAATATTTCATCGTTTTGGTGTTATCGGTGAGTTATATATATATAAAAGAGATTTAAGGGGTAAAGTTTAGTTTAAGATTCAAAATTGAGGATTAAAATTTTATTTTTAAAGAATAAATAAATATATACATGTGTACAAAAATATTTATATTTTAGAACACATTAGTTTTTAATAATTTTTGTGATTTCAGCACTTCCTAGAATTTTCTTTAATATTTTTAAAATAATTTCACAGATAACAATAACTTTTTAAAATATTTAATAAAATATTTTTATTAAATAAGTTTTAAACATATTTTAAAATTAAAAAGTTATTTTACCTTTCTTAAAAACGTAATTATACCATATGTTCTTAAATTATATCTTTAATTTTAAATTAGATATTATATTTTATCTAATTTCATATGTAAACTAATTTTTTAAATTAATTCTCAAAATTTTAAATATCCGGTTACATTCTCAAATTATTATTCATGTCACATGATATTATTAGAGATGGTAAATAGACCACATGATATTATTAGAGATGGTAAATAGACAGAGCAAAAGCGGATACTCCTCCCTCATATCTATACTTATTTAAATTTTTTAATTTTAATCATAAAACATATTTTTTTAAAACTAAATCATTTGAATTTAAAGTTTATAAACTTTTTAATTTTAATCATAAATCATATTTTTTAAAACTAAATTATTTGAATTTAAAGTCTATAAACTTAAGAATTAACATAAATTTTAAAACATACAAAGATTTGATTATATAAAACACCATAACAAAAACATAATAAAAATCTATAAACATAAATGGTTTAAAATCCCTATGATGAATAGTTAGTGAATGAACATATACAGTGTGGATAACATCTCAAATACATCAACCACATATGACAAGTATAACTTTTCACATACATATCTACCCACAACCTACTAACCTCATACTTATTTCTACCCCAGAACAGTGTAAAATCCATAAAATTATATTCTACCATCTCTAAATATTATCACATAATACACATTACTTTTACATAAGACATTTAAATGTGTACATAAGTACTAGCAATTTTTATAATCATATTATTAACGAGAAATAAGGTTAACATATACTAATAATTTTAAAATAATTTTAAAATATTAAAAAAATAGAGGATAAAATTAAAATTAGTCATGATTAGCAAAGATAGTTTGAAGACTGGTGCAATTAACTTCTTTAAAATTATCATATTAACATTTCACCACAAAACAACGATATTAGACGGGATATAATAAGATTTAAAAAAATCAAATTAAAAATAATATAGTAACTGGATGTTTGAAAATTGAACTACTATGAAGTTTTCATATAGTACCTCTAGCAAATTTAAACATTTCCCAGAAGGTATTGGTCACAAGCGTCGAGAAATCTCAATGATGCAGAAATAATGTTCAACAACCATAACTAGCTGTCGCAGGTTAAACAAATGAAAAGCTCCTTCGACACCAACACAAATTTTAATCTCACGTACCAACCATGAAAACCAAAATTTGTCACCTCTTTCTTTCTGCTCTCCATTTATACACTGGCTTGGAGGTTGGGCAGGTTAACTCATCTTCTCGGAGTTTACGCTTCCGACCATTTTTCTGTCGCATTCAACCACCATATAAAAACTTACATGCATTGCACATTTCTTATAATATTGAGTAAATTGTATCATACCTTTTCAAAACTATGACTCAGATTTTAAATAGATCTTAAACCTCAAATAATAATAATAATAATAATAATAATAATAATAGAATCCTCGATATATCAGTATCATGTCACAATCATTCCCTTCTATCAACCTAATGTCAGCTTGGGCATCAAATGCAATTCAAATATATGACGTGAAACATATTTAAATTATGTGGACCAAATGTTAAATATGTGTATATCTGTTGCATGAATAACTTGGATCTAACATGTTAAAAATATTAACTTGTGAATAAAATTAAGAATGGCTATTTCATTTTTCTAATATGGCAGACAAACTATCCGTACAAATCGGTACACATATGTTTAAACTTTGATCCATGTATTTTAAATATGCTCAACATCAAAACAAAGCTAACATTTATCATCTAAGCCAATAATCGAACTAATAGAAAGATCTGCTTATTACAATACTTATACTTTGGGAAGTCAATTCAAACGTTATGAAGTTAGGACTAATTTAGAATCGAGGCTATAGTCTGAGGATTTATGATGTAATTAACACTAAAATATTTCCCATACCTGTAATTCCTTCTTCAGTGACATTTCCATATAGAGTTTCTCCAACTGGCTCACTCTACTCTTCCTGGCCTCTAATTCCCGGTATGAAGCAGCTGTCTTCCTACATGTGAAAGGACAAAAGCGGTATGTGTAAACGTGGCCAAGATGAAGACAACTTTGGCAGTAATAAGTTTGCATAAAGTGTGGTTGCTTAATGGTAGCCTTTTTCCAATTTGGAAGGCCATTCCAGTTAGTTACAAACCTTTTAATATGACCAGGGACATCATCAGAAAGGAGAGTAACACTAGTTTCAGAAGCTTGTGATTGTAATTCTCTAGCTTCTTCCCTGCAAAACAGAATATACATTAATACATATATATTTTTCATATTTCACAACAATACATAATATCAATAATTATAAAATTTGCTATGATTCATCCAAAAGATCATTTCCCCCTGTTTGTGAAGATGAAGAGAACACATACTACTACACTGTTCTATATCTTTGGGCTTAAGAACTACATTTCAACTAGTTTTACCAGTCGAACAACAGTGTCGATGTGCACCAAACACGGATTGAACTTAAAAGAGAGCAAACTAAAAGTGAATCACTTTTTCACTTAAAAGGCCATCATCCAAGATTAGTCTTGTACAGGGACGGCTCACAATTTTCTTTCTAGCAACAACTAGAGAAGTTGATACAAGGGAAAAGAAAGGTGATATTAAGAAATCAAACCTGTCTTCAGCATAGTAAATGTGTCTGTTAGATGGATGATTATCAACAGAATGCAACACTGCAGTCAGCTTCTCAACTTTCTGCAGCAGAATAAAATAGTATCAATAATAGGAAATAACATATATCCCTTGATAAATCAAAAATATTCATGGTACCTTTCTTTCACTTTGCAATTTCTGCAATATATATCCTATGTCTTGGGTCTTCATCAGCATGAGTTCTTCTTGAGTGTATTTGTTAGCTTGATTCCTACACAAACAACGAATTTGGGAAAAAAAGACCAAATAAGCTTTCTAGATTTGGAAGACAAAACAGAAAACACTATAAACATGAAAGCCGTATTATACTCAGGTTTATGAACTCCATCTACAGTTCTTGTTTTTATCATCTGAAAGTAGAATTCATCTGGGTTTCTGAATGCAGCTTTCTCCTTGAGTTTCTGTAGAACAAAAATCAACAAAAAGGAGCACAAAGTTAAAAAAAAATGATGAAATCATAGCCAACACACTTATTACAATCAAAGTAAGAAATTGGATGCAATAAACAAAGTAAAATTACCCGTAAGGTCTCTTCCTTCTTGTGGAATGCTTTGGCACGGACGACATAATCCTTGTGTTTCTCAAGAAGCCCAAATTTTTTCCTCGATGACCTAACAAATAACAGCGAAATACATCAAAAGAGAGGCTTCTTATCAATATGAAAGCAGAAGAGAGATACGTAGAATGATGGCTATAACAAAGTAAAAAGCTGACACTCACGGTTGAGCTCGTTCCTTGTGAGCCCGTCTGCTGATGGCGTTCCTTAATGATGACATTTTTACAGAAGCTCCAGTAACCTTGAACCAGCAGTATTCTCTGCCTCAAATGTTGCAATTGAAACCCAATAGAATCATCAAAAAACAACACAATAATCAAACAAACCTTAAAATACCTAACCACGTACAAATCGAAACTCAAATAGAAGATAAAGAAAGAAATTGAATTCCATATTCAGATTAAAGTATTACCTTAGCTTCCCTAGCTGATTTCTTCTTTAGGTTCTTCCCTTTTTCTCCAGAATTTCTTCCCCGATTTTTCTTTTGAATTGCACTCGATTTAGGGTTTTAGTTATAGGGGTTTAACCGGTAACCCCAATAGACCGGTTTAATATTTTTCTTTTCATTTTTGTATTGAGCGGTTCCGATCAAAAATATTAAAACACCTCATATCTAACGGCTCATGTTTGTTTAACCTTATTTTACACCGTCACTTGAATTCTTTAGAAATAAATGCTCCCTCTTCACATATCCCGCCGCCGCCAAGTTTTTGAAACCCTAAACCCCAATAAACTGTTTGTTTCTCAGTCTCTGCGAAGTAGCGGCCGGCGACACCTCTAAACCTCCGTTATTTGAAACCCTGGTGTAGCTCACTATGGGAGGATCTCGATCTCAAGTCAATAAGCCTCATAAAACTCGTTTCTCCTCTAAATCTTCCAGGAATATTCACAAAATATCCCAAAAAGGTTGTTCCTCTCTATTCATCTTCAATGCCCTAATTTATATTCGTTCTTTTTTATGGTTGTTATCCGTCTTCCGAATAATTCTTTGAACTTTTGGTGATTTAGATAAGAATCGAATTGCAAAATCAAGCCAAAATGTAACGCAGGGAGCACGAGCTGCTCGGCTTCAGCGAAACAAGATGGTGAGTGATAATAAATTTGAATGTCTCTCATGCTCATCATCTCATACTGGAAATTGCTATTTAATTTCGTAGATAAGAGAGCAGAAGAAGGCAGCTATTTTGAAAGAGAAAAGGGCTTCGAGTGGATCAGCCAGCCCTCCCCGTGTCATTGTAGGTTTTTTGTATAAAGTAATTTTTTCGATATTGTTGCTTTGAGTATCCATTCCCCCTAAAGTCCTATCGTTTTTTTTTTTCGCAGCTTCTTTTCCCTCTGTCTGCATCGGTGAATGTAAGTTCACTTGCGGATGATATCTTGAGGTTGCTATCAACAGAAGTTAGAGGAGCTGTGCCATCAACAGTAGCTTCTTCAGAGTACAAACTACGAGCAACAGTAGGCATCTCCACCATTTTTATGTTAGCAGTTAAAGAAAGCTGCTAGTTAATAGGTTTCAGGCTTTATGGTGGATTCCGTTTTATCATTTTTTGAGGTTCAGTAACGCTGTAATGTTCTTGTAGAATGTACCTTTTAAGACATGATCCTAACTGCAAAAACCTGCAAGCCTCTTGATCTCTAAGTTATTCTTTCTAGGTATTGCAAGCTCCTCATGGGGATCTTTTATCGTGTATGGAAATGGTCAAGGTAAAAATTGGCCACTGCTACATGATATTTTGTGTTGATCTCATTTGCCACTCTTCTTTGTTTTATTTTGTTCCTTTAATGCTTAATTGGCTTTTGAATTGTAGGTTGCTGATTTGGTCGCTTTTGTGTCATCTGCTACTGAAGAAACCACATGTGACTATATTGATTCATTTGGAAATCACTGCCTTTCAGTGTTCAGATCGCTAGGTTTACCAAGCACTGTTGTTTTGATTCGTGTATGTTCTCTGTTCATGATTTTATATGGTTTGTATGCTTGTGACTTTACTAAGAAAACAAGTATTTAAGTTGAACCTTTTTCTTCCAGAACCTACCTACTGAGATTAAACAAAGAAATGATGCGAAAAAGACTGTTACTTCTAGTCTCACTTCTGAATTTCCAGAGGATTGTAAGTTTTATCCTGCAGATTCAAAGGATGACTTGCACAAGGTGATTTTCTCTGCCATGAGTTCTTTTGGGTTTAACTGATGTGTGTGAGTTAATTAATTAGATTTTGATGGAATTGCATAATGATTGTATTCCATTTATTTACTTTATTTTCCTCTTCTAATGCTCTCCACTGATACGTTGATTGCAGTTCATGTGGCTTTTCAAGGAGCAAAGGCTCACAGCTCCTCTTTGGAGAAATCAACGGCCTTATCTCATGGCACAAAAGGTATTTCTAAGTTCTTGTAAATTTTTTCTTTAATTTATACCTTGTTAATGGTATTATAGATGATAGAGAAACTCTGTTACTTTGGCAATGTAAGCCTTGTAGATGTTCATCTATAAAAAGTTAATAAGCTGGACTCTATCCATTTTGGAATTGGCTATTGTCATCCTTTTATAGTTCATTAGTTTTATTTTAGACTACTTGTTTCATAATCTATGATCATAAAATTTTACAAACTTCCCTTGTTTTAGATTGATATGGTTCCAGATGACTCTAGTCCAGAAAAGTGTACACTTCTTCTCACTGGTTACACACGTGGCCGCAGTCTCTCAGTGAATCAGCTGGTAATTATATCTCTATAGCATTTTCCATATGCTTTATCTGGTAGTGGCTTCTTACAGTCTGTTTACAAGGTTCATGTGTCTGGTGCGGGGGATTTTCAATTGAGTAAAATTGAAATCATGAAGGATCCTGTCCCTTTAAATGCTAGAAAAGATCGTAATGCTATGGATTCTGATGACATTCAAGATGTTGAGGTATTCCCTTTGTTTTAAGAGAATTTGTCACTATTTCAGGATAAAGAAAAGCCTTTATTTTGTGTACCGGCTAGCAATGAAGTTGGTAATTGACTTTTAATAATGCTTCTTTGATTCTAGGTCATTCGTTCCCTAACTCCTGATCCTTTAAGCCAGGAGCCTTTGCTTATTGAGAATGTTCCAGATCCACTTGCTGGAGAACAGGTAACTTGGATCTTTAAATATCATGTTCTCACACTCTTATTATTATTACTACCCTGTCATACCTTGGTACTTGCATTTTTCCGTGTAGATCAACCAAATTACACCTTTGGCTGTGCTAATACCGTTCACAAACTCTTATGCAATACCAACTTTCCTAATATTGTTCCATCTCATTTTAACTGTTTCTTTCAACTAGTAGTCAGATGTGGTCATTTGGAGTAATAATAGTAATTGTCATGCTTGCAGCAAACATGTAAAGAATTAAGGGAATTTTGGGGTAGAACATATACCAAGTTTTTATCCAACCTTTACACTGATTTTGTATCTGCTTAACTAGCTTGTAATTGTTTTTTTTAATTACTTAATATGCAGAATGTACATACACATTCTTCCAGGGAATGTTGGATTCTATTTTATATTGTTGTTTTATTGTGACAGACATGGCCCACAGAGGAAGAAATGGCTGAGGCTCATAGAAACCATAATCAAAAGAGGATTAGGAAAAGAACTCTCCCTCAAGGCACTTCTGAGTATCAGGTCTGATTTTTCTTGCCAGTTCCTATTGAACCTTCTGTTTCTCATTACATATTTATGCATAATGATCTATTTGTAATTGATTACTGCCTTGCAGGCTGCTTGGATTATAGATGATACAGATGAAGAGGATTCTGGTGTGGAAGATGATGGGGATGATGAGGGCATGGTATTGGATGAAGGAGAAAGTGGCTTTCCTAGTCAAGAAGGCACCAATAAGCCAGACTTTGAGGAAGATCAAGCTTCCTTGTACTTAAGGGACTCTGATGAAGAAACTGAAAATGATTCAGTGATGATGGTGCGTCGCTTTGATGCTAATGTCCTGATGCAATCTTTACTTCTTGAATTATAAGTACCGGCTATATGTTCTTTTTGCATATACTTGCTCCATGTATCATCAATATTGTAGCATTTTCTTTTAAATCGTCAGCATGTGAATATTTTCCTTTTCTACATGCAGGAAGGGGAGAATTTGACAAGGGAACAGATAGAAGATGAGATTAAAAAAATAAAAGAGGCACATGCTGAAGATGAGGGTATTTATGTTTTCTGGATGAGTACTAGAGTTTTTGTTCTTAGCATCACTATGTATGAGCACCTCTTGTAATGTAGATGCTAATATACTGTTTGTTAAATGTTAATTTCAGAATTTCCAGATGAAGTGGATACTCCACTAGATGTTCCTGCTAGAAAACGATTTGCGAAATATAGAGGCCTCAAGTCCTTTAGGAC
The DNA here is from genome assembly GCA_035048815.1 of Abelmoschus esculentus. Lineage (NCBI taxonomy): Eukaryota > Viridiplantae > Streptophyta > Magnoliopsida > Malvales > Malvaceae > Abelmoschus > Abelmoschus esculentus. Next base: position 2,092,506 of record JAUCBN010000043.1, read on the forward strand.
ATCCTCGTGGGACCCCAAAGTATTTCTTTGTTATTCAGTTTTAATAAGCTATGTTTTTGGTTAATGTATTAAAATTCTTAAAAGTTTATGTGGTTTTTGTTAGGAATCTCTGCCTCCAGAATATGCCAGAATTTTTGCATTTGATAACTTTGCGAGGACACAGAAGCATGTTATGGCAAAATCCGTAAAAATGGAGCAAGAAGGAAGAGATGATTGTGCACCGGCTGGTTCATATGCAAGGCTTTATATCAAGGATGTACCTCTTCATGTTGCTTCAAAATTGTGTGCAACCTTTAGAACAACACCTGTTATATTATGTGGTCTCCTACAACATGAGTCTAAGATGTCTGTGCTTCATTTTAGGTATCTTCCATAAATATATTCCTGTTTATACTTTCCTGGTTATGTGTAACAGCAATTTACCTTATTTAATTTTCTTTTCTAATATGATTTTTTTTGGTAGTATAAAGAAGGTTGATAGTTATGATGCTCCTATTAAAGCTAAGGAAGAGCTCATATTTCATGTTGGTTTCCGCCAGTTTGTTGCTAGGTGATTGCCTCTTTATACCTTACTACTGGTTTAGACACTTCACCAAAATTCTAAAATCTCTCTGGTTATTTTCAGACCGATATTTTCGACCGACAATATTAATTCAGACAAACACAAGATGGAAAGATTTCTTCATGCCGGGCGTTTCTCAATAGCCTCAATATATGCTCCAATATCTTTCCCACATCTCCCTTTGATAGTTCTCAAGGGTGCAGCAAAAGGTGGCACACCTGTAGTTGCTGCCGTTGGTTCCTTGAGAAGTGTTGACCCTGATAGAATAATTTTGAAGAAGATTATATTAACTGGGTATGGATTCTTTTCTTGGGGAATGAAATTATTGGATTTGTTCGTATATTGTTTCGTATACTGGGATTCTACTGGTTTATATTCAACGGGAATGATTTTGTATTTTGGTTTTGTCTATTCGGATTATATCTTGATGCAGTTATCCTCAAAGGGTATCCAAGTTAAAGGCTACGGTACGGTATATGTTCCATAATCCAGAGGATGTGAGATGGTTCAAGGTAGGATTCTACCTTTACAAGTGATAAAATAATATTTAGTGTTACCTAAATTATAATTCACATTCTTAATTTGGATTTGATTGCAGCCAGTAGAAGTGTGGACCAAGTGCGGTCGTCGTGGTAGAGTGAAGGAACCTGTTGGTACCCATGGTACGTGATTGCTATCAAATATGCACGTGTAGCTTATATGGCCATCTTTATCAAATATACTTGTGTTCCCGCACGCATAGAAAACTTGAGTAGTAATTTTTGTTCAAATTGTTTTTTCAGGAGCAATGAAATGCATATTCAATGGGGGTCTTCAGCAACATGACACTGTTTGTATGAGTTTATACAAACGTGCATATCCGAAGTGGCCAGAACACCGGTTCCCCGTTCTTAATGCTTGATCCGGACTCTTGAAGCATGAAAAATTTTGATACCGTTTTCTTGTTTGCTGTTGAAAACAAACATATTTATACACATATATAGTCATTTTGACAAAAACTGTTGAGGGGTAAAAGAAAAGCTTGATTTTTGTATGCTGATCTGATTTTGTTTCTTTCAATCATCACCAATAGTGAGTATTATGTTTTTGCACAATGATAGTTTTTTAGGTTTAAGGGTAGATGAAGCCCTCAAACTTTTGGGGAAAAATGAATGAAGAGCTTGGATTCCATTATGGATTCCCTTTGCAGACCCATCAATCACAGCAATTCTAGCAAGGATGAGCTCAAAGCTTAGGCCTTGAGAGTTGCTATGGCTGAAGTATAGAACCCAAATCTCCTTGTAACACTCCAAATTTTAGTAAGGAATGCCATGTAGCTAACATCGTCTCTCTTGGAAAGCATTGGTGCAATGAAACTAGGCCTTAGGGCTTCACCCGGACCTCGAGGGGAAGCCGCTCAGGCCTTGAGAAATATCATTGAATCAGGACAGCCTCATTTCAGTATGTTTACTTCAATCATAGCAACAGGAATTCTGGTGTCCGAATATACCAATCAGCTAATGTTAGAAGATAGCATTTTCACTTTCAAGGAAAAAGAAGAAGATACCAATTTCGATATCATTTTGATGTCTGGGTTGCTAAGTATTGCTGATACAAAACAGCTACCAAATCCATTGTCGTTCCAATCTATGTAAAAGGCAATCTTTGATCGTCCCTGCAAATGGATAAAAGATTGTTAAGTTTCTCAAGTGGATAAATATGCCCATCTAAATTTCTGTAAATAATGTTTAAACCTCTTAATTAATCTCCTCGCTGGCCAGGGTTATCTGATTTGTTTCTTCCTGAATCCTTGCTTGCTTTAGAGTTTTGAGTTGCATGAAGTTCGATGCCGGGACGACTAGGGATGAGCCTGGTCCATGTATAGTACCAATAATAAGCAAATTTAGTCAAATGTAAATGTTTAAAAGTGGAGGGACAAGTTTATAAATATTAATTTTTAAAAAAATGTTTAATAGAAACATGAGTTGACTTGAAATATGAATCTTACATTATATTTTTAAAGCCTGTTATATTATATATTGTTTTATAAAAAAATTTAAATATATTTAAGCTTTCAATCTTCTTTTTTTTATAGGTTTTCGAATATCAAAGGGCCAAGACTCAGTTGATCTTGGGCCCAAGTGGTGGATCATATTGTTAGACAATTGTTCGAGGGACAATGGGCCAAGTCTTGATTCGTAGGCCGACCACATCGCGTGGGGTTAGTGGAATACCGCACGATCTCAATCCGCTGCGTGCGTGTGTATGCGTGCAAACGATGAGGTTGAATCGAACGCTGTCATTTCTTTTGTTTTTCACTGATGTTTCAAAATGCTTAAACCCTAGAAGGAAAACTATCTGAAAAGCCGAATTCTTCATTCAATACTGAAAAAGGAATGAGGATTCCTTTGCGCTTAATCGTAGGCACATTGTGTAGATTCAAATCGGCTGAACTTCAACCTGTACGTATTTCTATCTTCTTTATTTCACTCATTTTTTATTTGATATCAGATGTTTCAATTTGCTAATGTATATATTTTTATTCAAAATTATGGAAATTTGTTCATTGTTCTATATTATTGGGTAATTAATCAATGTTGTTGCAGGGACGAAGAAATTTGATCAGAAGCTTGGGATTTTGCAGAACTCTTACGACTATTACTGGTTCATTAGCCAAACTCTTCGATTATTTAAGTTTTTTTTTTCACTGATGAAATTGATATCAGCAGACTAAGTTTGTGTTTGATTGTGTGTGTCCGCGTTTATATCGAATCTTATGCTTAAGCTTAGGCTTGTGAATGCAGGTAATGTATTTTTTGGATATGGAGAAGAACCAATAACAAAGTCCTTTCAAGTTCAAATTGTCGATGCCCTCCGGTCAGGTGAGAGAAGTCGAGCTTCTAGCCTGCTTTTAGACTTCGGCAATGGAAACCGGTCCTTACAAGCCAATGACTTCGTTTACATTCTTAACTACTGTGCAAGGTCACCTGATCCTTTGGTAAGCTGCTCGGCATGTAATTTTATTAGCTTCATGTTACTGTGCAATCCGCATCGTGTTTCTCTTCTCTAGATTTAATCTTAGGACATAGATAATGGGATTATTAATAATATTTGACAAACTGGAAAGGAATAAAGATGACCTATATGGTCTTACTTTACTTTGCAGTAACAGTTGGAATATGTTTTCCTTACCCTGTACAGTTCGTCATGGAAACGTGGAGATTAATGGTGGAAAAGGAGATTGGCTTGAATAACAAATGTTATTTTCTTATGGTCCAAGCTCTTTGTAGAGGAGGTTTCTTGGAGGAGGTATGCATTTTATGTAATGGTTTTTGTTAGATGTTCTGTTTATTAAATTGTTAAGCAGTGATTTTCTAAATGTATTACCTTACTGTATCATTGGATGTTGATTCATTTAACTTAACTAGAACAACCAACAATCTTTTCTCTTGTGTGATTCTGAATTATTGCTGCAGGACTATACTTATAGGTGTATCATTAATGTGGTTATCATTGTCTGGAATCACGTTAAAATGTCTGTAGATGGATTCTTCTGCAGTTCCTTTTCCTCATTCTCCATACAAGTTTCCTTATTTCTCCTAGTTGTATTTCCATCAGGCATGCAATTTCATGAAATTTCTTGGGGAGAATCATGGCATCTATCCTCTTCTTCCAGTGTACAACTGTTTCTTAAGCGCCTGTGCAAAAATGAAAAGTATAGTCCATGCTAATCAATGTTTAGATTTGATGGAGCAGCGAAAGATTGGGAAAAATGAAATTACCTATTCAGAGCTTCTTAAGGTGTGTATATACAGTGTTGGTCTTGGTTTTTTATTGTAGGTTTATATTACTAAGTTTCTTGCCGTTCCCTTCAGAGCTTGTTCCTACTATGTAAGATTTTAAAATAAATAGTTATCTATTGTAAAGTTCCTTTTGTCATTAATCGATTTACTGTATTGGCATCTTCATATACAAATTCATCATATTGGTATTCTTATCTGGTTGTTTCTGCTATTCCCTTAACCTTTCAGCTTGCAGTTTGGCAGCAAGATCTATCTGCAGCCCATGAAATTTGGAAGGACTATATCAGACACTACAGTCTAAATATAATTTCTCTTCAAGAATTTATCTCGTCCTTTACAAAATTGGAAGATTTAAAATCTGCATATGAAGCATTGCAACATATGGTGGCATTAGTCATTAGTGGGAAGCATCTTGTTAGATGTACTCGTAAGGGAAGCTTACATTCTTCAAGATTAGACATCCCTATACCATCCAAAGTTGAGTTAGAATCACCCAATGTTCAATCCGAAGAGAATGAGCAGTCGCTTGCCTTGAAATTTGACACTGATGCCTTCAACACAGATAATATGCTGAATAAGCATAAGAACTTGCCCGTTATGAAAGCCTTAAGGTGGTCTTTCAATGATGTACTACATGCTTGTGCACGAGCTCGGGATTATGAACTAGCAGAACAATTGATAACACAGGTTGGACTTTTTCTCTACCACGGAGATCTGGTTTTTATATGCAAGTGATAACATCTGTTTTGATGACTTAACTGTAGGATGATGATTTCTTTCTGAAATCGTCCTATGGGGAGATCAATTTCATAGAAAATGTGATTTGAGAGATTTTTCTCTCCTGATAGTTGACACCATACTTTCTCTTGGTCTTTTGTTTCTCTAGATGCAAAATCTTGGGGTGCAACCATCAAGTCATACATATGATGGCTTTGTGAGAGCTATTATTCAAACAAGAGGATTTGCTGCAGGCATGAAAGTGGTAGGTTGTATTTATTTAATTGCACGACTAGTTATGTTTTAATAATATTTCTTTTTGTATCAACAAATAACAATTTGGCCTTAATTCTGTGCAGTTAAAAGTAATGGAAGAGAGAAATCTGAAGCCTTATCGTTCAACCCTCGCATCTCTTTCAGTACAATGTAGTAAGGAATTAGAACTTGACTTAGCTGAGGCTCTACTGGAGCAAGTTTGTACATTCCCACATCCTTATCCTTTCAATGCTCTTCTTGAAGCTTGTGATACTATGGTAAGTGAATGCTACACAACATTGCTTGTTTTCTCCCTTGCTTGTTCAAATTTTCTCTCCAATTTCATTGGTTATACATATGTGAGTGCATAAGCAAGTTTTTTGCTTATAAGACTTGAAGAAATAGTAATTATTCCTGCAATCTATTTCCAGGAAAGTTGGAGCATTGGCAGACTAGTTGTTAATCAATCAGTTTACCTCTTCTTTCTTTCCTTCCTTTTTCTCCTCAAATCAGTCACTTTACAAGTAACTTGATTTAAAAGCTTCACCTGTTATGCATTATATGCTTCAGATACCTTATCCGAGTATTTTCCTGTTGCTCAAAATAGTTTATTTGGCTCTGGTTTCCAGCAGCAAATGATAAAAACCAGTACACATAACAGAAAGGATGGAACATGGAAAATAAAACCATTAGCTTATAGATTCAAGAAGTTAATTTGTCTCCATGGGTGCAAATTCATGTTGCATTAGTTTTGCAGGATCAACCAAAGCGAGCTGTTCGGATATTGGCTAAAATGAGACAACTAAAGATTCAGCCAGATATCATGACATATGAGCTACTATTTTCAATATTTGCTAATGTGAATTTTCCTTATGAAGCGGGAAACAGATTGTCACATTTTGACTCAAGAAAACGAATAAATGCTATAGAAATGGATATGGCTCAAAATGGTGTTCACCATAGTCATCGATCGATGAAGAACTTGGTAAACTTCCTGCCGAGGTATTTTCTCATTCTTACATGGACCATAACCAATCTTATGTATGGGTTACTTGCCTGGAAAATTTTCAGCTAAAAGCTCTTGGAGCTGAGGGGATGACAACAGAGCTGCTTCAGTATTTACATGTTGCTGAAAAGCTTTTCTTTCGCACTAATACTTATTTTGGAACGCCCATCTATAATATAGTTCTGCATTCGCTTGTTAAGTCTGCAGAAGTGAGTGCTTCTATCAATGTATTTTTTATTGTTTGCAATTATTGCTTTGATAGATGTATATTTATATATAATCCTCTTGTATACAGAGACACACCGCAATACTAATATTTAAAAATATGAAATCATCTGGTCTCCAACCAAATGCTACGACATACAACATAATGGTTGATTGTTGTAGCTATATAAGATGTTTCAAATCTGGCTGTGCACTGGTTTCCATGATGATGCGTCGTGGCTTTATTCCAGAGGCTGCTACATACACTGCTCTAGTAAAGGTATTCTTGTTTATATATTGGTCTGTCAAGTTCATTAATGAGGCAGTATTGCACCCTTTGTATGCACATCGAAGAGAAACGGAATTTATAAGAGTTTATTCTGGATGCTCAAAATATCTCTGATCCATTTACATGCTGTTATCCTTAACTTATATCCCAAACCTGTCATTTAAAAAAAATTGAACCTTCAAGAAAACTGGGGATTTGAAGAAGTTACAAACTCTTCTTACATACTGGAAAACATTGTTCATACAAAAATAGCTATAGAACTAGCCATCATAATGCTTTAGTGCATTTCATACTCTCTTTTTAAGTTTAACATTGAGATTCTTATCCTAAAAGATGGAATTCTAGGCTTTTAGTCTTCACTAATAAGTTTCTCTTAGCTGCCCTGTATATTGAAACCATAATGTGTATGGAATGAGTTTTCTCGTGGTAGAATGTACATCCAACTAAATCAAAAGATTTCATTTGTGCCAGTACTTTGAATACTATTAGTGAGTAGCAATTTGTACTTAATTATATCGTGGGTAGAGTAGCAGTTTGTACTTAATTATATCGTGGGTAAAAATTCAATTCTAATGCTTGAGTTTGTTTTGTGAAGATACTGCTGGAATATGATGGTTTCGATGAAGCATTAACTCTTCTGGATCAAGCAAATTTAGAAGGTTCTCAAATGGATGTGGTGTTGTATAATACCATACTTAGAAGAGCAAGTGAAAATGTATCTTCTCTCCTCCCCTTCTCTGGATATATGGCATTACTCTGTGCAAATGCACTTTTGGAAAAAGTAACCTGCAAAGTTTTGCAACTGAATTTATTGTTCTCTTTATTTCTTTTTATGCACCATTCTTTCAGAATCAGGACTGCTTGAGAGAGATTTTACATCCTTTTTTCTTGAGGATGCCCTAGTAAGCATCAACATATCTGAATAATTTCTTTTCGATAGGGTTTTATCTTGTATTCTAGTAAGATTTCTCTGGTTGTCCTTCTAGATGCTATTCATAAATGCATGTTATGAGTAGAAAATTATGCGAGTTTTTGTGTCTTCAAGGTAACTCCATCTCATAGTTGTCTTGCTGGCTTCTGACACATTTTAATACTAACCAGAGAAATTTTGTATTCCATTATGAGAGAATCTTAGAGTATTCATTCTCTTGTATATGGTGTCGCCTTCTGCATCTGAGTTGTCAGAAAAACTACTTATTGGAGGATTTTTTGGCCAGAATTTTTTAAATAATTGAAAACATGCAATTATTGCCTTAAGATTATGTTGAAAGTGCATTATGTAACTACGATTCTTTGCTAAAATTTCTGTTTCTTTCATTATTCAGTGATAATATCAAGTGCAGAGAATAAGGTTGACAAATATAGTTACCCTTTAACATTATAAGCCTTGGTGATGTGTTTTTTGCTGCTGTATAAGTTCTTGACATCGGTTCTGAATATTCACTGATGAATGTCAGGTTAGGATCGACATAATTGAATTTATCATTGAGCGGATGCACCGAGACAAAGTCCAGCCTGACCCTTCAACGTGCGCTTATGTATTCTCTGCATATGTTGATGGCGGTTTTCACAACACTGCCATAGAAGCCTTGCAGGTTTTGAGTATGTGGATGATCTCTTACGAAGAAATCACACTGGAAGAAAAGAGGATAGAATATGAGGACAATTTTGTGCTGTCTGATGACATTCAAGCTGAGTCAAGGATACTCCAAATCTTCAAGGATTATGATGAGTATCTAGCTGCGGCGCTTTTGAATTTACGATGGTGTGCTATACTTGGGTTTACAATTTCTTGGTCACCGAATCGAAGTCAATGGGTTACAGGATTGGCACCTAAATATGATTCAACTAGAACTGTGTTATAAGCATTGCCAGCTAAAATAAACCCGAGCTTATGGAATGAGCTTCTGCAGATTTCCTTGAATAGTTCAACAGTTTTGCAGACTAGAAAATAGTTCCCCTGCTTGTTAGAACATGTTCACAGGTGTAACGAGAAGGGCAACGAATGCGAGACGATAAGGCAGATTCTTCACTCCTTGCAAGTTGCAGCCATGATTTTGTTGCAGACTGCAATGCTTCGATTTCCTGCGATCGTTGGATTCACAAGAATACCCAGCAAGGTAATGGCTGATTGCATGCTGACTGTAATAGCCATTCTAGGCTTGTAACAGATGTCTAGAAACCATTGTGATTGAATTTGATATTTTTTTACTTGTAACAATTGAGTATTTAAACTTTTGGAAGAACCATTTACAGCAATGTACCCATGTTATCGTAAGATTTGGATAATATAGAAGAAGCCATGAACAAAATTTCAATGTTTTTTCCAGCAGTAAACCACCCTGAATAACCCTCTGCTTCTTCACCCTAAAATTAAAACAATTAAAATTATCTCGGTCTCGGATGCTCCTGCATCAGGCTGTCTTAACCAACACTAATCAAGTTCAATAACACTAATAAAACGTGATGACAATATTAAAGAACATATATCATGCATTCATAAACATTACGGATTTAAATTGGGATTGCAGCCACACTTCGGTCGCGTTACTTTTATCGTAATTGTAAACATAAATACTTTTACGGTCGGGTCGTGTTGCTTTTATCGTAATTGTAAACATAATAAATACTATTGTGGTCGAGTACTGTGGTGATGACCATCAACTCGAAACAAGGAACATCAATTATCATAATATGCTTACAGTGGTGACCGTCACAGCAAACAATTGCAGGTGCAGTGTTCCATTCATGTTCGTCACAGTTTGCCGCATTGCCTCAACAACCTGGGAAAATTTTTCTTCCAATTCTCAGTTCCATTTCATTTCCAGAGCCTAACAAATCAGAATCCTTAGCAGAAAGAAGCACCGGAACCCTGCTGAGGAGCTCGTTTCACGAACAATTCCATGAACTCCGGCTGCACATTTTTCACATACTCCAGTAGAATCTCTCGCCTGATCTTCGGCTGCTGATTTCTCTTTATAGAAAAAGCTAGGGCACTCTTAAAACCCCACATTAGAAGAAAACCCATGAAAGGTAGAAGAAGATGCCAGACTGCCATTAGCCATTAGGCATTAGGAGGCTTGGAATCACCGTTATCAGCATTGCCGTTAATTATCTAACGGTTGGTGATCAAACTAAGAAAAAAACTAAACGTTAGTGACCAGTTTTGTCAAAACAATTAGTTCGGTGACTGAAACAGGAACAAAACAATACTTCGGTGACTGCTGGTGTAATTTACCCGTTAATATATTTTTTATATTTTATATTATTGATAATATTGGTATATTTTTCACACCTATGATGTTTGTGTAGTATATTTTTCATATGTATACATATTTTTTTAATATCACTGTTTTTGTAATTTTTTTATCTTGTAAAAATTTAATAATTTAACTTTTAAAATATTTATACAAACAAAATAATTATAAATAGTAATATCATAATTTTAATTTATTTTCAGAATTTAAAAATGTTTAAAAATATTTTAACAACTTTTTATTTCTCTAATTTTTACATATTTTCATTTTTCAAACATTATTTTGAGGGATTAAATCAAGTTATACCATGTAAAACTTACACTAATACATGACCATTGAATGAGCTAAATTGATGGATGAGATTAATAGTAATATACAAAGATTATCACTTAGAAAAAGAATTATTTCTTAATCATTTATTATCATCATCATCCAACGATCTAAAATTAGTGTAAAAATCTTTAAATTTTATATGGTATAACTTGATACTAACCCTTATTTTAATCATTTATTAACCACTTGAGCTAGAAGGCTCGTGCAATAGGAGTGTTCATTGTCGGATATCGGATCGGATTCGATCCGATTTTTTCGGATATTCGGGTTTTCGGATCGATGGTATAATGATCCGTATCCGATCCGGAAAAAAGCGGATATTTGCATATTCGGATATCGGATATCCAATTATCCAAAAATATAATTTAATTAAACTAATTTTTCGAATTTGAAGGTTGTATTTATGAAAAATTTAGAATTTCGAAGATGATAAATAACAAATTACTAAATACAACAAGAATCACATTTATAATAATTTTATTTTTTAAATTTTTTAAAAATAAAAAAACTAAATTGTTAAATATAACAAGATTAATATTAATGAAAATTTGAATTTTCGAATAATCCGAAACTTAAAATATTGTGATCCGTATTCGATCCGAAAAATTTAAAATTGGATCGGATATCTAGTCCAAAAATAAAAATCGGATCAGATATCTATATTTTCGGATCGAATTAATGAATAATCGAATCGAATATTTTTAAACACCCCTATCGTACGATAACAGTATTGTTTTAGTACTAAATTTGGTAATTTAAGCGTATAAAGATTGTGAGGTTTAGTTTTATGGATGTTAAAGATTGTGAAGCTAAAAGATTAATATTGCATTAAATTGTTAAGTGTATTTTGGTATGTAGATTTTTTATGATTATACCTATTAAAAATAATCGGATATCAAGATAATCAAAACATATATTTTTTCTTTAAGATAATAGTTAATGCAATATTATCTCAATTATCATAGTAAAAAAGGAATAATAAAAATATCAAGAGTCGATAATGATTTTTTTCTTTCTATTTTTTATGTTAAAGAAACGAATTTATAAAATTTTAAGAGATTAAAATAGATTTTTAATAAAAATTATATAAGTTTTAAAATTTTAAAAGAAAATAAATTAATTTTCGATAATTAAAATAATTTACTATCTCCGGTCCGTTATGGTTGGCTAACAATCCAGACACGTTAAATAAAAATTCAAAGTACAAATAAGTAACCGAAGTCGCAGACAATTCATGATATATATATATACACGATTAGAAGATTTGAGTGACTTGAAATTCTAAAATTCCTAATCTTCCTTACGATTAAAGTTCTGTCTTTATATTCCTTCAGATCTCTAAAACTTCCATAGTAATATTTGTGGGAGAATCAGAAAACCAAGGTTTTAAATCATAATAAGTAGCTAGGGATGCTAAAGATGGCAGAAAAGTTGGACATGTTCGTCAAGAAAAGAATTTCGGATCTAGAGTGGCGGTTCATTTTATTGATGATACTTCCTTTTTCAATTCTTCTGTGTGTTGTTTTATCTACACCGTCCGTCGATTATTTCTTACCGCTCCGGTCATTTATCTTCACCACATCTAACGTATCAGATTTTGACGGTTCGTCTCCGGTCGAGTGCGCCGATCGAAATCACTCGGGTAACGTTACTGATGATAAGTTGCGGAAGTCGAGGATCGCGGTGTGTTTGGTTGGTGGAGCCAGGAGGTTCGAACTCACTGGGCCGTCGATCATCGAGAGGGTTCTCAAAGAGTATCCTAATGCAGATCTTTTTTTACACTGTCCGATGGATAAAAACGCTTTCAAGTTGTCGCTCCTGAAAACAGCGCCGAGGCTGGCGTCGGTTCGGATATTTGATCAGAGATTAGTGCCGCAGACGGCGGAGCAAGTTCGAGTCCTGACGGCGGCGAATTCCCCTAATGGCATCCAGGTAAAAACAATCTACGTTTTTAATTTCGGTTACATAATCAAATTTTAAGTGTTTGACTCGAATAGGGTTTCGTCAAACGTTTCGATTTGTTAAATTGGATTAACAAATCAACTTTGGCTGGCATTGAATTTCGTGAAACATTCTGATTTGGTAACTTTATCATTAGTCTGATCTTACGCGCAGACAAATCTTTTTCAACGTTTTTACCTTTTTCAATTCTTTCCTCTAACTTTTTCATATTTTTTTCTATAAAATATTTTCATGTTTATAGTTTCTTTATTTTTCTAGAAGTTCTAGTTTTTCTAACATAAATCTTGTTAAAATAAAATTAAAATCAGACAAAACTAAAATTATTATAAATAAAATATAAAATTCGATTTCAATCATTTGATATATACTTAAATCTTTATATTTTTTATAAAATATTCAATATGTATCAAAAATTTTATATTATAAAAATTATAAAGATTTTTATATCGATTTTTATAAGAAATTTGAAAAAATCGATATCAAAATCTTTATAATTTTTATAATAATTTTAATTCTGTTTCATTCTATTCTCATTCTAATTTCAGACGTCGGTCCAAGTTTTATAATATCTAGAATTTCTTAGAGTTGACCATGAGTTCTGAATATTCTGATTTGTCATTACGGCACACATTCATATTTAAATTAAAGTAGGGCCATGAATTTGACCACTTTCCTCGTACAGGGTCTCCTGCAATATTTTAATTTGGTAGAGGGATGTCTCACGATGATCGAATCCTACCAAAAACAATATGATTTTATTTACGATTGGATCGTCCGTACTAGAGTAGATGGTTACTGGAACGCACCGTTGCAGCCGCAGAATTTTGTCTCCGGCCGATACACCGTCCCTTCAGGATCCGTATATGGTGGCCTTAACGACCGACTCGGCATTGGAGACTTTCACACTTCCAAAGTTGCCCTCTCTCGTCTTTCTCTTATCCCTAAACTTGACTCAGCTGGATACAGACGACTCAACTCGGAATCAGCTTTCAAAGCCCAACTCACCACTCTGAACATATCCTACGTACAAAACAGATTACCCTTCTGCGTTGTGACCGACCGTACGTACCAATTCCCGCCTACCAGTACAGGAGTGCCGGTGGCGGCTTTGTCGAGTCGTGGTCCACTGAGTGGGACAAAATGTAGACCATGCAGTCCTGTATGTAAAGGCCGTTGCGTTGCCGATGTAATGTCATCGCTTCACAAGAAATGGAGCTGGACCGACTGGGCTAACGGAACGATTGAGCTATGCGACGCTCATGGTGGCTGGGAGGAGCAATGGGAGACTATCTTCGATAGAGTGGCCGGTAAAAAACTCGCCGCCATGAGACAAGAAATTAAAGATTTGATGTTTGAGAAATGTGTTGATGACTTTAGAGAAATGAAGAAAAAAGCTGCCAACTGGGATGCACCGGCGCCTGAGGAGATTTGTGGACTTGGGTTGAAGATGAGACCCTAATGACTGTTTAAAGCCTTAATAATTAGTTTAGGGTATATTTTCTGAATATTAAAACATTTTTCAATTTTCAACCGACGAGTTATAGGTTGTAAATTTCTAAAGGTAGAACCGAGAAGAATCAAACATTTTTGTAAAGGAACTTGCTTCATATATTTCCTTCAACCAATCGTCTTTTTCTTTTCATTTCAAAAGTTAATAATTCAATTTAATATAAACATCTTAATCAACTAAGTCATAATTTAATTGACAACGTTGATGTTGCAATACATGAACTGAGATGTGTCTAAGCATATAATATTAATTGATACATATGTAAAAGATGTATGAATAATTTAATATAAATTTAAACGTATTTAATTGATACCGTTATTATTTCAACTTATAAATTATACATGTTTGAGTAGATAATATTATTTCATTTATATGTAAAAAGATATCTAAAAAATATAATATAAAAAATTAATGTGAAATGAATGACATCGAAGGAAGTAAGAATGAATATGTATTATGAAATCCATCACGCCAAATAAAAACCATTGGATAAAACGATTTTTTTAGTCGTAATCACAATAGTATTTATTTTATAATATATTCTCAACTATTAGACATTCATCGCTCAATCTCTGTGCTGATATTACTGGTGCTCAAACTCGTGGTCTCTAAGAACAATAACATTTTCTTTAACCACCAAGACAAGATGATTCGTACTCATCAATTCCTTCTTTCTCTTGTACTGATTGAAAGTATGTTTAATTAAATTGTTCCGGTGGTAAGATAATGTATTTCTTTTAGGTAATTTAAATTCGAACAATATAATTTATAAATATAAAATCAAACTAAAGTATTACCTTATAATTGATCTTTTGTGAAGTTTTGGGCCATTCTTTGTTTTTTGATTCACAATTCTCATCCCTCTGCAATCGCTAGCTTTGGTAAATGGCTGATTCTAAGTCTATGGGTTGGGCCACCTTAGGTTGTGAGTTTGTGGTGGAGGGTTGTTCTTTTTGAAAATGGGATGACCAACTTTTATAATGCTAATTTAATCGTATTTCTTTTTCTACATTTCAATTTTTTAAAAATATCTCATTACTTTAACATATAAACAGAGACCAAGTTAAGGCTTAGGGAGTAGGGACCTGATAAAACTATTTTAATACCTTTAATTTTTTAAGTTATAATAATGATAAAATTATATTATGACTCCCCATAAATTATAAAGTTTTAATTTAATTTTTTAAAATGATAAATTATATTTAAAAGTTTAAATTAATTTATCTGGTTAGAAAAATAACTTTGATCTTATATATAAATTTTAAAAAAAACATAATAAAAACTATATCAAAAAACGACGGACGATATGTCAATCGAACGTTAATTTTATATTCAACGTTTGATGTTGGATTGACATGTCATTTGTCATTTTTGGTGATACTATGTTGGGAGAAATGACCAAGTCCGACGATTGAAAGGAAATGTTCAAGGAAGACAATCGATAGCAATTTAAGGGTTCGAGTTTGAATTTTTTTTTAGAATTTATAGAGTATTTTATAAAAAATAGCAATTTTGGAATTTTCTGATTTTTTTAAAAAATAAATGTCATATGTCAAATATTGATTGGTTAACTGATTTTTTAACGATAATTAACTATCGAATACCTAAGATTATAACGATAAGCTTTAAAAAACAATTATTTTTAATAAAATATTTAAAATTTAAAAAGTATATAATTTAAGTACTTATTTTTTATTCTATCTAAATGATAAGAAACAGTCGTTAGTAGCTCTTCGTACAAATCAACTACCTTAAAACATCCATTTATATGTTGGACTGAACATTCACTCTCATTTTATATACACAGTTATCTGTTTAAACTTAATTTACCGATTTTGCCAAGGAGTTAAAGCAGTACTGATCTTGATCAAACAAATTAAAATGTTTATTGAATTTTTTTTAAATTTTAGAAAAATAAACTAAAACTTTTTAAAATTTTAATACAAAATAAAAAAATTATTTAAACGAGACACAATTAAAAAAAAATTTTAATAAAAATTTTAAAACTTGAAAGAGATCAAATCTAATAATTTTAAAAAATTGAAATGTCCAGCGACAGATCTATTATTTGATAAGGATTTAAATTTGACTTGTTAAATGTTTATTTTATATATTAGTACTTACCTTAAAATTTAAATTTAACTTGTTAAATATTTATTTTATATCTTAGTACTCACCTTGAATATAATTGGTGTCCATCATAGATTAATTGATGCTATTATTTTTATCCAATTACCTACAAAAATAATTTATCAATAAATTGACTTTTTAAATAATGATATAATTACTAATAAAAATAATTAATTTAAAATGAAGAACGTTCTTCTTTTAACGCTAAAAAATATCTACCCTTAAAAACTTTTTGGGAAGTCTCCAAAAATTTTGACTAGACCCTTCTGACTCCCTCCAGCATTAGATCATGTCTGGTCGACAATAATTGGATGGATGGATCGAATTCCAATTTAAGAACTACTAAAGAGCAGATAAATAAGTGAATCATTATTATTTTTTTACAATTTATTATTATTATTATTCTATTTTTTTTATCTATATTAATTCAGATTAACTCTAGTTAATTTGAATGAGTCTTCGAAATAATTTCCTGACAAAATAACATGTACTAATCAGACAGATCAAAGTTACAACTCCCCACTTCCATTCCCATTATTACATGAATTCCAAGCTCCTTCCATTATACATGTGTTTTTTTTAGTTCATGAATTTCACATTCTTCTCCTTATATCTTTGGCTTTATCTCTCTAATAATTTGCTGTACAAGTTTGTGACCGAAAATCTGCTGTCAATGGCGGTGGCGGTGGCGGTGGAGAATACAAAATTTGTATTTTAAGGCAAGTTGAAGAAACTCATATTATTCAGGCAAAACTAACGAGGAAGAAATGGTTGTCTTCAATGCTAAAAGTTGATAAAAATAAATATACAAGTATTAAATGACTTCAACGACTTCCCAAGAAGGTTGAGTAGGACTGCTCCTGCACACAAATAAAAGTGGCTGAGGGGTGAGGACGATTCCTTGTAGATTAAAAATATTAGTAATATTAATTACAATATTTGTTTGCATGAAAATTTAATTCTAATTCAGTAATATTGTATTCTCATTTGGTACTTCACCGTTCATGTCAATTTCTTGCTAAGTGATAAATAAGAACTCAAATAATAAATTTTAAATTATTTAGATTATTATATTATATTTTACGATTTAAATATTTTTATTTAATTAATTTTATAAAATTTAAATTAAATTTAAGTTAAATTTTATATAACTTTAATTATATTTATTAATATTATAATTTATTTTAATTTAAATTTAAATGATTTTCTTCGATTATATAATATATATTATCATATTTTTTATATATAACATAATTTTTTATATATTTTCTTCGGGTATATATAGATTTTTTTTTATCGAACTTGATTTTCTTTGATACGTGCTAATAATTAAGAATTGAAGAGCTGTCCACGTTGTAATGTCTCACTGCCTGCCACGTGAAACCCAAATGAACTTCTCTCTTTCTTACATCATTATTTTAAGCTAATGGTAATAATCTAAAACGGGAGCTCTATTATGATGTCTTTAGTCAGTAATTTGAGTCTAGTATTAGAATGGATCTGAAGTTAATCAACTAATTTGTATTTTTGGACTAATTATTGCTATACCAAAAAATAAGAAATTATTATTTACGGTATTAATTAATTAAGTTATTTATCATCGTATAAAATTTATTTGTTTAATGATATATAATAAAAAAATAAAATTTATTTTTAAAAAATAAAATAAAATTTATTATTAAACGAGATCGTAAATCGGTTCATCTAATATTTTTTAAATGAAGGCGTTCCAAAGATCAAAATTTACACCATTTACTGTCTGTACGCATATCTCTAAGATTATAACTTTTAACCATATTTTGTTCTTCCTATTGATCAGTGAGAGTATTGAGCAGTGAAACCCTAGTTTTTATCAAACTCCTGAATGTTTTTTCACTGACACTTTCGACATCAGCCATGCAACGCTCAAGATCTTGCATTCTAGTCAAAACCATCCTCAAGGTATCGTCTTCTTTCTTTCTCAGACACCGCATGTCGGATTCGCCGATTTGTTGGAACTCTTTTATACTTTCATCCATCTTAACTTTCTTGGTCATTGTTGAGAATGTTATCCCCGTCCAAGATGATTTTCTCGAGACAAACGACATCGAAATCCCATTGAAAAGTGCCATCGAAACTAAAACAGTTACTTCGACAACGTCGACGATGACACCGGTCAGCTCGGTGTCTGCAATAGACACGAAAGCTGATCCGGAGAACGAGTGGGGCTTGACGCATCGAATTGTCGACACGAGTTTAGCGATCTCCTTAGCCATCTTCTTGCGACTTTTTAAATACAATGCGATCCTCGAATCGTCTTTCCTCCTCAGAGCTACCCTCGCCGCGAGTTGCTCCTCTCTGAGTGCGAGGAACGACGATTGAAAAATCCCGTAAACATCGACGAAACGCAACAAATCCTCGAGGATCTTCTCGACCCATTCACGCTTATGGCTCAACAGTTCACGCGTCTGCGGGAGCTGAAGAAGATCGTGCACGGAATCATGCACGTTCCTTAAACGATCCAAACCATCACAAAGCCAATCCGATGTTCGGTTACCGGGATTCCAAGACCATGTTTTTAGCTCAGTGATTTCATCTCCAAGTTGGGAGATCAAGGGGTGTGATCTACACGGAAGAGAGATGGATCTACTGTGGTGAGAAATGGGTGGTTTAGAAGGACGGTTTAGGGCTTTGTTTGGGAAAGAAAGTGAACGCCTGAAAACGCCAACCATCTCTTTTGATTGATTCGTTTGTAATTTGACTCTCTTTAGTTTAGAGTTCTGTGATTTGAGATCGAGATGTAAGGTGTATATATAAAGGAAGAAGAAGCAAGCACACGAGTGGATGAATTACAGGGGGGACTGGATCCGGGAATAACTATGAGGTGTTGGCGCCATTAAACTAAGCAGCCATGTGGGTGTAGGGTTTGCAAATCTAGGCGTTTACGGGTTCAATTTCCCGTGGAGAGAAGACAACACGCGGGTTCGACACGCTGACACCTCAGCCAATACAGTAAAATTCATTAATCCACCGATCTAGATAAAGTTTTACAAATTTTTATTATAAAGACGATAATAAATTTTTTAATTTAGTTTTTCATTTATAATATCAGAATTCGAACATCTAATTTTATTTAGAAAAATTTAAAATTTTATCTTATTAGATCAATCGATTATTAATTTAATATATATTTTATTATCATCGTTTAGAGTCGTAATTTGATTATAATTTACAGGTAAAATTTTCAAGGAAATGGCACCACTCAATATGGTGAAGTTTGCACCACTCGTTAATATGTTTGGCTGATGATTAACATAAAAAATTTTATGGACAGAGCATGGGGCATATGCCAGAACTGCTATCAGTTCCATTGTTTCCAACTAACTAATCATACAAAACAATCTCAAGGGACTTTAGCTGTCACCATTAATATTAACAAGACAACTCCTCTACATGCATCTGGAATCAGAAAATCTTATATTATATAATAATATTCAAATATATGATTTAGAAGTACTAATGCTTAGAAATAAAAAAAAATCTAATTATTGATTTATATCTAACTTTTATCTCGAATTCGAATAATAAATATTTAAAATATATAATATTTTTTAAAATGGTACTTTAATTCCTCTTTATGAGTGCATACCTTAACTTCTAAACGCGTTTAGAAATTAATTGCACGAGTGGTTCCCAGTTCCCAACCGCTGGAACACGTAGATTATGAATATTGTGTCGAGCTAATATAATGTTTCACGCGGTACATGGGAATTGAAGAAGTTTACACGGAGCTCTTAGGAATATGTGTAATTATTAATTAATAATTAATTAGAAGAGATAATAAAATCATTATTTAAGTCAACTAAATGGTTGTAGATCTTCGTTTCTGGTCCTGGTGACTGGAAAACATACAACCGATCAGCTGTGTCTCAGCAGTGGAATTGTACAGACGTATTGTTGGCAACCAGACATGACAGATCAAGGTCTGAGCAACTTGCCTTCAACTGCTCAACTTGTATGAGGAGCTGAGACGACTACTTTAAGATTGGCATTGAGTCGGACCATGTGCATGCAGCGAGGGAGAGGAATCTTTACCGAAAACTAACGACCGAAAATCATCACGTTTTAAATATTCTTCCCAACATGTGGGATTAAGGAATATATTAATCACACAAACTTATTTGATTCAACATTTGGCAAGCTCGTAGTTAAAGGATGTTTTTGAGCGAGTCCGTTGTGAGTTGAGAAGTGTTCGATTTGATTTGTGTTTGACTCAATTTGATACTTGATAAGTTTGAATTTTTTATTGGAATCGTACTTATTAAAAAATTTCACATCTCTTTTCTCTTTAAGCTTAATAAATACAAAAATAAATATGTAAATTACTTAATAAGCCACTTAACTTCTTTTGATTTGTGTTGTATGAACCGTTTGGATGTGAAAATAAATGCACCAGCAAATTTTGGTTATTAACAATAAGAGAAGTCCTAGGATCGGTGTCCCTGTGGAGGGGCGTAGAGACGTCCTACGCCTACAATCATGGGATAGTAAGCATGACAATTATTAAAAGAGGTGATCTTTAGGTACACTATTTATATGTGTGTACCTGGTTAAATACAGCAAAAAGACTGTCTTTTCGTCGACATTAAATACCAACTCAGATTAAACCTGAAATATATCGAAAACACAGAGATTATCTATACGTTGAAACCTTTCTTGTCTTTACTTTCATGTTCTGCAGCAGACTCATTCCCCGACACCAGGACAGGTGAAGAGACTTTACCTAGATGGGTTAAAAAACCCATTTGAGTTTGGAAGGATTCTGCAGACAGAACCACTTTTGGTTCAAACAATGGTAAAGTAAAAAGCAGTAAAAGTTAAATATTTTCCCTTTCCAGGTTGTTTTCAAAATGAAATGAATGCTAGCTTTGGCTTTGTCGATATCAAATAAAAACGACAATTATTTTATGTAGGATTAAGACGTTGCACAAAAATGGATATGATGCATTGATTAAAGAAAATTATAAAAATATTTGAAAATAGGGATTTAAATTAAAAAATTAATTAATTTTTAAAACAATTTATATAAAAAAATACATTGTTAATGAATGGAGGATGAGCTTATTACATTCATTAGCAAAAATACATTTAAAATGCAAATTTATAAAAGTATGAGGATCTCAAGTGCAAAAAAGAAAGAAATATGAAAGAGCCGTTATACCCTATCCCCGCCTTGTATAAATTCCAGTCAACTGGTTCCATCGTTGTTTAAATTTCATTTTTATTTTCGGATTCCGTTAGTTGATTGAAGTCTTTGATTTGATTGATAAAAAGGCTTTCACAGCATTCAAAATCTTGCCTTGTTTGATTTTGATACGTTATCTGGGTGTTTTTTTTTTTGCCGTGCAGGGCGTTTCCGTTCATGGGTTGCGCCGCCTCAAAACTTGACCAGCTTCCGGCGGTCTCTTTGTGTCGGGACCGCTGCCACTTCCTTAACGGCACTCTCCAGCAAAGTTACGCCCTTGCCGATGCACACGTGGCTTACATGCAGTCGTTCAAGACTTTGGGTCACACTCTCCGGCATTTCTTTGATCTGTGTGTCAAATCTACGTCCGGCGATGACTCCGCCGTGAAACCGCCGAAGCAATCGTCTCCGCCTTCCTCGCCGGACCACTCTCTCTCGAGTTCGAACTCGGATTCGCATATTCAGTTCGATACTGATTTGGAAGAGGAAGAGACGGATACAGATTTTGGTAGCTCTTTCAACCAGATAAATACTACAAGCTATCATAATTATCAACCCAACAAGTACCAGAACAGTGAATTCATTGGTTCAGGGTGGAAAACACCGCCGCCTCCAGCTCCGAGGAGTGCTGCTTGGGAATATTTGAATTTTTTTGATGAGCTTTACGAGAGATACGAGTTGCCTTATTCTCCCAGCAAAGCAACGAAAAACAAAGAAGCATCTCATGATCTTGAAGCACACCCAGTAAATCAAATTCTCGGAGATGACCCAGAGCAAATCATGGAAAAGCAAAAGGAGAAGAAAATCAGAGCGGAAAAGCTGTTCCATTAAAGAACGGACCGGCACCTGAGAGTAAGAAGAAAGTAGATTCACCCACTGATTTAAATGAACCCAGAAATCGAAAACAAAGTGTTTCTGAGGTAATGGAAGAATTACAGGCTCTGTTTGAGAAAACTTCGGACTCTGGAAACGAAGTTCTGAAAATGCTCGACACCGGAAAATTTCGTTACCATGACAAAAGATCTTTTTATCAAGGCAAGAATTTTTTAAAATTCCCTTCAAATTAAAAGTGGGTTTGTCATTTTCAATTACATTGTTTTGATGGTTAATGATGATGATGATGCAGGTTCAACGAAGATATTCCATATGATTACTTCGAATTCATCGGAAACAGAGTCGTTACTGTCGAAAGAGAAGATTAGTTCAACAGAGAATGATGAGATTATTACTTCACAGAATAAACTGTGTATGTGGGAGACGAAACTCTATGATGAAGTCCGGGTATGGGTCAAATTGCTTTTGAAATTCACTTTACCCTTTGAACTTTTCCTTTTTGTTGTTCATCTTGGTGAGCTGAAAAGGTGAATGACTATTGGTAAATACGAGGACCAAAATGTATATTCTTAATGTTATATGTACAGTTTAAACAGCTTTGCCCATGTAATTTGATGTGCCTTGTTGTTCATCTTCCATATTTTTGCCCTTTTTATACAAGGAATAGTTTTAATGATCATGGTGTACCTTGTTTACTTTCATTTTTGAAGGCTGAGGAAAAGCTGTGTATACTTTATGCAAGGACGTGTAGGCAGATGAAAAGCTTGAATCAGAAAGGTGCTAATGCTCCAAGAGTCGACTCCACTAGATCGTCTATGATGGCCATATCTACTAAGATGCGAGTTGCAGTTCAAGTTATTGACAAGGTAGCGATTACTATAAATAAGCTGATGGATGAAGAATTGTGGCCGGAGGTCAATGAACTGATTCAGAGGTACATTTTCAATCTAGTGAACATTACTATGTTTTACATTATATTGTGCATTACACAAAATGCAAATTACTTGCTTTAGATTGTTTGGAATGTGGAAGGTAATGCTAGAATGCCATAGCTGTCAGTGCCAGAAGGTTATGGAAGCCAAATGTTTAGATTCAATTTCCCTGAACGAAAAGCTTGATGATGCTCATCTTGAAATGGCAATGAGACTAAAGCTTGAGCTTCAAAACTGGAGTCTTAGCTTCTCCAGTTGGATTGAAGCTCAGAGGGGATTTGTCAAAGCTTTGAATGGTTGGCTTCAAAGATGTATTGTATATGAACCCGAGGAAACAGCAGATGGTGTATCACCTTTATCTCCCGGGAGAGGCAGAGTGCCCCTTGTGTTTGTGATCCTTAACAAGTGGTCAGAAGCCATGGATACAGATAAACTGTTGGAGAAGGAAGTCACTGAAGCGATACATGGACTTGTAATGAGTGTAAACCGAGTAGGGGAACAGCATAATGAAGATGTGCAGCAAAGGATTGTTGCTGATAAAGATATGGAAAGGAAAGCAAAGATGTTGGAAAAAGAGGTGCAAAAGATGCAGAAGTTAATGCAAGCTCGAGCAAAGAAGATGATGCGGTGGGCTAGGGAAGAAAGCGACGTCCTTCTACCAAGAGACGCCACACATCGCAGTGATATTATGGATGCTAGTAGTTTTCCATACGGTCTGAAGCAGATTTTCTTGGCAATGGAGAAGCTTGCTACCCATTCCAAGCAAGCCTATGAAGAACTACATAACTGCATACAAGAGAGCAAGGATCCTCAAGATAACCCCTAAAGTCCTCACCCATTCATGGTTAAGGATACAACCAGCTTCTAAATTGTGTAGTTTATCAGTTGAAAAAAGTTATTCGATCGTGGTTTTGGTAGGGAATCTTGAGACCTGGTTTACCCTGATGCATACCTTCCCTTGCTGAAAGTGAACAAACTCACTCATGATCACGGTTGGTAGGTAGCTGTTTCCCCTATCAACTGCACTGTATATTAACCAGCATATTGTTCATTTGTTATTCTTTATTAGTTTTCAGCCTTCCATTGTTTAAGCAAGTTGGTTCAGTAATTAGATGAGTAGGGTTTAGACTGTTTCAGGGAAGTTAGTGCCTTAATGGGGCTCTGGAAATTAGTACCTTAAGCAATTGTGCCTCCTGGAATTGTTGGCAATGATATCTGCTGATGAAATGTTCGTTTCTTGGTTCATATAAAATACGACATGCCATCGCTTTGGGTGATGCAAAGTTACACCTTTGTAAGTTGTACTCCCCCCATGGCCACTACCCATCTCTCTCTCTCTCTCTCTGTAATCAGACCCTGAATCACAAAACTGGGGTAAAATCACCTGCCGGTTGCTTTGATTTAAGCCGATCCCCAAACCCTTGGATGCGAAATTGGTCTGCTTAAAGCCCGATTCCTATATGTGGTGGACCGAATCATGGTTATACCAGGCTTTTGAGTGTCGGCTAAACAAAATCGACGAAAACCAATAATAAGCCCAGGCACTAGATGGTTTAATTCACTAAATGTCCTCCCACAATGAATCGGATTCTAACTTAGTCCTCAAATTTTAAAATATTTAAAGAAATAAAAATAAATCATTATTCAATAAATATTTTTACTTGAAATAAATAAATGATGTATTGAAGTCGGTAGGGATAATTGCAAAAGACATTAATGTCCAAACGTATACAATTTTCAGCTAAAGACGTGATCCTTTTAAATTGCATCTCTTAACATGATGTTGATAAGAAAATTTATTTCCCTCTATAGTTTTTTAATGAAATCATTAATATTTAATTCATTCAAATTAAATAGTATATAAATTTATTATAAAAATATTATTAAATCAATTCTATTTAATTTTTAATATTAAAATTTATTTTTTTTAATTTTATTTAAATAACTTTACCCCTCCCTCATAATGTGCAATTATCCGTAGAGATTGATATCGACAAAGATGTTGTACAAAATAAGTTTTCTACAACTAAATATTTAGTGGGGAAAATCCTAAACCGCCCACTTGTCTACGGGGCTCCGCTCAAAGTGGCGTATCAGGCGGATTCATTTGGGCCCCACCGGAACCTAACAAGTAACACTTCAAAATCTAGAACCCTCTTCCGTGTTCACGACGCCCAACACGTGGCACAACATTTATACGCTTTGTGGGACCCACAATACCGACTATTCCGAAAATTATATCATGGGTCAGTCTCACTATCTGTCAACCAATAAAAACTGTCTTACTTCATCAAATTTTTCATGTCATAATTTTTTATCAAGTGAATCTTCAGTTAAAAAATTAAAAAACAATGAAGTAAACAGTTTCTATTGGTTGGCCTCATAAATGACGTGGTAAGACTGACCCATGATATAATTTCTCGACTATCCAAGTCGCCCTCGAAAATTTTATCCACGTGGCGTAATAGCAAGCGCTCATGAAGTATTGGTTTTTGGAAAAATTATATCATGGGTCAGTCCCACCACGTGTCCATGGGACCGACCAATAAAAACTACCCATCTTCCCATGTCATATTTTTTTCCAAGTGATTTTTCACTTGAAAATTTAAAAAATAATGAAGTGACTACTTTTTATTGGTCGGTCTCATAGATGATATGATGGGACTGACCCATGATATAATTTCTCTAGTTTTTGGTTTTATGACTTTTGACTGTTATTTTACACCCGCGCGTACTTATTAAATAGACCCAACACTCGCTGTATTTTTCTGACACGTAAGCTTAATGAACAAATTTGGAGTTCATAAGGGCGAGTGAAAAGAAATCAATTATATTCAGAGAGTGATATTGTTTTCAATATTTTTATACGAAGTTTAAAGCAAATG
Organism: Abelmoschus esculentus; assembly: GCA_035048815.1. Lineage (NCBI taxonomy): Eukaryota > Viridiplantae > Streptophyta > Magnoliopsida > Malvales > Malvaceae > Abelmoschus > Abelmoschus esculentus. The sequence continues at coordinate 2,118,388 of JAUCBN010000043.1, forward strand.
TCGGTTACAGTATCAGAAACGGGGATCGATTTGCTGTCCCGTTCAGCTTCCGTGTTTCTATTAACGCTCTGAAAAGACTATAAAACCCCAGTTTCTCATATCTCTAAAACCCATCAATTCATAGCCAACTTTGTAGTAAGTGATCCACAAACTTATCTGTTTCTTTGGATTACATTTCTTTTGTTTTAGTTCCCTGTTGTTCCAAAAATGGCGGAGGAGCATACCAACAAGGTGGCCGAGTTCGAGAGCAACGACCGAGGGATGTTTGATTTCTTGGGGAAGAAAGAAGAGGAGCAGCAGCCTAAACCTCAAGAGGAAGCCATAGCCACTGAGTTCGAGAAAGTTAAGATAGAAGAATCAAAGGTAGAGGAGGAACATAAAGAAGGCGAGAAGAAGCACAGTCTCCTCGAGAAGCTTCACCGATCCGGCAGCAGCTCTAGTTCTGTAAGTATTTTTTTCACTTAATTCCTTTATGTTTCTTAAAATTTCCTATATTTTCAGAAATTATAGCATGCTATATGTTGTGTAAACGTGTAGTCCAGCGACGAGGAAGAAGGTGAAGGCGGAGAGAAGAAAAAGAAGAAGGACAAGAAGGGATTGAAGGAAAAGATTGAGGACAAAATTGGTGGAGAACAGAAAGTAGATGACACTGTAGTCCCGTCTGAGAATTCCGCCGAGCATCAAGAGACGCTTGAGAAGAAGGGTTTCATGGATAAGATGAAAGAGAAACTCCCTGGACAGCATAAGAAAGATGAAGAGGTTAATACACCCCCACCAATTCCTGCTGCTAAATTTGCAGTGGATCACCATGAAGAAGAGTCGAAAGAGAAGAAGGGATTTTTGGAGAAGATCAAGGAGAAGCTACCTGGTTATCACTCCAAAACTGAGGACGAGAAAGAGACCACCTCTTCAAATTGAAGAATCCATACTCTCTACGTAAAATTCTGTATGGGATAATTGGACATTGGTATTGTCTGGTTTGGTTTCTTAATTTGTTGGGCTTGTCTGTATATATATATATTTGTGGTTTGCATTATTGCATATAAAAGCTTCTGGCCCCCTAGTTATTAAGTAAAAGAAAGTGTTTATTTACTGTTGTTAATTAAATAATATAATGTAAGAAATGATTATATATTTCCTTTTCCCTTTAAGTTTAAACATTAATTCTTTAATTAACGTAAAAAAAATTGATTTCTCAAATTTTAAAGTGAAAATTCAAGCTCTAAATGAATTATTTTGATAAACCAACACACTATTTGAATAGAGGTAAAAGAAAAAAAATATTTTCTCTCATGCCTCTTTTGTATTTTCTTAAAAAATTAAATTTTAAACCTTAAAACCCTATTTTTTATATTCTAAATCTTAAACCCTACTTTTAATTTCTTAACCCTAATAAAACCCCTAACATAAAATCCTAAACCTTAAATCCTCTAATTTAAAGTGGGCATAAATGAAGACATAAGCGCAAATGATTTGCACTAAAAAGGAAGTGGGAGATTCTCATCAAATAAGTAGTACATAAATAATGTTGCAAATACATAAATATGACGACAATATAAGGGTACATGGGTAAAAGCCCTCTTATTTATAGGATACCTATATATCAAATATTTTATTTTTATTTATTACTTATTTTAATATCTTATTTTAAAAAATAATACTTAATATTAAATCTTATTTCTATTTTAATATTTTATCATTAAAAAATCAATAATATATTAATTAAGAGAAAAAAAATATAATTATCACATGAGATTTTTTCTCTTAATTAACATGTTATTAATCTTTTACGATAAAATACTAAAATAAAAATAAAATATAATACTAGATATTATTTTATAGATACTAAATATATAATTATCCCGTTTTATTATAAGTGAAAGCCAGTGTAGCGACTGTCCCTCATTGTTCCATCCAGATGACACATCGGATGCAGTGTCCTCCCAGAAGCAATTCAAAGGCTTTGTTGATGTCTTCAAACTTTACCTCATGGGTCACAAAGTCATCCACAAACAGTTCCTGCAAAGAAATACACAAAATAAAATTTTAAAAAGTAATTAAATTATAAAAATTAGAAGAGTTTAAGGTTATTTTTAAAAATTCTAAAATTAAAAGGTCTTAAAAGATGATAAATCTATTTATAAATTAAATTTACTTTGTCCATGTAACGTTTTAGCAGCAGTGGGAGGTCAGATTTGGCTTTGACGCCTCCATACAAGCAACCGGTGAGAATTTTCTTAGAATAAATAACATCAAAAGAGCTCAACTTCAACTGTGCACCTGGCTTGTCCACTCCCAAAACAACAGTCTTGCCCCAACCCTGAAATGGCACTACAAACTTAGGATGACAAGAATCAAGTTGTCTGAGCAACAGTAGTACAAGTCTTGTCTTTACTTGAATTTACCAGAGATGAAATCAAGGCTGATCTGGGAACATAGAAAATACCTTTCGGCAGCATGCAAAGGCTTCTTTTACCAAGGATGATATCCCAACACATTCAAAGCAGTAATCGGCACCTCCTCCGGTCATCTCCAGGACTACCTGATCAAGTTTTGAAAGGAAGGAATCAGTTAGTCATGAAAGATACATGTTCCACAAAATATGCTCTTTTTGTACCACATTTAGCTCAAAAGAGTATGTACATTTTCATTAAACTGCTCGAAACAAACCGGAAAATGAACCGAATCGTGTAAGGAGGAAGCAACAAGAAGAATACCTGGCTTAACGATTTACCACCACATTCTTTTGAATTGATAAATTCAGTGACTCCAAATTTTTTAGCTGCATATAGGTAATAGAAGAAACATCAACAAAACAAGCGATTATTGTCATGTACAACCTTCACTATGATCTTTCAGTTCCTAATTTGAATAAGAATACTCACCAACTTCAAATTTGTCTGGGTTCAGATCCACTCCTATAATTCTATTTGCACCACACAATTTTGCTCCCTTTGCAACCTAGAAAACAAAGCAAACTGTGAGTCAGTTTTTCGAACTTGATAACATATATGGATATCGGATTGCGAGTGAAACTTCCGCTCGAGATCATACAGCTAGTCCGATTGATCCCAGCCCGAAGATGACAACAGTTGATCCTGCCTCAACATTTGCTGTTTTACAAGCAGCACCAAGCCCTTAAAAACCAAGAAAGCAATTAATGGATATCAGACTTTTTATCAAGCACTTTGCAAACAGGATATTGCCATGCCAGTAAGACCAAAGCACCAATACCTGTAGCTACACAACAGCCAAAGAGGCAAGCCTCATTTGGAGGGATTGAAGGATCAATCTTGACTACATTACAAACATCGACCACCGTGTATTCGGAGAAACTCGAAACAAATAGGAAATGATACAAAGTTTCCCCCTTAAGGTCAGTGAATCTGCTGGCCTCGTATCTAGGCATCCATGGATGGATCTTGAACGGGAGTTTTGAACACAAATTGCTATGTTCCGAACGGCAATCGTCACACTCTCCACATTCCGACATGAAGGTTGGAATGACAACATCCCCTGCAGCTACCTCGTTTACATTCTCACCCACACTCTCCACCACACTAAAACATAACATCCAAATTGTAAAAGGGGTGAAATTTAAGTCAACGTTCTGATGTGATGTTGAGAAATAGTAAGAAAAAAGAAAAATACAACTGAAAAAGAAAGGTCAACGAAGAAAACAAGCTCACCCGACAGCCTCGTGGCCCAGAATCCTGGGGAAACAAGCAGGAGGTCCCTTCAGTTTCCAGAAAGTGATGTCGCTGTGACACAGAGATGTGCAGATGATTCGAATTCGAACCTCGTAGGGACTCGGAGGAGCCACCATGATTTCCTCTATCACCAGAGGCTCCCCTGCTTCGCGACTAATTGCAGCTGAAACCACATAGGCCATAGCAACACTCGGTTTAATGCTCCAACAAAGCAAAGCAAAAAAGAAGAATAAAAACTGGGAAAAGTTGGTGGACTATTTACCTTTACATCGAATTGGTTTTCCTGCGGTTTCGCTAGACGATTTTGCGTCAGCCATAGTCAGGTTGGTGGTGTCGGAGGAGTAAGTAAGGACTGAAGATCTGAACTGGCTATTTGTCTAGGTTGAGGAAGATTATGAAAGCTCGAAAGGAGACAAAATCTTGGCGATTCCAAGAGACTATTTCGACGTCAACTTGTATGGCTGTAACATCGGTTGATCTTGATTTATTACCTTTTTCAGATAACATTTGATGTTCTGTAACCCAACAACTTAATCTCGTGAACCACAAAAGAAAGAGACAATACTTTTGAAGACAACGCCAGAATTCATTGAATTATAAGCCAGGAAGGCGTAGGAACCGAGTCACCACGCCATTGTCGCATATCTTGAATTCATTTTTTTTAAATAAATATAGTAGGCAAAATATTAAATAAATCAATTAATACTATAGAAAATATTCTAAAATATGTCAAATATTAGAGTTTCTAGAACTTGAATTCATTTTTTAAAATTAATTAAATTAGTGAAGATGATTATTTTAATTATGATAATTTCACAATTATCTCATGATTTAGATGTTTTACTTCTTAAAGAAAAGAAAATTGAGAAATACTATAGTAATTGATTTGGCGATTTTATTACTGACATGAATCATTTGAGGCAAAATATTATAATTTATTGATTTTTTAGGGAAGAATTATTAAAATATTATGATTGAAAATTTTATTTCTAAAAATATGGTTCACACATCATTATTTTCCACAATATTGTGGTGTACTGTAGCGTTCAGAAGGCCTCATGCATATAATCCGTCTTTGAACAGTGATTCGAATAAAAAATAATATTTCGGCAAAGGACTCATGCATACAACCCGACTTTGAATAGTGACTTTAAAGTAGGTGTGTTTTTTTTATTCGAATCACTGTTTAAAGTCGGGTTGTATGCATGAGGTCTTTACCAAAATATTATTTTTTATTCGAATCACTGTTCAAAAAGGGGTTATATGTATGAGGTCTTATGAACGCTACAGTAAACCACAATATTATGGGAAATGATAATGTATGAACCATATTTTTGAAAATAAAATTTCCAATCATAATATTTTAATAATTCCTCTATTTTTTAGGTTAATTTTTTAATTTATAATTATTTAAAATTCATTATTAATAAAAATAAAAATACATTTTTAAAATTTTAAATTAAGTAAGTTTTAAAAATATATTTTATAAAATTTGATTATTTAGAATATTTAATATAATTAAAATTAAAGTTTTAAAAAATCACTTTTAAAACATCAATAAAGAATAATTTTATAAAACGAAAAGAATCATATTAATTTTATTAAATTAAATTAACTATAAAAATTAAATTCTAAAATCTCTGAAATAAAAACATTTAATCAATAAAAAAATATTTATCCATGGCATATGTACAACATGGGTATTGGTCTCTTGAAAAGCGAGTAAATCACCGAGGCAACTTTTCTATTTTTTATATAATCATTATATTTAATTTTTAATTTTGATGATTATTTAAATTAAAAAAGATTTTATCGTATAAAACGTTAGCACATCACATGTTTTATACGTGTTTAACGATATAGTGAGATTAAATCATGAAAGCAAGCTTGACGTAAGATCCAAGGTTGAGTGATAGTGTTTATGTTGCTTCCGGTTCCACCCAAGCAAACCCTCCCCCATTGATTGTTCTAACTAGGACGGCGATAGATCCTGAACCTGCCGAAATCGGTAGATTTAGATATGTTTTATAAGATCTAGATCTTAAAATTTAAGACTAGACGAATCTAAGTTGAATTTGACTTTTTTGATAAAAATACGAATTTAGATTGAATCTGACATTAAGATTTAAACTTAGATTCAAATCCGTTTATCTATTTATTAAAAACTCACATTTGATTTTAAAATATATATTTATATAATAGTAGATTTTATATTTTATATTATTCTCTAATGTAACTTTTATTTATTTAAAATAAAGAGATTTTTTGAAAAATACATGTTTGTTCCTGAAGATTGTGATGATGATACGAAAATAGTGAATATCATTGACAAGTTATATAAGAAAGTTATCATATTACATAACTTTTAATATTAATGTTTAAATTTCACAAATATTATCTTCATAAAACAATTTTTTTTTTGGTTGATTGTTTTTTGTTTGTTTTATGTTGTTTATGATTTAAGTAATGATAAAGACTAACACTCTAAAAGGTAAAAATACGGTACTCTATTTGTGACAATAGAATATTTCATGATCTACGTTTCTTAATGTTTTGTGTTGTTCAAAAGATATTTATGTAATTGTTGAGTTTTTTAAGATTTTAGTTTATTGTTTTTTTTTTTATTCTGATACTAGTTAATTAAAATTAATTTTTTCTCCATTGAAGTTATGATATTAAATTAATTAATAATAATGATTTTATTTTATTAAAAATTAAATTAAATGATCGTTCTTTTAATAGATTCGTTTTGGACCCAAATCCGTAAGATTTATTGGATATAGATCTAGATCTCAATTTTCTAAACCTACGAATCTGAATCCATAATATAAAAATGAATCTATATCTGAATTAAATTAGATTCAATCCAGATCCGACCCGTTACCATCCATGGTTCCAACTCTCTAAGAAAATCAAGGAAAAAAGAAAAAGAGATTTCTAGTGATGTCAAGCTCTCATTGCTTGTGCCTCTGGTTTAGTAGATTGACGCCAGGATTCAATGAACGGAAAATACAAATTCAAATTTTGATGAAAAAATCACACAGCTAATACGAAAAATGAAAAATTTTAGAATAGTATAATGAAAATCTAGATTTTAATATTTAAACCTTTAATTTTATTTACAAACATTAAAATTTAAATTATTAAATTTAATCTTTTTATATCTAAACTGAATCTTTAAATATTAGTAAAAATTAAAATATATAAATTAATTAAAATGTATATATCAAATAATCAAATAATCCGTAAATAAATCCGAAAAAGCGGTGTGAGATCTAACTCTAAGTGTGGATTTTTTAGATGCAAATCGTTTACCTCTTATCCATATCTTTATTTGTACCTTCACTTCTAATTAGAGGATTTAGAGTTTAGGGTTTAAGGTTCAAGATTAAAGGTTATGGTTAGGTTTTTAAAAAATTAGGGTTAGAGTGTATTTTTTAGGGTGTATGATTTAAGAATTAGAAAATTAGGGTTACGGTTTAGAATTTAATTTTTTAACAAATTTTAATAGTTGACATAAATAGAGAAATAAAAAAAACGCTTTTTTACTCTGATTTTTTCCCTTTAGTTTCTCCTGCTGATATTTAATTTAAGTTCTTCAGATTTCACATGCACCGCAGTCGTGTCCCAAATGTCACAAAACAAATTACAATGCTTTTATATTCATTCTTCCACCGCTTCACCTGCAACAACCAACCAACCCAAAGCACCATGTGAGATACAAAGACAGGTGTAAATAAAAAGATTGAAAGCTTTGTCACTTTCAAGATGTTTATTTATTTTATAACATTAAAAAAATAAAATCTTGTGAAACAATGTTGTAAAGAGAAACCTAGTAAATGGTTGTATGAAAATGTTTATACTATATGTTTAGTTTAAACTTTATGATTATTAAAAAAATTATTTTAATAAAAATGAATATCAAGGCTAAAGGTTAAAGCTACCTTGTACTAGAATAGTCGCTAGTATTTTTTATTCCTTCTTCTTTACGGCTTATTTACATTTTGCAGACAGACATCATCTCCTGTACCGCACTAAAAGAGTGTGCCACTGCCATTATCATTCACTGCCCTTCCTTTTAAACTCTCAACACTCGCCATACAACAACCGAGATCCAGAAAAAGGGTTGTTTTGATACTTCCAAGATGAAGCTTCATGTGGCGGTGGCATTGCTTTCTGCAACGGCTGCTCTTTTGGCCATTGCCGCGGCTGATTCTCCCTACAGATTCTTCGACTGGAATGTTACCTTCGGAGACATTTATCCTCTAGGAGTTCGTCAAACGGTGACCCCTTCATACATTCATATCTTCTTCTTTTGTTTCCCAACTCATGCGTTGAGTTTCACTCGGTAGCCTCTTTGTTTTCTCCAGGGTATTCTCATCAATGGTCAATTCCCAGGCCCTGATATTCATTCGGTCACCAATGACAATCTCATCATCAACGTACACAACAGTTTAAACCAGCCTTTCCTCATTTCCTGGTATGATCTATATTCCGAACATACCATGTTCCATCCACAGAGGTTTTAGTGACATGTGGCGGTGTGTTTTTAAGCTTAGTGGCATTCTGACAGACATCTTAGTCGGTTACTAAACAACTTAGATTTTGTACTTAAAAAATAGAATGTCTTGTCGTCCGTTTATTCATGTTACTTCTTGCCATTATTGTTCACATTGGCAGATCTGGTTGACTCCCCTGACCCCATTCATTTCGTTTCTTAACTGTTTTCCTACAAAGATGAAGACATCCCATGGGAGTTGCAGCTTGATGTTTTCTGGTTTTCACTGTTTAGAACCAGTCTGTAAAGTAAATCAAGTTCCCTTGTTTTGCTGTAACAGGAAAACTTGTCCTAAGAGTGAGAGAAACAGCATTTAAGGTTTAACTGTTGAATGGATTTGAGAAAGTTGGATGGTCCATGATCTTAGTGGTCCACTTTTTAATTAACTGTAGTAGATTAGGTGCTTCTGAATGTTAATTAAGTCTTAAACACTTTAATATTTGCAACTTACATGTAGGAGTGGAATCCAGAATAGGAGGAATTCTTATGAAGATGGTGTTTATGGAACAACTTGTCCTATTCCACCAGGAAAAAACTTCACATACATTCTTCAGGTCAAGGATCAAATAGGAAGCTTCTTTTATTTCCCTTCTCTTGCATTTCACAAGGCTGCTGGTGGTTTCGGAGGGATCAGAATCCTTAGCCGACCTCGGATTCCGGTTCCCTTCCCCGAACCGGCTGGGGATTACACTGTTCTTATTGGAGATTGGTACAAGTCCAATCACACGGTAAATGATCATTTTCAAAGCATTGGTGTATTTACATTTAGTGTGGTATGATTAATGAGAACAAATATGTCTGCAGAAATTGCAAGCTATTCTGGAGCGTGGTAAGAAGTTGCCTTTCCCCGATGGAATCCTTATAAACGGCCGAGGTCCCGGCGCTGCCTCTTTCAATGTCGAACAAGGTATATTAAGCTAAAATGTGATCCTACTAAATCTAATACTGTTGAAGTTTGATTCATGTTAAACGTGTTCTGTACCATATTGCAGGGAAGACCTACAGACTTCGGTTATCGAATGTTGGATTGCAGAATTCTCTCAATTTCCGCATTCAAAACCACAGATTGAAGTTGGTAGAAGTTGAGGGGACACACACTTTGCAAACTACCTACTCTTCTATAGACCTTCACCTCGGCCAATCATGTTCGGTATTATTTACAGCTGATCAGCCTGCAAAAGACTATTACATTGCGGTCTCCACTCGCTTTACTAGCCGGGTCCTCACCTCAACTGCGATTCTCCGATATAGCAATTCCGCTGGTCCTGTCTCTGGTCCTCCTCCTGGTGGACCAACCTTCCAAATCGATTGGTCATTGAACCAGGCTCGCTCTATCAGGTTTCTTCGGGTCTCAATCAGCATGAGTAGCTGTAAACGATATTGTGTTCTGATCTTGTTTTTGTTACAGAAAAAACCTTACAGCTAGTGGACCAAGGCCTAACCCACAGGGTTCATATCACTATGGTCTCATTAACACAACAAGAACCATCATTCTTGCAAATTCTGCAGGGCAAGTTAACGGCAAGCAAAGATATGCAGTTAACAGTGTTTCATTTGTTCCAGCTGACACGCCTCTGAAACTCGCAGACTATTTCAAAATCGGAGGAGTTTATCGCATTAGAAGCATATCGGATAACCCTCGTGGTGGAAAGATATACCTTGATACTTCGGTAATGCAGGCCGACTACAGGGCTTTCATCGAGATAGTGTTTCAGAATAATGAGAACATTATACAGAGTTGGCATCTCGATGGCTACAATTTCTTTGTCGTCGGGTAAGCACAATCATTTCACTTCAATAAATCCGGAATACACATGCTTGGACTTGTGATCTGATAACATTGGTTTCTGAACTATTCTGAATTGTTGGTAGTATGGACGGAGGGCAATGGACAGCAGCTAGTAGGAAGGGGTACAATCTCCGTGACGCGGTTTCACGATGTACAACTCAGGTAAAATCCGACATCTTCCTTTGTTCAAGCTCATCTTAGAACTGCATTTTCCGAAGAACATCACGACCGGATTTATGGTAAATGCAGGTGTATCCCAAATCGTGGACCGCAGTTTATGTGGCACTGGACAACGTAGGAATGTGGAACTTAAGGTCCGAGTTTTGGGCAAGACAGTATCTAGGACAACAGTTTTATCTGCGAGTGTACACGACATCAACTTCATTAAGGGATGAATACTTGATCCCGAAGAATGCACTGCTCTGCGGTAGGGCGAGTGGCCGACGCACCCGGCCCCTCTAAACGAGCATAGAATCAACTAATCAGGTTTGGTCGGAGAAAACTCTCCATGGCAGAGTTTGTGGTTTTATAATCTTCTGTTTTTAACGTATGCTAATGTGAAGTTGTATGATTCTAACTTTAAATTAATAGACCTCAGCTCGAGGTCACGTTTCTTCTTCTTCTTCTAGTTTTATTGTTTGTTTCAGTTTTCCTCTTTTAACCATTAATTCTTGCCATCATAGATCGTGTTTGATTATATGTTTTTCACTCGGTTCATCAAAATGGATCAGAGGGAGAAAGAGTAAAGTCAACAATTTGACCGTAGACCGCGGGTAATGGTTAGAGTTGGTGAATATTTTATTTAAATAATTTAAATTAATTAATTGATACGACTTATTTTATAACTTAAAATTTATTTAAAATTTTAATCGAGTTTTTAACCATTAGTCCAATTTTGAAAACTTTGTCTGAAGTCCAACTCTTCTCTCATCAGATACCATTGTAATGTAAAAGTTCAACTCCTCTGTCATTAGATTTATGACTTAAAATATAAAATAAATATTTAAAATTTAACTTTTTAATGTTTGAATACTAAAAACATAAGAGTTTTTGTCTTAAATTCAACCATTGGTTGCTCATTATTTTTATAGTCACGCATTTATATTGAATTTAAAATAGAACATATAATATGTAATTTAAATATTTATTTTTCCTTAATATGAAATTAATATATATACTTCAAATATCATTTAAACTTAATAATTGTATTAAAAAGAATTTTATAAATAAAAAAAATAATATATAAACCCTCCCAGCATGCTTAGTGATATATATTAAAAAACTAATTTTTATAATTTAAATAAATATTAATATATATCAAATATCATAACTAATAAACTCATTACATGACACTTGCTTTTTTAAATAATCAAACAAAACTAATATTTAATTGGATTTAAATTAAAACTATGAATAAATTCCTTAACCACAACCTTTTTACTATTGACCAAACATATGCTATTAGCCTATTAGTTTACAATTTACATGAGATAGTGAAGATATAATTGCACCTTGCTGGTTCACCGTTCATGTCCCGTGGTTCCACCCGCATTATCCTCAAAGTCGTTGATTACATGCTCACTGGTGCCCTCATCTGTGTCGCGACCCACCTCCAAAAGTTCATGAAAAACCTATAGAATATATAGACCGCATGCAATAGTAATCTCAAATCATAGGTCAAAATCCAATTCTCTTGTTGATGTTAACCGTTAAATGAATCTATAGTCCTCTCAAATGTCTGCAATCTTCTTCATTTTTGTACTATATAATATCTAATTTACCATTGTCTGGCCTTAAAGCTCATCAATTTATCATCAGAATTCAGAAAGGAAAGAAAATAATGAGGGGGAAAGAAAGAAGAAAAAAAGCATTGAAAGAGTGAACAAATTGGTGTTCAGCGACAACAGTTTAGTTGGGTTATAGGATGTTTACCTACAGGCACTGAAAAGGTACAAGGGTTTGATGAGAGAACGAAGTTTATATGCATATATCCTCGATGTGTTGTACTCTTTTTCCTTATTTTTTTCCGATTAGAATCAAAGAGATTTTTAACGAGACTCGCCTTTAAAGTATATCTAGGAAATAAAGAATCATGCATGAAGCCATGAACATTATCATCTCTTTTCTTTGATTCTGATATCTTGATATCATATAAAATATACATGATCATATACAATATCATAGCAGTAGTATACTATAGTATCAGGCAAATTTATTTCAAGAAAAAAAAATGAAGTTTAATCCAAAACTTATAATGGATTCATCATTTAGGTCTCATATGAAATTCCCAGATCCTTCGATCTACACAAATGGTTTTAATAATTCATCTTTTCTGATACAGAAAAAAACAAAAACCCTAGATGGAACACAGAAAGAAAGAAAAAAAACTGGGATTCTCAACTATCAGTCAAAAGCCTCCAAGGAGATCTAGAGTCTGACCAGGTAAGAACCAGAAAGATGAACAGTCAAAGGGAGAGAGATTGCAGAACAATTAGGTTATCCAGGTAGTAGCCTAGTAGTGTGGATAACCATATATTTTAATCCAGAAAAAAAAATCATACAGAAAGAGCAAAAGCTGTAGAAATATGGCATTTACCTGGATCTTTATGAAAGGGAGAGAGATTGTAGAACAAATGCATCACAAGGGTTTTACAAAGAGAAACCAACAGAGCCCAGTTGACAGTATGCCCACCTCCATAAAAAAAACAGATCAGAAACTAAAAAGAAAAGCTTTTTTCCATGACTGGGAGGTGGACAGAATGCCAATAAGCTCTGTAAGAAACCCTTTGCTAAACCCCCAAGATAGCCAAAAAGAACCTAACTCTTTAAGTTGATGGCAAGAAGAGAGGCTATTTAAGAAGGCAATGAAGGAAGAAGAACAGTATAAGAGAGTGTGTGTGGAATCAGATTGGATGGGTTCATTCCCCTATAAGGGTATATTTCGAAGGATCAAAGGATCATCATCATGCTTATTCTGTCCTTTTCCCCCTCGTTACTAGTGATAAAAAATAACCCAGTAAACCCCACCTTTCTCTTCAGTCTTTTCTTGCCCTTCATCATCTCACCATCCTCGTTTCTGGTGAATCAAATTAGGGTTTTGAGGAGGTTGGATTGAAGTAATTAAGATGTGCAACTAAAACCCCACCCTTATTATATAGTTGTAGCTACCTTATTTGGGGGGGGTTATATGTAACGTCTATCTCAATGAATAAACGGTTCGATTAAAAATTTAAATAAAATTTAAGTTATAAAATAATACTCGTAAATATTATTAAATTTAATTTGATTCGATTGAATACTCACCTTTAATTTCAATGGAAAATTTTAATTAGTCCTTAGCTAATGGATTGCTCGTTAGTGCTACTTGCCATGTGAAACTTGTCATCATCTTATAATGGGAAACGTATGTTGATGAAATGATGACTTAATAGTTTCAAATCATCTATGCTAATGAATATCGACCATATATATTCACTGTTTATGCTTTCTTTTCGATCAAGCTCCTCAAAGTCCAGGAGTTGCATGAATCATGATTCTAAGGCAACAGTGGAAAAAACAAAAACGAAAGTGACAGTGAGTAAAGCTTTGGAAATCACTGCCTAAACAATACAGCCAACCCTATAACTTTAATGGCAAATCTCCCGCCATCAATTGCACATAGAAATCCAAACGAATTTGCACCGTTTCCTCTACTTTTCATTTATGAGAAAATGACCCTATACCAATGAGTGAGCAATAAGTATATTTGGTTTAATAGACAAGGGAAATGAACAGTAAATTTTTAAATTCTTTGGTAGCTAACCATACCTACTCTTTCATCCAGTTTTTAAGAACTTCTGTTTCTTATTGAGGCATGTCATTATGAATTTGCTAGTAGGAAAAAAGGGTTAATATCAACAACTCCACAACTACCAGTGTAAGATCTTTTATTGAGGCTTTGTTCGATGCAAATAATGAAACGAGCGTTCAACAGTTAACAGTTATTTCGAAAGCATTCTCGAACGAAACCTAAATCTGATAGAAAACCAGACCCTTATATTTCTATGCTTTTTCCTCTAGTTTTCTGTCTGATATATTTTCTTAGTCTTTGGCTGGACACAGTAAATGAAATCTCTAAAATCAAAATCTTCCCTTTTGTCGGTTGAAACTTCACACTCATCTCTCCCACGACCTATATGATCATAGCTCTTCAATCCTTGTATCTTTTTATTTTTTCCATGTGCATGTTTGTGTGTGTATTTTCTCTAATCTAATTAGTTTGTCAATGGTCAAATTTTCTTTTTTAAATTCCCAGAGGTTAATATTTTAATGAGTATATTTGCAGTGCATGTGTATGTAAGATTAGTAATGACACAGTACTGCACCATTTATTGCTTTAAATCTACCTACAAGATCCATCCATACCCAATTAATTCAATATAGATTTACACTGTTCAAAATTTCAAAATATACAAAATCAGACAAAAGGGCATCAGTATCTGTTTGAAAATTGCAGGATATCAATGAAGCTGCACACTGATATATTGACAGTGTTCCCTCAATGTACCATCAGCTCCTCCCCAAGAACATACCGAGCTTCTGTCAGGGTCATGATTGAATCATTGGGACAATGGTGCATTTAAGATTGATTTTAAACTCTTTTGTCTTAAAAAAACAGTACTGCACCAACCTATTTATCACACAACACTGAACTAATCTCCTTGCATGATCAAACTTTATTTACCTGTTCATGTCATGTTCTTAAGATTTGCAAAGCTAACACCGGCAAAACCTTGCAAATGCAAATGCAAATCTTACTGGATTTCTGTCAATCAATTTACTGCAGCAGATCCCAGCATTGTCGGTATAGCTGCAAATGAACTTGCAATATTAAATGATAGTGTAACTAAATGTCATGTCAATATCATTTCAAGCCACACTGAGGGAGTTCATATACCCAGCAAACTCAGCAATAATTTCTTATATTAAACCTTAAATTATTTCTTGTAATAAACCCATGTCATATCAAAAAGTTGGTAAGAAAAGGTCCATGAACTTTGAATGAGAATGTATGGAAGTTTTGACTGCTTTACACTTTCAATAAACAATAAGTACTGCGATATACAGTAGTTAAGGCTTTGTGTCTGCAACTTTTTCAGTAGGGTAAAAAAGGATTCATCGGTGAAGAGGGGAAATGGGGTATCACAGACTGCAAATCTCCTTTTTGTTAAATAAAGTTCATGCGCTTTGTTCCCTGCGCCTTGTGATATTTCAAGTGTCAACCTTTATTCTAGTATTCTTTTTTTCTTTTTGTAAAGCTAGCTTTTATGCTGTAATGGAATTGTAGGGACGATGTTTCTTTATGCTACAATGTAATATATAATGTTAACGAGGTTGAAAAATGAGAAGCGATTAGGATTTAGGATGTTTAGTTAATTGAGATTATGTATGTGGGATGTGGCCATGCATCCATGATTATTGGCTCACTGTGGCAGAAGCTATAAGTTCCTTTTTTCTAACTTTTGATGCATGCGGCCCACCTCCCAATTCCCATACAATGATCATACTTCCTCATGCACCTTCATCATTGCATTTCTCTGGACATATATAACATTATTTGTGCTGGTGTTTAATAATTCTGGTCCGGGGAGCTGCTTTCTATCACTGTTTTTGTCGATCATAACGTGGTTTTATAGTATTAAATTGCAGTAACACAACATAACGACTGTATCGTAACGGTTTTAAAGGTCGTAGTAACACTACAACTACATTTAAAATTATAATTTTTTTTAAGAAAAATGTCACTTATAATCCATAACCGTAATCGTAATTTAATACTATACGTAGTTCATGAAAAACAAAAACAATTAACATTGTTAACTGTCGGGAGATGATAATTAATGGAGTTTTATTCACAGAAGTACAAATAAAATCAATGGTATAGTTGGTGTATCATTATCTCGATTTTACTAAAAGAATAAGAAAATGATTTTTGATGTCAAAGATGAGTTTTGACCTAAAAAATCATATAAGGTGAAACATTATCAAAATATTAAATC
Organism: Abelmoschus esculentus; assembly: GCA_035048815.1. NCBI lineage: Eukaryota > Viridiplantae > Streptophyta > Magnoliopsida > Malvales > Malvaceae > Abelmoschus > Abelmoschus esculentus. The sequence goes on from JAUCBN010000043.1 coordinate 2,134,483, forward strand.
TGAATCAGATAAAAACTTTCATTATTTAAGTAAGAATCAAGATTCAAGACAGGTTTAGCATAGAAAATCGTCAAGTGAATCTTAAGAAGACTTGATAGTTGAAGTGATTTACTCGACGAGATTTTCCGAACAATTCGAGGAAAAGCCCAAGCAGTAAGCTGATGGACAACAAGAAAAGCTTTAGCATAGAAAGGTTTTACCTGGGTCAAGTCCATAACTAGTTTGGGCTATTTCTTCGGCAAGAGTTTTGAGCTTTCATCGTTTGATACGGTGCGTTGATTCTCAGTTTTACGATGTTTTATCAACGAAAACCAAAATCCAAGCTTTACAGAGTTGATGACTTCTCCCCGATACAGCTCCTTTTTTTCAGACCTCATTCAATGTACAAAACAGAAGAACCTGTTGCGAGGTCGTGTCATTCATGCTCGAATAATAAAAACCGATTCCTCTTCATGCGTTTACCTGTCGAACAGCCTTGTTAACTTATACGCCAAATGCGGCGAATTGTTACGAGCCAAGCGTGTATTCGATGACATACACGATAAAGATGTTGTCTCGTGGAACTGCATCATCAATGGGTACTCTCAACAAGGCCCGACAGGATCCTCGTTTGTCATGGAACTCTTTCAGCGAATGCGAGCAGAGAATGTATTGCCTAATGCCCACACATTCGCTGGCGTTTTCACTGCCGCATCGAATTTGTCGGATGTTATCAGTGGGCTGCAAGCTCATACGCTTGCAATTAAAACCGACAGCTTTGGTGATGTGTTCGTTGGGAGCTCTCTTTTGAATATGTACTGTAAAGTGGGTGCTTTGGTTGAGGCTCGTAAGGTGTTCGATGAAATGCCGGAACGGAATTCGATTTCTTGGGCCACGATTATTTCTGGGTACGCAATGCAAAGGTCTGCTCTGGAGGCTTTTGAGCTTTTTAAATTGATGCGTTTAGAAGATGAAAAGGTGAATGAGTATGCGTTGTCGAGTGTACTTAGCGCATTGGCAGATCCCGTGCTTCTTCACACCGGTAGGCAAATACATTGCCTCACGGTTAAAAACGGGTTATTAGTGTTTGTCTCTGTTGGGAACGCTCTTGTTACAATGTATGGTAAATGTGGGAGCTTGGATGATGCACTTAAGGCATTCCAGTTATCGGGTGATAAGAATTCGATTACATGGTCGGCGATGATCACTGGTTATTCACAGAGCGGAGAGTCCTTAAAGGCTCTTAAGTTGTTTGCAAATATGCATTTTTCCGGGATCGTACCTAGTGAGTTTACTCTTGTTGGTATTCTTAATGCTTGTAGTGATATACCTGCCGCAGAAGAAGGAAAGCAAGTACATGCTTACTTGTTGAAATTGGGGTACGAATCGCAAGTATACATAATGACAGCTCTGGTAGATATGTATGCAAAATGTGGTAGTATTATAGATGCTCGGAAGGGGTTCGATTATTTACAACACCCTGATATGGTTTTATGGACTTCCATGATTGGAGGATACGTGCAGAACGGGGAGAGCGAAAATGCAATGAATTTGTATGGTAGAATGAGGATCAAGGGGATTCTGCCGAATGAGCTCACAATGGCCAGTATTCTAAGAGCTTGTTCGTGTCTTGCTGTGTTGGAACAAGGAAAGCAAATCCATGCATGTGCCATTAAGCACGGATTCGGTCTCGAAGTACCTATTGGAAGTGCTCTTTCAACCATGTATGCGAAGTGTGGGAGTCTGGAAGATGGGAGCCTAGTCTTTAGAAGGATGCCGTGGAGAGATATAGTGGCATGGAATGCGATGATATCAGGGCTTGCTCAGAATGGGAATGGAAATGAAGCTCTCGAACTTTTTGACGAGATGCTGCTGGAAGGAACAGAACCAGATTATGTCACATTTGTCAACATTCTTTCAGCTTGTAGCCACATGGGGTTGGTAGAAAGGGGTTGGGCTTATTTCAACATGATGTCTGATAAGTTCGGAATGGTTCCAAGAGTAGAACACTATGCTTGCATGGTCGATATGCTGGGCCGTGCAGGCAAGCTCAATGAAGCTAGGGGGTTCATTGAATCAGCTACGATAGACCATGGCATGTGTTTATGGCGTATTCTATTAAGTGCTTGCCGGAACTTCCGGAACTACGAATTGGGAGCATATGCCGGAGAGAAACTCATGGACTTAGGCTCTCAAGAATCATCAGCATATGTCTTATTATCTAGTATCTATATCGCCTTGGGCAGGCCAGAAGACGTGGAGAGAGTCCGGAGGCTGATGAGACTTAGAGGAGTGAATAAGGAACCAGGATGTAGCTGGATCGAACTAAAAGACGGTGTTCATGTGTTTGTCGTCGGAGACCAGATGCATCCCGAAATAAAAGTTATACGTGAAGAGCTGCGGATCTTGAGCAAACAAATTAAAGATGAAGGTTGTCATTACCAACCTTCTTCTGATTCAGTTTCTTCAAATTCTTATAATGATGAAGAACTAATCGCCGCTTCTATGTTATAATTTTGTTTCATTCTTTGGCCAGTTCTTGTCTGCATAATTTTTCCATAGAGTAAAGAATAAATTACATCTATAATTATGAATAATTACATAGTTTAACCATCTAAAAAATGGCAAATGCAAAATATATTACTCTTCTCGCCCTGTCTTATCTCTTGGAAAGAAGCGGCCAAGTTGGTTTTAAAATAAGTTGTAAAAAAACAGGGCTTTCCTCTGTTCTACTCTCTGGTTTCAAGACTTGGATTTTATCCTAATCCATGTTGCCTGGGAAATTTTGGTCGGACTCAGCCAGCCAATGAACTCGCTCTATTGACTCAAACTGTCACTTTATACAATACCAACCCCCCCAAAAGCCATAAACGTATCAACAAGAAATATAAAATTTTCGACTTGTTAACACCCACTTAAGCTATACACCTCATAGAGTAGACCGAAATCGGATCCATAGACGGCGGCTCCGAGTAAACTCTAGGGTGATCACTTTCAAGACCGTAATCCATCATCGGACGGAACTCTAGCTCGTCGTCGTGATCATGCACGAACTCAGGTACTTTAATCTCCGGCCTCCGCACATGGTCCCATAGAAACTCAAGCCTGCTCACATACTTAAGCTTCGAATACAACCTGCAATACAAATCCAATCTACCTTCAAAAATGACCCTTCAACAAAAAGAGGAAGAATCACACACACACACAAAAAGAAGCAAAATCGACATAATCATGTTTTGTCATTATCATCAATAGCTAAAGTGTGACCGGAGTGGGTCCAGGGTTGCTTTATGCCTTTATCATCCTTGTTTGATCCGAAATTCAATAATGTTGTAATAATCGAAAGAGATCCTCACCCTCCGTTGAAAAACAGACGGCCGAAAGTGGCGAGGAAGAGGCGGGCCTGTAAACCAGGATGTAAGAAATAAACAGCCTCCAGATTGTTCTTGACGTTCATTGGAATAGCATCGTAGATTGATCTGAGAATCGAGATCCCAGGAAAATTCTCACTCCTTTGAACATCTGTATGTATATAAACCACAGAGAAAGACTTTTCCCCTAATTTTGGGTAAATCTTGTCTTCCAAATACTTCTTCAGAACCTCACCGCTAACCATACGAGCTAATCACCATTAAGAAAAATAAAATCCAATTAGATTAACAGAACGAAGAAACAATTTCCAATAAAACTTATGTTTATTGCTGTTTGTTTACCGGGAAAGTGCTTGCCGATGATGAGAAGAACATTACGGCCTCGTTTGTCTCTGCCTTTGACCTTGAAGACATCGAGTTTCTCCAAGAGACGTTCTTGCTCTGACTCAGAGAGACTCGAAGAACTCATTGAGTGGGAATCGTTCTCGACAGATTTTGAAACTGTGAGCATACGGGGGAAGACGAGGGATTTGTTTATATAGGACAGGGGTGGCTTTATCCGTTAGGGGGATTACGAGTTCTGAGTGAGGATTGAGTTGAGAACGGGTATATTCTAAGGAATCTTCCGTTTTGGAGGCGAGTGAGTCTGTCTCAACTCGGTGATTATGATTTGAGTCGCTGACACGTTTGGGGTCCACATCTCATGATGTTATCTGGACTTTTCCCTAATTCTTCGATTGAACCTACAAAAGTAAGACTGGGTAAAAAAATGATAAAAATTAAAATCGATTTAAATGCTAATAATTGGTTTGGAGTTCTGTTCAATGTTATTTAATGAAGTTTGATTATTAGATATATTGGATTTGGTTTGGTTTGCTGATAATAATTTAAAATTTTAATTGATTAAATATATTTTTATTTATATAATTAAATTTTAATTTTTGAATGTTATTTAATATTTATTTGTGATGGTCTAGCAACGGATGTAATGAGCAACAATGTGATAATCGAAGTGAAATTATCTTAAATTGAGATTTAAAGTTTAAGTGTTTAGGGTTTAAAATTTTAAGATTATTATTTATTTATTTATTTATTAATACATGTCAACTAACGAATGTTAATGCTAGTGGTCAAGGATATTCATTTTGTCCCATCTTGTATAACTTCGAATTCCAATATAAAAAAAGTTATAATCTCTCTACTTAATCAAAAATAAAATTAACGGATAGTAACGACAAACATCTATTTGAATAACATTGAAAATGTTAAGCATTAAAATAGAAAAAAAAATGATAGACATCAAACTTGAAAAATGTGTATAGATTGAACATCTTTCTAATTATTAAGTCATTTGTTTAATAAGTTTTTTCTACAAATCAATTTTTTTATTTATTTATAACTTATAGATGATATTTGATGATTAAAAAAATGATTTTTAAAATTATTAAATAACATTATAAATTATATATGTGTGTGAATAAGAATGTGACGATATATGTATAATAAATGGTTAAGTCAAATCATTTAAATTGAATCTAATTACTATTATAACATTAAAAATAATATAATTAAATTTAATTAAAACTCAAAACTAATATATTTAATTTGATTTAATAAAATTAAATTTTTATAAATTCGAAATATATATTTGACCCATTAAAATTTAAATGATAAAAAGGTATAAACTTTAATATCCTTATCATAATTCAAAAGTAATTGAATCTAAGCCAATTACTTTCCTTTCCTTTCTCTATCTGTCTGTAGACAAAGACATGATCTCCAAAGCTTTGGTTTTTGAAGATAAGATTTGTCCACATCAACAATTATTCATTGCCTTTGCAACGTTCTAGAAATTTATGTACATTAAAAAACATTAATATTTATTTAATTTGTTATTTTTCTAATTTTTAGAGTTTTAATGAGTGAATTTTCTAATAATTTAAAAATTATTTTAATAATGTCAAATTATTTATTATTTAAGCTAACTCTTTTAATATATGTACATTGTTAATTATATTTTAAATCAAACTTACTTTAATGGGCCCAACAGAAAACAGAAACCTATCAGATAACCGTTTAAAGCCGGCCACTGATGCTGGAAAAGTAACGTCTGAAATAAAGTAAAGGGAAAGGATAACCCTGTCTCACGATTTAATAATGATCAGAATATAAAATTTATTATTATTATTTTACATTAATATATTTTGTAATTACGTAATTAAATAAAATATATTTCGTAATTAATCAAAATAGTCGTTAGATTAAGGATACATTAACAAGTTATTGGTTTTTTTATCAACTAGGTCTACTTGGGATCATTTTAAAGTATATTAATACTCTGTTAAGTATGATTAGATTAGTGATAAACAATGGGCTGTCACTAAAACCAGCAGCCACCTAAAGATTCGGGGCAATCCGAAAAAAATGAGACATTTTCTTACCATTTTGCTTCAACACTTCAAGTTAGTCATGTAAAAATCAGGCTATGAGTGAAAGAATTCTTACACATAAGTCCTGTGTTTCCAATGTTATGCCAAGTTGTTGTCATCTGAGTACTGTAGAAGGATTACCAGTAATCTCCACAAGAACATGATCCATCACAAAAGTGATGAAACCGCTTTGGATCTCGAATGATGATGATACGCTTCTCAATCAGTGATACAGCTTTTGCCATACTATGACAATCACCACATATTCTAAGGTTTTTTGTAATAATTAGTGGCAGTGCAGCATCAGTCACAAGAAGACCAAAGGCCATGGCTAACTTCTCACTATGTTCATTGATCATACTCTCTTTTAGCTCCTCATCAACATCATGTAAAACGAACTCTGTCTTAGACAAGAAACCGGCTTTCCTTGTCTTTCCGATTAATTCTTCCAGCTTCTTATATATCCTATCTGACTCAGGGTGAGATCTATCACCCACAACAAAGCTATGAATTTTATTTTCATGCTCTACGAAACTACATCCCGGTGTTCTGTTGAGACCTCTCTCTTTCATTGATGCCCGCACTTTTGAAGCGTCTCTCCACAGTCCAGCTGCAGAATATATATTTGACAGCATGATATAGTTCCTGGCATCCGATGGATCTAGAGAAAATAATCTCTCTGCAACTTCCTTTGCAAGTTCAGCATTACCGTAGACTCTGCAAGCACCGAGTAGAGCACCCCAGACACCAGAGTTTGGCTCCATTGGCATGCTCTTAATCAGATCATATGCATCATTGAGAAGGCCTGACCGGCCAAGAAGATCAACTATGCAAGAATAATGGTCCAACTTCGGCTCCACCCCGTAAACTTCAGACATAATCTTGAAGTAATGCTTCCCCTCATTGACAAGACCCGAATGACTACAAGCGCTTAACAAGTGAGTGAAGGTAACGTGGTCAGCCTGTACACCATTTTTCACCATAACTTCAAAGTGCTTTATTGCATCATTTCCGTAGCCATGCATTGCGTAGCCTGCAAGCATGGCAGTCCACGCCACTTTGTCCAAATATATAATCTCTCCGAAAACCTTACTTGAAGCAGGTAAACACCCTAACTTCGCATACAAGTTTAAAAGTGCAGTTGCAATGGTCACATTAGCAGTTAAACCAGACCTTAAAAGTAAACCATGAATACTCCCAGCTAAATTTTTGAGCCCCAAGTTTTCACAAGCCTGAAGAACAGTCAACATAGTAGCTTGATCAAACTCAACCCCAGTCCTTCTCATCGTAATGAAAACTACCAGACTTTCTCCAGCAAGCCCATTTTGAACGTAAATTGCAACCATTGAATTCCAAGACACTAAATTTCGCCATGGAGTTGCTTCAAATAACGAACAAGCTTCAAGCAAATCTCCAGACTTTCCATACATATTCAAAAGAGCATTCACAATTTTCACTTCATTTAGCATACCCAATTTCACTGCAAAGCCATGAATGCACTTGCCTTCACTTAAAGCTCCCTTATCACTACAAGCTGAGATTATAGATAAAAAACTGACAAAACTTGGTTGCATATCTATTTCAAATCTCATTCTACAAAAGGCGATCATGCATCTATCTGTAAACCCCGTCCGTGATAACCCTGAAATTAAAGAATTCCAAGACACCAAATCTTTTTCAGGCATTTCATCAAACAGATTCTGTGCATCTTCCGGATATCCTAGTTTTGCATAATTCGCAATCAACTGATCACCGATGAATCCATGACGGTAATTCACAGATTTGATAACTCGAGCGTGAATAGCCTGACAGTAGGAGACACGAGAGCAAGAGTTTAAAGCAACAATTAAAGCGGAGACAAGATGGTCTAGATTTAAATGAGAATGAAGCTGAAGAAAAGTGTTTGAAAAAATGACACTGCAAAGACCTTTGGGTTTGAGAAAGTGAGAATTTCGTTTGATAAAGATGGAGAATGAGTAAACTGAACAAAACCCGGCTTTTATCATCTTCCATGTCTCAACTTCAGATCAAGAATCAAGTTTTAATTTTTAAACATGCTGCTTCGTCCAAGAAAGCAAAATCATGCGCAATTCTTAGAAAAAAAGGTTTAATTTCGGTTTTAGTGCCTATATTATACTGAAATTTCAATTTTTTTAAAAGATAAACTATTGAAATAATTATTTATGTTTCGAGTTTGTACGCTTTTCATTATTAATTTTTAAATTTGATCTTTATGACTATTTACGATTTTAAGCTGTAAACTTATATATTAAGAAACTTGTTGCTGGTAAAAGTTAACGAAAGGCAATAAAAATAATTTTTATCTGACAATAAAAGAATGATAAATTACTTAAATTATTACTTTATTCTTATTTTAACCACTAAAATAAAAATAATTTATATAATTACATATAAGGGTGTAAATGATAAAGAGTTTGATAAATAGTTTATATAAGATAAAAATGTTTATTGTTAATTTAATTAAGATTTCTGACATAAGCAGAAGACATACTTAAAAATGCAACACTGCAAAATTGAAAAGAACAGAACATCCTTAAATTTTGTCTGTCCCCAATTTCTTGCACTTTTCCTGCAGGAAAGCTTCATTTCATGCCAACCAAACATGCTTGTTTCTCTCAAGCTACCAACAAAAAGCTGACTTATATTACAAAGTTCAAGGGATCATAATTCCCAGATTCTAAAACCATACAAAGACATAATGCTACATAATGAATAAAGAAACAAAGAAAAATCACAATTCATATGCTTTTCGGACGAGGAAGCAATTCAGTGTTTCTTGCAGATGCAACCGAGGCAAGGATCCTTTTCTGCAGCACCGATCGACGCCATTTCGACTCGAGAGGTTGTACTTCAACATCTCTACTGGTTACTAATACGTATACACGTATATACGTATAATGAAAAGAGTATCATTTAGTGGAGGTCACCTACTCTTCGGCTTGAAATTGGAGGAACTGCCTTTATCATTAGACTCTGGACAAAGGCTATCATCTGCATCAAAAAGAATTTCTAATTAGTAACTAAATCTTCAACCTCAGTCGACAGTTCAATGCTTTAATGGTTGACCTACTGCGTAGACGAAAAGAATATTGATTATGATCAAACAATGTTCTTACCGAGGCTAGCCCGACGCACATGATGCTGAAACCGGGGAAATAAAACGGTGCTGTATCCGACAGGAACAAAGCTGGAACATGAATGAGTAACCTATGTGAGTCTAGAGTTAGAATGAGGCTGCCGAAGAGGTTGAGTCGAGTTTTAGTTAACCTGTTAGAGGAGAAAAAACCAGAGGAGAGGCAACATTGGCAAAGGAACCTATGCCTGATATGAACCCTTGAGCCTTCCCCTGAGAAAAGAGTTGAAAAGGACATAGGCATTAGTCTGTTTTAAACAGACACATATTCGTGTCCGACACATATTTAGGCATGAAAAAACAGCATTCTAACTGTATATGAAAACAAGATTGAAGGAAAAGGCTTGTACCTGCTCACAGGGCCCGACTTGTTTAGACACAATGCTCCTAATCTGCAAATTTCAAAGCAAAAAGTATGTTAAAAACATGGTAGAAGAAGAATTTTTGAAGATTTTGTAACATTAAATGAAGTGGATAACTCACACATGGCTGTGAAAAAACATATGCCAAGGAAAACATAGCTGCTGCATAAGGAACCTGTCCGTATTAAGATACATAACTTAAGCTAGTTGAAGCAAAGAAAAAACAGAGAGTTGATCATATTAACATTGAAGAGGAATAGATTGTTAGTTTTAAGTTCCGAGAAATACCCAGAAAGACCATGCGATGCTGTAAACGATCATCTGCATTCGACCCCGGAAATTATAATAAAGAGTTGTGACAATAATCATATGATCGAACTATGCAACAGATATCAATGGTACATGTAAGCTTACATGTGCACAGTTAAAGAAAAGCCCTATGGCCAGCAATTTCTCTTCACCAAGAATAGGAACCAGTACAGGCATGAGAAGGAGCTGAAAAGATTGCTTTGTTAGATCAACTGATTTCAAATAAAAATGAATCGAATGGCTGAAAAAAGATTGTCACATGCCTGGGAAACAGTCCCTGCAACTCCAGTAATGACCATTAAATCAGCAAACTGGTTTTTGTTGAAGTGAAATCTGGCCTTTAAATAGTACTGCAAAGAGAAGTTCAACTTGTTCATCTTCTCAATCATGTAAAATCTTAATAAGATCACAAAAGTTGAAATCGTAACAACGGCAATGGAAATGTACCAGCAATGAAGCATGTAGGCCGACATCAGCGAGATTGCCGAAAAATGAAACGATGGCTGCTTGTGAAAATGTTAAGCTGGTCTTCAACAAGGCAACCATATCCTCGATTGAAGGCATGGTTTTAAACATCTGCACTTTCTTGTTGGACTCCTCGTCCTGATTAACAGTGCCTTTGAGTTTTCCTTCAGACATAATTGGAGTGGAAAGACTGTCGTTTACGATCGAATCCGGGAGGAAAACCCTCATGTAAACTGCTGCCAGCATAGCCATTGCCGTCGCAACCTGGAAAGTGGAAGCAGTTGAGAGAAAACGGGTAGACAGAGTTCCACAGACAAAGGCACATGAACCAATGCCTGAAAGAATCCCGAAAGCAGAAGCTCGTCGACCTTCCGGAACATTGTCTGCCTGCAATGAACAACGCAAATCTCAGACACTGAACATCATTCGATGCCAAGAGGGGTACTTTGAAAAGACAAATTAACAGACAAAACTGAATTTGATGACGAATTATTCGATTTCATTAGCTCATAACATGAAAAAAAGAATGAAGTTTACCACATAAGCAAGTGACAGACACTGTACGCTTCCTTCACAAACCATGGCCGTCATAATCTTGAGTATATAGTAGGCATAAAAGAAGTTCCTGCTTCTGCTGTAGGCCAATATGGCTGACAACCAAAAGGATAAAACATACAATTCAATGTATAGTTTCAACAAGGAAATCATGTATCATGCGACAATTTCGGGTCTTTGTCTATGTCAAAAATTACAATGTAAATGTAGAATCTAACTAGATTTATTTAAAGGTAAATGATTCCAATTGGACACAAAGAGTAAAAAGAAAAAACATATGGACCGATCCCAGTGATAAAGATCGTGTAATTCATTCAGGAGACTTAAGTTTAAGTATTATGTGTGCATGGTATATTATTAAAAAATTTAAACAGATATTAACTTACGATCACGACCTAAAACTTACCTACACGAGAAAGAAGTTGCACCCTTGTGTAGGCCATTTAAGACACTTTTGACTTAAAAGACAAAAGGGTGTTGCTAATGCTTTGTTGCCACTCCTCCATGTTCCCCCGTTTTGCTTTATATAGATTTTTTTATTACCGATCATGTCAATTCCAACTTCTGTTGTTTTTTTTATATATTTTCCATACGTTTAGTTTAATCTCCCAGCAAGCAGTACATCTTCCTTTGTTCTTCTCATCTCATTACCAAAAAGGGAATCATTCCCCTTTATAATTTATTTTAATTTTATCTGGAATATAATTAAAAAAAAAGTGTTTAAAGTATTTTTTTATTTTAAGTGTCCTTAATATTATATTATGTCCTTAATATTTTTAAAGTTGGTCTGTTAAAATCTAATGAAATAAAAGAAAAGAGATAGAATTAAAATATTTTTGTTGTAAAAGTTAATAAAATATAGGTGTGGAAGTATTACCTAATGGAATAATGGCGAGCGTGACAGGGACTGTGAGCAAAGCCTTTCTTCCATACTTATCAGACAGGTTACCAATGAGAGGCATCATCACTAGGGAGCCAAGACCAATGATCTGCAGAAAAAGGTTCAACATAGAGATTTAATGGTATTAAAAAGACCCAAGTGCTGCCGGTTCGAAAAAGACGAGATTCAGGCGAAGGGAAGGAAGAAACAATGCGGTTCATCCGCCCAACATTACAAACACGACTGATAAAACAAGTGTTACCACGTACAGACAAAACCGAAAGTCACCAAAAAGATGTTCTTTCCTCAAAACAAGGGAAGTTTCCTTGACATAATCTTTAAAAAATTTGTCCTGACGTTAAAACACCCCACAAGTCTACAACTTTTACTGCACTCCTACCGGGAAATGGAACCCAAAGTGATATACATATTTGGTTCCAAGCGCCGAGCAGTGGCCTACTCGCCTTGGCCCCTCCGGTCCGGAGAATGACTTGGTCTAACTTGTCTACTAGTGTCTAAAATTACCACGACTGCATGCAATGAGTTTAGAAAGAAAATAAGGGAAGAGTACTGAGTACTGAGTTGTGACCGAGTACCGCTTGTTGAAACCCGGTGAGGAAAATCGCGAGTGAGCATTCGAATTCTCCGGGACACAGAGCAAACATGGTGATATCGACGATGACTGGAACCGTCATGAAACTCGCAAAGTTATGGAGAAAGAATGTGACATAGAGATGGGTGAAAGCCGGTAACTTTACCATTTTTTTCTGTGTTTTTGTCGAGCTGCTTAGAAAATTCAGAGGGACAAGGTTGAAGACGAGAGTCTGGTGGAAATGTGTACAAAAATACCCGACTCCTCACTTGTTATAACCCTTTTGTTTAAGTTCACAACGTAAGCGTCCATGCAAAATTTTCACTGTGATACTGACACCACACACGAGGAGATTCGAGGTGCAAGCGCCAAGCGGCGTGGAACCACGGGATCAACCGACTCGAGGAAAAAGTGGACTCAGTTTCTGGTTTTGTTAAAATGGGATTAATTGAATGAATCTAAATATTTAATTATAAAAAATAGAAAAACCTATTAAATATCTACATTTAAAAATTAAAAACAAACTTGATTTATTTAATATCTAAACTTATAAAGTTCAAAAAAAATATGGGTCAGGTCCCTACTTTCATTACAATTTTTTTATTCGGTTATCGTAGTTACAATAGTATCTGTTCTAATATATATTTAATATTTAAATATTGATCGCTAAATTACTGTACTGGTATTACTGGTACTCGAACTCGTAATATCTAGAAACAACAATCGTTCTTTTAACCAATAAGGTTAAATAATTCGTGCTACTTTCACTACATTTAGTTTGCAACTAAAGGTATCAAGTAAAGAAAAGTATTAAAAATTTGGGTAAATTATATAAATAATTCTTTAATTGTAAGATATTTTTTATTAGATCTTTTGACTATAAAAAATTATATAGTGATCTTTTAGACTTTAATAAAGTAATAAATTTATCTGATATTAAAAAGTTAACGATTGATGATATAATAATTTAAAAAATAATAAAGTAATATATTTAATTTTTATATTTATATATTCAATCAATTTAATCCTAATTTAAAGTAAATAAGTTTATTTAATTTATAAATATAAAGAACTAAAAATATCATTATATAAGGTAAGAGACCATTCTATATTTTTATAATTGAAGGATCAACAAAAAAGTACATTATAATTATAAATTATTTATGTAATTTACTCTAAAAAGTTTAAACTAAACATAAAATAGTTACAACTTAAAGTTAATTAAATAAATTAGTTAAAGTTAATTATAATCTATTACTAATCTTCTCATATAATTTAATTTCATTACCATTTTAAAACTTAATTTCTTCAAAATTTCCGTGGATGTGGACGTTGACAATTGCTTGGCTTCCAATTGTGGCAAACACTTGAAACTTATCAAACGATAAGGACACGTGAAATCATTATTACCCTCTGACTTGTGGGTTACTACACTATGGAATTCATTTTTTTTCAAAGACTAAATCAATTGTGAAAGGAAAATAAAATTTATATAATTTTAAAACATTAAAATATTTTTTTAAATTTTAAATTTTTAAAGAACAATAAGTCTTTAACCTTTCTGTTCATCCTTTTTTTTTATGACAAAAACTCAAACCTGGTTTTAATTAATTTTTTATTGTTTTATATGATTGATGAATTATGTTACAATAAAGTTGTATGGAAGATTTGGCATTGGTCCACTTCTACTATGTGGTGGACCCAAAAGGGGATTAAAAGTAAAAGAGCAATGGGAAATTTCGTATACTGAGTCAGACAAATATGTAGTTTTTAAGCTTTTGTCGTGGGCTATATCAAGTTCAATTTGGTTGAAGCTCAGTTAAAATTATATTTGATTAAATTCGATTCGAGTTTTTGATGAGCTGAATCGAATTACATGATACTCGACTAGAAAAGCTCAGGAGGTACTCAAAAATATAAATATATTAATTTTTATAATTAAAATCTAAATTTCTAAACTTAGAACCCTAAACTTAAAGCCTAAACATAAGTATTAAACCATAAATTAACACACTAAACCTTAAAAATTAATAAGCTTGAGTTTACACAAGTTGTGTATCAAAGTTTTTTCTTCATTAGGCTTTAAATGTGACATGACGGAAAAAAGTTACTTGAGTTTAACATGATCAAAGATCGATCAACACTTTACTCAATTAGGCTCGAATAAAGCTTGAACTCGACTCAAGTTCTTAACGAGCCGAGCGGAGCGCAGATTTTTCAAGCTCGTTTAAAATTACTCAAACTCAACCTCAACTCGAAATTTTCATGAGCCGACCCGAACTTAGTATTACTCTATATATTATACGGTGAGCTTGCTGATTCCTAAGACTTAAGAGTGTAGTGTACTAAAAATTTATTTTTCAAACTACTTATTACGCTCAGATTAACATTAATTAGACAAGTATTTTAAGTAAATGTAATTAAGGATGACTTGGACTTTTAACGCTCAGATTAACATTAATTAGACAAGTATTTTAAGTAAATGTAATTAAGGATGACTTGGATTTTTAACACTCAAATTATAATGGCGACAAGCAACTTGCAAGACTCAAATTTTACCAACAGAGGTATATATCAGAGGAAATTTCTAAATAAATTTGTTTTATTTACGTCATTTTGATATTTTACATACTTAAAAATTGTAAAAAAATACCAAATAATTATGGTTTGATTTTTATCTCGATCTAACATAATTTTTTTTTAACTCGGTTATACTTTGCATACTCGTAGAATTTATGATATTTTTTGACGAAATAGAGATTAAATTTTGATTTAAAGATCAAGATAGAACGATAGATTTATTATAATTATAAAAGATGAGATGAATAGTGACGTCCGAGATAAAAAATAGATGACATTCGTAACATAATATTATCAAAAGTTAACAAATGAGTGACCGAAAATATTTAATGTTTGATTAAATTAAATATTTTAAAATTTTAGTAATTAAAATAAGTTTAAGAATAAAATTGACTTAATTTAGCTTACTTAACCAAATGCAAGAGAGAAAGTAAAACTTTGAAAAAGGAATAAGACATTAATGTTACCGCATGTTGTAACCCAGAAGTATAGATGGCGATAGAGCATTCATCTTGTCCGGGACAAAGCGCCGCCATCGTAACATCCGTGATGGCAGGAATCACCATAAACATAGCAAAACTATGGAGGAAGATGGTCATAAAGAGGTGGCTCAGCCCCGACATTTTCTCCATTGCCCTCTCTCCTTTTTTCTCTCTGGTGTCTCTCAACTTGAGTCTGAAGCTAAAGCTATAAATAATGTGGGAGAAGCACCGAAAGGAACCAAAGAAGGGGAAAGATATCCAAACTGTAAAGCAAGATCTCTGCAGCTACAAGCAAACACTTTCAAAGCAAGAAAGCAGTCAAGGACAACGTTGGTTTAAAGACAAAGTGAAGGAGTGTAAGAAACTTGGCACTTTGTTTCACCAATGTTGCTTACATTGTCTGTGTCATACAACAGATTGGGGTACCGATTTCGTGGAAATAACGGACGAATCAGAACAAAAACTATGTTTGTAGGGCTGTTGTGTCCACCCTAAGATCTTTTTTTTTTTCTTTTCGAGGTGGGATTAATGCTTTTTGTTTATTTTAGGCGTGATATTTTTATCCCACTCAACCTCATGACGCTCTCGTCACGAGCTCCCGCTCTCGTAATTGACCTCTTGTCACAATTATTCACCTTGCCTACCCTTCTTATGGGCGCTCAACGTGAAATCGGGCAGTAAAGATCACTCTGATACCACTTGTTACGGGACTATTACCCTCTTTCTAAAACACATGTCAGCACTGTTTATTTTCAAGCGTGACATTAAGTTAAACATAATATAATTGATATGATATTAATGTTTTGATGATTCGATTAATATGTGTAATGATATGCATCATTTTCTTTGTATATTTCATGACCCCACACCGCGCACATTACCGGCAAAGCCGTAGAAGAAATGGTTTAAAAGGGGGGGATAAAAATTAAAAACAGGGGAATACGAACCACTGGCTTCGAAGCGTGCAGCGGTTGTTCACGCTTCAAAGCGTGCAAGCATGACTTAAGCTGATTCGGTTGGATTACCAACTACATAGAAATAGACAGACAAATCAATGATTTAATTAACAGATCAATTAATTTTATTATCCATTTTTTTATTATTTAAAGGGTTAAAAATATAATTATAAGTCTCTAAAAGTACGACTAAAGTAAATTTTATATATATTAACGAGGTTGGTCCAAATGTTAAACATCTTAATATTATTTAAATAAATCTCGAGTTTGAATCATTGTGTATACAGAAAGTTCCTATTAAGATAAATTATGGGTTTTAAATTTATTAGAAATATCTTTTCTTTTTTACATAAAATTAGGATTATATTTAGGGTTTATCTAAAAAAAACTGATTAAAGTGCTTCACTAGTCACATGAACTATAATTGCATGTATTTGTACATGTGCTTTCCCTAATCCCTAGTATCCATCCTTTTGCTAATTCTAGATTGCGTGACCCTTAATTAAGTTGATTAGAGCATGTTCCATGTTCCATGTTTCCATGAAATCTTGGACCGTTCTTCATTAAAACCGTGACTTGATTAATCAAGTTCAGATATTTGATTGAACCAACCAAATTACCAAATCAATCTCAAACGTCGCCCACAACTAACTCATGGTCTGGGTTAATTATCCAACAACAATACAGTAGGTTATTCCAACAGCAGCAGATACAAGTCCAAAGCTAAAAAATAAGTACTTATTGGTGTGTTTGATTAGTTTTTTTTTCTTAGCACGCTGATGTAATTAAATGACCAGTTGTTGACCTTACAAGTTACAATCTTAGTTGTATCCAATGGTAATGCTGATGTAATTATGCATAGTAGAAGTATTAATATAAGAATTTGTCCACAAATCTAACGTCCTAAAGTGCTAGAAAGTCGTATCCAATGGTAATGCTGAACACCAAAAGATCCCAGATATGTGGATAAAATGAACCCAACAAAACCAAAAATGAGTGGTTACCATGTTGGTCGACAAGATTTTTAGATTATTACATTCTAATCCTAAACCCCAAACCCCTTCTGTCCCCGAAGAACCCCAGTTGACAGCTTGAGACGAGAGAGTTCAATGGCTGCTGCAATCACAAATTTCGTAACTAAGCCACCATGCCCCAATCTTAATTTCAACCCAAAACTCACTTGTCTTAGCTCCCACGGTTCCATTCTGCCACCTTTTGCTTCAAAGCCGAAACGATTCTCAGCAAAACCACTCGAAACAAGCAAATACCGTCGCTTCATTACCAAGGCAACGGCTGCACCGGGGACAAAGAAAGCTCGGAGCGACGAGAGAGTAAAGCAGGTCCATAGCATAGAGGAGTTCGACGAAGCACTTAAAACGGCTAAAAACAAGCTCGTGGTGGTCGAATTCGCTGCCAGCCACAGTTACCACAGCAGCAAAATATACCCATTCATGGTGGAACTCAGCCGGACTTGCAACGACGTAGAATTCATCCTCGTGATGGGTGACGAATCGGACAAGACAAGGGAGCTCTGCATAAGAGAAGAAATAAAGAAAGTCCCTCACTTCAGCTTCTACAAAAGCATGGAGAAAATCCACGAAGAGGAAGGTATCGGCCCGGACCAGTTGATGGGCGACGTGTTGTACTACGGCGACAGTCATTCGGAGGTAGTTCAGCTCCACTGTGGGGAAGACGTGGAGAAGCTGATCGAAGACCACAAGGCCGACCACAAGCTGATAGTTCTCGACGTGGGACTCAAGCATTGTGGGCCGTGCGTGAAGGTGTATCCGACGGTGATAAAGCTGTCGAAGCAGATGGAGTCGGTGGTTTTCGCGAGGATGAACGGTGATGAGAACGATAGTTGCATGCAGTTCCTCAAGGACATGGACGTATTGGAGGTTCCCACGTTTCTGTTCATCAGAGATGGCGAGATATGCGGAAGGTATGTTGGGTCTGGGAAAGGAGAACTGATCGGGGAGATTTTGAGATACCAAGGTGTTCGTGTAACTTATTAACATTGGAAACTTGAACCTATACGTATTTCTTGTTGGAATTTATGGAATTTTAATACTTTAAATCAACATGTTTACATCTAAGGTTATATTATAATTATTGGACAAACTTGTGTTCAACGCAGAGGATTTATAAACTTAAACCAACTCTAAGTTTATTTCTTGACAACCCAAGTCATAAAAAACCTGAAAATAATGTTCTTGGAAAATCTTATGGGTTTCTCAAAATAAATAATACTTAAATATAAAATAATCACAGAGCATGAACTTAAATGAAACTGTATCTAGAAAGGAAATGAAACATAACTCGAGTGCATAGCCATTCGCCAAGATTGAGTTCGAGGTTGAGACCGTGCAGCAAATGCAAGTGCTTTTACCGGTGAGGTTTACTGAATTCAAGCTTCACGACTGTAGAACGCATCAAGTGTTTTTGCAGGTATACGATGGAGAAGTTCACGAGGAAAGATACGAAGCAGAGTCCATGCTAGATCAAGTGACTGGAAAATGTTGCGAGTATCGTAAGCACCTTGTGACACGAATTTCCTCTCGAATTTGTCGAGGAACTCCAGATAAAGCTGTACCATTGACAACAAGGAGAAAATCAAAATGCAATTCTTAACGCACAACAATATGTTTGCTATAGCTTTCCTATGCATGCAAAGCCGGCTGCACATTCATAGTGTTAACTTCCCATCCAAAAACACAAGTGCATGCAAAATCGAGAGAGAGAGAGAAGCAAACCAGATCCTCAGAAGAAAGCGCTTCCTCTCCAACCACAGCTTTCATTGCTTGAACATCTTTTCCGATAGCGTAATTTGCATAGAGCTGAAATCAAGAAAAACAGGTTTTTAGTATGAATATCAATAATACTATTACTTAAGCTAGAGGGACCCTTCTTTCATTTTAGAACTTCTGAATCAAACCTGGTTGGACACATCAGCATGATCTTTACGAGTCATCCCCTCACCAATAGCACTCTGAAACATACATGACCGAAGGAAAAGCTTAGCACAAATTCCTAATTTATGCAGTTATTTGCTTCTCATGCAAGATGAAATGATAACTAATGGAGTATTAATCATACCTTCATTAATCGAGAAAGTGAAGGGAGTACATTAATTGGTGGGTATATCTGTTCAGAAAATAAATAATGATAAGATTAAAAAATTACACATCTTCAAACTTAGACACTGGCATTTCATATGGAAATCAAAACCATTTGGCAACTTATAACTTCTTTAGTATGCTCAATTTCTTATTAATTCAATACTGCTGGCAAATTTATTCGTACAGCAATATTTCGGTCATGTCAAAACCTCAAATGCTACTGTAGATTCTAAAACTACACACTTGATTAACAATAATGAAATATTATTTAAGTCACCTGTCTATTGTAGAGCTGTCGATCAATGTAAATCTGCCCTTCAGTAATATAACCAGTAAGATCAGGTGTGGGATGGGTAATATCTGGTTCACACAAAATAATCAACCAAAAATTATATCAGATACCTAATAAAACTAAAAAGAATATTGTACTGTGCCAATATGCCTCTTACCATCATTAGGCATGGTCAAAATGGGAATTTGGGTGATGGAGCCTTTTCTTCCTTCTATACGCCCCGCTCGTTCATAAATTGTTGCCAGATCAGTATACATATAACCAGGATACCCACGCCGTCCAGGGACTTCTTCACGAGCAGCAGATACCTAGAGGCACATACAAAGCATGGCAAATGATACATGTCTAGCATTGGTGGTATACACTGCATTCTAATGGAGCATTGATTCTCTGATTTGTCAGATTTAAGTAATTCTAAGTCCCTGTCAAGTGGATTACATTCACTTTCTAAAGTCACTTTCTAGCTCCAAAGAAACCTACTGAAGATCCTAAGAAAACAACATTGCTTTTGACTTTTGAGTTGAAAATATACAGACTCTCTGTTTGTCAATAAGCAATAACTTGAGAACGAAATTGTGTGCCACATCTATCTTCCCCGTTTAACAGTTACAAATCATATGTACCTCACGAAGAGCATCTGCATAAGAACTCATATCTGTCAATATAACCAGAACATGTTTCCCACATTCATAAGCCAAATACTCTGCAGTTGTGAGGGCAATTCGAGGCGTGATAATTCGTTCAATTGTAGGGTCGTTTGCCTGTAAATACATTAACAGAGCAGTTCAAGAGGGAAGAAAGGTCATCCTCAATGGGAAAAATGAATTCAAAACGACATGAATATATAAATCCAATCAATTTATTGGAGAAGAAAAATACAGATAGAATGTGATCAATTAATGGAGATTACCAAGTTCAAGAAAAGGGTCACTCTCTCCATAGATCCATTTTCCTCAAAATCCCTCTTAAAAAATTGAGCCGTCTCCATATTCACCCCCATAGCAGCAAATACAATGGCAAAATTGTCTTCTTCTTGATGACCCTAAAAGTCAATCGACAGAATAGGATGGTCACATTTGAAAGTGGAATTAAACCTTGAACATCAAACACACAGTCATGTCAAACTATATCAAAAACATACATCAAGGAGATTATCAGACTTTTCCAATCGCTTTACGAGACCCGCCTGACGACAGATTTGAGCAGCTATTTCATTATGAGGAAGACCAGCAGCAGAAAAAAGAGGAATTTTCTGTCCACGAGCAATGGAGTTCATGACATCAATTGTTGATATCCCTGTCTGAATCATCTCTTCAGGGTAAGTCCTTTCACTAGGATTAATAGAACTCCCTGTGAAAGACAAGGGACAGAAATTAACAACGGTAACATAAACTTACTCATCTTTAAATTACTAGAATACCAAACATTGCCAAATACACTTACCAGAAATATCTAGATATGCCTCGGGCAAAATAGGAGGGCCATTATCAATAGGTTTTCCAGAGCCATTAAAGATGCGACCCAACATATCCGATGAGACAGGCGTTTTCAAAACCTGTAAAACATACATTAGAAGTGGCTCAACAGTAAAAAGTCAGAAGAAAATGACTAAACTGACAACCTTAACTTTTGTAAAAAGTTTAAAATCACAAACAATGATGATGCAAGATGTAAATACAGGATATTAAAAATTTTCAGTATTTTAGAAAGCTGGAGCTTATTCATTTCTTAACCATAAGATTGTAATGAGACAGCTCCAAGCAAATATATCAGTCAAAAAGGAAAAAAGGCTTAGCATCAAAGAAGACAAAGTCACAACTAACATTTCAAAATAAAACACTAAGGTTTGAAAGATCCAACGAAGGTAACAATTCTATCTACCATCCATCCCAGTTTTACTAGCCATGATAGATTGAAACCTACAGCACCAAAGAAAAGCAGACTTATTACCTCTCCTGTAAATTGTACTGTTGTGTATTTGTTATCAATTCCAGATGTTCCTTCAAAAACCTGCAAATGGAGAGGGGAAGAGAATAAAGATGCTTTAATCAAAACAGACTTACAGCCATTCAAGACCCAATTCACACCAAAAGCTCTCATGATTCATCTGTCATGGTAAATATATTATTACATTTAGCAAATGATGTGTACACATTTCTATCACTACACTATTCTCTGCCGCTTTTCCTCATCCACCAAACAACAATCGAATTTTTGGATCCCTCATTCTATAAAATATGCTAGGACAATACCTGCACAACTGCTTTCTCTCCATCAACTTCCAAGACTTGACCTCGTCGAGTTGTTCCATCGCCTAAACGAATATTGACAATCTCCTGAAACTTTGGACCCTGAAAGAAATAAAAAAAAAAATCCGCATTAACAGTCAAACAGCAAGCTATCAATGCAGATGACAAACTATAAAGATATGGAAGAGCAAACCTACCTTAACTTTGTCAAGAATGACCAATGGACCAGCTACACCAGACACGGTTCTATACTCTGCAAACCAAAAAAACGATTTAATCTTTTAGATAATCTTCCCACCAACTAAATAACAATAAATTCTCACCAAAGCATCTCACTAGCCTCGGATCATATCAATGAAAAAACAGAAAGTAGATGTTTAATTAAGAAATTAAAGAATTAAATATTCTGATTATGCTAAAAATGTGTTTATACATCGAACCATTAAAGACATACTTCATGAATTTAAACGTATTACGTAACCAGTCGACTAGAAGATTAAAAACGGAACCACTCCAACATCATAATTTATTTATTTGATAATAGATCAAAAGAAATCGAGATTAAGCGATGATCAGAATACGGATTGAAGGCTTTGAATGTAAAATGAATAAATTACCCATTCCGATCTCCAGATTTCCCTCCTCCATGTCAACGAAATTTTTTTCCGCGCCCATCCTCAAGTTCAAAGCTGATTATAAATCTACAGACATCAACAACAACAACAAGAAAAGAATCAGAAACGTATATGACTATTCTATACACAGAATCAAATAGTCTTTTAAGCAGATCAACTGAAACCAGAAAATTCGAAATCGTTGTTTCAGATCCAAACACACAACAGTCGTTTTTGGGTGGCTACAGTGATTAAATCAAAATCAACAAATGTTTGAAAAGACGCCATTATTACCTCGATTATATTCTGGAAAGAGCTATTGAGAAAAAAATCATCCAAAATGAGAAAATATATCAAATTTGAGTTGGACAGGTTCTCTGAGCAAATGATAAAATTTGTGAATGTGTAAAAATTATTAGCTATGCGCTCACAGTATCTCTGGCCGTAATTAATACAGTAAAATTTACTTACCTTAAAATTAAGGACAAAATCTATTTAATAATTTTTTATGATACGAAAATAAATCTAAGATTTAAGCATTAACTGACAAATAATTTATAAAAGAATATAAATATTTATATAAAAATAAAATTCTAGATATAAAATATTTTTAATAATTAATAAATTAATTTTAAGTTATAGTCTAATCTTTCAATTAACTAATTGTATGTGTCTAAAGAAATCCTAGAATATGATTCAATTTGATTAGTAAAAAATAAATAAAAAATAAATTATAAAGTATAACTAATATTTTATTTAATTCAATTAAATATTTATTTTTATTGTAAAAAATATAATTTGGATTCGATTTTTTTTATTATAAAAAAAATCAACTTCTCTTCTAAATATCTTTTTACAAATTTATTTTTTGACATTTGATATATTTTGATTATTTAAAAAGTATTTTTAACCATTAAATGATTATGTTTTGTAATCATTAATCTATAATAAATATAATTAATTTTTTTAATATTATTAAAGAAATAACACCCCTAAATATATTTTTGACACGGCTCCTAAATGAATGAATGAATTTTTTCTTCTCTTCTTTTCAATCATGCCACGTGGCTACAAAGATGAGGTTGGCATCAAAAGATATGCTTTTTCAGTATTATTAATGTGGTTTAATGGAATTTATTTTGTTTTCTTTGTTTTTGGCTGTGACAATAAGATTAAAAATATTTTACAAATAAATTTATTTATCTCAAAAGAATATAATTTACTTTTCAACAAATCCACTCCTTAAATCCTGATCGTTTTTAATTAGGATTATAAAAATAAAACATAAATATTAAAAAATAAAAAAATAAATTAGAATTATAAAAAAATCTTAAGAATAAGAATCGATTAATTATCCTTCAATATTTTCATATGATTTCGTCTTGATTATAATCATTTGTATGTACTAAGTGTCACGGGGTCAGAGTTTTTGACGCAGGGACAACCACCCCGTGCGGCACCTCAGGCCTCTCACACACCCGAGGTTCAGCCTTAACCAACTCGATGCTTACTGGTTTCGCCCTCCCATGGGCTCATCAGGGAAGCGGGGACAGCTCCCGACCAGTGTGGTGCGCGATCAGCACGCCCATCAGAAGATAGGACGGCTGCTCGGCACGTACTACACCCTTAATGCTATCCCGCTCCCAAGAGTTAAGCACAACCAGAAAGCATCTCGCCCGGTCCCGCGTTGCTACGATACACGGACCGTGACAATCTCCCCCACCTAATTCATGCACGCCCTCGTGCATGGGGAAGAAACTCTTTCCCTTCTGGAAAGTAGCCAGGAACTAGTGTGCAATTCTCCCAAACTCGCCCACTAACTGGGGCCGCCCTCCACTGTTGGGCAAAGGTCTGCTCGCAACCACCTCATGGCCACTCGCCACTTAGACAAGGTGTCCCATTGCAGTCTACCTACAACCACCTCATGGCCACTCGCCACTTCAACAAGGTGTCCCATTGCAGCTCGACCATCTGGAGAACTTTCGCTGCGGCTTCCTGCCTACCCGTCCTCGTCTCAATCTCTTTCTAGAGGACCCACTTGCGAACACCCTCTTCTCATTAGGGTGCGAGCTTCACTTGCTCGTCCACACGACTCGCTCCGTAGCACATGGGGCGCTTGGCAAACTCAACAGCTAGCACACGGCCACGCTCTGATACCATCTGTCACGGGGTCAGAGTTTTTGACGCAGGAACAACCACCCCGTGCGACACCTCAGGCCTCTCACACACCCGAGGTTCAGCCTTAACCAACTCGATGCTTACTGGTTTCGCCCTCCTATGGGCTCATCAGGGAAGCGGGGACAGCTCTCGACCAGTGTGGTGCGCGATCAGCACGCCCATCCGAAGATAAGACGGCTGCTCGGCACGTACTACACCCTTAATACTATCCCGCTCCCAAGAGTTAAGCACAACCAGAAAGCATCTCGCCCGGTCCCGCGTTGCTACGATACACGGACCGTGACATAAGGGTACGAGCCATCTAGCCTCATTAGTTAAAGGAACAGTTGTTGTTTTTGGAGGTTACGGGTTTGAGTACCAATAATATCATCACAATAATTAAACGATTAATATCTAAAAGTTAAGAGTATACTCTAAAACATGTACTATTATAACCACTATAGCTGAATAAAAAAAATATGTACTAACCGACAGGAAAAAGAAACGTATTATTGTGCTCATAGATTTTGGGGAAAAACAATTTTTCTGAAAATAAAATAAATAAAAATCTAAAATCTGGAAGCTTCAAAGAAATTTCGTATGTGGTAGAACAAGAATTTGCCACGGTAGAAAGTTGTACCCATTAGTATAATTTTGTATTTTATTCATGTGAAGCCTATAGCAATTCGACATCTCTGGGGCCATGCCCACGTGAAAGCTCATCTTTATATACAAAAATAATTGATTTGGTATTGAATTCTACGATAATAATAATATCCTCTTAACAATTGACCCAAAATTATGGGAACAAAAATCTTGAAAATCCTATTAATATAGAAGAAAGGGAATTACGATTTAAAGTGGAAGGATAAAACATAAATAATTAAAGATATAAAATAAATTTATAAATAAATTAAAATTTTTAAATAAAAAAATAAAGATAAAAAAGTTTTAAAGGTGAGAGACGATTATTCCTCTACACCCTGTATAGACATAATTCTATTCGGTGACTAAATCATCCTACTCTTAAAGATTTTATTTTTACACTTTCATCCTCTTATATAATTTTTTTTAATAATTTACCCCTATTTCTAAATATTTATGTTTTGCCCTTTAAACCCTAAATCCTGATTCCATCCCTGATTTTATTCAATTATATCTTATTACTTAAAAAATTGTTCAGTTCAATTATAACACCCTTTACACATTCTAAAAGTTTGGAGGAGCAAATGATGTTACATTTGGATATCGAATAAAAATACTTAAAATTTAAATAAAAAATTGTGCATTTGTTTGATAAAAGATTAATTTGGGTATAATTATAAATTTTAAGGGCATAAAAAGCATTTTAAAATCTTTCCTTTTAAAAAGTTAAAATTTTGGACTATTTATGCATCCAATATCGATATTTAAGGTTTATATCAATACCGATAAAACAATTCAAATACAACTATAACATTAAAAAAACTTAATAAATTGTATCTATTAAATATCGATATTCAATGTATGATGTAACCCCCTAAACCGGCCTATGCGGGAAGCCTGGCTAGAGTGTCACATCGTTTTTATTTATGAAACATAAAGCATAAAAATTATTTAACTGAAGCAAATGAAAATATATACCATCTAACAGTTCAAAATATGTATACGTTTCTAAAAACAAAGTAGCTGGAAATAGTGTTCTAAATTAGTTTGTAAAACAAAGAGTAAAGTGATACTTCTAAAACACCAGTAATAAAATATATGATGACACATGTCACCTTAACATAAACTAAGGAAAAAGGTAAATATGTTACATCAATGTGTAACCAGGTAGTATGTAGATCCTCCAATGCCAAGTCCGGGACGTCTATCTACGAGTATCTGAAAGGGGAAGAAAACAGGTATGAGCTATAAAGCCCAGTGTGTCCCAACAGTGCAACAGAAAACAGTTAAATCGATTAAACGGTAAAACAGAAAATCAGATCATGTGTATGCATGACAGACTACCCTCCAACCAGACTCCAGGATACAGTTCCCCCGAACGGTATCTGATACTGGCATTAACCCTAGCCTTTAAGGTTAAGGTACCGGCCTAAGGGATTACCTTAGGTTGCAGGACGGAATTACCCCGGCTAATGCACAGGAACCGTAAACAGGCGGAATTACCCTAACTGAGGTTAGGAACCGTAAACAGGCGGAATTACCAGCTGGATCAAGGCTGAACCGAATCTGAAGTACTACTCATCACCCCAACACTAATATGACAGGCATGCAGTAATAATTGGAGACACGATGGTAGTATCAGAAATTAATCAGTCAATATGCATACGTAAATCAGGACATATCAGATATACGGTAAACCACTAAATGGTATATCCTAAAACTCAAAGCAAA
The DNA here is from genome assembly GCA_035048815.1 of Abelmoschus esculentus. Classification (NCBI taxonomy): domain Eukaryota; kingdom Viridiplantae; phylum Streptophyta; class Magnoliopsida; order Malvales; family Malvaceae; genus Abelmoschus; species Abelmoschus esculentus. The sequence continues at coordinate 2,161,404 of JAUCBN010000043.1, forward strand.
CATTTACGTAAAACAGAAAACAGTTATGTGCACATACTTGACTCGTTTAAACATAAAACGGTAAGATACAGTGTATAGCACACAAGGAACACACCTCAATGGCAGGAAAAAGTCAGGTGATCTACTGGGCGCTCGAGCCTCGCTCTGTAGCTGTACTGGACCCTAAAAAATATAAAATATAATTTTTCATTAATACTGGAGCTAAAGTATTGCATTGATTACTCACGGGTATTAAAAACATACGGGTCACGATCGGATCTCGGGATCGGTCAAAGCGGGAGGAACTGGGTTGGTTCGGTGCACGATCGGGAGAATTATGAGATCCTACAAATAAACAGACATAAACTTTAGACTTTATATAAAACTCTGGACTTAACTTAACTTGGAAGAAAAGCATGATTCGAGACTTTAAAGTCAAATTTGGAGGCTTCCGGGTTCGAATTTCGAAAAACGGACTTCACAGATGGACTCAGGACGTCGAAAAACATAAAATAGGAGTTTTTGAAAATTTTGACTTTTGGGGTCAAAGTCAACGCTGACGTCAGCAGTCAAAGTCAACGCTGACGTCAGCAGTCAACGGTCAGTGCTGACGTCATGCTGACGTCACGGTCAACGGTCAACGGGTCGGGTCGGTCAACGGGTCGGGTCGGTTTATCGGGTTGGACCGGTTCGGTTCGGTAAGACCGGCTCGGTTTGGGAGGGCCGGTTCAAGGCCGGTTTGGACCGGTCAGCCCACAGTAACCGTCCCGGTGGCCGAAAACCGCTTCCGGTGGCGCGTGAAGGCCACGCGCGGCCCTAAACGGCCGGAAAACACACACCGAAACCAGATTTCTCCAGATCTACTCCAAAAACACCATAACACAAGCCAAAAATTCCAGGAAACACTTTAAAAAGCCGGATTTAAACTCACTTACCGAAATCGGGGAGAGGTTCTCCGATGAAGGTCCTGCCGGCGTCGAGGTGAAGCGATGATGGAGGGGTTTTGGCCGGCTCTAGGTGGTGAACTCCGTGGTACAGGCGACGCGCCGGTTCGATCACCGGATCGACCGAAATCGGCGAAAAACGAAAAGGGTATAAACCCTAACCCCGACGAAGCTTTGGGCTTCGATTGCCGGCGATCCAGGCGGCGGTTGGGCGCGTGGAAAAGGGGTTTTTGTTCGGGGCAAGGAGACGGACCGGTTGGTGGCGGCGGTGAGCACCACGGACGGCCAGTGACGGAGATCGGCGGTGGCCGATTTGAGAGAATAAGGGGGTTTATTGTTTGGGTTTTCTGAATCTAATAAGGTTCAAAAAAGTATTCCGAATTTTTTTTTCTTTAAAATATATATATATATATATTTATTTATTTAATTTATTATTATTTCAAGAGTGCTACATATGATATCGATACTTATTAAACAAGAATTACAGAAAAACCAGATTAAAAATATTCTAACATGCTTAATTTATACAGACAATAGTTACATCAAGGCCACGAATATATAAAATTTTAGGGAACGAGAATAATTTTTTAATAATATATATATATAAATTTATTAATTTTTTTAAATATAAACAAATTTCAATGTATCGGTAAACCCACCCACGAAAAAAATATTTGTATGTTTATTTTTTGCCTCTTTATGTTTTATTACTATTTATATGCTATGTATATTAATAATTATTTTTCATTGTTTTATTAACTATTTTTTATTTTTTTGGTATGATTAATGTTTATTTTATAATTTATGTTCGAGATTAATAATATTTTCTCCTAACAATATTATTTTTAAGGTGAGAATACAATATATATTGTTATTATACCCACATTTGTTGATATTATATATATTTTATTAAAAAATATGTAACTTAAAAAATTCGGTACAACATATAAAAGAACATAAAAAAAAAATATGGTTTGACCATTAATAACACATAAAAATCAAGAAAAAAAATTGTATTATTTTGTTTAATGTCAATGATATAGATACCGAGTCACAAATCTGCCAGAACAATCTTCAATTATTCAATTTTTTAAGAATAAATTAATTGATCGGGTACCTTGTATAGTTGTATTGGAACCGGTTCCTATCAATAATAAGATCGGTTCTTAAAATTTAGGACCCAATGTGACCGAGCCGAAACTGATTTCAATTTTCAAGAATCGATGGTTACCGAAACCGGAACCAATTCTATTTAAATTGGCCACGTACTCAGTACTAACCCTAACTAAATATAATGTCAGTTCATGGCATTGGCTCATTACCTACAATAACATATATCAAAGCTAAATCAGCAACACTGTTGGATTATATAAAAGCCTATTCAAATCTCATCTTTGTTCAACCCAGCCAGTATTTTCAGGGTCCAAAGCTCTCATTCACCTTGGGTGCACCTTGTAGCCACACCCCCAAACTCTGGTAAGCCCAACCGGATCCTTGCTCGTCACTATCGCAGCATATAAACGACCCTCCTCCATTCCCATCGGAAATCAATGTAAGCTCATGGCGATGACCGCCATGATAATTGGTTCTCGGTAATCTCTTGGCTTCCTCGTCCATTTCTTTCTCCAGCAACTCTAGTTTCGCATCCGTCAAAGGGTATGCATTTTCCTGGTATAGATTTATAAGGTTCCTGCCTTGCTTGGTCACGGTTTTGCCGTCGGGGCCTATGAATATCAAGCATGGAATGCCTTGCGCGTCGAAATATTTCACAAGGTTTCTTATGGTCGGTTCTCCGAAAGGCAACACTAGCCATGGCATGGTACCGTAGTATATGATACGAAGGAGCTTCGGTCTCGATCATAAGACAAGAACACGATCTCGAAACCGTCGTTGCCGCCTTCTTCCAAGCTTTGCTTGATTTTGTGGTAGACGGATATCAGTTTGGGAGTGAAATTGGCGCACGGAACGCACCATTGCGCCGAGAAATCGAGCCCACCTGTCTTACCTATCAAGGAATCAACCGGCACCTGCAATTTTCAAAGCAAATACATGAGTTCAAATTGAATTGCACATTTAACAATTTACGTTACCAATGTTTGGTACTCAATAGGACATTAGAATATCAATACAAAAATATTGAAATTTATATACGAAATTCACTCAAAATCAAGTAAAATATAAATATTACCAAAAATATAAAAAATCCAAATTAAAATACTATTAAAAGGTCGTATTTTAATTTTTTTAATAATTTTAAAATATATCATAGTACCCCACCTAGCCATCGGGTGAAGTCCGGATAGAAGAAGTATTCTGTTAGGGCAGTTTTAGAAGATCCTATAAAGCAACAACAAAACATCTGGAGAGAGCGGCTTTAGGGCTTAAAACAAAAGAAAAACAAGCCGTAGAAGAGAGTTCTCTCTTGGTTCACCTTATTCCCCTTTTCACTACTCCCCTTACCAGAAAATCTTTTCAGGTAATTTCCCAGATCCAATCCCCATGCTTCCCTTTTTCGATTCTCCCTCTGTTTATTCAACAATCTATTCCGAAATTTCCATATTTGTTTTTGGTCTGCTTTTGAACCATTGATTTCATCTTCTTCTTTCTGTTTTTGGCTGTTGAAAGATGGATCGTTATCAGCGAGTGGAGAAGCCGAAAGCAGAGACACCCATTGACGAGAATGAGATTCGGATTACCAGTCAAGGCAGGATGCGTAGTTATATCACTTATGCCATGACTCTGCTCCAGGTTTATTTCTCGTCTTTTTTTTATGTTTGATTTCTGCATATTTAGACCTTTATTAGGTTTGGGTTTTTGTTTATTTTGAGCAATGTGTTATTTCTAAAGTGTTTGTATGGCTTTTGATAGGAAAAGGGATCGAATCAAATAGTTTTTAAAGCAATGGGAAGAGCCATTAACAAGACTGTGACTATTGTGGAGTTAATTAAGGTACGATTTTATCTATGTGTATTGTTTAATTATTCATTGGTTGTTTTTTAAGGTGGCTAACAGTGTGCTTCATTTACTTTTAATGCAGAGAAGAATTGTTGGTCTACATCAGATTACATCGATTGGATCCATGGATATAACAGATATGTGGGAGCCTCTTGAAGAAGGACTCCTTCCGTAAGAACCATGGGATTTCTTATTGTTCTCTTAGTGTCCTTAATATGAATCTTTACAGAATTTTAGTAACCTTTGTTTATTTACCACAGACTGGAGACGACCCGTCATGTGTCCATCATCACTATAACCCTTTCTAAAAAAGAACTGAATACATCCTCTGTTGGGTAAGTTCCTGCAGTTGTTTGTGGTGCTTGTTTAATTACATTTTTATGAATATTGGAAACTAGAGAATATAAGCATATTGAAGGTTTTATGCTTGTAATGATGGTGTCTTATTTTATTTTGACATGAATAACTTCTTCATCCAGGTACCAACCTCCGTTGCCATATGATCAGGTGAAGCCATCCACAGAAATTGATCATGAAGGATGTCGGGAATAGAGATGCATTTCATTATCTGCACGGCCATTTTTTTCTGGTGATATCGAATGCCTATATTTGTTTTTTTATAAATTTCTTTTTGTTTGGCAGAGGGCTCTCCTAATGGCCGCGGTAGGGGCCGTGGTGGTAGAGGAAGGCCAAGTAGAGGTAATGCCAATTTAGTATTGAGATGCACCCTGTTCGATGTTCTTTTTGATTATGCTAGGGCATGGTTTGACATGGCTCTGAATTTTATTGAATTTAATGTGAGAAGTTTTTTAAGCAAATATTTACCTTTTTCCTTCAGGGAATGGTTTTGTCTCCGCTGAGTATGAAGATGGAGGCTGGGACCGCAGTCGTGGCTACCCTAGGGGTAGAGGTCGAGGAAGAGCACGTGGTTACCAAGGCCGTGGCCGTGGAGGATACAATGGACCTCAGTTTGACAGGCAGCAAGATGATGATTACAATTATGAAGCCCCTCCCCAAGGTGGTCGTGGTGAGTTCTCTCTTCTATTTTTCAGTTTTAATAAATTCTTAACGAGTTTAATAGTTTTCGAGATCCTGTGGTATGCTTGTTTACATTCTCCAATAATATCGCCCTTTCCCCCTCTTAAAATAATGCAATTTGAACTATTTTGCACTTGAAGAATCAAAGTGCACTTTGAATACAAATAAAAGATGCGACACTTAAAAGAAGTTAATAAGGAGATGCAATTATTGACTTGTTCATGTCCCTAAATTTTCTATTGTCCATTAATTGCAATAAATAAAGGTTTAGCCATTAAACCTTATTATGCCAATTGCTTTAAAAAGAAAGTCAGTGAATTGGTAAAGAATATAGTTTTCTGATTGTCTTTGTGTTGCTTTTTGAAGGCCGTGGCCGTGGCAGGGGATATCGTGGAAGGGGGCGTGGTTTTAGATCTAATGGGGCAATCCATGCAGCTGCATGAGGCGGTGTGTGGCAGTCCTTGAACGATATGGAAATAACAGTATCGGATTCATATCAAGTCATATGTTTATGTTTTCTTTATTTCTTATAGCATTAGGTTTGCACATTTTTTCCCCTTTGATGTTAATTTCTAGCAGTTTCACTCTCTATAGGACGTGTTTGAGTTCATGTTCATGAGTAGACATAGAATAGTTGCATTTCAGGTTTCTTCTAGTGCTGTAGCCGCCTCACACTACAGGAGGCTGGTCTCCTTTTTTTTCTTCTAGCCTTAGCTTTTATGTTTTGAACAATTGTAAACAGAAAATTTCTCCTCTTAATATATCTTTAGAGTTCTTTTATTTTCTAGGCTGATGAAAATGGCATTTTACCAGTTGTTTGAAGCAATTACTCTTGTTTTGCCTTTAAACAAAGGACTTGCATTATCTGTTAACCCCCATGATACCCCCAAAGCTACCAATCTTCAAGCCCTGTAGGGTTATCACTCATCTTATCTCCAATCTCTATCATGTATGGATAAAAAATATGTCAGAGATCGAATCCTGATCACTAACCATATCTCCAATCTTGTTGTGAACACACTGCATTACGTTATTTGATCCTATCAAAGTAGTTTTGAGTTCATTTGTTTCAACAATGGCAGCCATAACTAGCACCCTTGCCTTTCTTGTACTTCCATTTTCATCTCCTCTAGGAGCAATGAATTAGAAATACTATGGCATTCCCTCAGCCTGAGCCCATTGTTATGAGTGCAGTCGAGAAACGATGTAGAATGACAACCATTCCAGCTGCGCTACTTTGAATGAACTGTCGTGATTAATTTATGATTATACGATCTTTAAGGGATTACAATGTAAATTTTTTCATTTTAGGGGACCAAGGCAAGGCCCCTCTAACTCTGTCCTGATTATAGATACGATATAAAAAAGTTCTCATGTATCACATCTGACGGTGATAACGAGTTGAGTTTGAATAGGATCGGTTTAGAAATAATATTAGTTAGATGGTTCGTACTCAAAATTTTAAGTTATAGCTTGACTTAATTTGTTTTCTTAAAATTATTTTTAATTATTTTTATTAAATTATAAAAATTAACTTACAAAAACTTATTTTATTTTTGAAGACCACAAATAATTATAATATATTTTCTAAATTATACAAGTCAACAAAAAGAAAAGGATTTAAAATATTTAAAAAATATCTTCATATTTTTATAGTAAAACTAAAGATTAGTTTAAAATTAAATGAGTTTTACACCATTTGAGGAAATTAAATATTATAGTAATTGAATCTCATCTCCTTTTAAGAAAATATTATTATACACAAATTTAAGTAAATTAAAGTTTATATAAACTCGAATAACTTTTTCAAATAGATAAAGGAGTCAAATGTAGTATTTTAAGATGAAATTTAGAAGTTTTATAATTTAACATTCTGTCATAATTTTTACTTTTATGAAAATGTTGTAACCTCTTTGTTTCAGGTTTAAGTTTTTTAGATTTATTATTATGAATTTAAATTATTTTAGATCATTTCTATGTCCTTTTGGATTATTTGTTCATGACATTTCAAATACTGATAATTTAGGATTTAATTTGTTATGGGTGCAAATTATTTCGATTTATATATATAATTAATTTTAATAAGATTTATTAATTAATTGATTGACTAAAAATATTTATATTATCTTATTTTATATAATTATTAATCTTGATTTTTTCATAATATAATAACTTACTTACCTAATCCAAAAATAACCGATTTAAATTTAGATCAAATTTGAATTTAAATGCAAAATTTAGTTGGGAATTAAAAAAAATAACCCACTAATTTGGATTTGGGGCTAATTTAGGGCCCAAGCAAAAACTCCAATCTCTGTTATCTGGAACAATAGAGAAGAGATCAGTTAAGAAGCAAACGATTCAAAATTGCGTAAAAAAGTGAAAAACCCTCGTCCTCCACGTTTAATTCAATCCATGTCGGATATCATGGTCGACCAAACACATAAACCGGAAGATCCAGCCGTACCGAACAACTTTCAGCAACACCACGAACAAGACGAACAACATGAACAGCAGCAATCCGTACGAGAAAATGCAGAATATGAAGATGAAGAGTTGCATAAGCTTCTAGTCCCGGACATATCCCTACTTCCTCTTACTCCTCCGTCTGCTGCTGAATGCAACTTTGCCTCTTACTTTGCTCCAGGTTTCACCCATTTTTTCTTTCCAATTCATATTGAATTGTCTGGTTGTTTTATGGGTTTTGCTAATGAAAACTTAGGGCTCAAGCACTTTAAAGTTTGATGCTTTTCTTATGTATAGTACTTGTTTTCTGTCAAATCCATTGGTTAAATACTTGTTTTAATTTTCTATGCATTGGTTGAGCATGTTGCTGTATAGTCATTTTTTGTAGTGTCCTGAGTGATTGCTCTAATCAAATTACATTTTACAGATTTTATGAATCCAGGGAACGATCAGTATGTTTATCGCCATGCCAATGGGTAAGAATTCCAAACATTCCTTGGGTCTTTTAGTTAAAGAATGAGAATTATGGATTGAATGAACTTAAATAATCTAAATTTGTAGATTGTGTGTTGTTGGTTTGGCTTCGACTCACTCGGCATTTAAGGATAAAGGTGGTGTCTCTGCCGTTGATTTCAATGTAGGCAAATCTGATCGCAGCTGTATGAAAGTCACCGGAAAGAGAAAGAAGGTAACTCCTTTCTATAATCGAAATTCCACTTTGAGGGTTTTAAGTGGTTTAACCAAGTGATATTATTTGTTAGTAATTATTTTAAACTATAAAAACAAATAGAGAATTCATTATCACTTGTTATGATATCAAAGAGTTTGATTTCTTTAATGGAATCCGAGCATATAGCTTTAACGGAGTCTTTATTGAAGTTTAATATGTTGCTCTTGTAGAATGCTCAACACTTCGAGTCCAATACAGCTTTGTGTAAAGTTTGCACCAATGATACTTCGTATATTATAAGGTGGGTATGATTATTTTCGCGCAGCATCTCTCCCTCCCCTCATTTCCTCCTTTTTCACATCGAAATGAATAGCAGTTTCGAGCAGGTGTTGTGTTAAAGGCTCTCTTTTGGAGGTGAATGAAAGATTAATCAGACAGCCAGAGCTGCTTAATTTGTCAGTGAGTATAACTTAGCTACTCTTCTTTATTGGTTTCTTAATTTATGCGTTCACAACATTGGAATTTTGTGGTGCAAATTGAATGCTTGTGAGTTGCGACGGTGACACGTCTTTATCATATCAAACTTTGTTAAGAGATAATCATATGACCTATAGTACTGGTGTAAAAGTTTATAAGGAGATGTCCAAATTTATTCATTCTGAATCAGGATAGGGAGGAGTGACAAGATAGCTGCTAACCTAAAGGCTTATGAACTCTTTGTGACAAAGGTTGAGCTTGTCGAATAAAAGGATATAAAAGAACCCATAGTTTTTACTGCTGTGTACGACAATTATAATTGCTTAAAACTTCTTGTGTAGGATCTTATATGGTTGTCCCATTTTGCTGAGTTAATTTGGAATTTTTTTAGTTCAACAATTTGTCAAAGTGTGGCAAAGTTTCTGCAGTTGTTAAAAAACCCGGATTCTGTTGTGATGTTGTCTGCAGGCAGATAGAGAAGGATACATAGCAATTATAATGCCAAAGCCAGCAGACTGGCATAAGGCTAAGGCTTCCTTGTTGAGCCTTGAAGAATTCAAGAAGTTGAGAGCACTTTGCTGATTTTAAACTTTAGAAAATCGAGAGAAGCCGGCTCTGTAGTCTGTACTTCCGTCACTTGTTTTCTTTTGCCAGGTTAAGTTCATCACTGCGACAAACTCTATACTTCTCCGGATGTAGATTCCGGTTGTTGAATCATGTAGCACTTCCTCGGTTTGAATTTCCTAAAGCTAAATAATTCAACAACAAAACTTTGTTTTATCTTCTTGATGCAAATGATTAATGATGTTTACATTTACAAACACACACAAAGAATGAAACAATTCTTGATCCAACAGGGAAATAAAAGAGCTAGCAATGGCTAAACTCTATAGCAGCCTGTTTCTTTTACCTTCATGAACTGTAAATCCGAACTGATTATGCCATGATCAATGCTTTCACTACTCTATAAGCATTACTGAGAATTCTACATGAATGGTACAACTAGACTATGGTTGTGAATCGACTATTTCTTCTATAACGTTCCTTCTCGATCGGTTGATTGTGTGAAAACACAGCTTTGTATGTTCTTCAAGCTCTTTCAGTTGTTCCAAGAAGCTCGAATCGTGCATACGGAATTCTTTTACAACCTCCTTCAGTACCTCAATCTTCCCATTTCTAACGCACATGTTAGCAATGGCTTTACGGTGCTCAATCTCGTCGTGCAGTCTCCATACCAGTCTACTTATGGTATCGAAATCGTTGATCAAAATGTAAATCCCTTTAGCTGAGATATCAAGTTGCTCACCTTGTCTTTCGAGCAAGCTCGTGTTAAGCTCTTGCTGATGAGCCGATGACTGGGTTTTCTTCTTCCTGATACAAACAAACCAGGCTGCAAGCCCTGGTGCTGCTATAATTCCGATCATGCTATGGAACACAAGTATCAGCAATGCAACAACAAGAGCTGTATGAGAAATTACTAAACAAAGACCCCCAATCTTTTTGGAGATTCTTTTCGATTTCGCTTTTCGTCTTATCTTTTCACGTTTCGAAGTTAGTTTTCTGAACAAATCCAGGTTGTTCTCGTGAATCTTCCGGAACTGCAGCGGTTAATGATTGACAACGGATTTTTAAGCAATGCAAATCCAGTTAGCTCCTTGAGTATAACGCTGCATTGTTCATCTGAAAACTCCTGAACCCTCTTGCATAGCTTGATCACCTTCCGAATTCTCTGATAATAAACTCGCGTCTGGTGAATTCCTTTAAGGATTACTTCACATAAATTACAAGCTTCCAAACCGGCTTCAAAATAATCTAGAAGAAGACGATGAACATTCAAGCTCTTGATCTTGTCCAACGTTTCTTGCCTCGGTTTAAGCAAGAATTCAGACAAGGTTATATGAACATTAGCAATCGAAGACGTTGAAGGTAGTTTGTCAAAGCCATGAACTTGACTCCACATTTCAACATAAGACTTTGTTCTAAAAGCTTCCTTGTATTCTTCATTAACATTTGTCTTGTCACTCAAGTTACTTCCATTCTTCATCTCCGATCTTCCTGAAACAAACAAAAACCCAGAAATCTAATCAACTTTTCGATCCATAAAACTGAAAAACAAACAAAACCCAGAAATCCATTCATGTTATAAATCAACTGACCTGATTTTAGCTTCGTAAAACGGATCATCTTCATCAAGCTTTTTTCTCCAAACTTTCTCACGTAAAAACAGTTTGAATGAAACAGATTGTGATTTTGATTGCTTGAGCGAGTATTTATATATAGATTTGGATGACTTGAAGGGTTTGAAGAGGTTAAATAATAATAACAAATGGCAGTTTAATCAGAGGGTGGAAAGCTGTATAGCTTTGATCACACGGCAGCGACGCTCGTCACGGTGGTTTGAGACTTGCGCTTATCATGAAATAGTGCTACAAAGCTTGGAGGTTACGTGTTTTGAAGTTTGCTCATACGCTATTAATTTCTCTAATTCTTCTTTTTATTTATCCATTTCGAAACAATATTAATAGGGTTTTTATAGTAAATAAATTAATAAATAAATTATTTTTCCTTTTCTAGTAAATCATGCTTTAAAGTTTAAAGTCTAACCCTATAAGTTAGATAAACGTGTGCTCTAAACTTACATTTCAAAGATGCTGACCAGTATGTCATTTATGCTTCAACTTGAAGCTTTTCTTTTAGATTTTAACAAATTCTAATTTTTAAATTAATTATTGTTTCAATTACAAAAAATAAATAAATATATAATATATGATGAGAGATGCTAATTTTATACGATGATCTTTTACGAAAATAATTATAAAAATGTATGCAGGGACGGAGTTAAGATTTAATATTAGGAGGAACAAGAATCTATTAAACTTTTAAATTTAAAAATTAAAAGGGGTAAAAACCCTATTTAATTAACATTTAAATTAAAAGAGACTAAAAATATAATTATACCAAAAGTTTTGGGAGGGGCAACAGCCCTCCACTCTCTACACAGCTCCGTCCCTGAATATATGATTAATTATTGATTTAGTTTTTTATTTTTGATTTTTATAAAAATTTAAGAGTGTAGTCCGAATATATTAATTATATATAATAGAGTTTAAGAAGATAAACCCTAAACCTTAATCCAACGAAGATAAATCTTGTATTTAGATAAGATTTTTTTTTTTTTTTAGAATCTGTTGAAGAAGGGATTCCCCCGACAGGAAACAGTTGATGTTTTACGCGCAGAGACTGAACAAGCTTTGTCCAGTTGTCAGTAAATCCTTGCTTTGTAATTATCCCTAGAAATCCTTGCGTCCACTTCTAATCATCTTCATTGGATATGGACAAAATCAAGATCTTTTGTAATTATATCTAAGTATGTGATTAGGAGTTGGCCACGTAATCTAATGATGTTTTATTTATGTCCCACATTAATTGTTTTTGCTTACTTTGCAAAAATCTAGGTTGAACACTTCAAGCTTATTCGTTGTCAAAACACTTAAGAAATGAAATTCATAATCGGGCACCTAAACACCAAATTGTAGGAAGAAATAGACTTGAAAAATTATTAAATGGATTCGATTTATCGTCTTATCTGCAGTTTTAATCAATAAAATTTATTTATTTTATTTTTTAATGTGAAATTTTATCACTTTCTTACAAGTCAGAAAAATAAATAATTATTTAAAAGTTAAAACGAGATAAATTTTATTGATTAAAATTATAAATGATATGATGAGGCGAATCCATTTAATAATTTTTTTATTCTCATCTATTTTCATTAACATGTTTTGTTTAATGTCATTTTTAAATGTCTTAATTTGAATATTTATCAAATTAAGCCATATCTCCAAATTGTTAGTTTTAATACATATTAGGTTATATTTTAGTACACATGCTTATAAATTTTATACAAGTCTATATACTTGCACTACAGAATTTAAATCTTAAATTCTTAATTTTAAGTTTTAAATTTTAAATTTTAAATTCTAAAACCTAAATTTAAACTCTAAATATTTAACTAAAACTTAAATCCTCAAACTAAAAGACTTGAGTTAAATTTAAGATTAGATAATTTTACTTGTCTAATACTAATTCTGTCTCTAATTTTAGTCGATAACAACGTGCAACTTGTTTGTTTATACACTTCATGAATGATGTTATTTATCATATATCACATTTTTATCGGTTAATAATTTTAATACCATAAACTTTTTATTTAAAGCAATTACTTGTTTGGAGTAAATTGAAAACAATAATAGTTTTAATGAGAACTAAGATATAATTGAGTGGCCAAATTGTGAATAAAACCCTAAAACAAAACCAAAATAAGTTGTCCGGTGATTCTAAAAAACGACACCCTTACAAAATTGCGATATCATTTTTTTACAAAAAGTGTAAGAATTTCGATATACACTTTTCGGTATATACGAAAATTTTTATAAATTTTGTAAAAAAAATAATATATACTGAATTTCTTACAAAAAATATAAAGATTTCGGTTTATAAATCAAATTTCTTATAAAAAAATATAAGAATTTCGGTAAATATCATTTTAGATGAAAATTAAGGCTTTATTTTTTTTTTTGTTTTCGGCTTTTTAAACCAGTTTTTTCTAAAATAACGGAAAACATTAAAAAGGAGAATAGTTTTTAGAGTATTTTGTCTTTTTCCTAAAATCACTTCTCAAATCTAGCTTTTGATTTTTTTTAATTTCTGAAAAATCATAGTTTAGAGCCAAACCAAGATTTTTCAACATAACCCAAACACACCGTAAGTTTAGGGTCCCTCAAGCCACATTTGTCTGCGTGATATTTATATGTTGGTGTGACTTATTACGTGAGTTTGTTATATTTTTTACTAATTTCTATTTGTTTATATTTTTATCACTCGTCGTCTCGAACAACCACTCCCCTTTTGCTACCACCATCCATCCTTCAAGACTTTTTGGCCACACCCATCAACAACAACTGCCACCGGACACAACCAATGGGAAACACATAGTTAAAAACACAATCCCTTTTGGGTCAAGAGAATAATGAAAAAACCCAAGATCAACGGTAGAATCATCTTGTTGTTTTGCAGTTTTTGGCATCCCCCAATCACATGCCAAAAAGGAATACTACAAGTAGAACATTAACAACGATATTTTGAGAAGGCAACATCATGCACCCATTTTTCTTGTTGAGTCGATCCTTTGGGCTTTTGTGGATGTGTTTTCAACCTTTACCTACCGGTTGGAGAAATTATTCCTATCACTTAAGATACGGTTCTAATCAATTAAATTAAGACATATTATATATCTTTTTCATATCATATTCACACATAATCATTATCCAAATTACCTTTTAATTTTAAAAAAAAATAATATCAAAGATTTTATGTTGTCTTCCTATTTATTATTCAATTTTTTTAATTATTTTTTATAAACACTAAACCCTAAACCCTATTCTAACCCTAAACCTAAACCATGGCTCATAACCCTAAAACCTACACACTAAACCTAAACTCTAACCTTAACTCTAAACCCTAAACCATACACCCTAAACATAAACACTAAACATAAACCCTAACCCCTAAACAAAACCCTAACCTTAACCCTAAACCCTAAACATAAACCCTAACCCCTAACCCTAAACATAAACCCTAACCCCTAACCCTAAACCCTAAACCTAAACCCGAAATCTGAAACTTGAAACCCTAAACACTAAACATAAACCCTAAACATAAACCTAAACCATGACCCATAACCCTAAACCCTAAAACCTACACACTAAACATAAACCCTAACCACTAACCTCTAAACTAAACCCTAAACCCTAATCCTAACACTAAACATAAACCCTAACCCATAACCCTAGCATAAACCCTAAACCCTAACCCATAACTTAAACCCTAAACTTAACCCTAAACCCTAAATCCTAAACACTAAACATAAACCTAAACCATGACCCATAACCCTAAACCCTAAAACCTACACACTAAACATAAACCCTAACCACTAACCTCCAAACTAAACCTTAAACCCTAATCCTAACACTAAACATAAACCCTAACCCATAACCCTAGCATAAACCCTAAACCCTAACCCATAACCTAAACCCTAAACTTAACCCTAAATCCTAAACACTAAACATAAACCTAAACCATGACCCACAACCCTAAACCCTAAAACCTACACACTAAACATAAACTCTAACCCATAACCCTAGCATAAACCCTAAACCCTAACCCATAACCTAAACCCTAAACTTAACCCTAAACCCTAAATCCTAAACACTAAACATAAACCTAAACCATGACCCACAACCCTAAACCCTAAAACCTAAACACTAAACATAAACCCTAACCACTAACCTCTAAACTAAACCTTAAACCCTAATCCTAACACTAAACATAAACCCTAACCCATAACCCCAGCATAAACCCTAAACACTAACCCATAAACTTAACCCTAAACCCTAACCTACACCCTAAACCCTAAACATAAACCCTAAACCCTAAATACTAAATATAAATCCCTAAACACTAAACCCTAAACCCTAACATAAACCCCAAACCTCAAACCCTAAACCCTAAACATAAACCCTAAACCCTAAACATAAAACCAAAACCCTAACCTAAACACTAAACACTAAACCCTAAAACATAAAACATAAAACCTAAATCCTAAACACTAAACTTAACTCTAAACCCAAAACAATAAACCCTAAACTCTAAACCCTAAACACCAAACATAAACCTTAAACCCTAAACCATAAACATAAACCATAAACCATAAACTTAATCCTAAACCCTAAATGCTAAACCCTAAACCCTAAACATTAAACATAAACCTAAACCCTAAACATAAACCCTAAATCATAACCTAAACCCTAAACTTAACCCTAAACCTTATACACTAAACCCTAAACCCTAAACTTAAACCCTAAACCCTAAACCCTAAACATAAACCCTAAATCCTAAATCCTAAACCTAAACACTAAAAATAAACCCTAAACCCAAAACACTAAACACTAAACACTAAACATAAACCCTAAACACTAAATCCTAAATCCTAAATCTAAACCATAAACCCTAACCTAAACCTAAACACTAAACATAAACCCTAACCTAAACCATGAACATAACCTTAAACCCTAAACCCTAACCTAAACCATAAACATAACCCTAAACCATAAACATAAACCCTAAACACTAAACACTAATCACTAAACCCTAAATCCTAAACCCTAAACAATAAACATAAACACTAAACCCTAAATCCTAAACCTAAACTCTAAACATAAACCCTAAACATAAACATAAACCCTAACCTAAACCCTAAATCCTAAAATGCTAAACCATAAACCTCAACCCTAATCCATAAAACATAAACCTTAAATCCTAAACACTAAACATAAACCCTAAACCCTAAATCCTAAACACTAAACATAAACTCTAACCCATAAACGCTAAAATTAACCCTAAACTCTAAATATAAACCTTAAACCCTAAATCTTAAACCTAAACACTAAACCCTAACCTAAACCCTAAACTTAACACGAAACCATAAACCCTAAACCCTAAACCTAAACCTTAAATCCTAAACACTAAATACTAAACATAAACCCTAAATCTTAAACCTAAACCCTAAACCTAAACCCTAACCTAAACACTAAACCCTAAATCCTAAAGACTAAACACTAAACACAAAACATAAGCCCTAAACCTTAAATCCTAAACCTAAACGCTAAACATAAACCCTAAACCATAACCTAAACCATAAACATAACCCTAAACCCTAAACATTAAACCTAAACACTAACCCCTAAATCCTAAACACTAAACCCTAAAGCCTAAACCTAAATCCTAAACCTTAACCTAAACCCTAAACACTAACCTAAACCCTAAATGCTAAACCCTAAACCCTAAACCTAAACACTAAATCATAAACACTAAACTTAAACCCTAAACCTAAACAATAAACATAAACCATAAACCTTAAATCCTAAACACTAACCCTAAACACTAAACATAACCCCTAACCCCTAACCCTAAACCCTAATTCTTAAACCCTAAATCCTAAACCCAAATACTAAACATAAACCATAAACCCTAAACCCTAAATCCTAAATCTAAACACTAAACATAAACCCTAAACCCTAACCCTAAAAACCCTAAACCCTAAACATAACCCCTAGCCCTAAACTCTAAACCCTAAACTCTAAATTTATATAAAAAATTAATTGTGAAAAAATTTAAAGAACAAAGAGAAAGATGTCACAAGAAATCTTTGGTAATATTTTTTTTTTCTTTTTTAAATCAAAGACATTAAATTGGATGATTTGGACAATACTTATATGCAAATATGATATGAAAAAAATATATGATATATCTTAATTTAATTAATTGGGGACCATATCTTAAGTGGTGGAACGGGTTCATGTAATAATTTCTCCGGCAATTGACTTTGTCCTAATTATTCCCTTTGTGGAATGATTCTTTGAATAGGCTAAAGTAGCCCACGAAATCAAAGACATTAGACATTTGGTTGGTTAATATTTACGTGGTTGTAAAAGGAAAGGGGTATTTTAAAGGTCAAATTATTCTATTGGTCCCTGCATTGTGGATTTTGTAATTCTACTCTAATTTAATCATTTTCTCTTCATACTTTTTTTCTTTCTAGTTTTGACTTTTGTAGTCTGATCCTAACACGGTAAAATATGGCATGTCAAATTCTATTATTGATCAAGGTATCATGGGTAAGTTATATATTTTGTACATTTTAATGGAGAAATCAGAATTTTCATATAGTAAGATTATAACAGGATGTTAAAATTGATCTTATTTAATTTATTTGAGTACAAGATTAATAATATTTGTATTATAGTGGTCAGAATTTTGTACCAAAAAAATTTACTGACCCTGCTATATAAAAACCTTAACTGCATTATCCTGAAAGAGAAGATATGAGTTCGAACTTTGAAGATAACATTCATAAGACGGGTAGTTTCGCATTCTAAACATATATCATATGACGGACATACATATTACAAAAATAAAGATAATCATCTTAAAGTTTAAGGACACAAAACTTTATATTAGAAGATGAATTTATAAAATTAAAAATTAAAAATAATTTTAATAAAAAGATATATATATATATATATTAAATTTCAAAATTTTAGTAGGACAACCGCCCTCTCTAGACCCTCTATGTCCTGCTTCAATTTTCCTCGTTTCATTGCTATCACGGATTTGATATTAAGCTGAGAATTAGTGACGGGATTGCATACGTTAAAATTTGACATTATTGTATGTGTATATAAATCAATGAAAATATGCTGGGTAAATGAATTTCAAGTCAATGGAAATAAATCATATATTTATTTATATTTATTTCGAGTCTCCTGTATATTGTGATATATTTTGTTATACATTTCGTATTTTTAATAAAATCCATCTTTTATTTAAAATAAATAATATTGTATGGCATAAAAAAGGTAATAGAACGAGCTATAGTAATTATTTAATTATGATCCGTCATTTTTTACACTCAATTATCGTATGCATAAAAGACTTGAAGAGAAGACTAAAGATGTGAAGTAGGTTTTTTAGAGCAACGAACTCGTAATTACACAAATCAAAACCAACCCATTATAGTTTATAATTATCATTATTTTAAAAATAATCAAAACCCCAATCAGCATATTTAAATCATGAAGAAATTCATTAGGAAGATTAAAAGCCTCCCCTGATGACAAAATAACTCAAGATCAATGGGCACTAACAAGGAAAGGATGCTGGCAGACTCCACATTCAATGGTTTCTGAGCCGGAACTTGGAACCTGGACCTGTAACAATTCTAAAATCAGCTAAACTAAAGAACATGTTAGGATCTACTTGCAATCCAGATAATGATGTTGCACATGGATGACATACCTGCAAATAAACAGTGCATGTAGGGCAGGCAACTTCCTTCATCCGTACACCAGATCCATCAGATTTGGAACCTAATAATACAAAAACGTTAAGGACCGTATCAATACTAACAAACCCAAGAGTGCGTTTAATGTTGGAAATAAAATTCACAATGGCTCCAAATCTCAACGGTTAGTAACAACCACAAACTAATTTGAGGGTGTTTATCAAGACTTTTGGGATATAAGTCTTAGTCGTAAAGGTCATCACCTTAAGCCCAGGAAAAAAAAAGACAACACAGTGAATTTGTAAAAATATCCTTAATGCAGATAACTAAGTGAGTAAAGGTAGACTTCGGTTTCGAACCACTATAAATCTTTGTGACTCAATTTTTAATTTTTAGCTTTTCATCCACAAAAGCAAAAATCCTATCCACCACTATTGGCACAATCAGTTGATCATTCAAGGCCCCAACAATGTATGTGCAAGTAGCTTCTTTCACAGTAATGATACAATACTCAAGATGCAAGTAATCACCTGATGATGCTCTGTGATTTTTTTCCATTTCCTCGTGAAACTTCCTAGCAAGATCCTCGTGACTCTGTAATCCACTAGGTTTACTTGTGGCTTCCTTAGCATTACTCAGCCTCTGAGTCACTTCAGCCTACAATGGAACAATAAGAACTACGGTTAACAATATTGATCAAGACAATAAGGAATTTTACACGCAATCTTTCTTAGGAAAAATGAAAACATTCTGTCCTTCGTTCAGCAAACAACTATGCATTGTTCTTTCCTGCATCAACCTTTACTTGAGCTGAATATTCAAATCAGATGTATCAACCACTTAACAGAGTTCTTGTTAACCAATTCCAAGAAAAGCTTCATAGGGAAGAGGAATTCGTGGTTAAAGTTTAAACCAAGAGAAAGGATATAGTAACAGTGAAGGAATGCTTTAAATATTTCAACCACATGTGGATACTATCTGTATAATATGTTCATGTCATCCTGGACTATCACACACGTCACCTGATTGCTATGAAAGAAGATGGTGAGAAACAGGCTGGTATCATACCATGCATCGGTCACAAACCCTAACCGGTTGAGCATCCTCATCAGCAGTTAAAGCGATCCTACCACGGGTACACTTGTCACAGAAAATATCCCCACAGTTCCTACAGTGGTGCTGAAAAGAAAATGAACAAAAATCATAAACTTAAATAAGAAATAAAGACAAGCATGAAACCCCTTTCTTAAACAAAGGGAAAAGTGTACCTTCCGCAAGAAAGGCCCAAAATCAGTTGCGCATGATGTACATTTTGAAACAGCTTCATCTGGGACCTAACCAGTAAAAAAGATTATGGAGAAGAGCCCATTATGAAGAACTTAAATATGCTTTTATTTTACAAGAAATTTGCAAGTGAAAGAAAAAACAGAATCTTTTTGAAACTCTAATTTTTAAATTTTACCCAATGATCTTTCTCCTCAATGCCAGGCTTTATCCTGTTCATCCAATCAGCAAACCCTCTCTTCTTTTCTGCAAGTTGTTCCATAGTTTGTAGAGATTCAGGTCGATTACTCCCACCCATTTCCTTGATCTGCAACAAAAAGGTGAAAAACAAAGTCATCATGTGAAGGGGTGAAAATGTTGTGTATACTAACCAGAGGACAAGCAATGAAAGAGTTCAAAGAGGATTGAGATGATTCAACAACATAGTCTTTGAAGTAGAAAATATGGAGCCTTGATCACATGAAATGCACATATGCCTACAGCCTAGAGGAATATGATAACAGCAGCATGGAACCTAACAACAAATTTAAGCGCTGCACACTAGTACTTCACCATATTCCCCCTCCTGACTAGGTTCGATTTTGTGCACGTGTGTGTCGTTTGCAAATAAAAAGAATTAATAACAAAACCCGCATTCAATATTTTGAATTTATTTTAGTCTGTAATTCATCCAAAGCTTTGACTCCAGTCTCCAGATACCATACTAAGAATAGTAAAAATAAAAATAAAAACTCCACCATATAATATATAAGCAACTCAAGAGAAACAACTTTTCTTCAACTGAAGAAACAAAAAAAAAATGATATGAATTAACAATATACCAACCACAAGTCCACAACCACTCCTGCTAACACCAACAGAAAAATTGAACAATCATGATAATATACAGTCCAGTATATATGCAATTCAAGATAATTACAACTCTAGACCACCAACCTGTACAGTTGCTGCTGTTACAATATCCAGAAGGGTGTTTGTAGTGTAACTATTTGATTGCAATCTAATCCGTCTTTGTTCAAAGTCAACAGGACTCTTGGACCAGAATGCAAAGGTAGACAAGTCCATGACCTGCATTAGAAAATATATATAGTTTTTATTACAATGCACACATAATTAACATAAAGAAAATCACAGAAAAATATTTAGATAAGAAAAAAAAGGGAAGGCAACTCACTTCACAACTTCTGACGTTTTCAAGAGGATATATTCTCAATGTTCGTCCAGTACTGGGATCAAGCATTCGAATACCATCTAAACCAATCTGACACCAAACAATTAAGCTAAATTATAAGTTCAAAGTACTGGATGAAAATATCAGCGACTAGCAAGCAGGATTGTATATTAGTAATATCAATGTGAAACTACAAGGTTAAATAATACATAACAATCGAACAAGTCAGCCTATATTTGAAGAATCTTCAAGGGGATTTAATCATTCAGTTTAATGCACGCATAATTCAACTACATAACCAACATACTTGAAAATCAAAATCATATGCCATGGACTTCATCTCTCCAACCAAAAGTAAATAAATTCCTACGAGTTTTATTTAAAAATTACCTGGCAAAGTACATCCATGGGGCCATGTGCTCCGTCTTCGGACAACAACTTAACACGAAACTTCTGAACCCCACTCTTTACATCTTGCTGGGTCTCAGCTTTCGGAACCGCCTTCACAATCTTTGCAGAAGCTGAATCTGGCCTGCTCGATGAGTCCTTCCCAGAAGGGAAATTAATAGGCCTCCCGTAATCATCAAATTGAACATAAGTCGACGAATTTGGTGCCGTGCCACGTGCCCCATAAGGCTCCACCTTTCCTCCTTCATAAGCATAAACCCCGTCACCATATTCAGCACCGTCATCGTATCGTGAATAGCTATCGGGTTGTTTACCATAGAAATCGTATGCTATGTCAGGTCTGCTGCTGTTATAACCTCTTCCGAACTTTTCATCCAAATAACTGCCACCGCCATGATCGAACTTAACCGAATTATCATAGGAATTTTCATACTCAGGAGGGACAAAGGGTGCTGATGATCCTACTTGGCCATATTCGGCGGAATAGTATGACGGATTAAGCGTGTCAATAGGCTTCGGCGGAGGCTGGCCATAGCCTGCCGTCTGATGCTGATCATGCGGCTGGTGATAAGATGTCTGATAAGGAACCTGTGAATCGTAAGGCGGGAACGAAGGAGCCGCGGTCGATAGCAGAGGCGCGATAGGTTGTTGATTGAAAGACGACGACTCTAAAGTGGGCGGCGGCGGAGCGTACGGAGGAGCCGTGGGAGGAACGGCATCGGAATTTTGAGAATAGGCAGGATAATTCGGAGGGTAAACGGAGGAAAAGGGCGGTGCCGATGCGTAAGGCGGTTGGTAAAAGTCGGTGGGCTTAGGGTTCGGGTTTTGAAGGTGATGATATTGATAATTGGAGCTAAAATCCCCTTGTTCCATGGCTGATCTACTAAAATTCTTCTCCGTTTTCCGATAGAGAATTTTCCAGAATGAAAATTCAATTCTTTATTTTCCTTTCGATTCTTGTTTTGTAGTGGGTGCAAAGTCGAGTCGACGGTTGATTCAAGAGGAAGGAAAGTGGGAAAATTATATGAGAATTCAATGTTTTGATAAATAGGTGTGATGGACACGTGGCGCCATTTTATACGTGTGCAGCAAGAAATTTCAAAGGACGGTTGGAAACCCGTTGGATTATAAGATTCCAGGCATATTGAGTATATCTCGCAGTTGATAATAGGATACAGTTTTATATCTATCTATTAGTGACAAATTTATAGGGTATTTTTACATAATTTAATATTAATCGTTATTTATCAAGTGAGTAGAAATTAAATGGGTATAAATTAAAAAATACTATTCACCAGTGGTGAATATAAAAATTTCAATTAAATATGAGTATGTGGAGGGGTACTTCTACCCGCCCATTTACCATCCTCAGTTGATAACGATGGCTGATCAAAGCATTTATTCTACGACTCATGCCATTAACAATACATGTAATTGAAGAAAGTGGTTTCAAATTTAAACATATCAGGCAAGAAAACAATTAATTCAAAATAACAGCTTCAGCACGACTGAGGTACGTAAATCACAAAAACAAAACGAGAAATCACCTGTTTCTTTTTCTTCTTGTTCCTAAAGGAACCCCAACAAGGTCAGTTTAAACTTGAGAGACTATACATGATGGATTTGCTACTTCTTTGAATGTCAAGCTGACAGCGATCGAGATACAAGCAGCAAGAAGCTGACAAGTCCTATCTATATTTGTCAGACTCAAATCTTCGATTGATCATAATATCGAACAACCACCACGTGCCTTTTTCTTCTTGTTTTTCTTCGGAGGCTGAAGCACAACCTTAATGGCTGCATCGAACACTGCCTTCACGTTCTGCATTAAAGTTGTAACACAAGATTCCATCAGAGGGATTCAAAACCAAATTTTCAGTTCAAAAAAATACAGAGAATATGTAGAGCACACTTAACCTGCTGTGTTTTTGAACTACACTCAATGTAGGCAGGAGACCCTATCTGTTTACTTAATTCCTCTCCCTTCAAAAATAAGCAATGCATGACCAATAGTTTAAAAAAAAATATGTGAACTAATTCTCATTGGAGGAAAAAAAGAAGAAGAAATAATAATAAGTATGGTACCTGAGCTGTGGAAATGGGCACTGCATTAGGATGGTCTATAAAGAATTGTCGATCATCTCGGAGATCTGTATCACCAAAGAGTATAAAACATAAGATCATTTCATAAACAGAAAAAATTTAGGAAACATTAGTATAAAGAGGTACTCTGTTAATCTGAGAAAATTTTCAGTTGCTTAAGGAATCAAACCAATCACAATTCACAAACATGGCCACAGCAAGCTCGTGTAAGGATATCAGTACCCCAGGAGTAAGAATCATACCGAGCTTAGTTCCAACAAGAATTATTGGAACACCAGGTGCATAGTGCTTTAGTTCAGGAATCCACTGAAAAGGAAAGTAAGAAAACACATGATCAGTATAAACATCGCATTACAGACATCTCATACTGCACTAAATTATTGGCTCAGAGAAAATGAAATCCAATGGTTAAACCTTCTTGGCAACATTCTCGTAACTGGCCTTGCTGATGAGAGAAAATGCAAGAATAAAGACATCTGCCCCACGGTAGCTCAGTGGTCTTAATCTATTGTAATCCTCCTGACCTGTTCCAAGACGATAATTTCATCAGAAAAAAGCAAGATAGCACTCAAACTCATCAACAGAACACACAAACACGTATATATGAACATAGATGTGTATGTATTTAGAAGCCATTCCAAATTACCTGCAGTATCCCATAAACCTAAGTTGACAGTGCTGCCATCCACAACAACATTTGCACTGAAATTGTCGAAAACAGTTGGCACATAGTCCTGATACCATAAGAGTTGCGAAGAAATGAATTACAAGAAAATCAATATCCAAGGTAACATAAACCTAACAGTACATTATTCCCAATCTTAGTTTTATTGTAATGGAATAAAGTTCAAATTAACTGTTAAATAGATCTTGTTATACTTGATATGCCTACTGCCTACTTGTACGGCATGAAACCCTAATCTTGACATCATTTCTAAAAGTCAATTCCAAAGCAATTTCAAAGTTGTAGATATTATCGTAGAACAAAGCACACTAAAAGAACACTACTAAATTTACAACATTCTTCTTTTATTTATCTTTAAAGTAAAATTACAGAAACAATATTTGGCTCTCTGTTTAGATTCTTTAGCTATCTGAGAAACAAATAGAAAAGATAATACTTAATCATGCGATCAAGCAACAAGATCCGAAAAAAAAATCAAGAAGACAGTAGAAATGATCACCGTAGGAAAAGTATTGCTGGTGTAAGAAATCAGCAAGCAGGTTTTTCCGACGGCGCCATCACCAACGGTGACGCACTTTATGAATCTTGAGGCGCTCATTTTCCGCCGCCGCCTAACGAATCGGAATGTAAAAAAGAATTAATCACCTAACAATTCTTTCTTCTTTGTTTTCTTGATGCTTTTTGCTCAAATCTTGAATTCTTTTCCCCAAGAACCACAGCTTATCTTTGTTCCGATTAGCTTCAAGCTGTTATAGTTGAACAGAGAGTGAGATCGAAATCCAGAGGGAAAGGGGAAAACGGGGCGAAGAAAAGAGAAATCAGAAATGCATTTTAAACGAAAGCTGACCTAGCCAGCCTCTCGCCAGCTAAGCTTCTTTAACAGCCCCCTTATCCTCATTTATCCCTTATACTTTTTATTTCTTTTCCCGAAAATATAATAAAAAAATATACTGTATTCTATAAAAATTAAAATTATATTTAACTATTTTTATATAATTATTTATATTTAACTTACTTACTAATTAATTTATATTTGACTTAATTTTGGAATTGATACGTCTTAAAATTTTCATTCTACCTGAACATTTCCATAAAAAAATTGAAAATAAAATTAGATTTCATTAAAGAAAAACATATATTTTTGACAAATAAAATTAAATCCCTAAAAATTTTATTTTTATATTAAAAAAGTAAAATTATTTAAATTTGAATAAGCATGGCGCACAAAAAGGCAAATGCAACTCTGCAAGGCAGAAGATAAAAACCAATTAAAAAAATCAACAGTTAGATTCCAAATTTTGAATAATTGGCTAAAAAGATCCATTTCCTCCTTGCTTTATTTTAATTTTAAATTTAGCAGTCCGACGCTTTAATATGGTATTCTTTCGTATAAAACCTACATTATTTATGATTATATTTATATTTAAACTACTGCATTTTAAAATATTATGTTTTATATTTATTAAAGTGATTATTAGATAATATATCTTTATACTTACTCTTAAGCATTTAATAAGACATATATATTATATATCTTACAAATTAAGGACGGGTGAAAAACCCAGTTATTAGGTCCTTGTCCTAGACCTGAACTTAGTCAAATTTTATCAGGAATTGATTTTAGCAGGATCGGGATTAGATCTAAAATTTAGGATCCGGTCGTAATCAGGACTGAGATTAGATCATAATTCTCTGAACCTGATACTCAATGAATACCCAATGAGATTAGGAGCAATGTTAAGTATTCGATATTGGTTTGTTAGATAATATTCTTCTATTTATTTATTTTTATCAAACTTTCTCTGGACCAATATCATTAATAATGTATGAATCGCAACACAGCACTAAGTCGTATGTCAAATTGAGATAAGTACATATCAAGAATGAAATCAGATCATAAAGAAATCTTCTACATTACTTGGAGAGAATCATGCAAGCTCAAACCCTATCAGATGCTAGCAAGCAATCATGCATGAAAGGCAAGAGGATCGTTGAAATCAACCCTAGGCACCCAATCATCAAGGAGCTTCGTGACATAGTTGTTAAGAACTCTAAGGTACGTACATTTAAACCGAAAATATCGATTTTGGACGACACCATGTTCAATAGGGCATTAATGATTCTCCTTGGTCATGTTTCATGCATTGTAATGGTTCAGTTAACTGACTTATCTGAATCATTTACTGGACCTTCAGGATGAGGGTGTGAAGCAAACGGCACGGCTGATTTACCAGACAGCTCCTATGGAGAGTGGCTTCCCTTTACCTGACCCCAAGGATTGCCTCACGCATCTACAGCTCAGTTCAATCTAGCTTAAATATCACTCCTGATGCAACAATTGAGGAGGAGGATGTAGAAGAAACCGAGATAGAGTCCGAGACAAAAACAAGTTCGAGCACTCTGAAAGACGGATCCGAACCCGATAAAGATGATGCAGGTACAGACTCTTCTGATCTCAAGGATGAATTGTAGATTGCCCAAAGAAACTGCATTATCCATGCCATATCAAGAAAGCATTCGATGGTAGAGTTAATGTGTATAGTCATCAGGAATTTTGTCTTAAGCTCGAGCTTGAGATGTTCCAGCTCGAATTCAATTAGAGTATGTATTATTTTTTAATTAAATATATTAGGATAAAATAGATACGAAAATTGATTGTATCAACAAACAAATCTCAAAAATGATGAAATTATTGAGAGATCACCAAAAAACCGCAAATTTAGAAACGCAAACAACATATCTAAACTCAAAACGAAAATATTAAGCAGAGAAGATCAACATAATTATTAATAAATGATAACTTAATCGATAATAATATCATCAAATCCACCCAGAAATAAGATAAAAATCGGCAGATGAGGCCAAACTAGAAAGGAGCTATGGTGTATGACAAACAAGACTAAAAGAAGATGAGATGAGGATGAAATAAAAAATATTAATACTATTACAGAACAAATTAATCAAAATTCTCTTCTGTTGGTAACTGCTTGGCAAGGGTACGAAGAAAACGGGTGAGGGACTTTTCGGCACTCTTTACCGCTGCTTCTATTTTCCCCTTGTCTTCTTCAATCGAACTCTGGCTTTGTTCCCGACTCCTTTGCACTATTCGAACAAATTTACGCAGTTCCTGCCAAAGCAACACTACTCGATGAAATAATCCATAGGCAATATATCAAGCAACTTTGCCTGACAAACAGAGGAGCAGCTTGGGTGATGAACTGCACTCGGCTGTTGCCAGGCTCAAAAGACTCTTATGTAAATTATCCAAGGAATAGAATAGCTCAGAATTTCAAATAAATCAGACTTGGTTCAGATTGGGTAACAACTATGGCATGGCTCGGAATCACCTATAGGCTATATGTATCCGATTTACGCTCGGAACCAACGATAAGGGAAGTGGTAGAATAGCTGCCTATATGTTATCGGCAGCAAGGGAAATGGTAGGATTGCTTGGATTTGCCAATATGCATGAGATTTGGCTTAGAACCGACGACAAGTGAGTGGTACTAGGCTATATTGAGGCTGCAGTATAATTATGGCTTGCAGGTCTAAAGAACACTGCAAATGATTCAATCAAATCCTTCAATGCTTGGGGTTTAAGTTGAGATGCTTTAACTTGATGAATGAACATAAAAACGCAAACCGGAAAAATGAGCTCTGTTTGACTTTTGATGCAATAGCTCAACAAAGAAATACAAGGGGTTCATGCAGGGAAGTCATTCGAGCGATTTAAAGGCAAAGAATTTAGACAAATTTGCTACCCTAACTAGCTCCAATACTCCAACGGCACATACTGATCAAAGCAGTCACGACTAAGATAACTTTGGCAACAAATGAGCAACCTTTAACTTGGTTTGCTTACCTGACGATCAAAATCAATGCTGCTAATCGAAAACACTGTATTTGTAATTTCAATGTCTTTGTTGATCAAACCATCAAACCATCTATTTGCAATGTCAACAAACTCCTGTGACTGCAGCAGGTTAGAAAAATGGTAAGACTGAGACAACAATATATGCGAGTGTAATCAGTTTAAGCTTATTATAAGTCTTAAAATCAAACTCAAATTACAGTATATTCGAATGGATCATCATTGTCTTCATAATCTTCTTCTTCTTCTTTAGTGACTTGTGCCTTTGAACCAGCTAAAGCCTGCAATGTTTTCTGGTCACCTACTTTTGTAGCTTGAATCAAAGCTTCCATCAATTCAGGCTCTGCTTCTCTAAGCAGCTTCCCTAACACAAAACACACGTATAAAGCACTCCACTGGGTTACAATGCGTATAAGCTGAAGCCTGAAGGAATGTAAATCAATTGACGGCGAATAAACTTTTCTTACCAATATAATTGAACTGCCTTCGCTTTCCCTCTCTAACATCATGGCCTAGTCTCTGCAACAAAAATACAAACACCTTGTGTTCAATACCATATTTTGCAACCAAACACGAAAGAGTTTCAAATTACAAAATCTTGCAATATCTTAAGTACCTTAACTAACATTAAAGCATCGAAAACATCTTGTTCGAGAGAAGCCGCTCTAAAAATTAAAGCTGTTAGCTTTCAGTATATACCATTTCAAAAGATCAAATAAATATATGTTTTTTTATTCAGTGTACCTGAGGATACGTTTGATTTGCGGGTTGGAGAAGGAAGCAAGGTCCATACCCCAACGGACGGCGCGACGAGCCTCGCGCTTCTTCTGGTTGCGGCTCTTCTTTACATCGGATTCCGAATCGTCGCTGGTTTCGCTTTCTTGGACATTAGATGGAGATGGGGCATTGGACAATCTGATTCCGCGCGGGCGGTGACGAGCGTTCCCGCGGGAGGAAGTTGAAGTGGCGAAATACAAACAATGGGAAGGGGATTTAGTTGATAGTACTGTTAGTATCCGAGAAGAGCAGTGGTACTGCCACTGCTGCTGGAGCTGAAATGGTTGCCATTGCCTTAGAGACCTTATAAGCCGTGCCATGTTCTGTCCGGCCAACGCACAAGCTCAGCTCCGGTGAGAGTTGCCAGGCGCCCGATGGAAGACGATTATACGGTAAAAGCATTACAGTTCCGACACGCCTCCTTTTATCATTTCATACTGATAATTCGCTGTCAGCCCAAACTTGAAAATGGGTATTATTTTACTGGACAGTGTTTATAGTTGGGCTTGGGCATGAATCTAAAGGTAAATTTTGGTGGTAGATTTGGATTAAACAGTGAAATTGAACTCTGGATTTAATTGAATGGCAAAATCACTGATTGCAGCTGATTTCATAAGACTTCAAAGTTCCATTTGATTCTGATATCTCAATCCCATTACAGGTCTGAATTGCTTGATCTAAGAAGATTACGATTAGAATGAAAAATTGCAATCCCGAACGCCAAAACGTTCAATAGAATGAAAATTAGCCGAAACCCATTTCTGGATTTCACAGTTCATACAGAGTATCACCAACATTGATCAGTTTCCCATGTTCGCTTCGTATAACGAGAAAATTGAGGAGATGTTGAACCGGTCATCGGTTCGACAGAAAGAGAAAAGGACCGCCTTGATCTGAACAACAACGTTCGGTCATAATCGGCCCGTTTCTCTGGATCTGAAAGAGTAGAGTAAGCTTCGTGTACTTTGATGAAATCGTTGGCGGAGGCGTTTCGACTATGAGGCGAGACATCAGGGTGTAGAACCCGCGCCAGTCTCCGGTAAGCAGTCTTGATTTCGTCACACGTGGCGCCCATCGGAATCCCCAATATCTCGTACAACGATAATGGACCAATATTGTGGGAAACCAGTCTCTCAGCCGTCAATGAACAGGCGGCGGAGATTCGAAGTTTCCGGAAATGAACACGTATCGGCATGGATCTCTGTTCCTTGATAGAAACTCTGGAGCCCATAAAATGAGCAGAGGAAAAGGTGACGTAAGCCATTGTAGCAGAAGTGAAAGCCATTCTCGTTGATCTTTTGTTTGTTTGTTCGATATTTTTAAGTTAGGGGTGTTGAAAATATTCACAGAGAAGTAAAAGAATTTTAGTTAAAACAATGCTTCTTAAAGCTATATGTTTCCTCGGACAATTAAAATGAGTTCAAATGACTCACATTTATAGCACAAATGTAGGGATAAAATAGTAAAAAAATAATAATTAAACAATTTAATTAAATTAAATCTCATGTTAATTTATCTTAAATTAGATGGTTTAAAATAGCCATAAATAAAAAACACAATGAATCTGAATATACAGATGATCCGGGTTCATAATAAATTTGGACACACAGGTAGTCCAAATTCAAACGTATTTTAAACAATGATTAGATAATCAAAATGTGGCTTAAAATTAATTTTAATAGCTAGTAATTAAAACACCTTTATATACATAATTATTTCGTTAAAAACTATTTTTAATATTTAAAATTTTAAATCATTTGAACGTTAAAAATATTATAATCTTAATAATTTATCAAGGTTCAGATTAAAAAATAAAATAAAATATAAAATTTTTAATTTTTAAAGAATAATAACGAGATTAGTTGCTTAAGCACTAATAAACGTACCTAAAATTAGTACATAGTGATATGAGTGATTTTTCTTTTAGATAAGTGAATGAATTTCTAAGAGAAGAGTAAATTCATAAGACACAACTAATCTTTTCATCCATTGAAATTGAATTCCAGATGATTAAGGTTAAAAGTTTCAATTATCGGATTAGATTTTTTTTACATTAGATTCTGATATCCCATTATCGAAAAATTATTAGGTGAACCATGTTCACCATGTCATTCATAGTCCCAATTAATCAAGACCATTGATCTCAATTTTTTTTCAAGTAAATCATCATCTCTTTCCTACATGTACTTAATGGGTGGGTAGTTATTAGATGATTATTTAAAGATCAACAGTCCTGATTATATGAACCATGGATGACGTGGTGGACAGAGTTCACCTAATAATCTCTCTCCATTATCGGTCTGAATTTCTTGATCTAAGAAGATTACGCTTAGAAATCAATTACAAGCTAAAAAATGGGTAATTAGCCAAATTAAGCTTAAAGTCTTAAAGAAATCCTTATATTTAGTATTTACAAGAAAAATTAGCAATTCCCGAAAGCCAAAACACCCAAAAGAATGAAAATTAGCGGAAACCCATCTCTGGATTTTACTGTTTATACAGAGTATCACCAACATTGATCAGTTTCCCGTGTTCGCTTCGTATAACCAGAAAATTGAGGAGTCGTTGAACCGGTCATTGGTTCGATAGAAAGAGAAAAGGACCGCCTTGATCTGAACAACAACGTTCGGTCATAATCCGCCCGCTTCTCTTGATCTGAAAGAGTAGAGTAAGCTTCGTGTACTTTGATGAAATCGTTGGCGGCGGCGGCTTTTCGACTGTGAGCCGAGACATCAGGGTGTAGAACCCGCTCCAGTTTCCGGTAAGCAGCCTTGATTTCGTCAAACGTGGCACCCAACGGAATCCCTAATACCTCGTACAGCGATGATGGGCAAGTATTGTGGGAAACTGGTCTCTCGGCCGTCGATGAATAGGCGGCGGGGATTCGAAGTTGCCGGAAATGAACACGTGTCGGCATGGAGCTCTGTTCCTTGATGGAAACTCTGGAGCCCGTAGCAGAGGAAAAGGTGAAGTAAGCCATTGTAGCAGAAGTGGAAGCCATTCTCGTTGATTTTTTGTTTGTACCGGTTCTACCCTTAAATCTTAAATTTATCAAGATATTCTAAGATAATTATTAAATTTTATTAAATTATTATAAAATGATTATTTATATATAAAAAATTAATATTCCAATTCTCGCCTGTAGTTGATTATAAGTGAAATAGTTTTTTATATAAAAAAATAGTATGAAAATAAAATTTATTTTTTATTAAATAAATGATAACAATCAAAACTACACATATGTTTTAATAAAATTTATAATATGGTGTATGTATTTTATTTTTTTACAATTATCTACATAAGTTTTGGTTCAATTTTCAGAAATCATTAATATTGTAATCAATATAACGTAAACTTATGTTTACGTATTACATACAAACATAATTGTATTTATCCAATAATAATATATATTTTAAAACATATATAATTAAATCAAAATCAAATTTTCATTTGAAAAATTGTACCAAAATAAAATTTACGCAACAAACAGTGACCAAATAATTAGCACCTATAGACTAACAGAAGATTAAATTATCATTAACTGTTAATTTACTTCTGTTATTGGCTAAGCAGGTTTTAAGATTTTACGCTGAGCTGATACTCCCACATCGCCTACGGAGAAAAGATGGGAGCCGATATTACCCTATAAATTAGATTCTCGACACCGAAGAAAAGCATGATCCTTCAGGCAGTTAACGGGATATGATGAGTGGTCATAACTCGCAATTAATGTGGGATGAGTGTCCTCCCCAACGCCTGGTTACAACACTCGGGCACTCCCTTCGGTTCCACCTGATCCCAATCTTGAAGGAAAACACAGTTAAAACAGTTTCAAGTTTAATTTAGGATTATATAATAATAACATTTTAATCTGAATTGTTTTTTTAATTAATTTACTCGTTCGTTTATAACAATGACAAGTCTTCTTTTTAGTATCGATTTTTCCACATGCAGAGAACTTGCAGTTCCATCCAACTTTCATTTACATTAAAAAAAATGAGTTTTAATTGGAAACAGAGGTTCCCGTGGGAATATCCCAAGCCTCCATCTGATGTTCCAAGAGATTTGCTTGTTCCAACTTGCCGGTCACCTCCCTCAAAGATACACCAATGCAGCCAGTCAACTAGTGTTCATAACCGGCGACTGCAGGTTCTTTCTATTGCATGACTAGAAAGCAAAGCTTGTTCTTTTCGTTTCGTTGATGCATACGAAGAGGTGTTGTTTTGTTGGTTTTGTCTTTCCTGAAGTTCCAAGGCTTAAACTTTAAGCCTTGCTTATATGTTCTTCAATCTCAAGATCCTTTGCAATTTACATTGATCCAAATTCTGTAAGTTTTTTTTAGATCAAGAATGTGTCCACCATGCAAATGCAAAGATGTCACGCAGAACCGAAACATCGAAACACTGGAGTCGGCCGGAACCATATTCGAGGCAGAAGATCCTGATGTCCTCAGGATTTTGGAACGATCGAGTGCGATAAATGTAGAGCCGAACCGATCTATTGAAGGACTATCTTGACATGGTAGAAGGTCGGGCTTCAACACGCCTATATCTCATACATGCTTCTTGTCCCATGCTATGGTCGCCGAGGCATGGGAGAATCTGAGACGCTCCACCATTTACTATCAAAGTCATCCTGTCGGAACTATTGCCGCGATGGACCATTCTGTTGAAGAACTAAATTACGATCAGGTTTTTATTTCCTACAATTTACTAATACCAACATTGTTTCGGTAACTTTAAGGTCTATAACTCTGTTTTTCAGGTTTTTGTTAGAGATTTTGTTCCAAGTGCTTTGGCCTATTTGATGAACGGGGAAGAAGAGATTGTGAAGAATTTTCTATTGAAAACTCTTCATTTACAGTCATGGGAAAAAAGGATAGACCAGTTCAAGCTAGGCGAAGGAGTGATGCCTGCAAGTTTCAAAGTGATCCACAATCCCGAAACCAACTGTGAAATTCTGATTCCGGACTTCGGCGAGAGTGCAATAGGCAGAGTAGCGCCTGTTGATTCCGGATTCTGGTGGATTATTTTGCTCCGTGCCTATACAAAACATACCGGAGACTCTTTGTTGGCCGAAATGCCCGATTGCCAAAGGGGTATGCGACTTATACTCAGTTTATGCCTCTCGGAAGCCTTCGACACATTCCCGACTCTTCTCTGTGCTGATGGATGCTGCATGATCGATCGTAGAATGGTTCGTTTTGCACTCATTTTCCTCTCGTTGTTCGAAATTCGAATATATTGGCTTAACTATTCATGCTAATGCAGGGTGTATATGGTTATCCGATTGAAATCCAAGCCTTGTTCTTCATGGCTCTAAGATGTGCACTGATTTTACTGAAACAAGACCAAGAGGGCAAAGAATTCATGGAACGTATAGTGAAACGCCTCCATGCTTTAAGCTACCACATGAGGAAATACTTTTGGTTAGATTTTAAGCGACTGAACGACATATACCGCTATAAAACGGAGGAATACTCTCACGCGGCGGTCAACAAGTTCAACGTCATGCCTGATTCGCTGCCGGATTGGGTGTTTGATTTCATGCCTACCCGAGGTGGCTATTTCATCGGCAATGTCAGCCCTGCGAGGAAGGATTTCCGTTGGTTTTGTTTAGGCAATTGTGTGGCGATTTTGTCATCTTTGGCAACGCCAGAGCAGGCATCGGCGATTATGGATCTTATCGAATCACGCTGGGAAGAATTGGTCGGAGAAATGCCGTTGAAGATATGTTATCCGGCTCTTGAAAGCCATGACTGGAGAATTGTGACAGGTTGTGACCCGAAGAATACTAGATGGAGTTATCACAACGGAGGATCCTGGCCAGGTAATTAAGTTCGTTGTTACAATTTATGGTATATTCTATAGGGTTAATTGCACTAATCGTCCCTACAATTTATCAATTTATGGTAATTCAATTCATAAGATTCAAGTGCTAGACGTGCATGTGTAACTAACCCTGTTTTTGACTTGCCTTTGTATTTTTCAGTGCTTCTATGGCTACTAACAGCAGCATGTATCAAAACTGGTCGGCCACAGATAGCTAGACTTGCCATAGAACTCGCCGAGAACCGTTTGTCGACAGACCACTGGCCCGAGTACTATGATGGCAAGGTCGGACGATATATCGGTAAACAAGCTCGTAAGTATCAGACCTGGTCTATTTCTGGGTATCTTGTGTCCAAAATGATGCTTGAAGACCCATCTCATCTGGGCATGATTTCATTGGAGGAAGATAAACAGATGAAGCCCCTCATGAAAAGATCTACTTCATGGACTTACTGATATGAAAATTCAAACTTAAAATATTATTGCGAATAATATTTAAAACAGCAGAATTATAAAGAATTCATAACATGAAGTTTTCATGAAATGAAAGACTAATGAGACCTTGTATTTATTATATTTGGATTATTTTTAAAGATATTTAGAAAACAATCTACAAGTCACGCACTAGGCATGACGATTAGACCAGTGATAGGGTGTGGGCCGTGTCCCATGCCGAGGAGTAAGAAAAACGTATTTAAATCGTCAATCAATCACAAAACCAAACCAAAATCTCTACTTTCCCAGTTCCCTCCCGTCTTCTTCTCATTAAATCGCCGAGTCCCACTCTTTTCTGGGCCCACATCTCGTGACTGATTGTCGGATTTCGTGTAGTGATGGTAAAAATACCAGTCCCTGACCCGATTCATTGTATCTCGACCCGACTCAGTCGAGTTTTTTTTTTTTTTTTTTAATTTTAAAGATTAAAACGGAGTCGGGTTTAAAAATCATTAAGTCGGGTCGGGTTCTGGTATTTATTTGAATTTTTCCGTCTCATCATGTTTCGGTATATTTTATATATTTTTATATATTTTATAAAAAATATAATTATACATGAGCACTTTTATGGGTTTTAAGTAATTTTTATACTTTTGAAATTTGTTTTTATAATAAAAATTATTAATCGTTGTTCAAGTTTTAATATATTCGATTTTGTCAGTCGATTCAAGTTTTTTTTTTCTTTTAAATATTAATTTAACATGTGAATAATTTAAATTGTATATTTTTATTTTTTTATATAAATTTAAAGTTAAAAACTATAATTTATGATTGTGACGAAAGATTGATCGAATCTAACTTTTATCGTTGACATAGATTATTTTTTTTAAATTTTTGGGTCGAACCGGGGTCAAATTTATGTAATAATATATTGAGGCGGGATGGATAAATTAATATTTTAACTCAGATCGAATCAAGATCGGATTTAAGGATTACTAAATCGGGTCGGGGTCGGGCGGAAAAAACCCTCCCCGCCCGCGCCGTTGCCATCCCTAATTTCATGTCCTTTGGAGGGGTAGAATATAGGAATCGGGTGGGGAACGAAACAACGTATACCAGGAAACCAATTCCGACGTGGCGGACACGTAGGAGAATACTGGCTGTTTGGGGGAATGGAAAATATCGTACGGCCAAGAAAAAAAAGAGGCGCAGATTAAATAGAATGACGTGAGAGAGAGAGAGAGAAATGGGAGAATTTGGAGCGTTTTAAAAGCCGGTGGAGAAGATGAGTTTCTTCGGATTTTCCGTCTTTTGGGAGTTTCTGAGAAAATTTTAAAAAAATTCAGAGCCAAACAAAGAGAAATTTATACCACACTTTTACAGCTAAAAAGGTTGCTACGAGACAGCATTGTTTCCTGTTTTTCTTCTTCTTCTTCTTCTTCGTTTTTGAATGCTTGGTTTAATCTTTAATGGCGGTTTTCATTTTGATCGAGAATAATAAAGGGAAAGTGAAAAGTTTGACGATTTGATTTCTTTTTCAATTGTTTGGTTGAGAAAGTGGATTCGTAGTAATAATGAGTTTTAGTTTGTTTTTTTCAAAAGGATTTGCTTTTCTTGTGATTTTCTCAACCTTTTTTTGTCTTACTCTCTCAGTGCTTTTTTACTTCACGCAGAACCTGATTCTCTCAGCTCTCAGCTTTGTTTCCCTTTTTTTTTTTATCCTTTTTAAATTTTCCTCTGTTTTCTCAGCTTAGAGGCTAATGGTTTCCTTGGAAACAAACAAAACCTAAACGCTACTTTTTTCCGTTTTCTTTCGGCTCATAATTATACCCAGACCCAGTACCCACCATAATTAAAAAAGCGTTCATTCCTTTGTTTTCCTTTCCTCTTACATCTCCTTATTACTGAATAATACGCTCAGAAATGCATTAAAGAAAAGTAAGGCTTCACTGATCCTTAACTTTTTTTCTTTATTTGAAGAGGCTCTGAAATTGAAGTAGTAGAAGCAGCAGAAGAGTCTCGTCTGAAATTAAAGAAAAAGCAGAGCCGCCATGGATATAGCTCGAATATCTTAGTACTGTTGTAATGAAAACGCCATCTGCGAAAATGGACAAGAGCGGAGACGTGAGGCGTGGATCGAGAAAACCACAGCAACATTCTTCAGCCAATCTTATCTCTGGTAAATTTGCTTTGTTGTTAGTAAATAATAAGAGCTTCTGAAACTATTAAGTGTTGTTGATTGTTCCTTTGTTTTGAAGGTTCTAATGGCGGCGTGGTGGACTCTGAGAAAGCCAAGAAAGAGAAAATAAGAAAACTGAGTAGCGTTAATGGCATCCAACACTCTAAAACCGAAACGGGTAGTTTATGTTGCTGTGATTTGTCTTCTGATAACCGAGAAAATCAATGTCCGCCGCATTCACAAAACTCTTCTCTCAGAACTAAATCTACCATCCAGAGATTTAAGATTCCCAGAAAGGTAACCAATCAATCCCTGTCTCTCATCTAGCTCTGTTTTAACTACAATGACAATGTTTCCTGAATTTGATTTTTCTTTTCATTATTTTTTCCCCTGCAGATTTCTGATGAATGTATTGGCGTTGATCATGCCTCTGTTCCACGGAAGCTACGGTCAAGTGAGTAACTTGTGATTTGTCCTTACTTGTTCTGTCGTTTGCCTTTAATGGGGGAATTTCTTGGAAGATTCTCAAATTTTGTTTTTGAGTTCATTATGAAATTTTAAATTGATCTAATTTTTAAAATATTCTAATTCAGTTTTTAATTTATTAAAAATCCAACTTTTAAATTCTAAACATTTTTCTTTAAATATACTCCCTTTAAATCCAAACTGATACTTCAAGTTGATTACTTGATCAGTAGGATGAATTAATTGAAACAATAAGGATAGATTAAAGATTCAATTAACTTGTTTTT
Organism: Abelmoschus esculentus; assembly: GCA_035048815.1. NCBI lineage: Eukaryota > Viridiplantae > Streptophyta > Magnoliopsida > Malvales > Malvaceae > Abelmoschus > Abelmoschus esculentus. The sequence continues at coordinate 2,199,330 of JAUCBN010000043.1, forward strand.
TGCTTTTAGATTACAAGTTTTGAACTGAAACGAAACAATGGGTTTTTTGCTTTTTTTCTTTTCATGTTATGGACGCAAGATTCCTTTTTGCTAATTTCCATCAAAATTTCATTGATGCTTTGACATTCTATGGTATGTGTATTGATTCCTTTTAAGTTTTAAGCATACTTTTCAAAGGAGATACTTGATGCTGGAGTTTTGTTTTGTCAATGAATATAAAAACTTTGATCCCTTTTTGATGCAAGAGAATAAGAAAAAGAAGTTTGATGGAATTAATGTTTTTGGTATGTTTGGAATTTCATTTTCAGCTGTGAAGAAGCGCTGCCCGGAAGCTATATCCCCTCATTCGCCAGATTCGAAGAAACCAAAACTGAATTTGGTGGGTCAATGGTCCTTGATTTTCAGTGTGTCTTGTTCAATTATCATTCTTTTTTAACACTAGTACTGGACACAAATATCATAAGAAATGAAGAATCATAAGATTACCTTTTGTTTTTGTAGAAACAAGGAGAATCAGATGGGTCTAGGAAGGTAACTGTTTCGAGGGAAATCACGAAAGATGAAGAAGAGGTTGTGGAGACCCTTTATGCTTTGGCCGGAATGTTCCCAGATGATGACTTGATGGAAGTAAGATCCTTGTCTCGGCCCGAGACCGCGGAGGGTCCTGCCACATTACTTGAAGGTATTCATCTACTTTGAACAATTTGGAAGAGTTTAGTTTGCTCTTTTTCTGTTGTCTAAATTGTTTGATTCTACAGTTCAAAAAGAAGATATGAGCTCAGTTCAAGCTGCTGAGATTGTTCCTTCGTCCACTGTCAACGAGTCGTCCGACGAAGCTTGTAAACTTGATTCTTTGAATGAGCCTTCTACTCAAGAACAACTGAACTTGCCAGAGAACAAGAAACTGCATTTCGAACCTAATAGTACTATTTCCGAAATGAGGAGTAATACTGACATCCCTTCCTTAAAGAATGAAACAGATGCTGAGAACACATCTTGTACTCATGACAATTTTCGTGTTATTTCTGAACCAAGTTTAGAAACTGGGTCCGTATTTATCTTTTACTTCTACTCCCTTTTCTAGTATGTTCCTCTTTTTCACTTTTAATGTTTATGCAGATTGAAGCAGCCCAAGATACAGATGACCAATCTTTTCGAGAGAACACCAGAAATGGCATTTGGGGTAAGTTTGACACAAGTCAAAATTCAAATACTGTTTACATTATCAAACTAAAACTCGTATAATTGCTTTGGGTCTTTGTAGGTCTCAGAAATTGAAAGCCAAATAGCACAGCGAAATATGAACAGAGAGCCCAGGAAAAATGGTAAATACCAGCTTAGGAGTTTCCATATCTCCATTTAGCTTGTTTGTTTGCGTTTTTTGGATACTAATATCCTCATCACCAATACAAATTCCGGTTCTGTAGGTCTTACATTGTGGCCGGGCTTGTCTTCTACAGTGCTTCATGCACATCAGAGCCTGAGTTCTTCGCAGTATATCCCTTTTATCCTTGTAAACATTTGTTTTCATGACCATCTTTATGGATCCCTCATACTGTGTTACCATATATTAGATCGGTTGCCAGTACAATTCCAACATGGTTGGATGCTGCAAATTATGGCCCCAAGACATGTTCACCAGAAGCTGGTTCTTCCACAGAAAAGGTATTGATGCTCCTTATCCAGACATCCATGCATGTCACTTGACCACTTCAAACATCTAATCAAGTTTTTATGGTGAACTATGAGATGAATAGGTTTTGAAAATCACCCGGAACAGGAACACAATGAAGAGGTCCACCACTCATGTTTACATCAGTCGTCTCATTCACAATTTACAGATGCATGACAACAAGGACGGCATTCTTCAACAGCCCCTTTGGTTGAAACCCCGTGAAGGATTAAAGCAAGCCAATCACTTAAGAAATGCTATAAATGGAAATGTAGCCGGTAGCAATTCTGGCAGTACTGCTACTGATAGAAATTCTTATGAAGCAAGAAGTGGTATTATTCCACAGCAGAAAATGCTCCAACTGGAGCCACAGGCTGCATCAGCATCCAGGATGAACACTTCAAAAGGGCAGGTAACTGGTAATATCAGCTGTCAGGAGTTGTTGTTTCTGTCTCACTGTCCTGAACAATAAATCTTTTACTTGCAGAGTTTTGATTTCTTGTCTTTGTCGGCTGGGGGATTTCGTACAGATGCTAACATTAACTCTAGCGAGGATCGTAATGCAACAGAATCAATGTCACAACTTCAAGCTCCTCACCTTCATTTGCATCCACAACATCAGCCGTCCATGCCTTTCTCAAAATCCCCAGTTGATTATTCCTCCTCTGCTTGCATAGACCACCTCTCGACAGCTACAGCAACACAGCAGGTTTCATTCTTTGTTCTTTCCTGCTTCATTTTCTTACCTTGCAAAAATAGGTCGGAAGATCGATTTGAGAAGTGCAGCAGCCCCCTTAGCCAGATGTAATCATAGTTTTGTGGGATCAGTGTTCCAAATAATTGCCACTAATAACTGAAAACGATGGGTTGCTACAACTTAAGGTACCGGTGCAAGCTAATGAGACCATTGATACGGATTATTTAATGAGCACTCAATTGGATCCTCTCGTTGCCACTTGGGGGATATGTTTAAAATATTTTCCACAAGCCCGAAAGTATTATTGTCATAAAAATCTCAAGGTTCTGGTACTTTTTTGCAGGTCCAGTTACAGCTACCTCAATATCTCAGTAATCCTTTCTGTGGCCCTGCTTACACAAGTTATTCATGTATTAGAAAACAACAGCAGCGACTTTGGGAAGCTCAATACCGGCAGCCTCATGGAACTTCCCCAGTCATGAGTCAATTATCAAGACGGCAAAATGGAAAGACCGAGTCATCTACATCGATGCCATGTGCGCAAACATCCATCTTTGCCCATCCAACACTAGATGCTTTTGGTCCCAAGTACTATTCAGTTTCACAACATCAGCAGCCAAGACTTGCCTGTACTTCATCGTTGACCCCAACCGGAGTGAGAAGGACAGACCACCATTTTTCATCTGTTTATGAAGAAAGCAACGGTGGATTTTCGACTGAGAGGCCATTGCCGTTGCAGTTACACCGAAATTGGTGACTCAATGCCTCTGAAGTTTGAAGTCGAAGGTTCCTTCCCCTTATGATGCACAGATGGGCATTGTTTGTTCTTTCAGCTTCAAGGGAGAGACTGTACCATCCTTGACATAATTAAAACATGGCGAGGTTTATTTAATTGGCCAATCCGGATTCAGACATGAAATATAATGAACTTACTGGTTTCAGATGTTAGAAACAAATATCTGTGAGTTTGTCATGTTCATCTAGAAAATTACTGTAGAGTTCCACTTTAAAGTCAGTATTTTGATGGAACTTCAAGGCTTGCAAAGGGTTGAGTTCATCAGCTGGTTGAAATGTTTGTCTTACGAACTAAGAAATTACTAGAATTTAGGGTTAAGTAAATGATCAAAAATAAATTAATTGATAACTATTTTTTAAAAATATCTTAAATATTGTTAGATTATATTTAAATTTTATTAACCGATTAATCCAAAAGATTCAATTCAATTAGCTAAAACCAAAGTTTTAACGCCCTGTGCTTACTAAATCAACGGCTGAAAACTAATCTTCCAAGTCTCGAGCCTTAATTCAACATTGGACGCCTAAAATGAGATTTTAGTTCCTTTTTAGCGGGAATCTACGACATTTGTATTAGACATATTAATAGGGAAAATTCTACTGAATACCATTAATGTTGAACATTGTTGAACAATATTAAATTAATTAACAAAAATTTAAAATCTCAAAGAACTAACATGTAATTAATAAAAGAGTAATAAATTTAATTAAATTTTTATTCTTTTTAAATTAATTTAATAATGTTCAACGGTGTTCAACATTAACAATGTTCAACGACGTTCAACACCCGTAGTAGACTCACCAATTAATAGATGAATTATAATTATTATAAATCATTATTTGATATAATTATTTAATTAATCTTGAATTATTATCATTTCATTTAAATTGATTGTTATCGTCTCATTTAAATTAATTAACTCTTAAACGATTAATCAATTTACTTGATATAATTAGTCAATTAATTTTTAACCGTTATATATATAATATTAAATATTACGTATTTATTACTAATTTAATAACTTAAAAAATAACACCACAAAAAATCAATTTAATAGTAAAAAAGTCAACAATGTAATAGAATTTTCACTGTTTTATACATAAATAGAGAAATTGAGATAAAAAATGAAATGAAATAAAATGATATATAAAAAATATATTAAATATTATATTATCGTTTATGATTTTATCTAATAAAATTTATCTATTTAATAATGTAAAAAATACGATAATTCGCTGTAGAATAAAAATATATAATCTCGGATTCAAACCTGAGCAACTTTTTCTCATAAAAATTTACATAGACTAAATCATAAATTTTAATATGCTAGAGGGACCAAACCAGAATTTTGACCAATAATTATATTATCATATTCCGCTTGAAACTCCAGTGTCGGTGTTCCTGTCCTCCAAGGAAGTCACAATTAAACAAGTTTATGACCCGATCTGTGGGCTGTGGCTGGTACAGCACCAGATCCAGCTACCCTTTTCCGTTAATTAACTTTTCTCTTTAACTAACCAACCCTGTTTCTAAACCACATTGCCCTCCCACTAATTTCAGACCCATTTCTGCTCTGCGGATTTTTAGATCTCAAGTTGAAGAATTTGAGTGTTTTGGTGGGATTCTGAAGTGACAAAAGAATGGGGGGAAAATCAAAGTCCAGAGGATTCTTGGGGTGGTTTCTGGTGATAGTAATATTGGCTTTGGTTGTGGGAGCTGTTGTTTATACAATAAAGAAGAAAATGGATAACAAAAAGGACAATAAGCCAGCTCCCGTTCCAGGTCCTCCAGGCTCTATCGACAAGAAGTATTCTGATGCTCTCAAAATCGCAATGCAGTTCTTTGATGTTCAAAAATGTACACTTTCTTCACCCTCTTTCACTCTTATGCATGTGTGTGTGTAAAAGCTTGTTGCATTTTATTGAAATTTGCTTCCTTTAAGGATGTCTTTAACTTATGGACTCAGATTTGATGTTTAGTGCTTAGAACAAGTAGTTTGTTTCATGGAATTATTAGCAATCTGCTGCTGCTGAAGTTTGGTTTCTTTTTCTGGGGTGTAAAATTTTGTCTTGAGTTGGGATTTTTGTGTTGATGCAGCTGGTAGGTTAGAGGATAATAAGATATCATGGAGAGGAAATTCGGCTCTAACCGATGGAAGCGATGCGAAGTTGGATCTTTCCAAGGGGATGTATGATGCTGGGGATCACATGAAATTTGGTTTTCCAATGGCATTCACTGCTACTGTGTTGTCATGGGCTATCCTTGAGTATGGAGATCAGATGGAGGCAGTGAATCAGCTTGAACCGGCTCAAGAATCTCTCAAGTGGATAACCGATTTCCTTGTTAATGCTCATCCTTCAGAGAATGTGCTCTATATTCAGGTTGTCTTTGTCTTTTAACTGTCATCTACTCTTTTGGATTAGTATAGCCGTATGCCGTACATGAGTGTTTGGGTTGATTGCTTTGAATTTGGTCTTGTTTGCTTCATTGTGCCTTGTAAATTTATGTTTCTAGTTTTGTTGGATTTTAGCTTGATGTTTCTGCTTTTGTAGACTTGTAGTGTTGCGTTGTCATGAAACCGTGAGATTAATTATGTCGTCGTAATGAGCTTGCTATATCTTTCGTGGTCTCATCTTACAAAGCGAGAAGCCTTGTGATGATTCTGCATTTGTATTTCTAACCATACTTGATAATGGATCTGATTGAATAATGCTGTGACAAAATGCCTCTGAAATATATCTTACATCGTACTTTTTTGACTTCCGAACTAAGGCAGGTTGGTGACCCTGACGCAGACCATAAGTGTTGGGAAAGACCCGAGGACATGAAAGAGAAGAGGCCTCTCACACAGGTGAATGAATCTGTTCCAGGGACTGAGGTTGCCGCCGAAACTGCTGCAGCTATGGCTTCAGCATCTCTGGTGTTTAGGACGGCTGACTCAACATATGCAAGCACACTTCTTAGACATGCAAAGCAACTTTTTAGTTTTGCAGACAATAATAGGGGTTCTTACAGTGAGAACATCCCGGAAGTTGCTACGTACTACAATTCAACGGGATATGGAGATGAGCTCTTATGGGCAGCAAGCTGGCTCTATCATGCAACAGGCGATCAGTCATATCTTGGATATGTGACTGGTGAGAATGGGAAACTGTTTGCTCAATGGGGAAGTCCAACCTGGTTTAGCTGGGATAATAAACTTGCAGGAACCCAGGTAAGGTTCGTTGGTAGAGGAATTTGAAGCAAGATCCTAACCTCTCTTGTGGTAGCGAACCATGTTGGCTACATGATCAGTAGAAATTCAGGAATCTTCTTTTATGTGTCTCCTTTGTTGTGTTATGACTTGATGACTAGAGGCTGTTTCAGTTTTAGTTCTCTTTTCAGCTAAATTCAACTATTTTAGGATATTTGGCCTTGTTTCTCAGATCGAGCATATTGTGCTTGTCTGATGCCTCGTTTTAGTTTTATCCGAACCAGAAATTTCACATAGTATTATTCTGTTTTTCTTTAAACATAGTGCCTGATTATGATACATCTATGCAGGTTTTGCTTTCCAGGTTAAGCTTGTTCGGTGCCAAAGGTGCCTCTGGGAATTCTGGCCTTGAAAACTATAGGAAGTCTGCCGAGGGTGTTATGTGTGGTCTTTTACCGAAGTCTCCCTCTGCCACGTCCAGCAGAACTGATGGTAATGTCTTCTTTAAACTTGGATTCATATTTTTGCTATGTAGATATTGAATCCGACTAAAAGAAAGGTTCGAAAGTTTATTTTCAGACCAACATTTTTAGACTTGATAAATCAACTTAGTGATTGATGCATACCCTTCAACTCACAAATATGTATTCTTTAAGCTGCTAGGTTGAGACCTTTAAGAATGTCATTAAGAGATTAGATACCACATGTATCTAGTTTAACGAACTCGTATTCTTCTTTCGACACCTTTGTTACCTTACACTCTCAGATGTCATAAATCATAGATAAACTGAATTAGCTCGGATCTTCGGATATCTTTTGTTTACCGATATAGTCTTTACAATGCAGGTGGTCTTATATGGGTCAGTGAATGGAATTCCCTGCAACATCCGGTTGCTTCTGCATTTTTAGGTGCTCTTTACAGCGATTATATGCTTACATCACAGACGGCCAAGCTAACATGCGGCGACCATTCATTCAAACCATCGGATCTTCGGAAGTTTGCCAAATCGCAGGTGCACTGTTTATGTTGTTGATACACAACCAAAGATTAGAAATATTGGTCGTAAAGTGTTAATTCTATAATAATAACAATATTTGCTTCCAGGCTGATTATGTCTTGGGCAATAACCCCATGAAGATGAGCTTTCTTGTGGGGTACGGCAACAAATACCCACAATATGTGCATCATAGAGGAGCTTCGATTCCTGTCGATGCAACAACCAGTTGCAGTGACGGCTTCCAGTGGTTAACTTCACCCGCACCCAATCCTAATGTAGCTGTTGGAGCTCTTGTGGGAGGGCCTTTCCTAAATGAAACATTCATCGATTCCCGGAACAACTCGATGCAGGCCGAGCCAACCACATATAACAGTGCACTCATCGTCGGCCTCCTCTCGAGTTTGGTCACCACATCTTCTGCAGTTAAATCCTTCACATAAAATGTAAAGTAGCCGTAGACTGTAATCATTATTTCATATTTATTTCCTCCAAATTTGTAGTATTTAAGTTGTTTGTTTCATACGGGTGAACTCAGATTGTCACGTAGATTATGATGTTTTGTACGAAAACTAAATCAAAATTCTAGTATTGTATTACACATTGGATCAAATGAGATTTTGTCAAACTAAGAACCCTTGGACATTTTTTTTCAACTGTGAGAAAGATCAGACAAACTGAAATTTAATTTTAGGTTTATGTTTTTAGTGTTAAAGTATAGAAAGGAGCATAAAAAGGAAGATAATTTTTTTTAATGGTGGGTCAAAAAAATCTATATAATTACGTATTTTATCTTTATTATTTATATATTCTATCAATTTAGTCTTAATTTTTAGTCATATTCTAACAACACTCCAAATAGTGGTTTTGATTTTTACTCCCCAAGGGACCTAAATCCACCCCAGTACTGTCCCTATTTTATAGAATATACTAGGATAAGATAAATGTTCAAATTCAAAGATAATATTTTTAAATTTTATATTAATATCTATTTTTGCACTTTCTGTACAGTATTTAAATTTTCATACAGTTTTATAACCTTAAACATAAAATAAATCTTATGTCTGTTGGTTCTCCCCTGTTTCATTGCTCAGTAACCTTATCAGTACTTACCTCTTCTGCTGAAACTTGAAAGCATTTAGAACAACAACAAAAACCCAGAATTTCAAGAAACGAAAAACAACAACAACAATTATAAATTTGAAATTATAATACATATTTTGCATCTAAAGGTTGGTGTTTTGTTTGTTGGGGTTTGTAAGAATCTACGGTCATAAAACTGTGGATCATCTGTGGTTGAATGTAATGAAAGCTGGTTGGGGATCAACGAGCGATGTCTGATTTTGCTGTGAAACCCAGTTGCTGTTCCATTTCCCAGTGTAACTTGGAGGCCACTCCAGAATGGTTAGGTTCATATTCCTGTGGTCCCAAAATGGAAATGGACGGTTCAGATCATTTGAAATATTGATCAACAGGGATGAGTTTAGGGGAGAAATGTACCTCGAGCTGGCACATGAGATCTTGGGCTGTTTGAGCAGAGACAATTATGTTCCGGGCAGCTGGTGCTATGAAACCCTCATCAACAGCTTTGTCTATGAATGACAAGAGTGCATTGTAATAGCCATCCACGTTCAACAATCCCACCTGTTTTCAATTATGCACGTTTATTTCGACGTGAATTCATAGTATTAAATGACGATCGTAATATTTCGATTTTAAAAATAACGACCAACATCTGTAATATCGTGATGGAAATAGTAATTATCATATTTGAATTCTGGAATAGTTCTTACAGGTTTGTCATGGATTCCTAGCTGAGCCCAGGTGATAACTTCCAGGAGTTCTTCCAGGGTTCCATATCCGCCCGGCAAGGCAATAAAGGCATCAGCTTGACGAGCCATTTCAGCTTTACGTTGGTGCATGCCGGACACAGCTCTTACTTCTCCTACTGTCTCCCCTGTAATCTGTCATAAAACCCCCAAATTTAAGAACAAAACCAGAACATACTGGTTTTCTTATTTTCAAATGGAAACCCCAAACCCAAGTTTACATACCTCTCTTGGCATGAGAGTTCTGGGAATTACCCTGTAAGAAAAGTTAGACAAGAGTTGAAACCGTTAAACACAAAACACTTACTGTAGTTGTAATAATAAAAGAATGATTTACCCCAACACGTGTCGGCCACCATCAAAGACAGCTTGAGAGACGAGTCCCATCAAGCCAATGCTTCCTCCTCCGTAAACCAAGTCAATGTTCCTTTCAACCTGCACGTTTCCATTGTTAGACTTTAAGATATTCAAACATGAAGAAGGCGGCTAGAAGGCAGGAACCCAGAATTTATTAGGTAAAGAAGACCTGAAATACATGTGAGAATTGAGATTACAGGTTCAAGTTCAACAATAAATACCAGTTGTTGGCCCAGCTGAATAGCAGCAAGCTGGTAGCTAGGGTTCTTGCCTGGACTGCTACCACAAAACACACATACACGTTTGAATCTCGAACTCATCTGTCGTTGCTGCTGTAGGTGGTGGTGGTGGCGGTGGTTATTTTCCATAACGGGAAAGACCCAACAGTTACTGAAGATGAGTATGGAAAAGAATGGTGTCTTTGTTGTCCTTTTTATATGAAATCAAAAGATGAAATGGACTGCCCCACCATCCAACACATCACGTACGTCTCTCTCAGCTTCATAATCACTGTAGTAGGCTGCGTTTGCAATTTAATCCCCCCCTCCCTCCTTCCTCTCTTTCCTTGTTTTGTGGATTCAACCACGCCTTGATTCACGAAACATTCTCTCAGATTTACACACTATTCTAAGATGATCCACTTCACCTACCGTTACACGGAAGAGTTAAATCCCAAAATCCTTTTCTTCTTCCACACTTTATAGAATTTATTCTTACAGAGATTTAGACATGTCCGAGACTCGGATTATCTGTGATTTAATGTTTGAGCTTAAAGAATCAAGGTATGAGCTCGACCAGGCTTCTACAATCCTCCAAGACAGACAACACTTTTATTGAGAAAGACAGACGAATACAAAAACGATATCAAAAATATCATTACAATATTTAGCCGAGGATCATGGCTTAAAACCCCACATATATAGATTATTTGAATTTGATTTTAAGATTTAATTCAATAACTATTTTTTTTTGGATTGAAATTGCAAATTGAATTTGATTTTTTTTTAATTTGGTATTTACATATTTGTCCAATTAATTATTCATCTGTAATAAAAAAAATTATATTTTTATAAAATTTCAGCATTACTTAATATGTATATCTATTTAATCTAAGCCGATCTAAATATAAAATAAGATAATTTAAATTAAAAAGTTAAATATTATATTAAAAAAATCGAAATCATACAATTTCTGTAAATGAAAAAATATCACCCTTTCCCCTAATTATCCGATTGAAGTTTACAAGTTTAGGTATGGAAAAAAAAATACTCAACTGCCGACCAGCACAAGCTGAGTGGAGTGCACACGAACGGTTTACTAAATGTCTTTATTTAGATTTCTTTAATGTTATATTATTATATGCTTCTTTATTTCGATACAAATCGAAAAATTATTATATAAATTTATCTTATTATATTTTTATAATCTTAATTAATAAAATCAAATCCAAAACAAACTAAATTAATGAGCCCAATCAATGGTAAAAGTATATCGGAGTATTTAAGATTTGAGGTTATTTATTTTAATAATACTACTTATTTAAAAGATTTTAATTTAATTTTTTTATTAAAAGAATAATATGTCTTATCGATTCATCGTCTCTTTCGATGTTGTAAGGATCAACCTGGCTCAAATAATTGAAGAGAAAGCAAAGAATCTAAAAAAGAACGGAGTAGCTGCTACGAAATGCCAAGTTGTGGAGAATTCATGGGTCTAGAAGTTGTTTTCAACTTTTGTCCATATTCGTCTCTTTGGACCATTTTCATTTCGATTCGGACAAGATCAATACAGCCTTTGGTTTGGTCCCCTCCCCAACGCCACCAACTTCCGTCCACGAACACCAAAAGAGCGAGCCAACACAGGCAAACGTGTGGATCTATTTCCCCCGCCACCAACGGATTCACAGAACACAATGTTTATTAATTTTAAAGCTTCTTCTTTATTACACTCCCCGGTTTTGACGGATATTGGTTCGCTTCTCTAACACCAACTTATCGTGTTCTTCCAACAAAAGCTCTCCACGACGATCATGTCTCTCACAATCAAAGTTCAGTTCATTTCCTCCACTCACCTTAATTTCTGCAACAAACACAGTTGTTTTCTGGCGGCTTACAATCCTAGAATCCGACCCAAATCGATTTACCATTCCAATCCTTTAACAACAACATCGACTTCTCACAAGCTGAGGAGAATGAAGGGTCCGGTTCCGTTTCCTTCCGTGATAAAGAGCTCGTTGATCGAACCGGACGGTGGGGTCGTCGTCGATCTCGTTGTCCCGGAGAGCGAAAGGGGAACCAAGACGGTCGAGGCAGAATCAATGCCGAAGGTGAGGCTGACCAAGATCGATGTGGAGTGGGTGCATGTGATTTGTGAAGGATGGGCTAGTCCTTTGAAAGGGTTTATGAGGGAAGATGAGTATTTGCAGAGCTTGCATTTCAATTCTTTGGGAATGAAAGATGGGTATATTGTCAATATGTCACTTCCCATTGTTTTGGCCATTGATGATGCGGCTAAGGAGAGCATTGGGTCTTCTTTAAATGTTGGGTTGGTCGGGCCTGATGGTGACTTGATCGCCATTCTCAGAAGGTATGAAGCTTTTTAAACCTTTGAATTCTGGTGTTATTGTTGTATAATTGTCATTTGTATCCTGCAACATAAAGCTAGTGGTACTGTTGGTGAATTATTTATTGTAGCATTGAAATCTACAAGCATAACAAAGAAGAAAGGATAGCTAGAACATGGGGGACGACAGCTCCGGGATTGCCGTACGTTGAGGAAGTCATTGCTTCTGCTGGAAACTGGCTTATTGGAGGTGACCTGGAAGTTTTGAAACCTATCAAATACAGTGATGGGCTTGATCACTACAGACTTTCACCCAAGCAACTCAGGACAGAATTCGATAGGCGAAATGCCGATGCGGTTTTCGCTTTCCAGTTAAGGAATCCTGTGCATAACGGACATGCACTGTTGATGAATGATACTCGGAGACGGCTTTTAGAAATGGGGTTCAAGAATCCAATCCTACTGCTTCATCCTTTGGGAGGTTTCACCAAGGCTGACGATGTGCCCTTGGATGTTCGGATGGAACAACACAGCAAGGTTTTTCACATTGTCTCCTCTGTATAACAACTGTTGATATTATCCGCATTAAGGTTGATTGCTATAATGGTACATGCACACTATTTAACGCAGTTGTGTTCTATGATGTTTTTCTTGTTTGAATTTTGATGGGATAGCTGATAATTTTGGTCTTGAAACTTAAATTGGATTTTTTTTATGTTCAGGTCCTAGAAGATGGAGTCCTTGACCCTGAAACGACTATTGTATCCATATTCCCATCACCTATGCATTATGCAGGTCCAACAGAGGTACAGTGGCATGCGAAGGCGAGGATAAATGCTGGGGCTAATTTCTATATTGTCGGTCGTGATCCTGCTGGTATGGGTCACCCAACAGAGAAGAGGGATTTGTATGATCCTGATCATGGGAAAAAAGTGCTAAGTATGGCTCCTGGCTTGGAAAAGCTTAACATTTTGCCTTTCCGGGTAGGTTACTCTACGAAAATATCCTTGATTGGTATGTCAAATTGTTATATTGATTTGTCTGTCCTGCTGCTAGATCTTTAGTATCACATGGTGTTTCTAATTTTGCAGAATATAATTTCAACCTAGTCCTTTCTAGAAGCTTCCCGCTCAATCAATCTTAATAAATTCCAATAAGCAGCCACTTAATGTTATTAAATACTAATTGTCTTGAAACTCAACCAGGACTGCATTTTGCACTCATTTCTTTGAATCATGATCTGTAGGTGGCAGCTTATGACACAGTGGCAAAGAAGATGGCATTTTTTGACCCTTCACGTGCCAAAGATTTCCTATTTATCTCTGGAACCAAGGTAAGTGCTGGATTTCTAGATTTTCGTGGCAGTTTTATTAGATATTGACCCAAATTCTAATTGGTAGTATTTAATTTGGATTATGGCTTGATTTTATTTGCTAGAGATTGCTTGACAGATAAGTTTATTGATGAGTAGATATAATTAATACTTAAGTCTTGGTAATCAAGTGATAGCCCTTATATTTGTAAGGTTTAACCTTTACAATTAAGAAGAAGAAGACGGATGTAATTCTACTCGGGTCTTTTTAGGTGGCTTGTAATTTTGTCCGAGCAAAAGTTGAATGTGAGGAAGGTTTTGTAGTTTTGTCTGTACAAACAAATTGCAAGAATTTTATTCGTGGAGTGATCTTTATCGTTTTTGATAGCATTTGATTCGTGGACTTTCATGCTTCGTTTTATGATAATCAAAAGTCTTGTCCAGAAGTAGATATTAAACCTAAATCTGATGCTTCTTGGTGTTTCAATTAGTCTTGATTCTCACTTGTTGCTCGAAGCTACATCCACGTTTTACTTTTCGAGGTTATGCAATGGAATGTTAATTGGGGAAACAGGGTTGATACAAACACTTGAGTGATTTAACTTTGATTAATTAAATTTTATTAGGACTCATAAAGGGGTATAACGAACTGATTGCGGACTGTTCATTTACATTTTCTGTCGTAAAATTAAATTAGTGCAGAAATTTATGACTGAGGGTCTATGGTATAGTTCATGGCATGTAATGGTAGTTTCAGGAGAGGAATTTTACTCTATAATCTGTCTATAATTCATTTAAAAATTCATTTTAAACGTTGGACTTACTTTCACTGGCATTATCAGATTGTATATTACTCTGAAGTCTCCTATTCTAAACTATACGTATTGCTGCAGATGCGAACTTATGCAAGAATTGGTGAGAACCCACCTGATGGTTTTATGTGCCCTGGAGGATGGAAAGTCCTCGTCAAATATTACGAGAGTTTGCAAGTGGAGGAGGCAACAAAGCAAGCGGCTTCTGTATCTTCTTAGATACATAATTTGACAGTTACATTTTGCAGCAGGTTTGTTATAGAAAATTAGGGAAGAGTCTCCTATGGTTTGAAGTCAAATTCCAGCAGTTCCATTAATGAATTCAACCTCTCAAATCTACCACTTCAACTCTCAGTTATCGGTTTCAGTTTTTATCGGATTATTTATTGTATTCGGACAACATATATATCGAATTGTTAACGATTCATTCTTTTAGTGGAATCTGAATGTGTTGAAGTGCTTTCTGTCACTTTCTGGTTCCATCTACAAGCTTATCTTCCCCTCAAATCCACAGGCTTTATCTTCTTCATGTCATAAAATCTCCATCTTTTATCTTGTCAGTGACCTTAAGGCTTCAACTGAAGTCATCTGTGTCGATGAGATTCAATGCCAGGGACCAGCCTACTCCATCTCGGGCTTGCCCATCTCAACCATAACTCCAACCGACGGTCAACGACAAAGGATGGCGAGCCTTCATCCGAGCTACACCTGCATGATAAAACTATGATAACATGTCAGTAGCCAACAAGTTGCCATGGGGTTATAAATTGTAACTGTCTTCCCATGAACCATTGGTGCAAAAATCCAATAAAAAGCTATTTCTATTGTTTGGTAAATATTACTTATATACAGTCAGTATCCACTTACATGTAATAATGCGACAGGTAAAGTTAATTGTTGAGATTAATTCCTTTCTTTTCCTTTCACAAGTGATGACTGTTAGTTATTTTTCATGTTAATTGTTTTAAAAATATTTTATAAATTTAAGAAGTTTGATTCCTTAATAATTTTGATACGCCAATAATTCGGAAATATTTATGTCTTTGTACAATGTTGGTTTTATTTTTGGCTTTTACCATGTTCTTGGTTAGCTTCAAATGAACAGAACTGCCACATACAAAATATATTCAGTATTCCAAAACTATGTTACAGTCACTTAGGCAAATTACAAGGGGGGACAGATCAAAGGATATATATAGCATATACAGTCATTAGTTACAAAATTCTAAGCTTTGGTCCTTCAATTATTTCAAAGTGACTTCCTCATTGATACAGTTTTTATGTCCATGAACTGCTGTCTTAAACACTGTTCTTTCCTTTGGAGGAAAAGAATCGGCTAAAGCCTCTCGCATGTTTCTCCGGCGTTGTTGTGGCAGAACCTGAAGATTGAGTGCTTGACATGGTAGACCCGTGTTTCGAACTGGCTGGTGATCTCAAAAGGTTTGCTTCGGTATCAGAAGGGCTGCATGGTGCGTTAAAAGACTCCATAGGGGATTCTGAGCCGGTTCGAATTTTGTTGCCTGATGCAGCAGTGTGAGTGTCTATCTCTGTTGGGTAGTCTAGCAAGTTCGTGCCGCAGGAAGTGGTTTCATATTCCCAGAGACCTTCACCGGCCTTCTGACTCCTCTCATTGTGAGGTGATCCCATCTTATCGGTTTGAGGACGGAGAGCTTTCAATTGCTTGCCAAGAAGGAATATGGTTTCTTGACATTCCGCTAGCTTCTCGGCCGCAGCAGCTAATTCTTTGTCCTGTGGTCAACACAAACAATCTTAAAGTCTAAAGGTTGCAAATAAGAAAAACTTGTTAATATGGATTGTTCCATATAAAACGGATTCCAAACTGATTATATCATGACCATATCCGAGTTCGACACTACGATGCGATAGTTGGTATTTGTTAATATTAATATTAGGTTTCATGGTTTTATGACAGACAAGATGAAATTTAATCTCACCTGCTTGTTCTTGGTGTCATTATCATCTGTCGAACAAACAGAACATTTCTCATGCCTAAAAGTGATGGAAAACAATTGTGTTATATGTAAATATGCAGACATATAGAATCAAACGACAGAGTTTGGTGGTAACTTAAAAAATTGTAGGAGAAGAATGCAATGCTTACCTTTGCAATTGCTCTTCTAGTTCCTTACATCGGGCGGAAGCATCATGGTGACTTCTCTTTTCATCTTGAAGCTCATTTTCCAGAGTTTCGATTTTTCCACTGAGATGGTTCACCTTGATCTCTAACTCCTCTGCGCGTGTTTCAAGTGACCTGTATGACTCTGCCATGCACTTGAGCTGCGTCTCAGCCAAGCTGTTCGATTTTTGAGCAGAAGCCAGTTGAGATTTTGCTTCTGCTAGAAGCTGCTCAGTTTCATGTAATTGAGACTTGGTCATCTCCAGATTTTCAGCACTCTGAGAAAGATCCATTGCCAAGTTTTCTTTCTCCAGCTTCAATTCCTTGAACTCTTCCAAAGTGACATTGCTCTTTTGTTTCAATTCATATTCTGAGACCATGTTTTCGTCTTCTGGACCCTCGGGATTGGAAGTTGGATTTGAAATGTGGGCACAGCCATTGTGATATCTTCCTTCTGATGAATCATTTTTATTTACCTTATTCTCTGGTAAAACAACCTTATCTATGCAATCAGAAGTATTGATTTCGGCATCACTGCTGTTGTAGCTGAGCACATTGAATCTTAGTTCACTGGCTATGGCTAAAACAGTAGAAAAATCGAAAATGAAATCATCCAAACTTGCATTGTTGCATAAGACCTTATTGTAGGTGACAGAGAACTCATCAATTTTGTGGCTTAATCTGTTGCCATCAGAAGAGATGTCGTCAACCGCCCTTGCTTCTTTTCCCAGGGACAGTACAAAATCATGTATCTGAGCAATTGCAGCAGCTAATTCTCGAGTTATAGTTTGCACAGCTGAAGTCACCTTATCACCTTGGGGCATAGCAATGTCCACCACAGTTAAGCTACCATTTCCATCATAATCATGTCCATTGCATGTGCCATTAGAGTCATGCACCTCCTTGGAGACACCATTGACAGAGTGCTGGCTCAGGGTGTCATGTGCATCTTGGACTGCACATTTGACGTCCCCAAGAATTTTCTGCACATCAGCATCCTTAGACATTAATTCAAGCACCATAGAGAGCTTTGTTCGAAGCTTCATAACAAGCAATTTATCTGCATCAGATTCAGTATAGACTTCTGACAAATCCATATTCGTAGACCAGTGATTTGCTGATGGTGATAGATCATGCTGCTTTTCAGACTGGAGTTCCTTGCAAGAAATCTCTCCCGATGCATCACAATTAACAGTTTCCGATGTCTTATTGTTGGTACAATTTGAAATTTTGATTGCACCATTTGCAGTTGAATCATTTGAAGAACAAGCCAACTTCTCCATCTCAAGAAAATCGTC
Source organism: Abelmoschus esculentus (assembly GCA_035048815.1). Classification (NCBI taxonomy): domain Eukaryota; kingdom Viridiplantae; phylum Streptophyta; class Magnoliopsida; order Malvales; family Malvaceae; genus Abelmoschus; species Abelmoschus esculentus. The sequence goes on from JAUCBN010000043.1 coordinate 2,216,990, forward strand.
CATAAGATCCAGGTGCTTAGCATTTTCAGTTCTATTCGACTTTTCAATGCTCTTTTCCTTCTTGAATGGAGAGAGCTCGGAGAACGCACCTGTTGCCCATGAGTCGGCACAACTTTTTTGATCATCATTTCCATCTTCAGACACAGAAGTCACACTTGGTGAATTGCTAGCATTTCTAGTTGAGTAAACTTCAGGAATCTGAATAGCTTTTGAGGGGCTGCTTTGTTGGTTGCTGATGGCAAGTTGCGCTTCTAAAGTTTGAAGCTTGGTAGATGTCTGAGCACACAGATTCCTAGAATCCAGCAGTTCACTGTTACGCTTTGCCAAAGCTTCTTTCAGCATCTTTGTTTCTTCTTCCATTGTTAATAATCGTTCCGTGAGAAACTCGTTCTCTTTCTGGAATTTCTGTGCATTGTCAAGGGAGAAGTCAGTCACAGTAGGCGCATGTGGACTGGAAGGCCGAACGGGAGACCTCTTTATTCGAGTATCTCCATACTCCCTTCCTAAACTCTCAACCTCTAGCTTCATTTGTGCAAGTGCAGCAGGCCCGGGCAACTTTTTCCGCACAAGACCACGCAGTCTCTGGCACTCTGCTTCTAGCTTTGCTATCCTTTTGACACCCTCCATATGCTGCTTGTTAGCTGCTTCTGCAGTTCTCATGCTCATATTCCTTTCTTCGTTACGAATTTCTAGCTCTTTGGAAGCAACATGAAGCTCATACTTCAGTGAATTTATTTCCCTTTCGCACGATTCTATGTTACCCTTCAAAAGCTCAATCTCGGTCTCAGCTCGTGATTTTTCTTCAGTAATCTTGACCAACAAGTTAGAACGTTCTTGCAAAGACCTAGAAATTGCAGCATTGTCAGCTTCGGACATAAGGAGCTCTTGTTCTAAATTAGCTATCTTTGCTTCAAGCTCAAGCTTAATCTTTTCACATTGCTTGTTTTTGCTAGCAGCCAAATCTTGCAACTTCTGTTCATGTTCTTCCTTCAGATTTCGGATTTGTCGCATGCACTCCTTAAGAGCGCCATCCAAATGCGCTGCCCTATCTTCAGCAGTGAGCTTCAAAAGGGTAACAGATTCGAGATGGTTTTTCAACGCCAAGGCCTCCGCCTCTGCCTTTTCCCAACCTACAGTAAGATCAACAGAAAAGATTGAGAAAAAATATATCAGGCCGAGCTTAACCGGAAAACTTTCATTTACATTAGACACTGAACAATTGAGCAAAGACTAACCCGAGACTGCTTCCTCTGCAACTTTAGTGTGTTGTTTCACCAGGTCTTCCTTGGTAGTAATCTCTGCATTAGCAGCAGAGAGCTTCTCATTCATGTCCTTAATCTCATCTTCCAATGTCTGAACTTGTTCCTCGTATGTTTTCACTTGATTCTCCAAACCAGTGAGGTGCGAATACGATTCCATGGAAATTTGAACATACTTTGGTTTCTTGTAGGTATCCTATTCAACAAAAAATCACAGAATCAGTATCTGATAAAACGGCTCAACAATATTTTTCTGTGCATTTTAGTCAAGTATAAAAGATTTACCTGATCAGTTTGAGCTGCAGCTGAAGCCAACATAGCAGCAGCAGCATCTGCTTCAGCTGCAGCCGCCGCCGCAACTTTATCAGCTTTATCAGATGATTTTTTCTTCCAAGGCCACCGGCGGTCCATTACTTGAAACACTTGTGTAGCCTGTGTCAAGAACATATAATTTGTCAGGAAAAATTAAACATCATAGCTTCCCTTCAACCCGAAAACAAATTATATGACTAAGAATACACATTGCAGCCACCCGATTCGACTCTATACTTTTTCTCTGATAGAAAAGGAAATAATTTCAAAACACATTCAAAGACTATAAACAGAAACATGCTTGGTGACACTGACAGCTAAATTGCTTCACATATTCGGTCTGGGAAACACAGCAAAACTTAGAAATTCACTGAGAAAATAAGCAAACAAACAAAGAAACAAAACTGGGAACAATCAGATTAGGTAGCATTTCTTTAGCATTGCATGATTGAATACTGTTTATGTTAGAATTCACCAAAATATTAATTGTTTTTAATTAATTGTCACCAAGAATCCTAAGAACAGAACTCATTTTTTTACTAGAATCTACTTTGACTAAATCTAGTCATTACACAGCTGTCAGAAAATCAAAGTTTCTCTTCTCTTTCATCACACATTTTCTCAGCTACCAAACAGAATGTGAAAGTGAAGGAGGGGAGGCTGCAAGCTTGAAAATCTACAAAGCAGATTATAGTTGTACTACTGGAACGAAGAAGAACAAACAGTAGTTCGTTAGATTTGGGACTGAAAAGAACATGGTGGAAAAAGACAAGCCGTCAATTTAGAAACTGAAGTCTAAACATATATGAAATCGAATCAGATGAGATTGAAATCTCAAGAAAAACCGAGCTCATCAATGGCTTCCAGGTGAAATCTAGAAGATCTAATAAAAGTCCGAACACATGAAACCTCACCGACAAAAAAAAATTAACAAAAAATCTCAGAAGGAAACGTTTTACTGTGCATGAAACCGAACATCTCACTTGCAATGGAAAAACCCCCCGAATGCAGACATAAAAACAACTTTTTTTCAGTTTTACTCACTACCCACAGTTCAACCGTGCTCGCACCACCACCAACCGTTTATAGTTAAACCAAAACCACAGCATTCAACCAAATGATTATGTTTCAGAATCAGAACTGCCATTATTTGATAAACCGGACTTACCTTTGAGAAATGTAGCTTTGTAGAGTGAGTTTAGTATGGAGAAAAGAGTGTTGTTTGAAATATAAAGATTAAATCTTTTTTCTTTTGGTGGTTTCTTGTTATTCGTGTTTCGAGAAACTGAAAGAAGTGGTGGCGATGGCGGAGGAGGAGAGCAGGGAAAGTGGTGGTGGCGGTGGTGAAGTTGGTCTAAGCAAAGATTGCAGATGTTCCAGAACCAATCACCTTTAAAAAGTAACAATTTTTCTGCAAATATGACAGATGAAAAAAAAAGGACAGCCGTTGGTTATATATGTATGAACATGAACATATATGGTAAGAGAAAGTAAATTCCTTCAAAGTAAAACTAGATTCTTTACCTCAATTATTTTCTCGAATTTTATAAAAATAAAATAAAATTTAATTTAACTTAAAAAATTAGTTTTTTACGAAAAATAAATTTTAGGTATAATTTTTAATTTTTATACCATATTTATGTTGTGTATTGCATATTTTTATTATAAATAAAGTCTTTTGGTATAATCAACGGCTGAGCTGTAATCGATCTTAGGGAAAGTATTGATTTTTAGTGAGAGTTCGGCCTTTGTCCCACCGTCACCACTCATTACAGCTAATAATGAGGATTTTTTTAACCAAAGTCGTAATGCATCTCGACCGTTGAAATTCAGTACATGAGCATTCGGTACATGTATTTTAATGGTCCTGATCTTCGGACCCACTTGCAGTAAATGCCGTCGTCTTTTTTTTTTCCTTTGAAATAACGGGATGGTAATGGGTTGGGACAAAAAATTTTATTGTCTCAACACACTCGGAAATTAAAAAAAAATTATCTTGACTTTAATCTAATATACTCTTTAAAATGTTTTATTATTAATTTGATATAAACAAAATTATAATTAGATTTTAATCTTAGTACTTTAATAAAAAATAATTAAATCCAACACAATTTAAAAAATAATAAAATAACCAAACCTGACTAGGCGTGTACATTCGATTAATTTAGTTATCGAACTAAATTAATAAAAAATTAAACTTTAATCGTTAATCGAACCGAATTATCTATAATTGAATCAACCGAATCAAAGTTATTTCAATTAATTAACTGAATTAACCAAAATTTATTATAAATTTTGATTAAATTACATAATAGATCACTAAGTTATGCTAAAATATATTTTTAGTCACTAAACTTTCATTTTATATTAATTTAATAAAAAAATTATAAAAATTTAATATAAAAATAAATATATAATATATATTCATATAATAATTTTGGTTAACTCAGTTAATTCGACTAATTAATCAATTTGAACTGAATTAATCAATAACTAAATTTAAAAAAAAATATTAATCGAATCTACTTAAAATTAACTGATTTAATTATTCAAAATAATTTTGATCAATCAGTTAATTCGATTAAAATCAAATAATACATACCCGTGACCTGGAGAAATTATATCATGTGTCAGTCCCACCACGTCATCCATGGGACCGACCAATAAAAATTATCCACCTCATTATTTTTTAATTTTTCAACTGAAAAATCACTTGAAAAAAATATGACATTGAAAGATGGGTAGTTTTTATTGATCGATCCCATGAATGATGTGGTGAGATTGACACATGATATAATTTTTCCTTGACCTGACTTCTTAGGGAAATAAGGGAAGAGTTTTCTCCAGACGTGTCATGTAATCCTGGTGAACCCAGACACGGACAGCGTCGGCAGAGAGAAAGTGAAGTGGAAAGCCTTTCGCAATCTTCCGAATCACGACAAAGGATGATGGGATTCCCACTCACCATAAAATATATATATATATAATAAATTATCAAACTTTTTTATTTAAAAAATAAATAAATGAATTTCTTCAAAATTCCATTCAAGCCCTTGGTAGGCGTCGGAGTGGGGGAAATCTAATAGAAGGCAGACCCTTTTTTAAAATGACAAAATTGATAATTTCATTATACTACAAGGACAAAATAGATATTAACCTCTCTCTTTGTCCTCAATTGATATATTACAAAATATACAATTGATTAAAACAAATTATGTACGCGATGAGCTCAATTGAAAATAAAAAATTATAAAATTATAACCTAAAGTTTTTTAAATTAATTAATAATCCACGGCAAAAAGAATGTCATAGAATATATTCACTCTTACCATAAGATTTATTAATAAAATATAAATTGAGGATATTTTCATTAATATTTAATCTAATTCTTAACTTTTTAAGATTCTTTTGAAACATTATTAAGCTCTATTATCACTTTGTAATTATGAGATAATAAAGACACATAACAACAATTTTAGTGGATAGACGTAGGCTGTCTCTTTCTAAAGAACTGTCACTGAAAATAACAACCTAACTATGTGTTTAAAAAATAGGGTAAATTATAAATTTCATGCATTCAACTTTCTTTTTTTTTATTTTGGTCATTAAAATTTTATTTTCTTTTAACATTCGGCTATTAAATATTTATATTTTAAAAACTATAAAATATCTTTAAAATCTTATTTATTTTTGTGAAAAAATTCTAGTTTTATACTACTCTTAAATAATCGAAAAAATATCACAGAATAATAATTCAGTTGTTAGATCAAGAAAAAATAATATTAATAGCATACGACTATCGTATCACCAAATAAATAATCTACGACAACATATATAATTACAATATCACTTTTTTATTTTTAATTTAATGTCCGAATAACCGATAAAAGACCAATATAAATAATGAGATTACTAATTTAGTTTAAGATATTATGATAAAATTTAATGTTTCTAGATAATCCGATGATTATCTGAACCGGTTTCTATACTTTAGCTTGAAAAGAATGGCACAACCATATAACTGTCATGTCTGCCAAACATTTGAACATTATCAATCTTGTCATGTCTCCATTTAGATGGATTAATATGTTGTATGTATTATTTTATGAGGGGGTAGAAAAAAAATTAAGTTGTAAAGTTTTTTTTATTGTTATTATTTTTTTCCGATGATGATCATTGGATATTTTGTTAGTTGTATATATAAATAACATTTAATTTTTATGAATTTTAATTTAATTTTTTAGTTTATATTATATATGTTTATTAATGGATCAATTTAAGATCAAATTCTTAGTGTTACCATCTCATCTAAGGGTGAGTAAAACTCGACTCAACTCGAAAAAATCGAATAACTCGACTCGATTCGAGGTAAAAATATTTGACTCGTTTTAACACGATTCGAAATTTCATAGACTCGACTCAAAAAAATTTCAAATAAAGTTCGAGTTGTAAAACAGAAATTCGAATAACTCGAAATTTTTAGTAATTAAAAGATTAATTTTTAAGTTTGAGACGAGTCTATTAATTTTTTATGATATATATATATATATATTAAAATATAAAAATATAAAGAAATATTGCTACATATGAAATATATATATCTTATATGATTAGAAAATTCCGTTTAAATTGAAATCAAATCATGCTATAATATGACAAATAATTACAATTAAATATTTATAAGAATTCGAAAACTCGATTCGACTCGACTCAAAAAATTTCAAATAAAGTTTGAGTTGTAAAATATGACTTGTCAACTTGAATAACTCAATTTTTTTTAACTCGATCGAATACTCACCCTTAATCCCATCCGCTTGTATACATTGTCGTTTTAGGACAAGCATAGTTGAAATTAATCAGACCCACCGTCGTTAGGCCTGAAGTCGTTGTCTTTTATTTATCGGATTAAATTAAGCCAAGGAAAAAAATAAATTAACATCTACATCTACATGTCTTTGTAAACCAACTAATTATGGGATTGATACATACATATAAAAATCAAGCATTACATATTAAATAAATAATTCCAAAGTCAACAAAAGGTTGATTCGAAAGAATTACGTGATGATTATATTTTTATCATCGTCAAATAGTATTGTTTGAATATCTGTGATTATAATTTATATTATATCATTGAATCGGTTTTAAATTAAATAATATTTTTAATTATATCTATTAAATTAAAAAAATCATTAAATCTCAAAATTCTTAAAAATACGTTGAGCATATAGTGTAGTACAATTTAGTAATTCACATGAAAACGATATTGAACTGTGCAAAGCTTACCTAGAGATTAACGACTCTAGTTTTCTTAGTATTAACTAAAAAAATGGTTAGTTAACCCACCCCTGTCCTTGTCCTTAACCAGCGACGAAACTAAGTGAGAGAGAGATGGGGTAATCGTCTCCTTATTCCCGAAATTTCTATTTATTTACTTTTTTTTCTTTATTTAATTTATTTTTAAAATTATTAATTTTATAAATTTATTCCGTATTTTTAAATACCTATGTTTTATTTTTTTAAACCCCAAATCTTAATTCCGTCTTGCCCCTAACCTCTGTACAACTGCACCACCGCAACAGACAACAGATTGTGCGCATCCATTCCAAGAGTAGGTGGCTACTTGTCCAAGAACAGGAGTTGTTTTTTGTGATGTCGGCTACCACTTGGGATTTTGGACCCCAAAATCATACCTTAAGGCTTTACTCCCATCATTCTTTATTGGAGTGCTTGAAAGTCATATTGATTTACTAAAATATTTCCCTTTGCGTAATTATTTGGAAAATGTACAGTTTTTAATGAAATTCATTTAAAATAAAAGGAAGGGTTATATGCATCGATATTCGAACGATATCAAATATTGTAGAAATTATTATTTTAAAGAATAATATCTTAAACCTATACCCTAAAATACATCTTACCCCTAATTTCTTAAACCTTAACCATAATCTTTAACCTTAAACCCACTAATTTAAAGTAAAAACATCAATAGAAACACAGTTAAGAAAAGGACGATTTATACCCACAAAGGTCGAAGCAAAAGGACAAAGTATGGAGATTGAGTGATAAAATTAAATTTAAGTACATATCGACTTTCATTTATAAAAAAAAAAATTACCTTTTTTATATTTATTCTACATATAACCGAGATCAAACTATAACAAAACTTTCATACTTAACATAAAACGTGATAAATTTTTTTTTAAAGAAAAAAAATACTTTCGATTAGTGATTGTTTGAATGGTTATTTATAAAGTATTTTAATATGTAATGTTTTATTTTAAATTAAAATAGTTATTTTAATAAAAAATATTTTTAAATAATTTAAAATGACATGATAAACCTACGCATTATATATCGACTTCTGTCATCCCTCCTCACAATCAATGAACCCTCCTTCCTGCATGTTATATGACTTTGGTACTGGATCTTCACATAATGAGTACTATAAGATCGGATGAATTGAATAACAAACCTCGGGTCACATTCCTTTTTTTTATTCAGCTACAGTGGTTACAGTAGTATCTGATTTAGAGTATACTTTTAACCTTTAGACATTGATTGCTCAATTATTATACTGATATTACTGGTGCTCGAACTCGTGACGTCCAGAAACAACTGTTCCTTTAACCGATGAGGTTAGATGATTTGTGCTCGGTGATATTCCAACTCTCTTTTCAGGGTACCTATAAGGAAGATGATACAATACAAAAATGTGTAAGTTTTCTCTTTTAAACTCAGCAATCAAGTTAAGAAAAAATATTCTGATTTCTCGTTAGGGTTTTAGTGATTTCATAAGGTGGGTTTGGGATGAAGAGACGAAATTGGAGAAAACGAAGATAAAATTAATGAATTCTTACAGTTTTATGGCCCAATTACTCTTGGACAGACAAAAATTTGAAGACTTTAAAGATTGGAGATGAATTTTAAACGAGATTAGATTAAGGATCGGTGTTCACCATAATTATTTAATTAAATATATATTTTTTTAATTTTAATGTTACAACATTAATTTTTTAATTTGTTATTATTTTAATCATCAATATTATTTTTTTTAATTAGCTAATAGTGATTACAGTAATATCTGTTTTAGTATATAATCTTCGTCATTTGACATAGATCGCTCAATCACTCTGCGGGCATCATTAGTGCTCGAACCCGTGACCTTTAGAAACAACAACCGTTCTTTTAACCACTTGGGCTAGAAACAACTTCATTTTCCTCGTTCGTTCTCTCTAAATATTACAACATTATTTTTTTTTTGAATTAACTAATAGTGATTACAGTACTATTTGTTTTAGAATATAATCTTCGTCATTTGACATTGATCGCTCAATCACTCTGCGGGCATCATTAGTGCTCGAACCCGTGACCTTTAGAAACAACAACCGTTCTTTTAACCACTTGGGCTAGAAACAACTTCATTTTCCTCGTTCGTTCTCTCTAAATATTACAACATTATTTTTTTTTTTGAATTAACTAATAGTGATTACAGTACTATTTGTTTTAGAATATAATCTTCGTCATTTGACATTGATCGCTCAATCACTCTGCGGGCATCATTAGTGCTCGAATCCGTGACCTTTAGAAACAACAACCGTTCCTTTAACCACTTGGGCTAGAAACAACTTCATTTTCCTTTAAATATTATTACATATCTTCAATAATTCAAATTAATCTTATTCATATCATCGATAATAATATCTAAATTCGAATCGATTTACCACCCACAACTACCCTAGAAAGTGTATGCCTTTTTGGCAAAAAGTAAAGAAAAAGCCCAATATGTAGCCATGAGTGTCGTCCCACTCGTCTCTAATATCGATGAGAAAATGTCCTCCCTCTCTCCCTGGACCAGCCAAGCAAACTGGCCAAGGGACTTATAAATAATAACAGAAGGTTGTAGACAAAACGAGTCTTCTAATATCTGAACCCCCCACTGTCCCCTTCCACCCCTACACCCCACTCTGTTTCTATGTTCCCTTTCGATTCCCACGCCTAGGCTAAGGGTCCCTCCTCTTCCATCATCTCTCTCCCCAGACATAAACAAACAATTCCATGCTGTTTCTCATTCGGTTCTGCAATCATCTGGTTTGATTACTGCCTAAAGTCTCAATCATTTGTTTCCTACCTAAAATCTAAACTCCATACGCCTCGTCTCAATGAAAAAAATATCCTTTTTGTTCTGTTGGTCATATTAAACGTCAAATATCCCACATCCAGAAGGAATGCATACAACTCTAAATATATATTTTAGCTGGAGAAGTTAAGTCTCTGATTGCGAACCAAACCCAATCTTTTGGGTTACGTTTCCACTTTGTGTAATTGTTTTGGACTCTTTGGGTTATTATTTTACATTAATATTATGTTTATGCCAATGCCATGTAAGTCGTATAGTATCTAACATTACGAAGTTAGGTAATGTATTGACTTTTATAAAAAATAAAATAAAATAAAAGCTTAAAGCTTGATATGTTTTAAAGTGTGTGGGTCCAAAAATATTAATCCATATCGGATTTGGTTGATCTTAATGTCAAAAGGGGTGGTACAGATTTGGGTTCGTGATATAATTCCCTCAACTCTCAAGGGTCAACTTAACACATATAACGTTGATTAATACAAATATTAAATTTCACGATTAATAAATTGAATATTAATGTTAAATTTAAAATATTATTTAATATTTTTTATGAAAAATGAATAATGCTATTAATTTTGTATTAAATAATATAAGACCAATTTAGCATTGTTTATTAAAAGTGTAGTGAGAAAGTTTTTTTAGAATTTTTGATTTGAGATATATGTGTTTGGTATTGTTGTCAAAAAGTGCTTTTGAGAAAGTAAATGATTATTTTAGACATGATAGTTATAAGTTAAATATATATTTAAATGTAATCAAATTCTTTTATATTATAATATTAACTAAAATTATGATAAAATATAAAAATATTAATAAATGAATACATAAATTATTTTTTAAATTTCAGAAGTGTTTTTGAGAAAATATATAATTTTTAAATTAAAAAATAATTTATGTTAAATATAATTATGTATTTATAAACATTAAATTATAATAAAACATAATAAATGGAGTTTAAAATTATAATTTGATTTTTAAAAACACTTTTTCAAACGTAAAAGTTAAAAAATTTAACTTTTACGTTTTGGTTAAAAAATATTTTTAAATACAGTTTTTTTCTAAAAATTAACTATTTAATATTGTTTCTACGTTTTAAACCAATTTTTAAGTCAAAAATTGGTTTAGAATGCAATACTAAACGCAGCCGTAATTTTTAAAACTGTACGCGTGCGGTGACACCGATTCCAGAGTCACATCTACACCGTCCGATCATAGTCCTCATATGCATAGATTTTATACCCTTCCATGTGATCACATGATCAGCACGTGTATCATGGGAAGGTTAAATGACCCCTAGGCCTAAATAAAATGAACGAGAATATATTTATATTTGTTTATTTAATTTAATTAAATAAACGATTGAATATAAAATTTAAATAAATATAAATTTTTATTTATTTATATTTGTTAAAAATATGATTTATTTGTGTTTATTTATTAAATTAATAAATGAATATTTAGTATTATTTAATCTTTTCTTAATAAATCTAAAGTTTTGTATTGGATATTGTTTAATTATTTTTATTTTTTATTATTAATATTTTTAATATAATATTTTTATTATAAAAATAGTAATATAAATAATTTAAAAAAACATTAACAAATAAATTATCAAATATTTCTGAACGTAAAATATACAAACAAGTCTCATTTTATATCCGTTCATTTAAATAAACAAAAAAATTATAATTATTCATTTAATAAATAAATAAACATAAATAAATTTCTCATCAAACGTTGACCAAACATTTAATTCTTTTATAACTATCATAACCTAAAAATAATCGCACAAAATACAAATAATATATTTGATTAAGACCCATTTTAAATAACAAAAAATACAATCCAACTATAATTTTTTAAACAAAAATTAAAAAAAACAATATTTTTATTTATCTTAAGGTATTTGTTAAGAATTTATAAAAAAAATAAACAATAAATGTTTCAGCTGAACTAGACCTATATAAAAAAGTAGTTAACAAAATCCCTTTTGTTTAACACATAATTAAATGTCTCTTAACAATATTTGTTAACTAAATCATGCTGTAGGGTTCTCTTTTTCATTAATTATAAGGAATAAGTGAAGGAAAGAACAAACTCGCCGTATTTCCAGAAAGAGACAAGTATTCCTTTACGTATTTGATATTTCATTGTTTTTTTCCGGCTTCGCACACATGCCAAAAGTTGTCCCCATGGCCACCCATTTCGGGGACATATAATATAACCTATGCTTTTATTATAATTTAACGTTACACATCAAAATTATGTCATACTTTATTTATCATAATGTTCATACATTTATACCACGGTTATTTATTTGTATTTAATGGTGTCAGATTTGTGACGAGGGATACGGTAATATGTGTATTCAAAACATGCAACAGACCATCACACAGGGATAGAATTTTTGTAATAAAAAAAAAGATGAATCCGATTTTTGAAAAAAAAACTTTAAATATATGAGTTGAAAAAAAAATCGAGAGATTTTATAAATTTTATCGAGTTTGAAGGGTCTAATTAAAATTTAAAAAATAATTGAGAGGTTCTAGTTAAAATAATAATTTGAAGTAAAATTTATATATTTATTATAAAAGTATGTTTTTTTTATAAATACTAACTTGTAAAAATGTGACATTTAAATACATAAATACAACTTTTATTACTTTCGCCGCATAGAAAAAGAAAAACTAGATCTAGCTAGTAACGCTGTATTGTGTTAATGTCAACTCTCAACGGCAAACCATGCAGTAAAAGAAATTTAATATAAATCTTATTTATTTTTTATTTTTAAATAATATTAGAATATAATAAAATAGTATTTAATTATATTTTTTTTAAAAAAATTTATGTGCTACAAATCTTACAAACAAAACAGGCCGAATTCGAGGCTCTTAAAATGAATAACATCATTTTTTTTATTAAGATCACTTTTTTGATTTAATATAAATCTTATTTATCGAATGTACGAGTGGGCTTACTATTTAGATGTTTTCAGCGGTTATCCATTCCGCACTTGACTACCCAACGTTTTACCGTGGTCACGATAAATGGTACACCAGAGGTGCATCCTTTCTGATCCTCTCGTACTAAGGAAAGGTCCTCTCAATGCTCTAACACCCGCATCGGATATGGACCGAACTATCTCACAACGTTCTGAACCCAGCTCACGTACCTTTTTAATGGGTGAACAAACCAACCCTTGAAACATACTACAATCCCATGTGGCGAAGAGTCGACATCGAGGTACCAAACCTTTCCGTCGATGTGAGCTCTTGGGGAAGATCAACTTATTATATTCATGTATATTTATTGAGAGCATAAAGAATATTAAATTATTTTTATATTAAAATACTAACAATCAATCGATCAATTTAGTGAAATAAAACGTTAAATCTTTTAAATAAAATATAATTTAAATTTTAATATTAAACATAAAAAAAATTTAAGATGAGACCAACCTTTCTATGTTAATATGTTAATAAATTATATATTACTTATTAAAAAAATTATTTCATTGAATTGTTATTGCACACGTAGAAACAACAAAAGTGACATCAAAGACATAGATCTGAGGCACATAAATGTGTTAGATTCATAGATCTAAGTAAGAAAGCAAAGGAATTATTTGGCAGACCACATTTATATTTGATCTTAAATGTTGTTGTAGGAGTTGGGACAAAACTGTATTTATCACATAAATACAACGACTGTACAAACAATACAATTTAAAGTTATTTAATATACTCATTAAAAAATGCTATTTATTATATTATTTTATAATTATATTATTTAAATATATTTGAATTAATGATTATATTCAGGGACGAAGCTACATGAGTATTAGGATGGGACAATCGTTACCCGTCCCAAAGAATTTTCTTTTTATACTTTTATTTCTTATTTATTTTTTTAAAAAATATTTTTTTTTTATAAATTTGTCCTCTACTTTTAAATATTTATATTTTTTTCAACTCAAAATCTTGGCTCCGTCCCTGATTAAGTTAATATATTTTAAGCATTAGGTGAAATATTATGATGAGAAAAATTGATACGTTTATTATGTAAATTAAAATTTATATATTCGTCAAATTTTATTTTATAATATATGATTGAGATTCCCGGTTTTTTTCATTAAACATTGATCGCTCAATTATTGTGTTGACCTCTAAAAACAACAATCGTTTCTTTAATCGATGAGACTAGATAGTTAATGCTTTAACATTTCTAATATTTAATTTTAATTTTTTTATATATAAAAATCTTATACTTAAAATCTATTTAAAAGATACAAAATTACTTATATTTAAATTAGTCGTTAGATGTCTTATTTAAATTTTTATAATTACTTTAAATATATTTTTTATTTTTTAAAGACAAATATATAGTATAATACTTTAAAAATATATTTTTTTTTGATTTTTTATATCATAGATTTTACAATTCTTATACAATGGCAGATTGAAATATATTTTTAGAATAAACACATATAAAATTTTATAGTTTAATTATTTTGAGTAATAATACCAAAAACTTAATATAAATGACAAATGATTTCGACATTTAAAACAAAATTGAGAATTTAAATTCAGTTTTTTATATATAAATAAAAAAATTATGAGGATAATTATTTTTAATAAATTTCTAATAGAATCTTAAATAAAAAACGAAATTATTTCATTATTTGTCACAAAAATTAAAAATAATAGGAAACCAAAATATATACAATGGCAAGTTGCAAAAACTATATAGTAATAGTATGTGTGACGTGAAAAGAAGAAGAAACGGCGTCGTGACAGAGGAGTCAGAAAATATGGCAACACGTGTCAGCTCCAAAATCCCCCGCCTTGCCTTTGCCGTGAACCGCACGCGTGACGACGATCGGTCTAATTATCAGATCGCAAGAAAAAAAAAACTATATAATTGTTTATTATAAATTAAAAATCAATAAAATAAAATAAAACAGTTTCACAAATCACACTCGCGAAACAACCAATCCTCGTTTTCCACGCGCTCTAATACGCCACGTAGGTTCTTGTTCATCATCCTACGCACTCTTCTCCCCCTCTTTTTTTGTATAAAGAAGACTCTTTTATTTTTAATTTACGCTCTTACACTGTACTGTTTTCGTGTTCTGTTAGTTTTCCCTCTGTTTTTCGATATTTATTTTATTATAAAAATCCATGGTTTGAAGTTTAAAGCTGCAACGGAATCACACCTATATAGAAAGTGTGTGCGCAGGATAAGAGCATGCACAGTCTTCCTAGTTTCAAGCAACTTACACATTCCTTTCCTTTCATTTGTTTTGATATTATAAAAACCGAGTGGCAAGAATCGAAAAATCTATAAGTTTTTTTTGGCTTTGGGTTTTGTTTTTATTTCTTTTGATGGTGGAGTAGATAGAGAAGGGGAAGGAATCAAAGTGAATGATGAGAGGATAGTGGGGTTTTCATTGAAAGGTCTTTATCTTTTTTTTGAGAGAGAAAGTGAAGCTAACGTACTCAAATGCTATGGTCGGCGTGCTTTGATTCCTGCTAACTGAAGGGGAAGAGAAGGCAAGGTGTTTGCTTTATGGTCATATCAAAAAGCCCCACACAAAAAAGATCTTTTCTTTGCAGGTTTTTGTTCCTTGGTTTTGAACTTTGATTCTGCTGCTGCTGTTGTTGTTGTTTGTTTGTGTTGTTGTATAGGGGTTAAAAGGTTTCTCCTTTCTGTACCAATTGGAGACCACTTGTTTTTCATCTGATAAAATATATTAAAGTATTTTCCCTTGAGCAACGGGGATGGGAATTTGTTTCTTCTCTTATGGAAGTTCAGGGTCTTTTGTTCTTCTTTAGTGAAGATATGAAGGCGGGGTCTTGGCTTTGAGTAACTGTTTATTCTAAAAGAGTCTAGAAAAGGAAGAATTCTTTTAGCAAAGATGGGTTCTGTTGTTGACGAGAAGATCAAACCAGGAGCTTTGGTTAATGGAGGGACACAGTCAACTCTGCTCGAGGAAATGAAGCTATTGAAAGAAATGCAAGAACAATCTGGTTTGTTTCTTGTAAAAACTTGTTGTTTTACGTTTTTTTGTCGATTCAAACATGATCTGTTTTAGTTATAATCCAATATGAAAGAACCATAAACATTCTCCTCTTCAACATAGAAGCTTACAAATGGAAGATGTTAAAAATTACTTATTACTTGGTTTTACTGGCAACGCATTTAAGTCTTCCAAAAGTGTTAATAAGGTAATCTATGTCGAAAACATGTATTGATGGATTTGTTTCTCTGACTGATCTCAGGGACCCGTAAGACTTTAAATTCCGAGTTATGGCATGCCTGTGCTGGTCCACTTGTTTCTTTGCCTCAGGTGGGAAGTCTTGTGTATTACTTCCCTCAAGGACATAGCGAACAGGTTTGCATTTATTTCTCACACTTGATTATCACTTGTCTTCTTTCTGTTCCATTGTTTTCCTTGTTTATTTTTTGTTATACATTAGAATTAACATAATGTGACCTTAAAACATTCAACTCCGATGACCTGCTTTACTTTCTCTTTCCTTGTTTTGATGGGTTTTTTGTTTTCTTTTGAGCAGGTAGCTGTGTCCACGAAAAGAATGGCGACCTCTCAAATTCCCAACTATCCAAACCTCCCATCTCAGTTAATGTGCCAAGTTCATAACGTCACATTACATGTATGTGATTTTTAGGCACAATGGGACTTTAATATCAGTTAGGCTCAATAGACACTGATGTTTCTTTCTTTGTTTTCTGTAATCTTTGACAGGCTGACAAAGATACCGATGAAATATATGCTCAAATGAGTCTTCAACCGGTGAACTCTGTAAGCTCCTATGAATTTACCATGTATTTGGACTTGATAAAAAGAAAGAACCCTTTTTGACATTATGATTCAGTGGCCAGTGCACTGTTCTCATATATAAAGTTTTGAGTTTGATCAGGAAAAAGATGTGTTCCATATACCGGACTTTGGATTGAAGCTGAGTAAGCATCCAAATGAATTTTTCTGCAAAACCTTGACTGCCAGTGATACTAGTACACATGGTGGTTTTTCAGTGCCACGTAGAGCGGCCGAGAAGCTTTTTCCTCAATTGGTGAGGTTCTCGTAGGTTGATCTATGTGCGGTCTGCGTGATCATGCAGGGACACTATGTGAATTTGCATTACCCTTTTGATGTGTGTTTTCAGGATTATACCATGCAACCCCCAACTCAAGAGCTTGTTGTAAGAGACTTGCATGATAATACCTGGACATTTCGCCATATATACCGCGGTGAGTTTTATTGTGATTATTTATCATCTGTTTGAGCAAGTGATCTTATTCAATAGCTAGAATTGTGCAATATGTGTATATCTGTAAAATATATGATATTTTCTATGCAGGGCAGCCAAAGAGACACCTTCTTACAACCGGGTGGAGTTTATTTGTCGGATCAAAACGGCTTAGGGCCGGCGATTCTGTTCTCTTTATCAGGTATGCCGTAGTCACATACTAGCACGTGTTTGGTGCAAGATATCTCATGATTATGTCTTATTGTTGCAGGGATGAGAAATCACAGCTGATGGTGGGTGTAAGGCGTGCAAATCGTCAACAAACAACATTGCCATCATCGGTGCTATCTGCTGATAGTATGCACATCGGTGTTCTTGCTGCTGCTGCTCATGCTGCTGCCAATAGTAGTCCATTCACAATTTTCTACAATCCAAGGTATGTTTGATACCATTCATACCCAACCATGTTTCTCTGTCCCTTCTTTCTCTCCTTCACTCTTTATCTATTTCTTGATGTTTTTGTAGAGCCTGCCCTTCAGAATTTGTCATCCCTTTGCCTAAATACCGTAGATCAATATATGGGTCTCAAGTCTCAGTTGGTATGAGGTTTGGTATGATGTTCGAAACGGAAGAGTCCGGGAAACGCAGGTAAGCTAGTTAATAGTTTTTCATCCTCTCACCTTATTGTTTCCATCTTTAGTGTTAAAAGAAATTTTGTTCATATTGATTATATGATGTAATTGCTGTAAATATTGTTCTACTTGAGAAAGCAAAAATATATCTACATTTTATCCCTAATGTTTCTCAAATTTCTGCAGATATATGGGTACTATAGTCGGTATCAGTGACTTGGATCCTCTGAGATGGCCTGGTTCGAAGTGGCGAAACCTTCAGGTTTGCTTTCATCGAACTCAACAGTGTTTAAGCAGTAGAGCTTTACTTGCTGATTGGTTTAAACGTTGAAGGTCTTGTATTTGTGTTCGAAACAGGTTGAATGGGACGAACCCGGATGTAATGATAAACAGAATAGGGTGAGCGCATGGGAAATCGAAACTCCGGAAAGCCTCTTTATTTTTCCTTCATCAACTTCAGGTCTCAAGCGACCATTATATCCTGGATTTTCAGGTTAGCTTCTGTTTGTAATATTGAGTGGTGCACAACATGTTTAGATGCTGATGTGTTTGTTTCTTTTTTATGTTCACAGGAGCAGAATCCGAATGGGGAAGCTTGATGAAAAGGCCCCTCCTCCAGTTTCCTGAAAATGGCAATGGGAATTTTCCATATTCGATCTCGAATTTATGTTCCGAACAAGTGATGAAGATGATGATGAAACCTCAGCTTGTTAACCATCCCGGAATTTTCGCATCTACATTACTACCATTCACTGATGTTAAGCCATCTCCATTAGAAGAACTGAAGAACTTGCAGGCTAGAAACAACCAAAATCCTCAGCTTATCCAATCGGAAAATATGTCTCTCGAGGACCAAAATCTTCCCAACTTGATCCCTGACCAATCCAATCCAGTCAACTCAAATATGTCCAAAATTAATGTGAATCCACATCCTGCAAACAAGTTTGAAAGCCTAACACAAGCTGGGACTGGGATCAATAATGAAAAGATAAAGTCAGAATCAAAGCATTCACCGGAGCGGTTGACTTCAGCATCCGAATGCAATGAGGAAAAATTGGTGGCAAATGCTACAAGTCCGTCTATGTCAAACCAACATTCTTTCCCAGACCAGAACCAGGTTCCACTCCAAGTGCAAAATAATCCATGGCAGATGCAGTCACCATTGGATTCATCAGTCCCCCAAGCTCATCAAATGCTAGTATCCCAAGCTGATCTTAGTACTTTAAACAGCTTTCTTCCTTTTTCAGACACCGATGAGTGGATGTCAAGCCTTACTTCTTGCCAACCTTTAGCTGGGGCATATAATAAATCACCTGGTCTGACACCGATGGTTGGGTTACAGGAATCTTCAGCTGTTTTTCCTGTTGAAACCGATGCCTCGTTAACCATAGTAGGTCAGGATATGTGGGATCAAAAACTGAATAATTGCAGGCTTTCATCCCAAGCAGACCATTTGACTTCATTCACTCAGCATGATCCATGCAGTCTTAATTCCAGTGGGGTGAGGGATTTGTCTGATGACAGCAATAATCAAAGTGGGATATATAGCTGTCTTAATGTTGATGTTAGTAATGGTGGCAGTACTGTGATTGATCCTTTCATGTCCACTGCCATTCTAGATGAGTTTTGCTCATTGAAGGATGTTGGATTTCAAAACCCTTCTGATTGTTTGGTTGGGAACTTCAGTTCTTGTCAGGATGTTCAATCTCAGATTACCTCAACTAGCCTTGCGGATTCTCAAGCTTTCTCACGGCAAGACTTGCCTGACAGCTCTGGTGGCACGTCTCGTAGCAACATTGATTTCGACGAGAGTGGCCTTCTACAAAACAGTTCCTGGAAGCAAACGGCTCCTCGTGTTAGAACATACACAAAGGTACCATAATCTAGATTCTGGATATGTAAATTCTCAAGTCATCGAAGTTTCGTGCAAGCTGCATAGTTGCATCCGTTTATACCTCTTGTTGGTCCTTTTCTAACAGGTTCAGAAGACCGGATCTGTAGGAAGGTCGATTGATGTCACAAGTTTTAAGAACTATGATGAACTAATCTCTGCAATTGAATGTATGTTTGGACTCAAAGGTCTGCTGGATGATCCCAAAGGTTCCGGCTGGAAACTGGTATATGTGGATTATGAGAACGATGTTCTTCTCGTCGGGGATGATCCTTGGGAGTAAGTTATCTGCAACCCTTATATCTTTCTCAGTCCGAGCATTGGCATCCACCTTCTAATGTCTATGGTTTGACATCTTTGCAGGGAATTTGTCGGATGTGTTCGCTGCATCCGAATTCTATCACCTACAGAAGTACAACAGATGAGTGAAGAGGGGATGAAGTTGCTCAATAGTGCTGCAACAATGCAAGGCATCAACGGCTCTGATTCAGAGGGCTGCAATGCAATGCTGAAGGTTCCACCTAGCTGAATCATCATTGTGATATGGAATCGACTCAGATCACTGAATCCAGGTGTATTCAGCTAGTATGTCTGTAGTAGAAAATGTAATGTACGAATTCTAAATTTACATTTTTCAGCAGGAAAATGAACTTCCAGCAAATAGATGTACTAATCAAAACATAATCTATGCTGATGAGTAATGAAATTATATGTATTTCTAAGATCCATTACATCCTTAAGATTACTATAACAAGAACAACATTGTTGTTGTACTATATATGATGCTTCACAGACATCAACTGAAACCATGAAATTCAAGCAAATTTAAAATATTGAGGTACAATGAAATGTAAACGAAGGACTTGAAGCAACTTTCAAGAATTACACTATGAAAATTCCAGTTCCTAATGCTTTTCTTTATGTAACCAACTTGAGCTAAAAGAATGGGATTTTAGATTTCAGAAGAGACTCCATCCTCCACCATTTTGCAGCATTTAGTTCCACCTTAGAAATTTGATGAATTTGAAACTATTTTCTAACATCCCTCAGTTTCCTGGAAAATCTATGATAATCAGATTCTCACTGGCTTTTGTAAAACAGCTGATAGATAAATTTCCGGCTTCCGGACCTGGCTGCATCAGTTTTCTCTCCTACAACCCATTTCAGCTTCTTGTACCCAAATCTTTCGTTCAATCGAGTTAAAGCTCTCTTCTTTTCATCATCAGAACAGTAGAAATTATCTAAACAAAATATGCCGCCGGCCCTTAAAGGGCAGTCTATATCGAACATCAAGAACTCCAATTTCTCCTGTTTACCTCCAACATCTAATCCACTCGTGGCATGAACCAAATCGAATACATTATCATAGAAAGGGAATCTATGGCCCAAACTCAAAAACAAAGGGAAAAGTCCCCTTGCAGCAATGAATTCGCGGTGCATCGACATTCAAGGTGTTGGTGATGACAGTGATATTCCTCTCGGCCATTCTAGCAGCAAAAGTCCCAGACCCGCCACCGATATCGAATCCAATTTGAATCCCACCATTCCCCATAGCTAACACATCATCCATGAGAAACTCAATCTCTACTCATTTCTTACTATTCAAACAGTTGAAGTTCTTGCAACCTAAGCCAGACCAAGTGACAACCTTGTCATTAACAGGCTTCCAGAGAGAATCAGGTAAAGAAATGAGACCTGGTTTGGGAACAGTCTAGGCAAAACATCTCCTTCTGGGCAAAGGTTCACACCCTTTCAAGATTAGCTTCTAAGCAAGGCTCCAGTCATCGGGACAAGGACCAGAAACCTTGTAACTCATGTACTGGGACAACAAATCAGCAGATTTTTCGCAAGAATGTCCGACGGAAGCCACCATCTCGGTGATCCCGGTTCTCGAATCCTTCCCCAGAGGGAGCTGGTGGTGTTGCAATAACAGCTTGATCTCAGTAGCAAGATTGGGTCTTGAGAGATCGAGAGTGTCGTAACCAAGGAGCTGTTTTTCCATCTGGGCGAGCTTCCTCTGGGAAGAATCGATCTCTTTTATGATCAAAGAGACTTGTTCAGAGATCAAGGAGATTTTTTTTGAGGGTGGTGGAATGGGTTGTTCAAGAGGTGGTTTGTGGAGGAATTGAAGGCGTATAAAGCGAAGAGATTGGTTGTGATGACAGAGAAAAGCATGAGAAGATTGATGGCTGAAGAACAGAGCGTTGCTCTCTTGAACCTTGCTGTTCCATCTCCAATTTTCAGTGAAACCGAGTCCATTTCTTTGGCTTTGCTTCTCAGCTAGAGAGCGAAGCCTGAAGAAAGAGATGGATGTTGGAAAATATATAAAAAGGGTCCTTTTAATCTTTTTGCGACCAGATTTGTAAAGAAAATACAATCTTTTTATGTTCTTACCAGTGTAAGAAAAATATGGATTTAACACAATGTTGAACTCTGAGGACGGCGAGTGTGTCGGTTGGCTAGGGACTTACTGTGAAGATCAGATACATTTAAAGTAACCATCACTTAGGATCATCAATAGTAGACTTAGGCTTAATTTGGTATTCTTCTTAAAAGGTGTAGTTAAAAAATGATTTTAAAAGTATAATAAAAGAATGATTTAAAAAAATATTTATTTTAAATATAATATTGTAAGGTATAAATAAAGTTAAAAGCCAATGATTTTAGACATGATCTTGTCTTAAAAAGGTGGCATAAACTGGATAGGGTTTCTTAAGAGGTTTTGTGAAGTGCTGAGGGAGAATGTCTACGTCAATGTCTCTTAACATTTTGTTGAGGGTATTTGCTATGGCAGTGAAGGATCGTGTCTTTCTTCGATTTTGGAGTTCCAATCGGACGATGCTGATTGCACATTGGCAGTAGAAATTTTAAGAACTTAAACTGCTTTGGGACCTGTTTCTACCGTTGCAGCATACCAAAATAAAAATTCAGTACCAAGAAAGCATACCCCAATTTGGTAGTGAGTTTGATTCATCAAGTCACCCTCGCCCAAAGTTTAAGATCTTTATGCTTAGCGCAAGACCAAAAATGAAAAAAAGGTGAAACATATAATTAAACTATTTGCAAAAACAAGGTATACTAGTATGCTTTTAACTGCTTATGTCTCCATCCGTTTTCATTCTCTTTGCATTATGGGTGTACGCAACGTTCTTACCTCTGTTCTGGGATGATGTATCATGCTGGAATGCACAACTGGCTCCATTCCTGCATCCCTTGGAACTGTTGAAGTACATACAGGGCTTCATTATCCTCGGTTTTGAATCTCTTGACTTGGGGTTAGTTATTAGTTCTTGGTTGGGTCGTAGCTGCTGTTGATTATATCGGCTATTGAACTTCTGAGATGGTCCTTGCTCTTGTTTTTCTCCTCCATGCTGCTGAATCAAGTTCTTGTAGTAGTTTACATCTTTCTCCGGGGTATGTCCCATTGCAGGTGAAGGTGCAACAGGACGGACAACAGGAACTGAACCCGGTTTATTTGAGAGTCCAACTCCAAACCCATTAGACTCGGCATAAAACACCCCACCAGAGGCAGCTGCTAGGGATGCTGCACCATTTTCTGTTCTACTGATGTGGGCAGTGGATGGATCGGATAAATTTGCTGGTGGAGGTGGGTCAAAAGATGGTACCAAGGGGGATGTTGATATCGGAAAGTTCTGTCCAACACTTGAAGCTGCTCCATAATCCGTAACTAATTGCTCAACAAATTTGGGGTTGCTGAGAATTTTGACAAGCAAGTCGGGATCGATCATGTTTCCAGGATCATTGTTTTGGTTAATAGCTGTAAAGGCAGCAGAAGGTACAACAGGTTCACCATTATGGAACATTCCAGGTGATGGTTTCTCACTGGTCGAAGCACTTGGAATACTGGAATGTAGATGAGGTGAAGTACCAGGAGGAAACAACTGAGGCTGTGAACTAATGGAGGCACCGAACGGTGCTAATACATCACATAGTGTTTCAGTTGGTGTGTCCTCGTCTTCGATGGGAGTGACGGGTACTTGTGGAGTTTCTTGATCATCATAGTGACAGTTTTCTATGTCTGCTGAGACAGAAGGACTGCATAATAAAAAGTGGACAGTGATGCTCATGATAAATTAAAACCATAAGAGAATTGGTTCTTAGAAAATCCACCCCCAAAAAAAATAGGAAAGAAGAGTATCGAACTTTGTAGGAATTGCAGATGGGCGTGGATAAACAGCTTCAAGCACTCTTGGTTCTCTTTGGTTTTGAACCACTGCCTCTTTACTTTCCTCTCCGGCAACAACTTGCCAATTCAGGTCCAATACAAACTGTGGAAATGCAAAATCAGTGTTGACGGAAATGCCAAGATCAATAATTATAAATCAAACTAAAACAGAAATAACCAAAAAAAAAAGAGAGAGAGAGAAGTCTTAGAACTGTTACTCTGAGAGGACATTTCCATTTCATGACAGGGATATCCGACAAGTTAATCTGCAAATGGTTTTTAGAATGTGATCCTTCAAAGCCAGGGGGTAGAAAGTCATCCACAGCTTCCCCATTTATATGAGTTACGAAAGAGGTTTTTGCTTGGAGGTGATCTTGAGTGCCCAACCCAACTTGTATCGGTGATTCCTCTGATAGAAAGAGCCTTATCTGTTAAGAGAAACATTTATATTTTCTGTTTAGCATCTCTAGAAACAGGGTTGAAGAATGCTAAGTCATCATTTTTTTTTTGTAGCAACAGCCTCTAGAACCGAACCGAAGAGAGCTTGTGCAATGACACAGAAGAAAGCATTTGCTCCTTCACTTTCTAATAGATGAGTTAAGGTAGAATCAGGTTTGTCATGAATCAGATACTACACATCCAAGCATTTAACTGATTCTAGAATTAGATACACGTCCCAAACCAACATAAAACCCGGTAATTTTTTCTGTGTGTGATCTCAGCCTATATATTGAGGAAAAACTTTCTTCACCCTCACTACGCATTAAAGAGCAAATTTGAACCCTTTTCTTACTACCTCGATTAAATCGACTTACAGGATTGCCTCTTTTAAGTTACAGAGACCTTAGGCAACAGGACATTTCTGAAACTTCAAATCAAGTAAGAGTAAAATTCATTTCAGATTAGTTCAGACTTTGAATTAAAGATCATAGGAACTAGGATGATACAAAAAAAAAAAAACTCTTTATGTGCTCATACATCTATGAATTAAACAGTAAAAAAAAGGGACTTCTCCAAAAGAAACTGTATGTGCATGAGACGGAGCCATGTCAATTTTTTTTTGGTATAATTACATTTAAGGTCTTTCTTAGTTTAAATAGTAGTAAAATAAGGTTTTTGCCCCTCCCAAATTTTAGATTTAAAGGATTAATAGACATTTTCCCCTCCAATGTTTGATCCTAGCTCCATCCCTTTTGACTTATTCAAGAATTGGTATAAAAGGGAAACATTTAAGACACTTTGGAGAGACAATTAACTATCCTACACGAAAAAGGGAAGACGGCAAGTTACAAGCTTCTCTAATAACTAAAGCCAACAATCTAAAATCCATAGTTCAGAACTAAAGCAATATAACTAACATTCAATAACTTTCTTCATAATCAACTCCATGGATTGTTTTTCTTTCCTGTTATGTGTAATATGGTTCTATATAGATGGCATTATATGAAAAGATGCCAAACCTAAAAGTGCAACCGGAAAAGCCATAGAATTCCATCATTTCATACCCGAAATTTAAAAAACTTCATACAAAAATACCCGCATCAGAATGATAAAACGCAATGGCAATCAAGCTTTGCAAGAATACTAAAAATTGAACTAAATTAGCTACCGGAGAGTTTCAGCTACAATTCAAACAGTCATTTAACTTAAAGAATTTTCACCCTCGTTTTCATTTCTCTACTTCACCTGAAACAGAGCTCAAAATTCATGATTTCAGAAAGTAAAAATGTGCAATTTTTACCTGGCAAAGGTTAACATCCGGTGCCCAACCAACCCTTTTCGATTTTGGCAGTCCTCGCATATTTACAGATCGAAAAAACACAATAACAATTAGTAATTAAAGAGAAAATTCTCCGAAAAATCCTCCTTTTGTCATGGGTACGAAAGAATTTGGGAATTGGAATGAAGAATTAGGGGTTGAGAACAAAAGGGGAGAGTGCGAAGCAGAGAAAAGGCTTAATTCGGGAGATTGAAATGATGAGGCAAAGGTCATTATTCGATGAAGAATGGAAGCAGGCCAGTTGTTGGGCCAACAAACCAATGGGCTGGGCTAAGTGAAGAAATGACATAGGAAATAGTTGTAACTTGTAAACAACTCCTTTTTTATGCAAATTTTATCGAGATAAACTACATCAAATTTTCGAATAAATGATAATAATTTAGTGTATTTAGTGTAACTTGATATTAAAAATGAGTGATTGAGTTAGTCTCTAACAAGATTATTAATGATGATGTTACATTAATTTTAGGTTTAAGATTTAAGGGTTTAGAGACGTTAAAATTATTTTTTGATTTTTGAAAATTTTAAAATAATTTTATTTTATTTTTAAAATATATAAAAGTAAAAATAAAAATTATGTCTCAAACTATTATTAAGTGATAATTTTTTAATAGTATTATTTTAAATATTAATAAAATTTTATTTTAAATATATATTTTATTATTAGATATTTAAAAAATATACAATGTGAGAACGAATTAAGCCAGTAAAAATATATTCTCTCCTTTAAAAAAATTGTTCTTTCCCTTTCCTTTCTGGCTTTTGTTTCTGCACCGGTAGAATCCGTTGAGTGAGCGCTGGCACGCGCGCTATTTTGACGCGTGGAAGTGGAAGTGTATTTTCCAAGGTTTGGTATCTGAAATATAGAATTTGCGTTCAGCCGAGCGGAGCAACAAAAGACTGTAAAATGAGAATTTATTTATAGAACTAATCAAGGGAACTGAAAATAGAAACTAAAAAATAGTCATGGAAATGGTGTCCGATGAAACGGCCGAGTTATTACAGGAAAGACTGATCAAAAGACCTTTCTGAAAGCTCTCGAATGTCTTAAAACTCCGAACAGACATCCTAAATACATGTCGTGCAAAACCTAAATAAATATCACACCAAACACCGTTCAGAAAATAAACAAACCATACATCATGGGATCAAAGTTTCAGGAAAATAATGATAAATTTTCAATGGTTCTGGTACTGCTAATATACAAGAATCTTTTTACTCCATGTCTATAAATAATATTATATCAACTGATGTGGCGAAATTCTTTGGCATTAAACTAGATGGTAAGAACAACGATCAGCTCTGCTTCTCGATCTGAGCAGTCGAATGCCATGGGACCATGGCTTACGGTTGCTTCGAATAAGCCTTCATCTTTGCCATCTTCTCTCTGAAACAGATAGCATTCAAGTATATCGTTAAGGTGGTATGTATCAAGCTTCGGTTTAAGATAACATTAGAATAATGCAGTTTGTAACATACCAGGAATAGGATTGGTGCCATTTCCTTTTACAGCCTGCTGGGCTTGTGACAACGATCGCTGGATTCTTGGAGAACCCTGCCTCCCGTTAGCTGCGGGTAAGGAATGTCTCTTCTTGATAGGAATGTCTCTATCTTGCACATCTGGACTTGATCTCGGGGAGTTATTTGCATTAAGCTTAGCTCTTGCAGATTCCGTGGCTTGCATGAAACGAGGAACGGAATTGCTACTGTTACTATCCCTCGGCTCCTCATCGATGTTTTCAGGTCTAGTTGAACTAAAAGAATTGCGTCTCTTCCCATTTTTCTGATCTTTGGGCAAATGTTCTATGCTACTTGAAGCCGGAGTTGATGGAGAACCCTTGGCTGCAGACAAGGACTTGCGTTTTTGACTGCTCTTGTCGGGTTTTTTCTTTTTAGCCGTCACTGATACCTCGCTAGAAGGTGTTCCTTGGGACTCGGGAACAGTCATATGGCTCCGAGGAGAGGCTTCAGGGGATGACCTGTATGGTTGATTTTTCATAGAATCTTGTTCTCTCTGCAGAGAAGCTGTGCTTTTGAGCAGCTCCTGCTTGACTTGAGGGGAATCTACAATTAAATTTGCTGACCCCCCTTTTGAGCCATCAAGTTTCTCAGGCAGGCCAGCAACAAATGGAGAAGAATCAGGCACAGGTATCCCAACTGCATCAGTAACATCCAAATCTTTAGGACTGTTAGAACTGCAATTTTCTTGCTCCGAAACTTTGGCTCCATTTTCATATTCTAAGGTTCCAACTTCAGATATATCAGGTGAATCGAGAGTGGAAGTAATAGAAAGTTCAGTGCCACATTCAGAACCACCATGTTGAACCCTCCAATTATTGAGGACTGGATTTTCAGCAAAGTTAGGCTCCTTTGATCTGCTTATCATATCTGTCCCAGATGACACAGTATCCACATTTGATTCCACTCTAACATCTTGGTGGGATGAGTCAAATGATCTACTTCCATTGCCTGATGAACTCAACTCCTCAAATTTGTTTTGTGCAGCAATGAATGCAGGATTACTTGCCTTTCTTGATCCAAATACAGAATTTTTAGCCTCTTTTTCCGGTTGCTCAGAAGCAAATCTCTTCATTGAATGTTTGGGTTGTTCACTCTCGATCTCAGGCTTGTTAGAAAGATAACTGGCCTCTATTGGAGAATGCACATCATTTTGCATTGTTTTCCCTTGTGAGTTCACCTCGTGATCGTTCTCTTTCAGGTCAGATGTACTCACATTGTCAATCTGGTGTTGCTTCAAATCATCCATCACAGAAGAGGAAGCCGGCTGGCATGCCTCAAACTTAAAGTTGGCTGCATCATAGGTGATGAGATTGTCATCACTCTCAGATGAAACCAATGTCTCCCCCACAACAGGTTCAAGTGACACAGAACTATCTTCAGATGGAACCGCAACAGTAGGTGGAGAGTCACAATCATCGCTTTTCCTTTGTTCAGGTTGTTCAATGGTTAACTCAGCTTTCGATGCCTTTTCTGATGAAGACACGGACATCCACCTCTCCAACCAGCTCCAAGCAGAATTAGGTTTAGATGCATCACACTTGATGTGGATGGGTTTGGTTTTGGGAGTGGAATCCATTAGCTGAAATCAACGCAAATTCTGAGTATAGATGCGGTAGACATAATTGAGAGACAGATGCCAAGAAATAGTTAAAAACAAGTAGATAGTGAATATCAATTTTACATACCTGACGAGCAAACCTATTGCTAAGCAGCTTCTCCACGGAATTGTAAGTTGAATTCTTTGTTGCAGGGCTCCCCTGCTTCAGAAAATTAAAGAAAGAATAATGGGTAAAACTAATATGCCAAAACTTGAGGAACATACTGTGCCAAAGCTTTCTCCATCTAAATCACCGTAACCCTCTCTCAAACAGAAACTGAACAGTAAGATCACGCAAGTTGCGGATAGAATTCTCTCTCCACCTGTGCTTAAAATTATATTTGTGCCAGGTGAGTGAAGTGAATAATTTTAAAGGTCTTGATGGATCACTTTGAACTTTCATGCTTGAAAACAAAACATGCTCTTAGAATGTAATCTAAATATGTGTCTATCTTGGCTGCTGCACTACCCTACACGCTTTGATTGAACTAGGAACGAATCATGCCTAAATCATGGTTACACCAAAGACACAAAACATGTCAATAAGTGAACATTATAGGTTCAAAGTGCAGAGCCACAAGGAAAATTCTAATAACAAAAGAAGGTTGCTTAAGCGGAAGCTACCATGCCAGCCATTAATAATGAGCCAGAAAATACAAGGAAAACAGCCTTGTGACTCCTAATTATCGATTTTAGTTGTAAGAATTACCATTTTTTTATTGCCTTCTTGGTTCTTGCCATCTGGCTTCTTTTCGGCATAAGACCTTTCTTGAGATAGACGAGCACGAACGAGAAGTTGCATTTTGACAATGGCTTGAACACAGCGCAAGGTCCCAACAGCATGCCTTCGGACCAAGTGCCCGCGTACAGCAGCCTGCAACTTTACTAAATTCTTAAGCTTTCCTAGCTCTTTTTGTGCCTGCAAATTAGTAAATAAGAAAGTGAGAAACTTTACCAACTCGTAAGTTTTAGATTCTCATTGAAAAAGAAATTATACAAAGAACCCTCTGATTGCTGTCTGGATGACAACAATAGATTCATCCAGGGTGGAATCATCTTCAGCCTCATATGTGGTGGCAGCGACAGGTTCAGTCACTTTTGGTTCCTCTGGAATCAACGGCTGAGATTTTTCTTCAGAGCATTTATTCGGTGTCAGCAACTGAGATTTTTCTTCAGCAACTTCTATCGGCATCACCAGCTGAGGTTTTTCTTCAGTGTACTCTTTTGGAGCCGCTAACTCAGACTTTTCTTCAATGTACTCTTTAGGTGTGATCAGCTGAGGTTTCTCTTCGGTAAACCGAACGGTGGAGGTTTTCTCAGGAGCAGCTGAGACATCTGGATGCTGAAACTCAAAACCAGAAGATTCTTGACTTTCCTTAAGTCCTCCAGAGGTAGCTTCTTGTATTACAGTGTTGCTAAGCACCCGATGCCGTTCAGATCTCTTCCGAAAACTCCATCCCTTTTTGTCACTTGAACTTTTACTCTGAAATGAAATTTAAACGGCCAAATTCCCTTCAGAGGCAGATTGAGAAAACAAAGAGAGAAAACAAAGAACAATTGCTCAGCTCTAAATGAATTACGATGCTCTTAGCTCTTAACTCCAAACTCTAACCCGATTGTATTGCATTTTGACCGAACATAAATGAATTGAAATGTCCTTAACTCTAAATTATAGACAGAACGGATCGCGTTTTGATTGAAATCTAACAATGGCTATAAACAATGGAGCATCAACAAGGGCATATCAATACTATTGAACTGTCATCTATCCAAGAGACCTAAAGAAACCAGTAAATAAATCTCGTACCATGACACATTAGAATCTAAACTTTTTCCTTTCTAAAAGAAGGAGAAAAAAAACAGCTAAAAGAAAATTTAAAAACCTTCCGAGATTTGAAACTTGTATACCGAAAAACAATCTGCATTTCATACACTCTGGAAATAATCAGATTTAGAAAGGCAGCTTCGACATTGCCGATAAAATCTCAAAGCAAGAATTCCTCAGATCTTAACTTCATGGAGCTCGACAAGTTTCAAAACTCCGAATCATCGGTCAACTCCAAAAATTAAACAAATTATCACAAACACACATACGGAACTGACTGTTTTGAAGCTAAAAGATCTAGAATGCACTTCGAAACAGAACACAAAATCCTAATTCAACAAAAAGAGTGAAAAGAAAAGGAAAATGCAAGCGGCAATATACCTCAAGAACATCAACGGCATCGTCTTTTTCAGCAGAACCGCCGCCGCAGGTGATGAGTTTGAAACAGGAAGTGGATTTTCCCATTTTGTTTCCCCTTGATTCTCCTTTGCTTCTTCTGCAATCCTTTACACTTTTAGAAAGTCTTTCCAACTCTTAGCGAGTGTGTGAGGGACTGGATTAGTATTGGAAATTGCAGCAAAGTTTAAAAAAACAAGCACGGACCTCAAACACCGTCCTTAAAATCTATTTACTTTTTATGTTGGAATCCGCCACTCATTATCAGTTCTGTTCCATATGTTCGTTCGAGAGAAGCGAGTAAAAAAAGCCGTCAGATCTCCATGCTTTCCTTTATCTCATTATGGGTTAATTACACTAATTATCCTCAAATACAAATAATATTTTAAATTGATCCTGATCTTTTAAAATATTTTAATTTAGTCCTCACAATATGGGTATCCTCATTAATGCAGTTCTATTGTGTCACTATCTTAGGTGTTAAATACCCATAGAAATCAAACGTGAAATATATTTAAAAGATGTGTGCAAACTTAGATCCAAGATGTTAAAAAAAATAAAATTACCGATATAAATTTCATCGAAAATGACTTCTTTTAACACGTTAGATTCAAATGCAACAAGTGTATAGACGTTTACACCTGATTCACGTATTTTAAATATTCTCCGTGTCGGATCTCAATTAACAATTAACGTTTAAACTAACTGAATGACTTGATTTATACAATACTAATACTTTGAGGATACAAATAGAAAGTTGTGAAGTTTAGAGATTAATTTATGATTTAAGGTATAATTTGGATGCATTTGATGCAATTAACCCTCTAGTATTAAGACAAATGAAATAGTTATTCTCATAATTATTTATATTAATATATTTCAAATTATCAAATCCAAAAAATATTAAATTTTATTTAAAATGATTAGAATATTATCGGTTAAAAATTATTACAGGCAATATCAAAAGGAATCATAATTTGTTCTATTAAAAAATATAATTGAATGGACCCATACGAACCAAAAAAGTTGTCTGAGATTATGGGAAAAGATCCAATAACAGCAAGTGCATATATACTATTGTGGAGCCATGTGATCTTACATCAAAGAAGCTGTTGTCTCACAACCATGACAAATACCCCCAATAATAGGCTACCCCGTCTTTCCTATAATAAATAATTCATTATACACTCGAATATATTTTTTAATTAAATTATTAAATAAATAATTCTCTTAATCTAATTTATTTTATTCGTAATATTAAACTAAATATTTTATTTAAAAATTTTAAAATATTAATCTATTATACCAATTAATAATTTTATCCGAATATTTTTAATATTATCTCAGTTCCTAGATTCTTCCATGACTGCATCAGTTTAAATTATAATATACGTAGAATCTAACAAGTAGACTTAGAAAAAAACAAATAATATTTATTATTAAAATATTAAAATATATATAAATAAATTTTATTTAATTAAAAAATAAAAATAATTTTATTAATTAAAATCACGAATAACATAATAAACCAAAAATATTTAATAATTTTTCTTCCTCTGGTGTAATATTATTACCGTGATGATGTTTATGTTTATCTAACCAATAACCAACCCGTTGACAACTTTCCTGTCGTTGAATGCCAGGTGGCAAAAGCATGTTTCGTGCTGTGAAGGATCACATGATCGATCCAGTCTGCCTGGGGCTGTCCGCACCTGATCAAGGCATATGCCATGTTTGGCTGCTGCAAATGGCAGGCCATGACTTACAACGAACATTCACATCTCTCTCTCTCTCTCGGGTGGGACACCACGGAAAGTTTAATTAATAATTAATGATAACAATAATCATCTTCTTAGGTAGGTAGTTTAGGCACCTAAACTAGACTTAATCAACTATCGTTAAGGACACTAATCACTCTTCACTGTGACTAAGACACCCAAATCTAAGATTAGGAAATTAAAATTTGAGTTTTATAGTATAAATTTATAAATTTATTTATATTACATAGTATATATTTCAAAATTTTAGCCTTTATTTACAATGAAGTGATTAAGATTTTTAATATCATTTTAATTTAGTCCAAAAATTAAATATATTTTCTTAAAAACATTTCAATTTAATATAATTTGTATCTCTCCTATTATTATTATATTTTAAATAAAATCATTAACATTATTATTTTTATAAAGATATTTAAATTAGTAAATCTTCTCGAGTCTATTTGATATATGTATATCATAAATGAAAAAACTATAAAGATGTATATGTGTGTATACGAAGAAATATGAAGAATTAATATATATATAATTTAAATTAAAACTCAATAGGATCATAACAGGATAAACATTTATGATTAAATTTAAACCAAAATCAAATAACTCGATTTGAATTTTATAAATTATAATCGAATAAAAAATTAATTAAAAATTAAATTTAATTTTTTTACTCTACTCAATCGAACATCAATCCCTGACAACAAAGTAACTTTTTATTATTATTTTAGTAACCCTTATTAATTTGAAAGTTTTTGGTAGTTATAAATTACACCAACCCCTATACCAATCATATATTTTTTAGTAGTAAAGGGTCATTTTCATACTTTATTTTCACTTTTGATCCAAGTTTTTGGTAGTATGATTGATGGGTCAAAAAATTAAAACCTTGTGCTTCATTTCAACGGTCCATTTAATTAAAAATTATTATCTTATATACAGACGGTGAAAATTTATTTTTATAAACGCTTTAATTTTAGGTTTAAAATTTTACGAATTTTAATATATGTGTTTAATATTTAAAATTTTTGGTTATGATTGAGAATTTTTAAATTTATTCCGATTAATTTATAAATATTTCTATTATTAATCTTGTTTGTATTTTATAAAGATTAATGTTTTTATTAGAACTTAATAATTTTTAGAATAAATAAGTAACGAGATAAAATTATGGCGATGAGACTCATGCCTTTTTTTACCGTCCATGGGCGAGGGTCATGTCTAAGGTGGAAAATTATCTCACAGATCTACTATTTTTTTTAATTTTATATAATGTTTAAATTATTTAAATTCCTCTATTTAAATTAGAGAATATAATAAAAAAATTAATTAATATAAATTAAACATGAATAATTATTTTATGTATATACGATATAAATAAATAAATTCTATAAGTAATTCAGTTTTAGTGTTAAAGATTATCATTTAGGATTTAAGCGCTGGAGTTTTAAATTTATAAAGAGTGGTTAGAATTTAAAATTTATGATTAAAAATTAAGGTTTATAAGTTAAATTTAAATTTTTAATCAGATTATCCTAAAATTTAAACCCTAAATTCTAAACCTTAAACCCTAAACTATAAATTTTAATTTTTTGTCAATAATATTTATTTTATTCAATATACCTAAATTGTATGACTCGTAAAAGTTTCCTAAACGGAGGGAAAAAAACATATAATCAGAAAAATTTACAAAAACATTCATAAACCCTAAAATTATAAATATATATTTTTTTGTTTTCACCGCCAATTTTTCATTAAATATTTTATTATTTAGTTAATGTATATTAATTTTTTTTAAAAAGTTGCAACGTTTTTTATTAACTGTACGCCATTTTATTTTCTGTGGGTCTGCTTTTGCGGTAACGTGGTGGAGCCCTTCTCACATGGGATAGGAAGAAATTGCAATCACCATTATTTTATTGATGAATAAATAAATGCTTCCTCTATTTTGATTTATATAATTATTATTTTATCTCTTCGTAATATTTAATATATATGCTAACAATTATATACATGTATGAATAAATTATATATATACATAATTTAATAATAGTACATTGAAATGTTAAATAATGAGGTGATAGGATATTCAACAAAATGCATTACTTTCGAAATGTTAAATAATTTAATAAATCATATGTATTTGAGTTAAGTTTTTAATTAACACATGTAATTATTTTATAATTCAAAGATTAATTAGATATTTAAGGTCAAGTTTAGAAGCTACTTAAAATATTTTTTTTAATCAGTTACAATAGGGTTGTGATGATATTTCTTCAATTATGAGGGGTTGCCAACTAACCCTAGTTGAAATCACAAAGAAAATTATGAGATAAGTTATTAAATAAGTGTATTTTACACACCTAATAATCTTTTAATCACAACTTATTATACTTACATAATGTGTATTGTCAATCTAACCAAGGAATAAAGAAAAATTCGATTAGTACGAGCCTTTTAGCCTAAGTGATTAATGAAACAGTTGATGTTTCTAGAGGTCACGGGTTCGAGCACCAGCGATGCTAGTAGAGCGATTGAACGATCAATGTCAAATGATAGAGATTATATTTTAGAACAGATACTACTTGTAATCACTATTAGCTTGTTCAAAAAAAAATGGAAAAATTCGATTAAGATCACTAATTGATTGAGTGATCAAGTAGGTTCATTTATCCTTAAGTGACTCGAGTTCGAATAACTTATCTACACGCTTGTATGATTTAAACAAATACTCATAATTTTGTGTGGGGAATAAGTACCTAGTCATCTTAGGTCTACAATGTGAAGTAATAATCCCATGAATTGTGTCTCCCAATGGGGTCTCCAACCCTTTAACCTTATTCCCCCAACACATAGAGTGAATGAGGCAATTGAAAGCCATTGATGCTTCCTCCTCACTTCTTTCCATTGCTTGACTTTAGAGCCAAAAATTGAATGACAGAATTGGATTGGTCCCTCGTCTTTTAATAGACAAATGTGAACCACAACATTTATTACAAGATATCTTTAAAAAGGCTGGTTCATGCGACAACGTTTTTGTTCTGCTCCACTTGTGCATGAGTTGTTCCTGTTCGACTTGTTCCATTTGTCTGCTTCGGGTATGAAGATCCCATAACAAGACAGATAGACCAAGGTGGCATGCCTTAGTTCAATGATGAGGGTCAATGTATGATTTTTGAGGATATAAGAAACAATACACTTAAAACATACCATTGGTGGTTACAAAAAATGGTTCATGGTGTAAATTGTGGACATGGACTGAGCTTATGAACCATAAACACCACTTCCATAACTAGACCCTGTTTCACCCCAACTCAGGTCGGATATTGTTTACAGTTTTTGCGACTCGGGTATACCCGAAATATAGAGAAAAACATTTGAGAGTGAAAAATAATAAGAAAATACAGAGAAACACATTGTTATCTCTGAAAAATATTTTGTTCATCTTCTTCAAACAACATTATTCATTTTATCTTCGGCCACCATGCGCCTTTCTCACACTTTCCTTAATAAATAAAATAACATTTATTTGAGTACTTAATTCATCCTGCTAACCAGAGAAGAAAATTTGGTGGATTAAGCTAATAAACTGAAACTTCATTAAAGTTCAACAAGGCGTTTCAGGTACAATACTTATACAATTAAGTAGAGCCACATGCTAACATAGTGGCAAGTTGACAACCCCATCAGACCATATCATGCACACTCTATCCTCTCCTCAATACTCGTCTGTTAATGGAGGATCGATCTAGGCTGTATAGTGAGTGAGAGATATCAGAGGGGATTTTTCGAATGTAAACCTGAAATTAAGTTGGCATTACCCCACCTACTATTCCTTACTACGGTTATTTCTGGATCATTTATTTTTCCTACATTGCTAGAATGCTAAGGATGGAAATATGAACGTCGAACAACCGTTTGCTAGTTCTCCATAACTCCCGATTCGCATTTGGTATTTTAAACAACTTACTTGATGGTGATGTAGCGGTTTGTCCCATGCTTGGCCCAATGGTGCTTAAGATCCACAGGATCGGACAAATCATAACCTTCAGCTGCGAGCCGAGTAAGCAGCTTGTTGAAAGCACTTCCACTCATCTTTCTACCACCGATCCGGGTGTGTCTTTTGTTTGGAACTGCTGGCAAAGGATACATCGACAAGGCGGTTGTGCAACATGAAGATTGCCATCCGCCGTTTCCCCATTTGTAGCACTGTCTTTGGACTCCGGTGCAGGAACAAACAGGTGGTACCATGGTTGATTCATCAAATACAACTTGATTCAATCCTAGATCTTTACCTTTACAATCGGGTTTCGTAGCAACTAACTGTTTGTTGAGATCATCACTGGCACCACCCTCATCTTGTGCACCCTTCCACTCGTGTGACTTGCCAGGCATAATCTTGTTGGAATCCTCATTCTCTTGTTTTACCTTTTTAGGAGGCTTTGAAGCATTCTTGTTAGGTGCAATTACCTTGGCCTCTTTTGTCCGTTTATCCTGTCTTGACTTTGCAGCTTTGGAGGTACCTGGCGTCGCCGCAAGGGTGTCACTTGAATGCATTTCTCTCGAGTTATAAGGAACTTCACTAATGTTGGACAGATGGTGGATGTTCTGATGTGGAAGTTGCATGTGCTTCACCCCACGTGACATATGGAACGCTGGCAGACAGGATGACATATTACCAGATGACAACGAGTTCTCTCGATACTGCAGATTCGCTATGGCATTATCACGCTCCACTATAGCATTATTTCGTTCAGCAATTGCTGCATCTCGCTGCAGGAATGCCATATCTCTCTCGGCAATAGCTGCTTTTTTCTCAGAAAGAGCTAAATTCCTTTCTTGAATGGCTGCATCTCGTTCGGCCATAAGGGCCATTATCTGCTTCATTGATGGCTGATGCATCAGCCACTGCAACAACAATCCTCATAAAAATTATCATCATTGACAGAAGTTTCCAGAAAATGCTGAAACTGAACACATTAATAGCAGAGGGGAAGTTAATTTATTTATATCATTTTACATCAGTCCAAGTATATATAATTTGCAAAAAATAAACAGACTTCAGATACCTGGCCCTGAGCTGCTCTATACTGATCCGTTTTAAGTCTTCCATTTTCCCGATGCCCACCATCATCCATCGGAGACTCCAGGAAATTGTTGAGATCAAGAAATAAAATTTCAAAACTCCATTGTGAGGGTGGTATTCAATCAAGAAAGCATCACATCGGTTCGTGACAGAAAATCCTGTATAGCAGAAAAGGTAGAATGGGAACTATTCAGATTATGTTATTAATAGCAGAGGATTACTCCACTGCATCACCTGAATAAGAACCGATGCATAAATACACCGAAAACTAGGAAACAAAAGTTTAATAACCACCTATTAGCCATAAACAAATCAACATTACCGATCAATCCGAAGGGTTCAAAAGTGGAAGTTTTGGAGACAAAAACATCTCCCTCCCATATCTAGAGCTCACTTTTCTATAATATCTAGAGCTGAATATCGATTTCAATTTCAATGCAAGTGAGCTCAACACCTCGAACATCAGTTTTAACAGTAAATTAGAATTTCAACAATATTTTAAGTATACTACTTTAATATACTTAAATTGTTTAAAAATGAGACAATGAAAGCTAAATTTTCGGGTTCAGGCAGGCTTTAGTAAATGTACAATATACTACGTGAACAGCTAAAAGACTTCATTCTTCCACAAGCCATATATATATATATATATAAAGCTCTTAGTTGAGCTAATATATCTAAAGTCTTTTAAGTTCATTCCCATAGCTATTTCAAAGAGCTCAATTCACATAAAAAAAAATCTAAAACCCTAGAAATGAAAGATACGTTCTTGAGAAAGCTCTTTTCCCTGGCTCCCTCAAAGCACCAAGCACCAAAAATAAACAAAAACCAGCAGAGTAAAAGCAGGAAACAACTGAAACTAAGCATAATTCAGACGGGTTTAAAGCCAAATCGACCCTAAAGAAGAGAAGAAGAAGCTCACCAGTGGAAGAATTTCAAAGGGAATATATGGTAGCAATCAAGACATGACAATCTAGGAAGTCTGGAAAATCTGTGGAAAGAAAGAGTTGAAGAAGGAAAGACAAAGGAATTTTTCCTTACGTTTTGTGTCCTAAAGATCGAGATTTTCCATTGTTGTCTCTTCACGTTCCACGGGTAGGCTAGAGACCTAAGCTCTGAATCAGAATTACAGTGTCAATCGGCTAAGGCTAATCCATTTTGTTATACATTACAATATATAGAGAAAATATTTAATAAGTATATTCTTTTATTCCAATAAAAATTATACGATTGTCTTAAATTTAAATTCGATGGGTAAAAAAAATTAAATTTAAAATCAATAGAGGTTGGTCTAAGTGGTAAGCAGTTTGGTTCCGCTTAAGCAAGTCTCAGGTTTAAGATATTGTGTATGCAGAAAATCTCTATTAGGAGACTCACCTACCAAAGTTGGATGTGCGATTCGGATCGGTTTGAATTAGTCAGAGATAAACCCTGAAACCAAAAGAACAATAAAAAAATTAAATTTAAAATTAAATTTTAATACAAATTTAAGAAGGATAAATTTGAAAAAAAAAAGGGTCGAAATTGATTTGCATATAAATTGCATTTAAATGTTCACAGCTTGCATTAAAATTAGTATTTGAGAAATATTTAATACGTGAATGATTAGTTATTAAACTCGATCCGACCGAATGGATATCTTAAAATTAATAAAAGTCTATAAGAAAAACATCAAATGAGAAAAGAAATATTATACAAACTGGACTTCAATAGTTAATTCGAATCATCACAAATCCTTTTTTATCAAAAATACTAAGATGCTGCAATGGAAACAAAAGCAACCAAATCTGTGATTATCACAATCTTTTAACTCAGTTCTGATGTCTGAAACTGAATTATATACTCCCATACAAATACAAAAGAATAGGGTGAAATCGTGATCCGACTGATTCGGATTAGTTCTCTAGTTTTCGAAAGGTAACTCGTAGCACCAACAATTTGGTGGTTGACCGGAAGATAGATTCTTTAAAACATTTTTCTCGAATGCTCTTCGATACCAAAAGAAACCGAAAGTTATATCGGTGGAAATGCAGCACCATTAATGTAAAACTCTAATCAGTCTTCTCCATCTTCTCTGAGCTAGACTTGCTGAGGATAAGTACGCCGATGACAATGAACATAGCACCTGCAAACCACTGAAAAAGCTCTCGTAATCGGAATATGCATTTTACGGAGTTCATTACTCGATACCAATGAGTATTAGTTTGGTTTCCATGAACATGGAATCAACACTCAGTTTTCGTATCCGAAAAAAGTCACCAAAGCAAAGGTCCATAAAGTATGTATCTAGTAACTTCAATCCGATTCCCCCTCTCTTGGTTTCTCTTAGATACCATAATACAAGGGACTGCTACACAACACAAATAAAATCTTAACAGACAAGTCATAAGAAAACTAATAGAAGTTAAGGTGTTCGAAACAATGTACTCGAAAATCTTCTATTCTTCTAGAATGATTTACGATATCCATCATCAAACTTCCACACCAACATAAACAACAGACAAGTTATAAGAAAACTAATACAAGTTAAGGTGTTCGAAACAATGTACTCGAAAATCTTCTATTCTTCTAGAATGATTTACGACATCCATCATGAAACTTGCACACCAACATAAACAACAGACAAGTTATAAGAAAATTAATAGAAGTTAAGGTATTTGAAACAATGTACTCGAAAATCTTCTATTCTTCTAGAATGATTTACGACATCCATCATGAAACTTCCATACCAACAAAAATAACAGTCAAGCAAAAGCCTAACTGAAAATTCTTTCCCATTTCCAAGCGTCTGTATTTGCCAAGTGAATCCAATTATAACACAAATGATGATAGGTTTATGTTGCAACCTAGTTAAACTAATCCTTAAAAGTCTGAAACAACAATTCAAGGGTTCTAAACCTTGTTCTTGTTACTCGTTGGTAATTGTTAATATATTCAAATATCAATTCATAATTTGGTTTATTGGGTTACCTTCATCGACAAGAGTTCATTGAACAAGAAGAATCCGGCAAGACCAGAAATGAGGAAATTAGTAGCGAAATTCGTAACTGTTGCTTGAAGAGATGAAAGAGCTTTCAAGCTGTTAACGTAACATCCCCACATCATGACGTTGAAAATTACGACCAGACCGTATCTAATTACCTGAAAAAAATTAAAGAAAAATTCGACTAATGATCAATTACCATTTCAAAATTAGAATTAACCATTGGGTCATTTGCAAATCCATGGAATCAATGGGGAAAAATGTGCGATTTACAAAGAGATGTAAGATTTACGATATGTAAACGAAACAACGAGAACATGAAATTAAGATCGGTGATCGGAGTATACGAAAGTTGGGTGATTAAAAAGTTACCGGAGGGAACAAGAGTTTAGCTGAAACGGCAGCACAGGCAGCGTTGAAACCGGCTGAGATTGCCCAGACGTAGCCTTTCCCACTACTACCTTCCATCATCTTCTTCTTCTTCTTCACGCCAACAGCAGAGTGGAGGCTTTTCCATAAATCTTCATCTATGAGAAATAAATAAGGGTAAATTATAAAATTCATCATTCAAAAATTTTTTTTAATACCTTTCCGTCCCATATATATGTTCCTTATTAACTTTTTAAGTCAATTTTTTTTTAATTTTGACTATTTTTTTTTAAATTTATTATTGATAAAATATGAAAAATATATTTTAAAAATCCCTGATCGAGTAGATTTTAAATATATATTTTATAAAATTTATTTATTTAAAATATTTAATATAATTATAATCAAAGTTTAAAAATTTAACTTCAAAAAATCAATAAAAAACATTATATGTGAGACGGAGGTATTATTATTCTAATCATTAAATTTAAAAATTTTAATTTGATCATTAAATTTTTAAACTACTTATTTTGTCACTTGTATATTAAATCAAACAAATAACAATGATATGGCACGTGTCATCCAAATCATTTTTTATTTTTTGAGGATAAATATTATAATTTTTTAAATCACTTTTAGGTTATTTACAACTATTGTAACTATGTTGTAGGGATATTGGAAAGAATATTTTGATTCTACCACTCTAATATGTATACCGAATTTTGAGATTATATAAATTATCGTATTATTATACTTTTCGTATTTTTTATATTGACAGTAAATTATTTATTTTTATCGTCAATATAAGAGGATATGTTAAAATTTTGCTCTTATATATA
This sequence comes from Abelmoschus esculentus, assembly GCA_035048815.1. Classification (NCBI taxonomy): domain Eukaryota; kingdom Viridiplantae; phylum Streptophyta; class Magnoliopsida; order Malvales; family Malvaceae; genus Abelmoschus; species Abelmoschus esculentus. The sequence goes on from JAUCBN010000043.1 coordinate 2,258,849, forward strand.
TATATATATATATATATATATATATCTTGTTCTATGTTATTATTGCTTTGATTATTTGTCGCATACTAAAATCTTAACAATAATACATACAGTATACAACTCCATCCATGTACCGTATCAATATTAGAGTCACCATTCTTCGCATCTTTCTAAACCACTCAAGACATCAATAAATTCGTCTTTTAATTTTCTTATATTTTATTAATTAATTTTTTTTAAATTTTTTAAAATTCAAAAAAATAACACAAAAACCAAAACTAATAAAATCCCAAACAAATTTAATTTTCAATTCTCTTTCTTGATGGGAACGTTACATTTTAAATACATTTATCTGAGGGTCCATAAGTACAACATTAATCAACTTAGTTTTATTGCAACTTCACCCAAACGCCTTGGCTGGGTACGTCTCGATGAACCACAAACAAAAGATAATACCCGGCAGGCGCAAGGTTACCGGAACTAGGCGTCGTCACTTTGATGCTATACCTTGTTTTCCCCAACGCCGTTATCTCCTCGTTGTCGAGGACAAGCAACCTTTGATTCATGGAGAACGAATGTGTGTTGAAAGATGGGGATACCATTGTCACCGACACCAAGTTTTTATCTAATTTGCCTGTAATAACCACTTGAACTGTCAATTTCTTACAGTATCCAATCGTCGACATCGATCTCGGAGCAACAATGTTGGGTCGGAAATGGGTGAATTTGGCGTCCAAATACCCCGGAGAAAATGCTTCTAAGCTTAGTTCAGTAGGGAAAAGTACACCCGTAAAGTTGTAAAACGCATGAGGATTGCTTCCGCCCACCAAAACTCTGCCATCACGAAGCAATGCCGCCGTCGAGTGGTACATCCGAGGAATCTTTGTCGGGTTTTGCGTCTCGAATCGTTCCCCGATTATGTTATCAGGCTTGTATAGGACCGGATTCAACACTGGATTCCTCCCCAGCTCCCATCCTGCTGCCCCGGAACAGGCTCCGTTGATGAGCAGAACATTGCCGTTCGGAAGCAATATCATGTCACCCATGACTCTAGCCATAGGCATAGTTTCGAGGACCCATTTTGGTTTCCGGTCGTTTATTGAGATTCTGGCGCAAGTGTCCAAGGCTTGTACGAAATTACCTCGTAATGCTTGGGTATATGATCCTTTTGGAGCACCGCCACAGACCAAAACTTCAGCCTGAATTGCCGGTGCTGTCAAGTTCTTCAATGGCAGCAAAACAGCCGAGCCTGTGCTCGGATAGCTTCTAGGCTGGCCACCTGGTATCTTCGGATAAGTTTTCACCACTTTGTTGTTCACATAATCGAGCAAAATAGCACGATTGTTTGCGAAAATGAATAAGTTCCCATCGACATTGAGGAAAACATAAGGGTAGAGATTGTTCTCCACTCCTCGTTCATTGGTTTTCGATAAGAAAGACAACTTGAACGTGTCGGCGGCATTGTTTTTAGGAACAAACTCGTAATTAAACTGTCCCCGACCACCGACAACGATTTGTCTTCCATCTGGCAAGATATGGTTGGAGGCATACCACCTTATCGCCGCCAATCCATTCGGTGTTTCTTGCCAGTCGCAAGTCCCGCACGGGGTGAAAACCCTGACACGACGTTCGCCGTCGTTGAATCCGCCGGTTTGGACCAAATCACCGTTAGGCATGACAGCACCCGAAGAACACCAGACGTTTGTTTGGACGGTGAGAGGCCTGAACTTATTGGTCAAAACATCGTACTCCACCGAATGAGCGGTGCAATCCACTTTGAGAGCACTGTCGGTCGGGTCATTGCGGCATTTCCCATTCGGCAACCGCAGATTCGATGGCCCAAAATCAGTTCTATCGAACATAACGACACGGTCGTTTTTGAGCAATTGCATGTGCATGGCGGAGATGCCAATGCTTTTCTGCAGAAGCTGCCATCGGCCGTCGGCGGCGTAGGTGAGCACAAGGTGACATGGCTGTGACGCCAACATGAGTAGGAATGAGAGAAGAAAAGTATAAGGGTCTGCCATTTTCGGCATATGTTTTTGACGTGCGTTGTAAGATGATATTAAGGCTTGTCAGATTAGGTGTTCTTTATAGAGAATGACCGGAGAGGAGAGGAACAGTGGTGCCTTTAAGAATCCCACGCGCAGGTAATGTAGCGTGGGATGCTTGTTAGGGTTAATGAAAACGATAAGAATTTATCGTTAGATTTTGAGTTAAAAAATTTATATATAAAAAATTATATTAAAATATTTATTCATTAAAATTAAATGTACGATATAAATCGTTTTAAAATAATCAAGAAATAGGAAAAAAAAAAGATGATTTAATTTCTTCGGTCATAATAAAATCATGCATTGATTACGGTAGTATCTGTTCTAAAATATAATCTCAACTATTTAATATTGATCACTCAATCACTCTGCTGGTATTACTGATGCTCGAACCCATAATCTTTAAGAACAACACTTATTCCGTTAATCACTTAAATTAAAAATTCATGCACGAGGTTATTTATTTTAGATATAAATGATTACTTTTTTAATGCACAAATATATTTTGGACATCATATCATGTGATTAGATTCTTTTCTTAATCAATCTTAAAATATAATTTGGTTAACATTTCCGTTATTTAATCTTAAAGATTTATATATTTATAATGATTCAATTCGATTATATTTTTATTATGTGAATCTTTTAGATGCAAATTTTTAAGTGGATAAATATTTAATTATAACCCGCTGCAAACTCAACTATATCGATTAATTATATCATAGTGGATTCGAACAGAATAAAAAGTTTTAATTTTTATTTTATGTGTTGAGTTCACCCTAACTTGTCTATGAAGAAATCGATGCTTTTTTTTATGCAGGAAATATATTCTTTCTTAGTTGTCCGTAACTCAAAAGAATGATTCTTGATTTCCTTTCAGACCATAACTAAAAGTTGTCACTTTGGAACTTGACAGTTTTTTCCCTGCTTTTTATTTTCCTGGTAACGACCAACTGTAAAGACAAGATCTCAGGGTTTGCTTAGTTTCTTTACATATATAAGCATTTAAATATAAATACTTGAATAAATAAAATCAAATGAACTAAACTTGATTAAAAACTTAACAATTAGGGTACATACCTAAACCTTGTCATGACAATTGAACGAGTAAATTATATTAGAAGTTACTTAGTTATATGTTTAGTAATAAACGTGATATTAATTTTTAAAAATAATAATTAAACTATCAGGGACAGAGTTATGATTTGAGGTTAAAGGAGTAAAACATAAATATTTAGAAGTAAGGGGACAAATTCAAAAAAAATAATTTAAATAGGGGACAAAAGTTAAAAAAAAATCTTCAAGAGCTCCCCACCCTTTTTTAACTCCGTCGCTGTAAACTACTCAACTATATGTTTAAGAACAAATAAATTATTTATTTCGTCAAATAATATAAAATAGTTAAACCTAAAAACTTATATTCAAAGAAGATTTACATTTAAAAAAAAATAAAATAAAATTTACAGATAATTAACACATGATTTATAAAAAGTAAAAATTAAACCAAAACTCAACTACATAAAAGACATCAAATCTTTGTCGATTAAAATTGATATAATGTCCTAAAACATATCGATGTTTAACTGAATAGTTATTTTATTTTATTTTTATATATATAATTTTTATTAATATTTCATCAATCAGGTGGGATATATATCATCATAGGATTGTTCAAATAAAATTATAAAAGAAAACTTTGACTCGTTGACCGACAGAGAAATTACATTAATTTTTTAACGATGCGTATTAAAATAAAAATATAATATTTAATTATAATTTTTTCAAACAAATGTAGGCTTCCATCCATCGTATTAAATAGCCCAAACTCAAGCCCAATCCCAAGCCCAGCACCAAGCATGGTTCAGGTGTCCATGAAATAGAAGAAACAAACGACTTTGTTAATAGAATCTTGAATTATAGAATGAATGGGACAAAACCAAGAAAACAAATTGAATCTAACCAATAGTTTCGATAAAAAATAGTATTTATTTTAAAAAAATAATTTTATCTTTAAAATATCGATACATTATTAAATAATAAAAAATATAAATAAATATTACTGTAATACAATTAAAATATTGATACTATTAGAATTATTTGTTGAATTCGCTTTGAGATAATTATATTACCTTCTTAACAAGTTTACAAAGATTATTGTTTAATGGAAAGGGTGTTTTATCAAAAGCGTAACATTCGAATAAATTAATTGTACTACATATTTTTAATAGTATTTTATTTTTTTAATAATATAATGATTTTATTAAATTTTTGTTCGATGTAAATTAGAAAAGTCACCAACTACATGCCTCATTTAAAAGCCTTTCTAAATTATTGGAGAAAAAAAATACACGTGAAAATGCTACAATAAAATCACCAACAAAACGTCAAATAAAAGTCAATAATTAAACATATATCCGCCAGCAGAACTCAATAGAAAAACTTGAATGTTGCAAATCATGATCGAGTAAAACTCGAACCCTAAATCATTAAAACATAAGAATTTAAATAAAAACTATAAGATAAAATATCCTCCAACTAATGATGGGCATAGATAAGATTCGGTTTTTGATCGATTTTACTCAAAAATAATTACTTTAAATTCGAAATAGACCCATTTTCGACCCATTCACATTATTTGAAAAATTAGAATCAACTAAAAATTATATATACCTTAACTTAAACTTGTTATGTCCTTATCTATAATACAAAATTTAATTTTTAACGATTTAATTATAAAAAATTAAGAATTTAATTATTAAAAAATAATTTTAAAAACTAAATTATAAATAAAATATTCAAGTTTAAAGATCTAGTTATGAAAAATATAAATAATAAATATTGTTACAAACAAACCTAAAAATATAGAGAAAAATATAACTGTTGTTTTATAATCACTAAATTGTTAAGTATAACAATATTAATATTAATGAAAATTTGAATTTTTAATTTTTTGAATTTTTGGATAATCTGAAACTTAAATATAATATTATGATACGTATCTGATCTGAAAAACTTAAAATTAGATCAAATATTCGATCCAAAAATATTAATTAGATCAAATATTTGAAGTTACGAATCAAATCAATGAATAATCGAATTGGATTGATCAAATCGAATATTTTTAAACCCATCTACTTCTTATTGTGTTCTTATTTTATTTTAGATTTTTTTTAAGTGACTTTATGATGGAACTGGAAACATAAAAACAAGGAATTATTTTTTGGTCTTTTTATGTACATATTAAAAAATAAGGGGTATAGATTATTTTTAAAGTTTATAATTTATTATTTATGATTTAAAATTTATAATTAAAATTTTTATTTTATTTTTAAAGTTAGAAGATAAAAAAAATAATTTTTGCCCATCCTTAACATGCTCTAGCCCTTAACCAATAATAAATGTTAGAAGGTATTTCTTTTTAATTTTGATCATTATTCATAATAAAAGTTAATAATATAATAATCTGACAAGTAATTTAAGTAAAAATTAATAATATTTATCTCAAAAGATTTAACTTTCAGTTATTTAACAAATCAACACTCATTCCACAATTATTTACAAAAATAATATTTTTTTTCTATTAAATTTAACTGTCAAATAAATATTTAAATTATATATTTTATATATATATATGCTTAAATTATATTTTAAATTAATTAAATATTTAAAGTTCTTTTATTTTTAAATAAATACCTTACCGCGACAAATATTATTTTTTTTCTGTTATATATTTTTTCAGCAATTAAAAAAAAAATCTTACCAAAAAATCTCCACACAAAAATTCATGATTTTTTATGTGATTAAAACAAATCTTTTACATTTTTAATTTGTCATATTTATTATTCCTTAAATAATATTATTAATTTAGATTAAATTGGAAGACAAAATAATCTCCTTTTGTTTTGCAGAGCCCAACTGCCAACTGCCAACTACCCATCTTCTTTTTCTCTCTCTTTAAACAAATATTTAAATTTCTTCCTAAAAACAACATTAAACAATGCCCTAAACCAAAATCAAAACTATTCCTCAAGCAACTGAAAATAAAATAAAAAACTCTGCTTTTTGTGGGGTTTCCTTTGTTGTTGCCCCCATGTCCTCACCATCATAAGCATCTGAACCAGAAAGAAATTCATCTTCATCATCAGCTCTTTCCTTTACCTAGTTCCCTCACTTCCCAGATCCTCTAATGAACAATTATTACTATTTTTCATTGCTCCATCTTTTATAATTTATATAAAGCAAAAAACCCACCTCTTCCCCCCCCTTTTTTTTTCTGGTCCCTCATTTCGAATTTTCAGCTTTGGGTGGTTGGCTTTGGCTGGCATTTTGCATTTTCAGAGAAAAGAGAGGGGAAAAAAATTAAGGGTTGGAGGAGATGGCGACGCGAGGGAGTAGATCGGAGAAGGTGAAGAGGATTTTTCAGCAATTTGACAATAACCGTGATGGGGGTCTTAATAGGGACGAAATGGCAGCTTTGGTCGTCGCCGTTAATCCCAGGGTGAAATTCAGCGACGAGCAAATCAATGCTATCCTCGACGAAGTCTTCCGGACCTATGGGGAGTTCATCGAAGGTGAAAAGGGGTTAACTTACGACGGGTTGTTGAGAACTTACGACGATGGAGCCGGTGACGTCGACCGTGACTTCGACGCGCTGGGTCTCGATCTCAATCCCGACGAGACCAAAGGTGTCTCGATCGTTTCTGAGGCGTCTTCGTCGTCGATTGCGGGCGAGAGAGTAACGGAGTCGCAGAGGAAGCAACGGACGGCGGCGTGGGCGGGGTCGCCGCACCACGACATAGTTTTTGACGACACGTGGAAGCTCGTCGACGAGTTGGATATTCTGTTGAAGAGATTGAAATCAAGGCAAGCGAAAGATGGGAAATTTAAAAACGATAACTTTGATGCGTATTCGGATGCCGGGTGGTCAAGGGAATTAGGACCCTCTGCAGAGCTTTCGGAGAAAAGGGTATATTGGGAGGAATCAGGGCATGATTTCGCCATTTTTGTCAAAGAATTGGGAGCTTTAAGAAGCAGAGCCGATGGAGCAAGGTCAAGAGAAGAAGCATTTGATGGACAAATGGCCATTGGTAGGGTATTATATGAGCACCAATTGTTTAAAGAAGCTTTGGTTAGTTTCAAAAGGTCTTGTGAATTGCAGCCAACTGATGTGAGGCCTCATTTTAGAGCTGGGAATTGTTTGCATGTGTTGGGGAAGTGTAAAGAAGCTAAAGATGAGTTTTTGTTGGCATTGGAATCAGCTGAGGCAGGTGGGAATCAATGGGGTTATTTGCTTCCTCAAATTTATGTCAATCTTGGGATTGCTCTTGAAGGTGAAGGTATGGTTTTAAGTGCTTGTGAGTTCTATAGAGAGGCTGCTATTCTTTGTCCTACACATTTTAGAGCTTTGAAACTTTTGGGTAGTGCTCTTTTTGGGATTGGGGAATATAGGGCAGCTGCTAAGGCTTTAGAAGAGGCTATTTTCATGAAACCGGATTATGCCGATGCGCATTGTGATTTGGCATCGGCTTTGCATGCTCTTGGCGAGGATGAGAGGGCGATTGAAGTTTTCCAGAAAGCTATTGATTTGAATCCAGGTCATGTTGATGCTTTGTACAATCTAGGTGGTCTTTATATGGACTTGGGTAGGTTTCAGAGAGCTTCCGAGATGTACACTAGGGTTTTAGCGGTGTGGCCAAATCATTGGCGGGCACAGCTCAACAAGGCTGTTTCATTGTTAGGGTCTGGAGAAACGGAAGAAGCTAAGAAAGCTTTGAAGGAGGCTTTGAAAATGACGAATAGGGTTGAGTTGCATGATGCCATTTACCATATGAAACAGTTGCAGAAGAAAAAGAAGGTAAAGAGTAATGGTGGGGCAAATGGAGAAGGGGCTTTTGCTGTAGTGGAGCCGTCAAAATTCAAGACGGTGGGTGAGAAGACTACGTTGAGGCAGGATTTAGGATATGCTATTCAGATTAGGGCTTTCCAGAGAATTACTAGATTGATCCGGTGCAATGTAGATTCTTTTGAAGAAGGAAATGAGTGAAACTGATGTACCAGTCTCCTACACTGGTGGTGGAGCTCCTCAGAAATCCATTCGCAAGCCTAATTTGGAAGAAATTCTTCGCAGATTACTTCATTTTCTAAAACCTGAAACTTTCCAAGGTGCTGTCAAAGCTATAAATGAGAGAATCCTCTCTGTCTTGGATGAAACAGGATCAGGCAGAGTGGATTTGGGCATGTTCTATGCTGTTCTTGCCCCCATCTGTAATGGACCTCCAGATAAACGAAAAAGGATTGCCTTTGATGCACTCTTATGGCGGCCAGTAAACGAAGGTGGTTCCCAGATTAGAAAGGTGGATGCTGTACAGTACATCAAACTTTTGAGGGCTATTTATGTTCCTTCTCAGGGAATTAGTGAGATGCTGGAAGTTCTCGGAGAAACAGATTCCTCGATGATATCTTTCTGTGAATTTCTTGCCATGTTCGATGATCCCGATTGGGGATTTGGTATCATGTCCACTCTGTTGAAGTTAGAAACAGGCGATAGGAACCGTCATGGACGCCAGGTTTGCTCAGTTTGCCGTTACCCAGTCATCGGTTCTCGGTTTAAGGAAGTGAAATCTCATTTCAGTCTATGTAATCAATGCTACAGCGAGGGCAAAGTTCCCCCTAGTTTTAAACAGGATGAATATAAATTCAAAGAGTATGGAAGTGAAGCCGAAGCAATGAAAGATAAGTGCATCTGCTTTACTTTGCAATCCCACAAAGCTCCATAACTAGTCAGTTTAAAGTCTTTTCTGCCAATCATGTACCATTCCATTGTGCTATTTTAGTCACCTAGTGTGCATTGTGCAATATATATAGTTCATCAAACGTGTTCAATGACAGCATCGTGCTCATGTACGATAAACCGTTTTCAAGTGATGACTGATATATCCCGGTTTCTTAACAGGTGCTGTAGAGATCATTCGAGATGGTGTATATTTTCACTGTATCATCATCTTTTGCTTTTGTTTCTGGAAATGTTGAACTTGTATGGATATATATTCACTGTTGAATGAAGAAACAAATGGTTATTCTTTCTAATTATAGTTGTTGCCTACTTGATGAGTCTTGGCAGTTGATTGCAGGCCTAGCAATGGAAAACAATTACAACGCTTTACCTTTGAGTAAGAGAGAAATCATGTATTTCAATAACTTCAATCATGCATAAGAACTTGCACGTGTCGAAGTTCGAGTTCTGGAACTGCTGGATGTCATCTTTAGAATTTGACTGCATAGATCAACAGTGACAACCCTTAAAAATTCTCATTATTGGTATCATAAGTTGCTGGGGAGTACTAAAACGAAGAATAACAATAATTGCAGAGTGCTCCCAAATATTCTGTAAGATTTTCTGGGTCATAATCTCTGTTGGTACTTGCATCAGTTGTCATTTTTTCCTTCTAGTTTTTTTAGGGATTTATTCTGACTAATTCGGATTGACCTGTGTTGCACATTGAATTTTAGACCTATTTAAATAATACACAAAATCTCAAACTCAAAACCTAATTAAACTTAGACCAACCCGTGTTGCTACTTACATCGGCTGTGTTCGATCCTTCACAAGTGGCAGTATCAGATTTCCAATCTCTTGGTTTCCTTTACTTGGTCTGCTTTGTGACAAAGGATATTGTGGACTCTCCAGGTTGTGAAAGTTGGGACCGCGTGCCACAGCTGGTTGGTTGACACCATTATTAGCTGGTACTTGCCGGATTACAGATTACTTAGTTGACCTATCAATATTTACAGGTTATTTGGACTCGGGTATGCATCTGGCATAGCTATACTTAGATTTTTCTAATATTTTCCCTACATTTAATGGACCATTGGAGACTATATCTTCTTATCTAAGAGCCAGATATGAATCCATTTGTTTCGTACATAATTTTCTGTGTACTTTATTGGATAATGAGGTGAAATGCTGAGGTCTCTCTGATTGAATACAAGGTCAAACCAGCCACTTGCATGTTTCTTGGAAAGTAATTGCATTATTTGTTTGGTTCAGGTTTTTTTCTCAGCATCCAAATGCATAATTCCAAAAAACTAAATGCCTGGTTCCAGCCTTTTATCATTACGATCTCCACCAAGGAACTTTGTGACAATGAAAAGCTTATTGAAAGCCATGTGTGTGTGTATACATGCCCCCCCCCCCCCCCCCCCTACCCCAAACATTTGTCAAATTGCAGTGTAAAAGGGATTAACCGAGACTCTTATTGAATTTCAATTGATTACAACTTTTTTCCTTGTCAAACTTGTTTTAATTACAAGGGTTTGTAGGGATTTCATTGGGAGAATCCAATGTCCCCCTTTGATTGTCAATCCATTTCTTAACATCATCTGCTACTCTAACATGACATTTTCAACATGGGGCTCCCAAGTTCGTCAACTTACCATTCAAATACTGCTCCACGCAAGTTTGGTTTGTCTCGAAGATGAACGGCATTCCCCGTATCTGCAATATCAACACTTACGGTAGGTCAAGATGGTACATGTATATATATCCAAGCATGTTATAGCTTTAAACTTCTAATGTTCATATCCAAACCCGGATATGAGGACAAATGTGTACTGCATGTAAGTATGCATGTCACGATGTCTAATACCCATTTACCAGATATTCATGAAAAAAGAAATCAAAACAGCACCTCAATCAAACAACTGGAATTAAGGCCCAGACTCTGTCCTGGAAGAACTTCCTTGCTATTTATCGATACCGAACACTTGCCAAGATTTTTAAGATGAAATGATCCATCTTCTTCCATGTTGATAATTGCCTAACATACATGAGAGGAACTGTGGAATTAGTATGACGGGTAATTAGATGACACTTTTAAGGGTTATAACTATTTCTGGCAATACTGCTTCGATATATATCATGGCATATTGTACCTGCCGCCTTGACACTTTATTAGCACACCCTTCACGTCCCAAGTCGATGTCAACAACAAAATCTTCAGTTGTTCTACCAAGTAGAATCTACACGATCAAAATAATAAAGTACAGAATCAAATTTTATTTACTTACCTACGAAGAAAAAAACTAAAACCGCCACTAGCTTCAGAGAGTAAGCTCCAAAATGAAACCCCAGAGTTTTGGTGTTGTGTAAGTGTAAAATTTTAGTAAGTTCATGTTTCCCGTTAAGTCGATACAAAACCAATGCAGGTGGTTCCTTGGGCAATCTATATTCATATCCATGAATAGATTATTCACATCCACCATTTGCCTTCAATATATACCGATAAGCAATTCACAAAGCAAAGCTTTCTTATTGGAATTAGTTTTACTTTAGCAAAATATCATTCGAATCATAAAGGCAACAGTGAGAGCGGTAAAAGGTATGCATATGGTAGAAAAGCTTAAAAAACTTCTTAATCATATAATACCTCAGGTTTCTTAATATAATGTTTGGAATGACGGCCGTATAATATGGCAAAAGCACCATGGGATGCAATTGCCCTTTGCATGTAAGAATGAGAAGCCTGCTCCAATCTTATAATTGCTCTTTTCATATCCTCGTGCTGATATCTTGCAACTGCACAAAAGGTAAAAATTATCTTCCATATTTTAGAAGAAAATATTCTAGATTCAAATACGAAAATAAAATTCAAACAACCTGCAACAAATGGAAACAGAGAAGAAAAATAACAAATGTTTGTTTAACATTTCTCCCAATATTATAGATGGAGGTAAATTGAATCAGTAACTGCAGATGTTTCCAAACTACAAGCAGATGAACAACGGATACAAGTTAGCAATTTAAAATTCATTCAATCGACATACTACCTTCCCAATCAGACAAATCTTGGTCATCTGGATCCAAGTCCATATCAAGGATCTGTTCATAAAGCATAAAACAAAATGAATTAATGCAGTCAATAATGATGACTATAATGAGAGTGACAACCAGTCAGGTTTAAGACATACCATTGCCTCTATATCTGAGAAATAAGGAACGTCATCATCACTTTCAATCACTAACTCTTCTAGATCTAGAGGTGGATGATCAACAACTGGTTCTGGAGAAATAATATCCATGGACCCCACCTCTGCACTTGAAGCTTGGTGATCTTTACCCATTTCATGAGCATCCACTTCTTGTTTAAGGGCAAAAGAATTTACCAGTGAACAACTATTGTGGTTATCAGAACAATGACCTGGTTTCTCTTGTAAAGAATCAGTAAAACAATGACTCAAATGCTTTCCTGGTATAATATTTTCACTCTTTTCGTTCGGCAGTGTTGGGTGAAGAGGGCCTTTGCTAATATTTTTGGAATTAATTTGAGCTGAATCATGGGCCAGAAAACTATCGGTATTAGGTGTTACACACGAGAAATCCTCACATTTAACTCTGCAGTCGCCAACTGGATGGAGTTGACCCATTTCTGGTATCATCTGTGATTCTTTCATTTGCGAAGATCCAAGAGATTGTCCTGGATCTCTTTGATCTCTCTGAAGTAGGAGGGGACCTCCATCACTAGTTTTCTGACCCCCAGAAAAATCTTTTGCACATGCAGATAACGGATTGCAAGCTTCTTTGAAAATGTGTCGTGTCGAGGAGATGACTGATGGGCACAGCTGTTTGGAGAAGACAGCACCTTCATTGCATGGTATTTCTGGGTCCTCGGTATTTAAGGTGCAGCAAATGACACCATTAGTCAGCTCAGGGAACTGACTATTTGATGTTAACACAGAAGAAAGCATTGGTATCTCTGAATCAAAGGGCACAGGCTCATCTGCTACGCAAGATCCTGCAATGCTATCCAATTCTCCAAGATGTGAACAAGATACGCTTGCAAGATTATCTTGTGTTTCTGATGTCATAGCTTCAGTTACATCCGGCATTTGATCTTGATCACAGTTATTAGGAGAACTTGCCAAAAACGAGCTCAGACTATCGAAGTAAGACTTATCAATCACATCTTTCGCATCAACATCCATGAAAAAGGGTTCACCATTCATAAGGGTATTGGTTATTTCCACCAAATAACCTTCCGTATCAGCCATTTGATTTTCCACTTCCTCACTAGGTATGTCGGGTTCCAACTTGGAATCTGTAGTAACATCATGTCCTGAGGTATGATCCCTCTTAGCAATGAAGTCACTAGGAAGTGCATATATATCTCCTCCCTGAAGGTCTTTTTCTCCATGACCAGCAGGAATAGCAGATGCAGACAAGCCTTCATCAGTTCCCCAGATTGACAACCCACAATCCATTGGTGAGTTGAAGACCTGATTGCCTTCAAACTCAGAGCAGATATTCTCTGGATCATTGTTAATTTGATCAAATGTAGATGAAGGTTTTACCATTAAATCATTAGTGTCAAACAAGCCGTTCACAGGCAATTCCTGGGATTCATGTAATTCATCAATGCCAGATTCACTCTCTAGAAAAAAGTGATCCTCTTCGAGCACATGGGGAATGTCCTTATGTATATTAACTTTCTCTAAGGGAAAACCACCGTCATCTTGATTACAGTTAGTCATATGAAGGTCATCTGTTGTGCATGCATCCCTCGCTGCAGCTCCATCATCATCTAATATTTGTGGAAAAGAACAATCAATAATATTCATATTTGTTTCCTGAACTCCAAAATGATCTGAAATTGGATTGCCAAGCATGCAGTTTCCAGGTAGAGACTCATCTCCAATCCCAACATAGTTGCCATCATTAGGCGCAACAAGGAAACTCAGATCCATTGAGTTAAACGGCTCATTTCGAATTCTTTTGCGCAATGCATAGTAACAGCTACGCACACTCTCAGACTTTCTTTTTCCAAACAAATTTTTGCTATAATTTGAATTTCCAAACCTGCCAAATTTTGAAGGCAGGGAAGGAGCAGACCGTTCAAACTCAATTATGCGAGAAGACGCCTCCTCAGAAACAACTGGATCATAAAGGAGAGAATGCCATCGATCTTGCAGTTCTCTAATGGTAAATTTTCTTGAGAATTGCACCGCACCCTTAGCAAGAGATTCCAAAGATGCTCCAGCCTGAAAATAGATACAAAGAAATAGAACGAAACATACAGAAACTAAATTAAACCGATGGATAACTTCATGCTAATTGCTAACTGCACAACTTGGATCCATTTTCCTGTCGATACACCATCTATGCAAAGCAAATTACAGCACAACCTAACTATATCTACAAAAACAAGCAGTATTTCAAAATTAAAACTTTGGCACAGCACAAACTATGCTTATTAGTACACTTTCTACATGACATTCCAACAAGCAATCTCATGTATTAACAGATTTCGGCTTTTCGCAATAATATTAATCCAAAACAATAACAGGGTAATCTTATGAATCTCTACAACCCTTTACTTTATTAACTTTAAACTCTTTTACAGTCAACCGCCTTATATTGCAACCCATAATTTTAAAACCAGAAAGAAAGAAGGGAAAAGAAAGAACCGTGTACTACCTCAACGGCGTTCTTCAACAAAATGTCATCTTCAGGTATCCAAGTGGAAACGATTGGAGCCAAAGCCCCCATCTTTTCTTAGGAGCAGAATCAGCCAACAGCAGCCTTTCAACCCCCCGCCCCTCAGCCCCCTTTTCTTTATTACTTTCTCTTCCCACGATTTCTCTCTCGGAAGCGTCGCTTTGGGTCTCTCCGGGTTTGAAATATTAAAACGAAAAGCAAAGAACGATGGGGGGGGGGGGAGGGGGTGGCGGTTTTAAGAGGAAACCTAAAACTGAAACACCAGAGAGTATGAAATCTTAAGGCATAATTATTTATTTGGTCCCTCATACCTTTTAGAAAATTTCATTTTAGTCCTTTAACTTCTTTTGACCCTTGCTATCTTGTAAATTCTTTACCTTTCTATCGCTTTCTTCAGCTGACGGTATTGACTGTTGGTTGCGGCGCGTCGTAATTAGTATTATAACTAAGATTTTAAAATCATTTGTATAAATTAATTGAATTTAATTCGATGAATAAATTACTAGAATGATATATAAAAGGATATATATTTAATTATGTTTAATATATTTGATTTATGATATAAAAAATAAATAATTTAATTAAATAGTATGTTAAAAAAATTGAATTAGGTTTAACTCTCTTTTTTGTGTTCATGTATTTTTTTTATTACTCTTCTGGTTTTATGATTTAAATTTGATTAATTCAGACCGATTCGGGTCGCACAATTAGCATTTGTGGGCGAGTCTCCCAGTAGGAATTTTCTGCGTACACAACTAATTCATATTAATTTTTTGAATTGGAGATTTTTTTTTAATTTTTTTTATATTCAAATTTGATATTTATTTAATTTTGGGTATTTTAAATTCATGTTATTTATTTAGATTACTTTGGTTTGACAATTAAAGTTATTAGTTAGATTTTTTATTTTTTTAACAAAAATCAGAATGAAACTATTTATTTAATCAAGTTAATTTTATTACAAATTTAATCATAATTAGAAAAAAACTAAAATAAATATAAGATACTATTATAAATTTAAACTATTTAGTTGATAATATAAAAAATTGAAATAAAGAAAACAATGACATTATTACATTTACAAAGACCCCAAACTTCATTCACTTTTATATAATTAACTAATATAATTCATTAATTGAATCAGCTAATAATATCAATTATCTATTATCAATTAATATAATCCGTTATCCTCTTCGCTAAACATAACAATTAGGGGAAATAAATAGGAAAGTGTCCGTTTAAATTAATCTTGTAATCACATGTTAAAGTAAAAAGATTTTTTAAAAAAAGGTAAATAAGGCATTCTATTAAACATAAAGAAACATAGAAAACAAGAACAAGCAGCCTGAAAGGCAAACAAAGACACAACAACACCAAGTTTCAAGCCGACTGGTCTAACATGTTCATTTTGTATGGATTCAAATCACGATATAAAAATATAATATTTTTTACTGAATCAGAAAAGAAAAAAACTTTTAGTGATAGTACACACCACATAAACATTCATACATTAGTTTCCATGACAATATATCATTCAACAAGAGGAGATTCTAGTGCAGTGCAAAGCATTATGGAATACATGAAATATAAATATAAGTTTTTTTTCTTCGAAAGAAATATTATATAGATATAGATATAGATATGTTAGCCGAGCAAAGGAAAGGTTGTGACCTCCGATCCTCCTCCACTGTGGAGACTGGGATGGTTAGGCTGCAACCCTAAAGCAAATATACGAGGACCTCCATTTTGGTATCCGATAATGGTATCATAGTCCCCTCCATTATCAACTAAACCGTATGGATCTTCTTTCAGTGCATCCTAATTAAACAATTCATACATGAAATCACTCGAAAAGAAATAATATCATTTAGGTTAGAAATTCGAAGTCTGAAATCTGTATCGGTAATTTTATTTTTCGATTCTCAAACCGGGACTTCTTTCTTATACCAAAGCTTATTAAGTTGATGATGCTTACCAGTTCATGTAACAGGTTCTTGTGTATCTCTTCCTCGTTCCTCAACTGCAATTCAAGATAATATTATATAACCAAATTCAAAAGATATAAAGTGAATATTCAATAATTTCTCATATAGGGTTACATAAAAGATACCTTCTTTTTTGAAGTGTCAATCTGATTGGTGATCACACGATACTATTGATACAAAAATGATCAACATAAATCTGGTGAGCTTCCATGTCAAAAGGAATTTCATCCAAAATTTATATATTTATTTTGTTGAATAAAACATACATAGAAACTAGAATAAACTGAATCAACTACTAAAAGACAACATATACAAACATCAACGTAAGAAAGCAAGAACTGCAGATTACAACCATGCGTAAAACAGTATGGTTAGCTTCCCTAAGAGTGTATATAGCCATAATGTTAGTATGTTACACTGGGTTGGAGTGTTATTTATTACTCATGTCTGAGTCTTTTTTTTAGTACACGAGTTAGCAATACACTAACTCTGCTATGTAATTTTTGAGAAAAACTTTAGTTTATACGTACTTGTCAAATCTAGGGCTTAGGCCGTAAGATTTAGAAGTTAAGATTTAAGGTTTAAAATTTAAGACGTTAAGATTAGGGTTTTAGAATTTAATTATAAGAGTTGCATAAAAAAAACTTATACACGGACTATGTATCAAAATATAACTCATATTTTTTTCCGTCAATATTTTTATTTTATCAATAGGCAAAAGTCAGAAACTACCAACAACGTGAGATTACATAAAACTTGCAGCTTACTCCCTGCAAAATCCGAACTGTAAACAAACCGTACACCACCGAAACATTAAGTAAACTATCAGACTAAAGTGTTAATGATGAAAAAATTGAAATAAAAATTTAAGATATGAATATAATTGGTCGACTCAAATGAGTCTAATCACTTTATATATGCGTATATTCTAGTCTTTGAATTATATACAATTTTTTTCCTCTTCTTTTTTTATTATGTATAAACTAGAATAAAACTGATTGCTTGAACACATGAATGCTCAAATCTACGTACATCTAATTCATTAAGATTCGATATATAATCTAATTGAGCATCAGCAAATGCTAAATCTGTATAGCAACAATATCAACTAAATTAAGATTCAAATAATATAAGTTTATTTTTTTAATAAATATATTTAATTAATTGATAATTATCGAGACAATTCCCTATGTATGCAAGTGTAATCCCCCAAGCATGACACAATATTTGTAGTTTACAAGAAATGGAACCACTTAGTAAGTTTATGAATTGCCTGGATCAAAGTCCAACTAACTATAGCTGAGGAATATAATCTTTAAAAAATACATATTGAAATATAAAAATAATATTTTGTAAATTACTTTTTATATAATAGATAAAATTATATTTACGATTGGAGTTGTGTTACGTTATTTGTGACGAATCTACTAGAGAGATTACATTGGAATGGGTTTTGGAAGATTAAAGAAGCGTTAATTTTTTTCTATTTACAACTAGGGGTATTTATAACTAGGGGTGTAAACGAGCCGAGTCGAGCTCGAGTAGTGCTAAGCATGGTTCGGCTCGTTAAGATTTCAAGTTCGAGCTTGAGTAATTTTAAACGAGCCTGGAATATCTAAGCTCGGCTTGGCTTGTTAAGAACTCGAGTCGAGTTCGAGCTTTTTTCGAGTCTAATCGAGCCAAGTCTTGACCGATCTTTGACCGTGTTAGATTCGAGTAACTCTTATCTCTCACGTCTCATTTAAAGCCTAATGGAGAAAAAACTTTGATACACAAGTTGTATAAACTCAAATTTGTTAATTTTAGGTTTTAGTATTTTAATTTAGGGTTTAAGACTTATGTTTAGGTTTAGATTTTAGGGTTTTAAGTTTAGAAATTTAAATTTTAAATTATAAAAAAATAAAAAATAGTATATTTATGTTTTCGAGTAGCTCCTGAGCTTTTCGAGTCGAGTATCATGTAGCTCGGTTCAGCTCGTTAAGAACTCGAGTCGAGTTTTGACAGAGCTTTAACCGAGTTGAGCTCGAGTAGCTCGCGATCTGTCTCGTCTCATTTACAGCCCTATTCACAACGCTTAAGTTTTAAATTCTTGATCTTGTTTAAAGAATTTAACATCTTATATCAATAGACCAACCAATTATTTTAATATATGCTTTAAACCTTAAATTTGAACAAATCTTTTTAACAGCTTGGTCTTAGATTTGTCAACTTAAACTGAAATGATCATTAATTTATCAGCAAAATCTTGACTTTTAAGGAAATGTTTAGCTATTATAATTTCCAAAGCAATTGTTTTAGACCCGTCATGAAAATGAGACCTAACTTGGTATGTACCTAAATCACGAAGAATATGATGATTATTAATGGATAAAAATGAAGAGAAACCCTAGAGAGGAAAAAAGGTTAAAAATGGCGGACCTTTCGATCACGAATCAGCTTGACAGCGTTATCCATTTCTTGCTCCAATCCTCGAAGATCCTCTAGGCTTGCATCGTTCAAACCTTCACCCATCCTTTGCCTGCCATTAATTTCATCTTATATTCAAAAATCAAATCTGAAAAAAACGGAATATTAAAAATATATAGATTCTTCCTGTTTACTTGATTTTCTTGCGCAGATTCCTGTTAACCTCTTTCACCTGCTTCAACTTCTCCTGCATTTTCTATAGAAAATAAACACAGAAAAAAACAAAGAATCTGTCAATACCGCAATCGAAGATGAAAGTTAAACAAGAAGGTAAAAGGCAAAGAGAGAGAGAGAGAGACCTCATAGTGACCTTGCCAGATATCGATGCCCAAGGTTCTCTGGTACTCATCAATTATTTGCTTCGTTCTGCAAAATTTAGAAGAAATCTAGGGTTAGGGTTTTGATTCCAGATTTTTTTAAAAAAAGAAAGGAAGAAATCAAGGGTTTTAGAGTGATACGAAGTGGAAGGGCTGATGAACTCGTGGAGTTTCCCAGTAGTGGAAAGCATGATGATGGAAACCCTTGCATCGCAGAGAACGGTGAGTTCATTGGCTTTCTTGAAGATACCGTTTCTCCTCTTGGAGTAGGTGACTTGCCTGTTGGTCGTGTTCTCGATGAGCTTGATCTGGATCTTTCCTCGAGCCATGAGTGATTGATTTTCTTCTACTTCTCTTCCAACTTTTTTTGTTTTCTGTAATGATGATAGGTGAGAAATGAACTGGAGAAAACATTTAAGTAGAAATGAAATGAAAGAGACGATGGAAATGGAATATCCATAGCTAAAAATGGCAAGGCATAGCCTAATTACAGAAAGGCTTTCAAGGGTTTGTTAAATGGGGAAAACGTAAACCAGAGTTTTACCCTTCGGGGACCATGACTTTCCGTCCTCCGTCAATTCATCTCTCTCTCCGATCACGTTACCAAACGGCGGCCGTGAATAGATGCAATATATATAAATATATATATACTCAAAAATTACCGAAACTGCATCCTAAAAAATACATTATAACATAATACCCTAACTTTAATTCTTAACCATATCATTGTAGCATATTTTTATGTTCTTGTAGAGTTTTTTATAGTTAGATTTGATGCTATCTCTTCTATCGGAGAAATTATATTATGGGTCAGTCCAACACGTCATCCATGAGACTAACCACTAAAAACTACCCACCTCGATCAATTTTTAATTTTCAAGTGATGATTCATTTGGGGAAAAAATATGACATGAAAAAATTGATTAAGTGAGTAGTTTTTAGTAGTTGGTCCCATAAACACGTGTTAGTACTGACCCATGATATAATTTTTTCTTCGATTGATATTTATTTAATTATCTTATTAATTTATCTTTGCTTTGATGTTATCTAATTAATTTAGTAATTAAAATTATTTATTTTCTTTATTTTATATAGGTTCAAGTCTAAATATAAAAAATAATATATTATTATTTAATAAAATAATTGATGTGACTGGTGAATGATTCTTACTGCTTGTGTGGCAGGTTTAGAGATGTGTAAGAGCCGTAATTTTTGATGAAATTAACGTTGTTTAAAGGTAATGTCATTTCAATGTTCCCATCTCACGTCTAATCCAATGTTTTTCGTTCTTTTTTATTTCTTCCCGGTTACCATAATCACAAGTTTGGGAAATTTATAGGATGGTCCCTCTAACTCTTTTTTTCTTATAAAAAAATCTGAAACCCCAAGACATGATTTTTATTAAGGGTCCAAGATGAATTTATAGAACTTTAAGAGGTCAAAGTATAATTTATTCAACGGATTAATTTATATATTTACATAATTTATCAAGGCTCTGTGGGATAATGCCATGCCCATGCTCCCATCCTACGTCTAATTACAAGTTTGAGAAATTTATATGATGGTCCCTTCACCTTTTCTTTATTAAAATTTCTTAAATTAAATTTCGGAGTGGCCAAAACTAGAGATGGGCATGGGTCAGATTGTATTATTTTAAAAATTTAGGGATCTAATTTAAAAAGAATAAAATTTTAGTAACCTAATTGTAAAAAAATAATTTTAGTGACCTAATTATATTATATATATAAAGAGGGATCATTATTGCAAATATCTCTAAAATATATATGAAAAATATACTATTAGTCCCAGGTTAGGTCGAGTCAGATTTTTTTCACCCCAAACCCGACCCGAAATCACCATTAAAAAAATTCGACCCAACCCGAACCTAAATTTTCTATAAAAAAATATGAACTGATCGGATTAGGTTAGGTCGAAACCGTCGGGTTCGGGTTCATGCCCATCCCTAGCCAAAACATGAAATTTTCTATTAATAAAGGGTTAAAATTGATTAAATTGAATTATTAATACTTTAGAAGGTTTAAATGTATGATTACACCATTTTACCTTCTCCCCTGAATCAGTGAGTTCCATAATAAAAGCCTGTCCACCTAGACATATAATAAAATAACCTAGAGGAACGCTATTTAATATGGATCTTAATAATAGCTTAGGAATTGCTTTGAGTTTAAGGCATAAAACTACTGGTCACCATTGATACAAATATCCAACGGTCAAAATCATGATTTTTCTACAAGAAAATAGGCAATTTTAAAGGAAAAACTTTTTTATTTTATTAAAAATTAATCTCCAATTAATATTATTTAAAATTATCTGTAAAATCATATACATAAAATAAATTCGCGTTTTAAAAATAAAATATTTTAAGGAAAGGGAGGTTTGATTTAAAATTGCCATAATCAAAAACTCTTTCGTGAGTCGTGAACAGGTTCGGAGGGGACAATCCAAATCCGATCCATCGTAAAGAAAAAGAGAGTCCGAAAAATATTATTTTTACTCAAAATTTTACAAAGAACTAATAGAAAAACTTTTATAAATATTGCACTCAAAATTTTCCACTAAAATTATAATAATTTTTATAATACATTTAAAGTCGGATAAAAAGAATTTAGACTTTGAATAATATTTATATTTTTTATTAAAATAATTAAAGACGGATCGAAAATGTTTTGAAAATAAAGAAATTTTTATATTGAAATAGGATTCTAGGTCTACCATCTTCAACATTTTCTAATTAAAATGCTTGGATGTACCGTAAATCGGATTATATTTCTATCGACTTCATTTTTATTATAGTAAATATTACAAAATTAAAAATAAAAACACGAATCTTAAATATATATCATAAAATATACATAAATATATACTAAATGATAGGGTTTTTAGAGCCAGCACATTTTTTGCTCTCAGACATCCGTCATGCTCGGCAGGCCCGTTTATGTATCTATGTGGCCCGTTAGATCAACTCGTTAGTTTGTACTGTAGTAATTCAGGGTTCGGGTTTCCGGGGGGATCGGTCAGAGTCAAGAACACAGCCGAAAATCAAAACCCAACAAACACTCACAGGCTAACAGTGGTCTTTAAAAACATACCAGAGTCCAGAAAAAGGTTTTACAGTTGAAATCTTTAGAGACTCCGAGTTATAAAAAAACAAGCTGACCAGCACATCAAACTACTGATCTCGGGCTGTGGGGGCGTGGCGCTAAATAGGGCAAATTCTGGTATGGATTTTTGGTTCAATTTGAGGTTTGTTTCAGCTTTTGGATGCAACAAATGGCTGGGTTTTTCTACAACAAGGGTTTCGAGATATGGCCGCAGCAGCAGTATTATTAGTTATTACCACCAACAGCAGCAGCCGAACGTGACCAACATCTCTTTTGGAGCGGGTCCTAGTCAAGTACGAGGTACTGGGTTTAATTTGTCCGATGAGTCGCCTTCGAGATCAGTAGGGTTTACTGTTATGAAACATGGAGGGGTGAATTGCCAAGATTGTGGGAACCAAGCTAAGAAAGATTGTCCGCATTTGAGATGTCGGACTTGTTGTAAGAGTAGAGGGTTTCAGTGCCAAACGCACGTTAAGAGCACCTGGGTTGCCGCTGCTATAAGGCGAGAGAGACAACAGCAGCTCTCGGCTTTGCAACAAACGCTGCAGCAAGAAAACGAGGAACAATTCCCAGGAGGGAATCCTGGCTCTCCCTCTCTTGCCTGCAGTACTCGTTTATGATCAGCAGGTAAACTAAGATAAACGTTTACTTTGGTAAGATTTTAAGGATTTCCCCATTTTTTCCAGCAGTTATAGTACACAACAAGATCGTATCGTTTGCGTGTGTGAGCAAGTTTCACCTCCATGTTCACTGATCTAGCTGCTGAAACTAAAGAAAACCCTTCTTTTCCCTTTTAGATCTTGATTTGTTTATTTCTTTTAATTGTATCATGTTTTTGGAACTTGGAAATTAGGGTTGGAGTTGGGTCAGTTGCCTCAAGAAGTGAGTTCACCAGCACTGTTCCGCTGTGTGAAAGTAAGTGCCGTGGACGATGAAGATAAGGAGTTAGCTTATCAAATGGCCATGTGTTCAAAGGAATTCTTTACGATCAAGGCCCCGAAAATCATTACAACAGTGACGGCGAAACCTCTCACTCTCAGCAACTCAATCTCATTACCACCGCAGAAGCTGCCGGAACAACAACAACAACAGCTAGCCTCTTTGAGCCTTCCGGTAACAAGTATGCTCGACCCTTATCTTTTTCCACCTCCACTTAACGCTTTCATCGCTGGTACGCCATTCTTCCCACCTCCAAGGTCATGAATTTACAGGCCTAGCTATCTCCAGTTTCAACAGAAAGTTCCATTCTTGTTCTCTATAGCTTTCAGTGCTATTCTTCTCCATTGTTAAAGCATAGAATTTGAACGACAGATGCAGCACATGATACTGGTTTGGTCGTTTGGGAATGTTTTTTTTTTTTTTTTTCGAATTTCAATTCAGATTTTCAGTGTTTGTTTTTCAGTATGTGGATGTGTGCCCTCTCGGGTGCGAATTATGTACCCTTTTTTATTACAATTAGAATCGAAACTTAATTATTCGATTCGTAGATGTCACTGTTAAAAGAATAAAAATCTGTCCTTTTTAGTGTTCTTATTTGTCTCACTAAAAACATTAAGATTAAGGTTTATGGTTAAGATTTAAAGAATCAAATTCATAATACCTAATCCTCCCTCAAACGATATCAAATTACTTGCCATTTAAAACAATATCGTTAATTAAAGTATTCATCTTTAATAATTATGTTCGATGAACATATTTATAAAAATTCAATTAATTCAATTATATTAATATAATCTATTTTACTATTAAACTAATTTTAAAATTCAAAATTTTAAAATAAATATTATTTACTTTTTATTAAGATTATTTATTGGGTTCAAAACTGAAACTTAACTTGCTGTTAAATACTTTCTATATTTATGAGACCATTAGGCCCATTAAATACTAGCTTTTATGCCAAGCCAGTTCCTTCGATTCGTTCTCTCCGGTTCGTCAGCTGGAGTGATCAGTCAGGGGCAGGGGAGGGTCCCATTCATCCCTAACCTGTAGTAATTTAAACATTGTCAGAGACAATAAATTATTACAGTCAGTTTCGTGGACAGGGAAAGTAGAATAAATCACGAAACTGACCCAACACATTGCAAGCCTTTGTCAATAGAACGTTTTGAACACTTTACAGAGGTTGAAAAGGCAAAGGAAGAGCTTGAAGATGGACGACGATCACAGTAATGACGGCTTTGTGGAGACCGGAAAAGCTGATAGATCGGTTTGGTTAATGAAGTGTCCGGTCGTGGTGGCCAAGTCGTGGAAGGCTCAAACCGCTTCTTCTTCCGACCCTCTGCCTGTTGCCAAGGTTGTCCTCTCTCTCGACCCTCGCAAATCCGACGACCCTTCTTCTATGCAGGTACTCTTAACCCTAAGCACTTGAAGGCGATAACCTTCTTGACCATAAATTTTGCATCTTGAACACTTAATTACAAGTTTTTGGATACACCCTTTTTGGAATAATCATGAATTGACCCCATTAATTGTAGTAAAAGATTTGAATTGACATGCTTTTCGTGGGATTTGGATTATGCTATTATATTTGTTGTTTTCCTGTTTCTTACGAGTTTATAAATTGATGATCAGTTTACTATGGAGATGGCTGGATCTGAGATTGGAAATATACCTAAAAGTTACGACTTGAATATGTTTAAAGACTTTGTTCCTATGTGTGTCTTTTCTGAAACAACTCGGGGTAAGATTTATGGCTCCTTGCTTCTGTTGCTTCCCAAGTGTTCATTTTTATGTCTGTTATCTGATGCAATTGGCTTTCGTTATGACTTTGTATGGTAGCTCAAGCCTCAAAGCAGCGGTTTAACCCGAAATGCGGTTTTCTTATAAAAGCTACACTTGCTGTTCTATAGCTAGGAGGGATTAATCAGTAGGATGTGCATATTAAGAATTGGTATCATGTTCACGAAGTTTATTATGTCGGATCTTTGATTGATAAAAAGACTATGATGGAAGATGTGTAAACCTTCAAATGCTAATGAGCATGTTAAATACTTGAATATGTGTTGTTTAGAACGCTTGATCCATTTAAGTTGGAGCTTGTTCAAGGAGTGCAACTCTTTCTAAAAGTTTGGTGCTAGACTGCTAGTTTGTCCATCGCTCTTTTTAGTTGCTAAAGATGTATTTTGAATGTTTTCGGAGTTGTTCTTAATGTTAGAATCAAATATGTATTGTGAAGAAAATTTGATCATTTTATGTTGGAGTTGATTCAAGGAGTAAATCTCTTTCTAAAATGTATGATGCTAGCGAATCACCATTCACCAACGCATCAGTGGCTGTGCAGAAGGTTACTTAAGCTTATCTTTTGAGTTATTTTCATTATAGGTACGCTTGCAATGGAAGGAAAAATTGAGCATAAATTTGACATGAAACCACATGAGGAAAACCTCGAGGAGTATGGGAGGCTGTGTCGTGAAAGGACTAATAAGTCCATGATCAAGAATAGACAAATACAGGTAGGTCAGCTTGGCTAAGGCATTTTTATTTCAACTTATTATGGTGCTACATCTGTTACTTATGTGTCTTGATGTGTTATAAAGGTTATTGATAATGACCGGGGAGTGCACATGAGGCCAATGCCTGGAATGGTTGGTCTCATTTCATCCAACTCCAAGGTACTTAAAGACATGGTGTTTACAGAAAGGCATTAGTTGTTTTTTGGAAGGATACATTGACGCTTCTTATTTTCAATTGTCCCTGTCAGGATAAGAAGAAAACAACACCTGTCAAACAACCGGAAGTTAAAAGAACCAGAAGGGATCGCGGCGAATTGGAAGATATAATGTTCAAGCTGTTTGAAAGACAACCAAATTGGGCTTTAAAGCAACTTGTCCAAGAGACTGATCAGCCTGCCGTAAGCCTCTCACCTTCCCTCCTATTGGTTTTAGCAATGTTTCTTCTCTTCCTTTTCAAACTGAATATATCTTATGGTCTATAATTGTGAGTTGAGTTTTTCTGTTGCAATATCTGATCATATCAATACCTTAGAAATTGCAATTTGCTTTTAGAAATAAATAGGGCTTGTTGCCAAGAAGTTGCAGACAACACTTGTTGGTGGTTGATAATCTTTAGTAGTTGTTCTTACCTATATGGTTCTGTCTGAATGTGTTTTATTAGCAGATATTTCATACGTTTGAAAGTTTTTGCTCTACTCTATTTGCAGCAATTCCTGAAAGAGATACTGAATGAGCTTTGCGTGTACAATAAGAGAGGCTCCAACCAAGGAACTTATGAACTTAAGCCAGAGTATAAAAAATCCGAGGACACAGGAGCGGAATAGCTCCCATCTACCAGTAATTTTTTGTTGCTTTTCCTTTCTCGATTTTTAACCCCGAATTGAAGGGGGATACTCAAAAGTAACCCCTCACAAAGAGACAGAGAGTAATATTAAGCATAAGAATGTGATTTAAGCAAAGGGATTAAGGGGATGATAGGCAACTTATCTGCCGGACCTTTAAAGTTCGATGCTGTGATGGTGAATATCTGGAACAAAAATCCTGATAAATTAAAAGAATTTTATTCTGGTATTCATATGTGTACTTGCATTTCAATACTCTGCTTGCATATCACAGCATTGAAATGTCATTCTTCTTTCAAGGATACTTTACCTTTTGTTGCTTGTGTTTCTATTTCCTTATTGCCAAAAATGGTAATGGATATATGCATGAATTTGTTATTTCCATGAACATGGATACTCCAAGTGGGAAGAAAGAGATAGCTAGCTACATTGACAAAAGAAATATGAACCAAAAAAGATTGGGTTTTTTTAC
This sequence comes from Abelmoschus esculentus, assembly GCA_035048815.1. Classification (NCBI taxonomy): domain Eukaryota; kingdom Viridiplantae; phylum Streptophyta; class Magnoliopsida; order Malvales; family Malvaceae; genus Abelmoschus; species Abelmoschus esculentus. Next base: position 2,286,028 of record JAUCBN010000043.1, read on the forward strand.
TAGAAAACACAGTGAAAGCTCCAGCACGGCCACCATATCTTCTTTAAGAGATCAAAACACCACCTTTTCCGGCCAAATTGCTTAATTATTTTATCATCAATGCATATATATATATATACACACATGTATCTAGTTAGTCAACCTTGATGCGTGATTATCAAGAAAGATTGTCAAAAGATGTAGGAAAGCAACCTGCAGATCGAGTAATAGGATTGGTATTGCTTTCATAATTAGACAATGGCACACGCAAATCGTCAAGATTATACACTATGATTAACCTATCCAATCATGTTGGTATCGTGTACCTTAAACGAAATCATGTGAAGAAACCAGCCATGATTTCACCAGACACAAAAATATCTGTGTCCTGTCTCGTCGTCCCCAGTGCATGCAGGTGGAATCACTTTATTACATGCCAAAGCTGAAGCAAAAAAGCATTAAAGCAATAGCAAAAAGCATCTCTCAAATGTCGATCTCATGTAAGCTGGGGATCATTAGCCTTCATCGGGTGATTTCTGCTTTTTCTATCTCTAAAAGTAGTCTTGATTTTGCACATGAAGATAGGTGAGGATTCAAACAATAGGCAGCCAAAGTAAAGCAAAAAAGGGTGAGTTAGAACCTCATGGATCTTCGATTTTGTGAATGGAATAGTGAGATTCGTTGACTGAATATGACTTCTCAACCAAATAAAGTTATGAATAGGGTTAGGGTTCATCAGTTTGGTACTCGGCTAGCGATGTATTTGAATGTAACCAAAGTTCAATGCCTAGCTAGAGTCGTATGGCAAGACATAAATTTGCCAGAAAAAAATTAATTTGATTTAAGTTTTTTGAATTATTAGAGTCGAGTTATTAAAAATATTTAAATCAACTTAAATTAGTGAATTAGAGATTAAATTTTATGGTTTTCTTACTTTTATAATTTGGTATTTGATTTTCGTATTTCTTAAATTCATTTATTATTTTAAGCCTATTTATGACTAGATTTGAGTTACATGTTCCTCAATCTCACTTAGAATATCAATGTAACCTCAATTTCTCCTTTTGAAACATTATTTAAATTTTAAATTAATCAAATAGTCGAATCCTAATTTATAATTCAAGCATTATTTAAATTTTTTTAAGTCGACAAAAAAACTAATAATCTCTCTTCCAAAATTAAAACTTAAACTTGAACCGCGGTGACCGAAATTAAAAAATTCAATGAAAAACATAAAAAAAAAAAACCGAACAAAAAAAATTCAAAAAAACAAGAGAGACGGAGTCACTATATTGCAGCATAAGTGCTGACCAAACATTACTATTGCTAATTATATGTAGTGATTAAGGTTATGCTGCAGGCTTTCTTTCAACCATCATTACTTGGGAATATTTTTGTTATATTCCGACTCACTATATTATTTATCATCTCATTTAATACAGGGACGAAGTCAGAATTTAGAGTTAAGGGGGCAAAACATAAATATATAGAAGTAAGGGACAAATTCATAAAAAGAAAGCAATTTTTAAAAGAATTTATATAGAGGAACAAAAGTGAAAAAAAAATTCTTTGAGGGTAGTCGATTAGTTCCGTCCTTGATTCAATAGGTAACATTAAATAATTTTAAGTTGATATATAAGATAATATCGATTCATATATATTCTCAACTCTATAACAAAATACACATCTTATAAACAAAATAATTAAATTCGAGTGTTTTTTATTAAATTAGATAGTATCGCTAAACCTTTTTGTTAAATTGTCAACCCAGAAGCCAACGATTTAACAATTTAATGACTTATATGAAATTATTTTTTATATTTATATTGGGAAAGGGTTGAAATTCAGTCAAACGAATGGACTCAGACTTCTACCAGAGTCTGGCATTGAAGATTCTCTCGTGCGAACAAAATCTAATGTAGCTGTCAGTCATGTACTCAAAACACAACTGGTCTGGTCAGGTCGATTTCCGACCACTTCATGCAGGCCGAGTCAGACTCAGTTTTCTTTCTTTCAATCCTTGCTCTTAACTCACCAATCTTCGTTAAAAATATACGTAAAGATTAAAGCATTCTTCTGTCAGACTCAAACATAGTTTAAAGATGAAAAAGGCTTAAACATATTCCCTTTCTTTTTCTCCCATAGGCTATAGTATTAAATTAGGGTTCCTTACGATACAGATATTACATAATATGTAATAACCGTTGCGGTGGACGGTGGTGATTTATTTATAAAAAATTCAAAGGATTTTGTATTGTGGGTACGGTTCGGTATTACAGTGACTTTCAAAACCGTTACGATACAACTATTATGTAGCTTTACGGCTACAATTTAATATCATGTCATTGGCAACCATTTCTCTTGAATTTTAGATTGAATTCAAGAGGAACTGATCAATGTTTGTTAAAGAAAATGAATTGAGTTCATATAGGATATGAATGTATGCTTGTATTCAGTAAGATCATTAGTCTTTTCTAAATATTGTCGAATTATCGGATATTATATATTATATTCATATATCGAACACGAATACGGTTCGTATATATGAACATATATGGTATCAGTTAACACTTTAACAGTAGGTTGAGATGATCATTAACAAAAAAAAAATAAAAGCTCTTTAATGGAATTGATTAAGGTAATCCGGTACATTAAAACATCTTTTCTGTGAAAAGTTGAAAATTGTTTATAAAGATAGGATTCCTCTTGCCGGCCAGCCACTTTTGAAATACCATGGCCTCGCCATAGAAAAAGAGAATGTATTTAGACCAGTTTCCCACTCAATTTTTCTAACTCAGAGTGGACCCTGATCTCGTTTAAAGCAAGATCTACGATCTAGTAATCTTAAACTGTTGATAATCGTATTGTTACAGTGGATAATCAGGTGGGGGAATCTTCCCGACAAGAACTTGGTTAATATATATATATATATATATATATATAATATTACAAATCCTTTAGTACCATGTATTAAAATAATGAAGAAGAAATACAAGAACATGTAAAACTTAGTAGTAATTGTGGGGGGGACCTTTCCACCCCTCGTGCGAGCTATCGACCATGGCGTTTCATTACCTCCGATCATAATCATTAATGGCATGGAACCAAAACAGAACCTGTTGGATAATACTATAATTGTGTAGTTGCAGTAGTGCGATTAGTGTTGTCTTGTCAGTTCGAAGGGGGAAAAGAATGTGGGAGACAACCAATAATATTACAAAGGACCATGCAGGTCCCATTTGTGGGTCCAAAACCATCCATTTTAAGTATATTTATACCCACCATTTTTTCTATTGTCATTCATATCACCCCATTTGTAAACTTAATCACTTTGTTTCCATGGCTGATGCTGGTGGTTCAGCCCTTGCCAGGAGGGCGATGTGTTCGGTCCCCGAAAGGCTTCAGCTTCATATGGCAATGTTGGCCTTGCAGTTCGGTTATGCAGGGTTCCATGTGGTTTCAAGAGCTGCCCTTAACATGGGCGTTAGCAAACTTGTGTTCCCAGTTTATAGGAACATCATTGCTTTGCTTCTGCTCTTACCCTTTGCTTATTTTCTTGAAAAGTAATTCATTCAATCCATGTTCCTTCTAAAAACAGCTTTATGAACTAAATCCTAACTTGTGTTTCAAATATTTGTTCTTTGTCCAGGAAGGAGAGACCAGCCATTAGTCTGAATTTTCTTCTGCAGTTCTTCCTACTAGCTCTTGTTGGGTAATGCAAGACCATGTTCTTAAGATGCTTACCATAGTGTAATAAAAAACAAAACTAAATTGTCTGTTTTATCACATGACAGAATCACAGCCAATCAAGGCTTCTACTTGTTGGGCTTAGACAACACATCACCAACCTTTGCATCAGCAATCCAAAACTCTGTCCCTGCTATCACGTTTCTCATGGCAGCCATACTAAGGTAAGCCTATACACATCTACACATCTACATACATATATATATATATAGACATGACATGACATGACATGTAATCATGTGTGTTGTTTATATCAGGATAGAGAAAGTGAGGCTAGATAGAAAAGATGGGATATCCAAGGTTATTGGAACTATCTTATGTGTGGCCGGAGCATCAGTTATAACACTATACAAGGGTCCAACCATATACAGTCCGGTTCCACCTCTAAACAAACCCACACCAATGTTTGTTTCACTGGGGAACGCAGAGGGAAAGAACTGGACCCTCGGTTGTCTCTACCTAATCGGCCATTGCCTGTCCTGGTCCGCTTGGTTGGTGTTGCAGGCACCAGTGTTGAAAAAGTACCCGGCTCGACTCTCGGTCACTTCCTACACATGTTTCTTCGGCCTCATCCAGTTCCTCGTCATTGCCTTGGTTTTCGAGAGAGACTCTCAAGCTTGGTTGTTCCACTCCGGCGGAGAACTCTTCACTATTCTCTACGCGGTCAGTGTACTTTAACAAATAGAATTCATCCGTCTCTTTTCCATCGACTGAATAATATAAAATTAAATCTGTGCATCAAACATGCAGGGAGTGGTGGCATCAGGGATTGCATTCGCCGTACAGATATGGTGCATCGACCGAGGCGGCCCTGTTTTCGTCTCTGTTTATCAACCTGTTCAGACTCTTGTTGTCGCTATCATGGCTTCCATTGCTTTAGGGGAAGAGTTCTATCTAGGAGGGTAAGTTCTTATAAGCGTATTTAAACGATTAGTATTAGTGACTTACACAGCGGTCTCCGTAACCACGACATAAAATTGTTATGTTCGCAACATCTGGTTATATGTTTGACACGTTTATCCTCATTATATATATATATATATATATATATATATATATATATATATATTGACACGTTATTACCAACAGAATCATCGGGGCAGTGTTGATTATAGCCGGACTATACTTAGTGCTATGGGGGAAAAGCGAAGAGAGGAAGTTGGCAGCACAAGAGAAGGTATCCCTTGAATCGACGTCCGAGCACGGCGGCAACAGAACACCGGGCCATATCAAGACATCCCTCACTCACCCATTGCTCCACCACTCCACGGAAAACGTTTAAGTCCAAAAGCCACTAAACTTTTTTTTAACCATATCGGAAACAACAACAGATTGGAGGTGGCAGACACTGGCAGTATATCAGAAAGTTTGTGTGTATTTTTCTTGTTTTTTATTAGCTAAAGGAGAAGCTTTCTTTGTGGTGATTGATGATGATGCTCCCATATGCTTTTTGTAATGTGATTTGATGGTTTGATTTTAAGATAAAAGATGTGGAAAATATTATGGAGTTTGGTGGAAATCATGATGATGTATGATGGCAAAACACATGAAGAAAAATGATAAAGTAGGGAGTTAATTAGAAAAAAATAAAAAAATAAATATAATAACAATTATTAATAAATCCTTAATTTTTTTATGTGTAAAGAAACGTACACGTATGTGCCTCGTTAAACAACCTTCTTAAATCTAAATGGAGAAAAAGAGTACACAAACGAATACTTACAAGATCAGCGCCACAAACAGTTATAAAAAAAAGGACATTAATTAGGAACCAAATCAGTCTGAACTAGCTGAATAGCCTCGTTGTATTATAAACCCTTAATTTGATTAGCCTTCGTTATGAAATCAAACTTAATATATACATATTCATAATCAACGTGTAATGTTTTCCTAAAAAGACTTGATGGATATGTAATATTAACACTCATACAAATTGAACTAAAAATCAAAATACCCCATTCCAAATCAGAGTTTTAAAAGGCCTTCCACGAGGAGGCAATCAGGCAAACTTCAGAAACTGCATGAACATTTAGATGCACCCAAGGGCCATTGTCAAAACCTTTTATAGAGACGAAGGCAACAACTATACTGTCAACCACGATGTGATCTTATAGCGAAACCACATTCGGCAACAAAGATTCAAGCACCCTTAACGGTTTTCTGTAGAGATTCTGCAAATTTTATGATCTTCAGCTTTTCAGAAAGTCCTTCAAAGAAAACAGTCCTTCCTACAAATCCAAATCGAGTGTAATGTTACATTCAGACCATGTATTCGTAACAGAAACCTCTATTGGATTACCGTTCCATGTTCTTGATTTAAGCATTGTCTAACTACTGTTGTTTGTTGTATCAGCCGTTCCATTGTCGCGTAGGTTGGATGGTTTGCATGAGCTGATATTATTCATGATGCAGTATAATTGTACATGTAAAAGAAAGAATAATCAGATAGTGACAATAATCATCAGATAGCCATAAGAAGAGAGAGACAACATTCTAAAAGGTAATCTGTTGCAAGTAGTTGTAAGAACTAACCATACCAAGAATTGCTCGATTTAAACTATCTGCAACATGCTGCCGGTACTCCAAGCTAAGCAGGTGAAACATTGGAGATTTCTCTGGTTCCCCATACGCAAGCAAAGCCATGAAATCCTGCAGTAACAGCATGTATTTCAATAGCTGACACAGAGATTATAAGCGTGAAAATTTTGCCAAGTTAACATACTTCAAGCTTTTCAACATATTTTTGATCCTTCCCAAAAGGGGTCAACTTCATCTGTGCAAATTCCAGAGCTTCTGTGCTGCAATAGAAATGATTTTTTCAACTACAGAATATCGGCTATTTGTAATTCAAGTGATACCTTATTCTATTCTCACCATTTCCTAGAGCATACAAGCTCGACGAAATGAAGGCTTAGAAGATCAAAATGCAGGTCCTTATTTTTCTCTAGTAAGTTTGTTGCCAGCTGTTCAGTTAAATCGATTGCCTTAAGTGCATTACCCTCTAAAGCAAATTGATAAATTCCTACACAAAATTACAACAAAATTGTCAGCATTTTGAGACTATAAAAGACTGGTGACAGAAAACTACTGCACAGAAGATACAATTTGGGGTGTACGATCACTGCTAAGTACACAACTCTGTACGAAAGATAGATACTTTTTTTTCTTTTGTAATTCCATGAAAACATTTTAAAATAAATTGTATTAGCACCAATCATGCAGAAGTGAGTTCTCAGTTTTTGCAGAACTTAGTAAGATAGGCTACTAAACCATCTGTCAGCCATATTTCAATGTTGATGTCAAATACTTCAAATCCCTTTAGTTTTTCTAGACACATACCCAACATGCATGCTAGTAATGTTGATCCAACTCGTCCTTTTTCTTGAAGTACCAGTATCCGCCACACATCCGCAACATATACAAACATGGGCATGAGAATATGGCCCTCCTAGGACCCTCCAAATACATGGAGAAAATTAAAAAAAGAAAGAATCGAATATGTCTTTGTTCGATAAATTGCCATATCCAGCACATTTGAGTCTGAGTAGCATAGCATGCTAGTTCACTTTTGAAACTTCTAGTAAATAAGCATAAGATAGAACCTGTCATTAGAAAACCTTACATCTTTGTATAAATGTGCTCCGGCATATTAATCCTAGGTTATCTATATGCATAAAATTTTTCGAGTGAGAAAAAAATTCACCTACTTTTTCTTTTTTCCATGTCCTCAAGATGATCAGAAGGCTGCTTCATCCCAGTACAAGCAATAAAAGATTCCACGGTTTCTTTAAAGCAATTGTGCACAAGATAAGACATAACAATGTTGTGGATGTCATTATCATTGACTGCCTGTAAAAAACAGACGGAAATGGAAGCCCAAATATAAGAAGCTTTGTCTACCGGAGGGACATAAGTATAACGTATATTAATCAATAATGTCATTTTGGTGTATCATCATAAAAAAATGAAAAAAGTGTATGTACCACCATATGATAGATTGAAAAACCTTACCAAAAAAAATAACCAAAGATGAAGAATTCTATTTTAAGTTGCGAGTTGTGACAGTACAAACTATAGGCTAAGAAACAAAAGCATAACCTTACATCGACTGTTAAATTATTTCTATTTCTATAGGAAACAGCTGAAACAGATCCATTTCGCACCCAAAATCACGAAACAATATTAAGTTAAGACTTAGGTGCACACTAGAGAAAACAATCCCGAGACAATCTGCAATCAAGACCTACAATTATATGAAAACTATCTTTCCAAATGTATATGCAAGACATGAACTTGAAGAGGAGCATTAACCTCCCAAACGAAGGGTCTATCTTCAGAGTAATGGTTTCACTAGCTAGCCCATTTATAGGTCAACCATAACAGGATAACCCCGAGAGCTTTACATGTTGGTTCTATTGCAAAATCAAGGTAATTCATATATAATATGACCCACAATCAATTCAGAATCCATTGATACAAAATTGTTCTTGGAAATAATTTCAAGCTAATAGAGTTAATATTTCAAACCTTAATGAACCCTCATAGTTAACAAAATACATGTTTATAATAAATCCATATGAACCCAGATGACTATACCAAACTGATTAAAAGGCATAATTCCACAATACCCTATTTTTTTTATCATATAATAAAAAAAAGAAAATATATCAGGGTGGGGTTATTCTAGAAGAAAAAAAAATGAAATTTGTGTAACAATGCAATTAACCAAACATATTGGAAGCATAAAACCACATTAACATTTGGTGAAAAGAACCCAAATTTTAGAACTGAAAACAGAATATGAGAAAAAAAATTAAAAAGCTTACAATTTGTTCGTATAGACGAGGATCAACGTCCATGATCGGGAAGATTACGGGAAACGAAGCTTTGGGGTTCTGGTGTTCGACTCTAGATAGATAAGTAAAGGGGTGGATGGGCGTTTTCGTGGAATATATCAGTCTGCAGGATGATGGAGATCGTCTCTTTGTTTTAGTGTTTTCTTTTTACTTTTAAAGCAGACATTTTTTTAGTACAATCGGATAGAACTGTTATTGATTTGCGTTAAAGAAAAGTGGTCCAGGGAGAGTATACGTAAGGTAATTCGTAATTGATTAGGTATTGATTTCTAGTAATGATAGAGTATAAAATCTTTTTTATTTATAGTTAATTTTTTAGTTTTATTTTTTTAATTACTTTTTATATTCGATTTAGATTTCAATGTATAAACCTTAAGTTTTAATTCTAAACTCTAATTTCTAACCATCAATTTCAAATTTTAAACCCTAAACACTACCCCTAAATAAAGGTTAAAAATTAGAAAAATCCAGTATTGAACAAATAAATACCACATCTGATTGGTAGCGTACTATAATCCAAGGGCAGAGCTAAAAAATTATTTTAAGAGTGTCATTTTTTTAGTTATTTTTAAAGAGTGTCAATTATTTATATATTGATATATTGATGTCATTTATTATTTTTTAAATATATATATATAAATTGATCCAAAATTTTTGAGATTTGAATTTTACCACCCATTTCAATGGATGACTCCGCCCATGCTATAATCTGACGTGACTCAAATTTATGCCAACCTGAAACACTTGACCAGTAAAAGAACAAAAAGCAAAATCCTCAGCAAGAAACACCCAATTTAAAAGAAAAGTGATGTTTTAGATTGTTCAATCTGCTGCTTGAATTAGGTAATCACATTCAAATTTAATGTAGGTTTAATTCATAATTTCATACACAGCAAGACATGTAAAGTTCACCATCCCTCGGTTCTTATACACAGATTCTCGACAATACGTTTCTTGTCATTATACTTTATCATCATGGAACCACCATCTTGTCTCCTTAGGAGACCTGCCATTGCGACAGTTCTTAACATATTGGTCGTTATCGGTTGGCCTTTGCTGTACAATTACAGAGTGAAATCAGTATTTCAGCATTGAACAGGTAAGTCCCAGAAATGGGGAACAAAAACAAATGGACAAATTGTTAATAATTCTGACAAACCTTCGCAGGTGAGCTTGATAACATGGAGAGAATGCTGATGCAGATGGAACTCACAGTCATGGCTGGGGACCAGCTATCATACAGAATATCTGCAATAATATGAACACCACAAGATTTTCAATGTTGGTTAGCTAGATAAACTGAACACGTGTTTGACGATGAAAGGTGTAACAATGTACATTAATGATCAAGCAGCCGTCCCTCTTGTTCTACATTATCCAAAAAACTCGGTGTGCCTAATTGTTTTAATTAACCCTTGTAATGTTTTTTTGCCTCATCATCCAATTTTGGTTCATGCTATTCATGGTGTTGCTAACTAGCTTCCAACCAAAAAATTATAACAGAAACCTGACAAAAATGAAAACTCACATGCACATGAACAAAAATTACCAAGAAATCTTGCCAGATAAATTATAAACTGATGCATGAAACACAGTGCCTAATAGAATTCTTTAAGGCCAGAAATGTTAAAATTAAGCAGCATCTCAAGAAAGAACAATCGGAACCAAAAAGCACGAGGATCTTGTCAAGACCAGACACAGAAGACAAACTTTCAGTATGAACCTTATTTCACTTGCTTGTGTGATACATACAACATTCTAGGGAGTCAAGACTCACTCACCGCTACGATTAGTAAACTGCTAAAAACAATTACTTCACTTACAAACTAGTTGCATTAAACGCAATCAATGGCCAACTTCTCTTACACACATTCCAAAATCCAAACCTATTTTTTTTCCTAATTAATATCTCCATTAGGTGTCCAACCAATTTCTTTTAAACATCTTCCATAAACAGAAATATACTAGAACATTGTGTCCCGAAGCATAGGACAGTAACAAAAATGTTTGATTCTCTCTCTATCTAGTCACCTATGAAAAACTAACATCAGAAATTTATCATACATCACTCTGTGACAGTGCAATATACTTTGACAGTTTTCAGCAAAGCTTAATGTATTCACAGGCTCACAGCTAGACTAGAAAAACAAATAATGAAAAATGACAACATATCGGCATAAGTGAATAGTTCCAATTATAAATGATAGGTGCAAATGCTACTATGAACAATGATAAAAGATGCTGTACCAATTACAGAATCACTCTTAAATACAATAAAAGAGTCAAACATGCGCTAAATCATTGGCACATTAGATGACCTCCCAGTCTGGCAGCATGCCATTTCCTAAAATCTATCATGACAATCAGAATTTTATTTTACCAAATCACAAGTACAAAAACACCATGCATTCTTCAAGCAACAAGATTAGAAAGACTAGTTGTTCAAAACAATTGTTAGCAACAAGTACAAAACAGTTTATCCTTAACAAATCACAAGTCCATCAATGATTAGCAAAATGCAAATGACATCAATACCTAAACAAATATGCCCATTGCTGTAAATGTGAGGATGCAGAGGCGCTGGAGGAACAAAAATCACCTGCTCAATCAACAAACGAATACCATAATCTCCATTCATAAACCTTCACTTCCACTATTAGACAGTAACAAAACAATAAGTAAACGGAGAGCCAAAGAGGTACCTGGGGTGCCTCCATAGGATAATGCTCAGGAAAGTCAACCTGAAGCTGATAAGTTTCATTAGAATAAAGCGTTCCAGGAGCTCCGTTGACTTCGATTATCCATCTTTCCGTTAAAAAAAACAGAAATCCAACAAATTAAAGACAAATCAAAAACTAATCCCTGGATTAATATAATCTTCCATAAAAATCAATTAAAAGAGGAAACTAGAAAAAACCTTTGGAGATTATCAGTCACTTTATGCTTGAATCCACTGGGCGGATTAACTTGCCACTCCACTAACTCTTTCTGGAGCCTATTACAGGCGATCTTGCTTAAAGCCTACGCAAAACAGATAATCCAAACAAAAAAATCAAACAAATAGGAAAACAAAAAAGAGAATAAATCGAAATAAATTCGAAGACGCAACCTTAACTAGGGAAAATGAACAACAAAAATAAATTTTAAAAAAAAGAATATAAACCTTGCGTGAATGAGCGGAGGAGCTGGTCATGGTTTCCCGTCGAGAGAATTCAGGGAGGAGAGTGGAAAAAGACGATGCCGTCTGCTGTAATTTATATACCCATGGATTCTGGAATTGTGAATTATTAATTGGAGGAGAATGTCGGCAAATTGATTAAAAATGACAGCCAGTTTTTTTCCTTAAAATACAGTTTTTATTTTTTATTTTTAAAATATAATATTTTATATTATCAAAGTGAAGTCGAGTTAAACACTTACTTCTATAAATAATAAATGATTTCTTTATTTTATATTAAAATTAAAATTCTTTTTTATTATCTTTAATATTTTTAATTATAAAAAATAAACAATAAAATCAAAATCTTTTCCTACTAATTTTACTTTAATTATAAATTTACAATGATTATTCGATAGTTTTACTTCGATAATTATTTTTCTATATTCAATGATTTGAGTCGATTCAGTTTAGTTTGAGTCTATATTAATTTTAGTTAGGATATCTGGTTAGTTTAGCTGACTTTCGATTAATATTGAGTCGATTATTTTTAGATCAGTTATTTCTAGTCTGTCAATATCAAGTTATTGAGAGCTCGATTGTTTTTAGTAGGGTTTCAGGTAAAGTTAGGTTTTATATCTTATACGACTTTATATAGCATATATATTTAATTTTTTAGTGAGTTATACGACAACTAACGTTCCTTCTTTCTTTTAATATATATATTAATTTATGATTGTCTTCGGTTCGAATTGTTTTTAGTTCGAGCCTATTTAGTTCAATTAAAAATTAGTTCGAGTCTATTCAATTCGTTAAAAATTGATTCAGGTCCATTTTTGGTTCAACTAAAATTTATTTGATTTATTTCAGATTTGAATCATATTCAGGTCATTGTGTTCGGATTGATTTTAAGTCTCGGATCAAATTTGTCAAGTCTATTGAAGAGAAGAAGGGACAAAAATTTTGTCACTTTCCGATGCCCCTTTACATGTCCCAACACTAAAAACACTAAAAAAAATTAAACCTAACTCTAAATTCTAAATCTTAAACTCTATATCCTATTTAAATTTCATAAATTTTAACCTTAAACTTTTAAATCAATTTTAGAATAAAATATAAATAAAAACATTAAAAAATTCTATTCGAGAATAAGAATGAGTAAAGTTAGTGGAAATTTAAATAATTTTGTCCAAAGCATATCGCTTTTATTTATTAAAGAAAGAAAGAATATGTTCTAAAGTCTATGGCATATTCGATATTACAATATACGTATTCGTATATAAAAAAAAGTTTATTAATTATGGTTGTCGAGTTTAATTTTTTAATGAAATCAGTATTTTTAGAAACATATGTTCTTTATTTTTTGCTTGATTTTTCAACTACCTTTGTTCTTTTTTCTCAATATTCTTTGAGCATAACCTAAGCTTTTGATTTATAATGGAATTGAAATTAAATAATATTATATTTTGAAGTCGGTATTTATTAATTAATTGTATAATTAAACGGGAATAATCAGGTGTTTGGGTCAGTAGGGGAATTATAAAAATGGAATCATTGAATTGTTCGGTTCGATATATATCATCTAATCAACGATCTTTTGAATTGGCTAAGAATCAACTAAACTGGTTAAATTATAAAAAATGATTTTGATTTTTTATATGATATTTAACCTTTAAGTTTATATTATAAGTAAAATATATATTTTTATTAAATACCAGTAGTATATTTGACAGTGGCGGATCCATAAACATATGTGAGGGTGGGTACAAATCAAAATAAATTTTAAGATAGCATACGCCATAAAAATTTTAAAATTTCAGTGTCTACACAATCATAAAAATTTTAAAAATTTAAGAATTAATTCATAAAAATTTTAAAAATCAAAATAAAATGTATAAGATTTTAAAATTTCAGGGAGGGCACGGACTCACCCTTGATTGTATTTACAGCCGCCATTGATATTTGATATGAATAATTATTTGACACCACGGGTAAAAAATGTTAGTTTCACAAACATTTTAGATTCAGAGTTTAAGGGTTTATTTTAGGTTATAGGATTTAGTAGTTTAAAATTTAGGGTTTGTGTTAAAACCCAAATCTTTAACATATTATTATGAAACTTAATTTTAATATTCAAATCCTAAATCTTAACCCTATCGTTAAATTCAAAACGCTTAAATCTTACATTCTAAATTAAGTCTTTAAACTTTAAAATTAAAGCACTTATAATTTCTTGGAGATAAATCCATTTAATATTACCTTAAAATTAAAATTATTTATTTAATAATTATTTTTAGCCTAATCAAATATTTTAATTGAATGTAATTTCAATTTAATATTCAATATGTTTTTTTAAAACATTAATCCTTTGACCTTTGGTAACTAAAATAGTTCTCCTTTTTCCTTTATGAATGTAAATAATTTAATTTTTCTAATATAAATTGCATTATTGGACACTCAATTATTAGGATTTTTGGTATTGATTATCTATCTACATTTGTTTTTCAATTTATTTTTTAATATTTACATATTTTGATCATCGTTCTATTAAATTATAAACATAACGATAATAAAATATTTTCTTAATTAATATAATAAAAATTTTAACACTTCATATTTACTCACTATTCTTTTACTTCTACGCTTTGATTCTAAATATCAATGCTATGATAAAAATAATAATATGTGTTAATTATTTTAACTCACCATTGAAACAATTGAAGTAGAGGGTTGAAACATGTGAAATTAAAATATAAGTACTAAATATCAAATTTAAACAATATGAAGGGTCAAAACGACAATATGACCGCAATTTAGTTAAGAAATTAGTTACAATAACGGAGAGCAGTTTGCAAGTTATAAGGACCAAAAATGTTATTTTAGCCTTCTAAAAAACACAAAGTATCCCAACTCGCACGACCCCTCGCTCAAGAAACCTTGGAAAGCTTTCTTCCTACTCAAGCGATTTCGATCTCTGATCAGAGACAGCCACAATGAGAGGCGAAGAAGACACCCTGCTACGGCGTGATGAGGTTGCGGCACTGCGCTGTAAGAGATTCCTCAAAAAAGAGCTTGAATCCAGGCTCCAAGCAGGTCTTCTCCGATCACTTTCTCATTTCTCGAGCTCTACTTTGTTTAGCTTCTAGTGATATAAAATATGCTGAATTGAGAGTTATTTTGTTCCTTTTCCTACTCTTTGTCTTCTTCGATCAGTTTCTCATTTTTCGATCGCTACTTTGTTTAGCTTCTAGTGATATAAAATATGCCGAATCGAGAGTTATTTTGTTCCTTTTCCTGCTCTTTGTCTTCTTCGATCACTTTCTCATTTCTCGATCGCTACTTTGTTTTGCTTCTAGCCTTCTAGTGATTTAAAATATGCCGATTGAGAGTTATTTTGTTCCTTTTCTTGCTCATTGTCCTCTTCGATCACTTTCTCATTTCTCGATCGCTACTTTGTTTTGCTTCTAGTGATGATGTCGACAATATTATGCTTTTTAGAGTCTTAGACTTTTGCTGATATCGGCTATCGTTTTTACTCTTTTCTTTTTATATAATGAAATTCATTTCTGCGGATTTTGAGGAAATAAAATGAGTAACAAAAGAATGCTTATGGATTTGGTTGAAATATTTATGTTTGGATGCTCAGTTAAGGAGGATCTGAATGCCGCTAAGAAGGAATGCAAAAGGACAGAAGAGCTTTTGAACTCTTTTCGGAGTGCAGCACAGGTTCTTGGAGAAGTTATTAATCCTCTTGAAAACGAACACTGTAACTACCTCCTCTCTTTTGTTTTAGTGTTGAACCTTCAGTGTTTGTATATAAGTCCAAGTGACGTAACATTTGCATACTTGCTTTACAAACTCACGCACTTCGACACTTGGTTTATTTATGTATTCTAGTGCTTAGTGTGGTGTTTGAGGAGTTGTATTTGAATATAGCTGAATGTGTGTATGATGTTTTAGTTCTTGTTGAGGTAAACAACAATAAAAGCTATGTGGTTGGTTGCGGTAGCAAAGTCGATAAGAGGAAGCTGACTTCAGGAACCAGAGTGACTCTTGACAAGAATTCTATTACAATCAGGCGGGTTCTTCCTCCTGAAGTAAGCTATTTGCATCCAAATTACTTCAGCTGTATTAATCATGTGGAACTAAGTTTTTTTGCAGATATCTGATACCTTGGTACATTTTTGGATGACAGTTGAATCCATTTGCTCACAGCATTAGGCGTCGACGTTCTGGCAAGATTGACTACTCGGCTGTTGGTGGTTTATCCAACCAACTTCAAGAATTAAGGGAATCTATTGAGCTCCCTCTCATGAATCCTGAGCTTTTCCTTAGAGTTGGGGTTAAACCTCCCAAGGTGATGATTATACCTTCCTTTCCTTTCAAAGGGTATGTGTTTGTGTATAGTTTCTGCGGTTGAGTGATGTTTGGCTGAGGTTGTAGGCTGTCCTACTTTATGGCCCTCCTGGTACCGGCAAGACATTGTTAGCAAGAGAAATAGCATTTAATGTTGATGCTAACTTCTTAAAGGTCAGACTTTTATACCATATTTGATCTTTCTTACTTTAGTGTTCTCTTGATAATCTGTGAATTCATGTCATGTTAATGTATTTGCACACGTCAGTCATAATCTTACTTAATGTATTATATTAATTTTGATATGTTATAAATAATAATTCATGTCGTATACATTTTGATTCATTGTGTCGTGTTTGTGCCGTATGATCGTATCATATTGATAGTTGAAATTTACCTTTGTGGTTTCCTGTGGCATGTTGTCCTGTTCTTGACTGTTTGTACGGAGGCTGGAATATTTGCAGTTCGCGCTGATCGTGATTATGTCCTTCAAGAAGACTTCATTAAGGTAAAAGCACGAGACTTGATGAGTAAAATATAATTCTATTATTTTGGTGCTGATATGCTCACTTGAGTTCTCTCTGGTGAAACTACAGGCGGTAGGAAAATTGAAAGAGGCAAAGAAACTGGAAGCTAGTGCACACTACCGTGCTGATTTTGGGAAGGACTAGAGCTTTTCTTTTCTTCTACAAGCCGTGATGTTGTAGGTACCCTCGAGATTATAGGATCTTTGCATGTTACAACAAATTGAAATTTTGACTCTGGATTGTAAGCATAGTATGTGTCAATTCAAATTTTCAGCCACCATGAATGACAAAGTTCTTTCCATATTATTACGGTTGGAATGTTCAAAAATATTTAATCCGACCGATCTTATTATCTATTGATCCGATTCGAATTCTCGAATCATATATTATTAATATATGCATTTAAACAAATTCAAAATGATATAATAACAAATTTAATATATGTTCCACCAATAAGACGTGTCACCCTCCAACTATTGTAAAACTAAATAATGGAATTTGCCTCCAAGGAAAATTAACTCAGATTATTTTCTTTGCCTTTGAAGCTAATCACTTAATACCTGAACTATTGGTTGAGTCTTCTGTAAATGCTCTCGTTCCAATAGACCCTGAAGCGGATAAAGCCAGCGGATTTAGGAGATTGAGATTGCACATTGTTGAGGTGAGCGTCACCGTTGCAAATAATGACACCGTTTTCTGTAGAATGCTTTCTTCCAACTCAAGCCATTTCGATCTTTGATAAGAGACTGTGACAAACTGACAATGAACGACAAGGAAGAAGATCCCAAAGTGCTACGGCAAATTGCAATCAAACAGGTTGTTTTCTGTGACCCGTTGTCATGTCGAATGAAAGCATTTTTACTTTCTGCTCATCTGAATTCAGGTTGTTTCTAGTGCATTAGTTGACAGATTTATTGTAGAAGGAGGCAAGGCTGACTGATAAGAGAAATGTTCTGATATGCACATGTTCACCAAGTGAAAGCCTCGAGTTATGAATATGCTTTCTGTCGTGTCTCTTTATACCGTTTAATGTTATTTTCATGTTTGTTACTCGTAGTCAGCCGTGCATCATCTGTATGGATGAGATTGATGCAATTGGTACACACCGTTTCAGTGACGGGACAAGTAACGATGGCGAAATACAGGGAGTATTCATAGAGTTAATCAGCTTGGGAAGGTACATCATTTTGTTCATGTGCATAATTCATTATCAATTTCAGGGGTTTAATGGTGCTGATCGACTAAATGTTTGTACGGAGGCCGGAGTGTCTGCGATTCGTGCAGATAAAAGCAAATCGAATGAGGCCAAGAAACTGAAATCAAGAGCACACTACAGTGCTGAATTTGAGAGAGCCTACACAGGCCATGACGTTTTGTGCTATATTTCAGGATCATGGAGCCCTTGGCATGGTATAGGAAACATTAGACTCTGATATAATGATGTTATGGAATGATTTCATGTTTTAGTTAGGGTTGTCATACTTCTGTATCAGTTCAACCTCCCAGCCATTATTTGTCAAACAACAACAAAGAGAAGACACCATAAATTATGAAGATTGGAAGGAAGAAGACAACAAACGAGTGAAGACAACATATTATACATATATCAGACAGACAGAAACACCCATTTTTTACAGCAACAAAAACCAAGAGAGAGCCATAGTTTTAGATTTATCAGACAGCTCTGGCTTTATAGTTCCCAATTCAATTGATTTCTGTTTAAGCCATTTAGTAAGAGTGGATCAGATCAGTACTGGAAGATATCTGCAGACACCACAATGGGTTGGTTAAGATAAGGCAAATTGAAAGGGTGGATGAAATTGGTGAAACTTTCAGTACTTGTTTCAAAAGCTTCACTTTCATAAACCCCATTGCTTATTGGTGGATTATTGAGGTCATTAAGGATCTGGTTTAGAGAATCCAGTCTTTGGCTTAGTTCCATAACCTGAGCTCTCAAAACAGTGTTGTCAGCCTCCATGTTCAAGTACTGATGGGTGATGAAGTTGATGCTTGTGAGGATTTGGTAATTATCTTTCCTTAGCAGACTCAGTTCAGCCATTAGATCATCTAAACGCTTTTGTTTCCTCATCCTGGATCTCCTTGCTGATTCCCTGTTGGATTCCATTCTCTTTCTTTTTCTTTCATCTTCCTCAGACCCTGAATTCTGAAGCAGAGTAGAACCTGAAGAATTGGAGTTTCCACTACACGAAGCCATGCTACATATATATATTTACACCAAGAAAAGGACTAACTTTTTTTTTGTTGCAGAAAGACGACAGGACCCAGAAACTAATTTATGTTTAGCTACTGTGGAGATTCATATGTTTGATTTTATTCTGTGATGTATGCATACGAAAAGGAATTCAAGCGATTGCAGAGTGCTTATTTATGGAAAACATAGAACCAGTGGAGGAAGACGATTGAGAAAGATTGAACAAGATGTGTCCTGCGCCTGAGTGAGGAATTTATCATAAACCCCGACCGGAGGATTTCACTCACAACCGGAGACATGAAGTCTCAAACACCAATAATTTGTGTAGCATCAAGATTTACAGCACCAGAAAGAAGTAACCATGAACAACAGAGGTAGAAGAAATAGTTGAACCAAAACCAGCACAGCTCAAGAAGAGAACAGAAGAAAACCTCAACTCTATGAGGGGGAAGAGAGTGAAAGTGGAAGAGGATTATGAGAGAATTGAGAAGCAAATTTATAGAACAAAAAAGAAGGATGGCTTCTTCAGAAAAAAAATATATTATTACAGGTAGTATATCTTCATTAATTCTAAACAGTTAATAATATATTAATCGAACCAACAAATAGTTATGTGTATAATCTTAATAAAAAAGATGATATCTATTTTTTTAAAAAAATAGATTCGAATAACTATAGTATAATAACGTCTGTAACCAAAATTGATTTTGTAAAATCATAGCTTATACTTTACGTTATTTTATTGGCACCAATCGATTTCCAATTCTGTCTGTGAAGTTGGTCAGTCTGGGAAATGAAAATGACAGAAACCAATCTTCTGTCAGAGATTTAAAATCTTCAAATTCGTTTGATAAAAACTTCCAACGTTAGTGTCTAAAACCCGTTTCTTTACTCACAAGTTTCTTTCAAATATGTTTTTTTATTCGACTATACAAGTGATTACAGTAGTATACGTTTTAATGTATACTCTCAATCATTGAATATTGATCATTTAATTATTATACCGACATTGCTAGTACTTAAACCCGTGACTTCTAAAAATAATAATCGTTTCGTTTATCGCTGAGACTAGATGATTCGTGTCAACCATCTCAAATATGTGTTTTTGAATTGTTATAAAATCAATTATAAATATCTTATCATGCTATGCTATATTATTATAATAGTGTTATAATATTTAATTTTAATCATCTGATATTTATTTGTATCTTTCATTTTTTTACATGATCATATTTTTATTATTCAACAACTAATTTTTAAATAACCGATTGATGTGATTAGTTTAATTTAAATTTTATAAACTTTTTTCTTGAAATTGTAATTTTTGTTATATAACAAAACTATAGCATTAATCTTTCAAAAATAGATAAAATAAAATCTTTTTATTAAAATCAAAAGAAAGAAAGTTCAACTCTAAAGTTGATATTTTGCTATAATAAATAAAGCAAGGAAAAAAGACATGAATGAAGGGGAATCTAATTGACTTGCCATAAACTTTCTTTGTATTGACATAAACTAGAAGCTTCTTCTTCTTATTTTTTCAACTTTTTAATTAAATAATAATTCGTAAGGCAAGTGGTTGGTAATTACCCTCTATTAAGGTCACATGTATAAATGTTAAAAAAAACAGAAATAAAATCCAACTTAGGATAATATCATTGTTTTTTTTATTTAATTAATAGCGATTACAGTAGTATCTCTTTCAGAATATAATCTCAACCATTTGATATTGATCGTTTTTTCACTTAAAAAGTTTTAAAAACAATAAAAATATTAAAAATTTTGGTCTCCAAATATTGGTTTGTCCATTATTTTAACACCCAAACCTTGATCTATCAAAAACTAAATTTTTTAACTTTTACAAAATTTTGATTTGCCCGCAACAACAAAAACGAGCCTAATCTAATTAACCCTTCCAAAGATGAATTAAAAATAGAACTGAGTTGCTAAAAGTAATCACATTCACCTCAATTATTGCCCATGGGGATTAAAGTTTTTCAATGCTCATATGTGTGTATTTGTTGGTTTGGTGATTTTATGGGGGTGGGGGTCCCTACAAGATCGTGACAAATACACATAAAAGAAGTGCAAAGATCACTATGCCTAAAAGTAAAATCCCAATCTGTGAACATAGATAACAAAATATTTGTGGTGATATAAAAGAAAGTTGTTTGTCACAGAGAGTAGACATGGATACAGAAGATGAAGTTTTCTGGTTTTGTGGTTTGGTTGGGTTTGGACACCTTCTTCACTTGTGTCTGTTTTAGTAGAAATGCTTAGTGGGGTAGGCCAACTCTAGAAAGTTGATCTGTTTTGTTGTTTTGTTTAAGGGGTATGAAGGAACTAAGCAAGCACCCACAGTTGGTTGCTGAAGTCTATATATGGATATTCCAGCTGGGGTTTTATATGATGATGACAATTGCCAACCTCTTGAGTAGGATGTAAATTTATTTTTTTTTAAATACATTATGATTCATTTATCGGTTAATCTGGATCGAACTTTATAAAAATCTAATATAAGACGTTCCTTTTAATCAAGTTTTTTTCATTCATGATGCTAGGATTCTAACCTTTACCTTGCTTAAGAGATATAAGTATAACGTCTCATCTTACTAGACCAATTGATTGATGGTTATATATTATATTAAATGTTGAAAACACCAGATAACACATGATTTTATATGAAGAAATTATTTAGATGAAAATTTTAAAATAAAAAAATATAATTTTGTTTAACTTAAATCCTTTCTCTAAATGCAAATCGAAAAATCAATACTTCATAAAAAAATATTCAATGTTTCTAAGATTCTTTTTAATATTCAGTATATAATTTTTACACTACTCAGACCTCTCATCATTCCTAAATTAAAGGATATTAAGTATTTAAACATGTTCGGTTCTTTTTTTTTCGTGTATATTGTACTAATGATAATATCACTTGAATTATATTCGATTGATCAAATAGATTCTTTCAAACAATATTAACATTCAATATTAAATTAGATGATAATGATATGAAAGCTCATTGAACTCTCTATTCTTACATTTAGCATACTATTAATATAGTAAGGATTTTATTAATTTAATCATAATTTATAATTTAACCTTTTATATTTAAGGATTTCAATATCTTTATATATATATATATATATATATATTTGTTTGATTGTTGTTTCGATTTTTAGGACTTCGTCCTGACTAGTTTGGATTAACTTACGTCGCACATCTAGTTTTAGTATAAGTGAGTCTCCCAACATGAATTTTTTACATATACAACACTTTAAACCCGAGATCTATTAAAACGAAACTAAATTGATTATCACTTAAATCAACCTCTGTTCGTTCGATTTCTCCATATATTTTCAATCGTTTTCATTTTTTTTTCATTTGCTTGTGGTATAGGTTTTAAATAATATGAAGAATTTTAGGGATTGTTGGGTTTCAGTCTTTCAGAGTTTCCTTTTGGCATGTCATCTGACAAATGACAATGGCTCTCCTTCTCCCTTGAAAGCAGACAGACAGCAGATTCTAATCAAAACACATATTCAAAGCAAATCGTCCAAATCCACAAAGACAGAATCTGGGAAAGCTACGAAAATAATTACCAATCTGAGGTTGAGAAATTTCATTTCAAACAACTTGTGTTGTGTCTTAATCTTTTTTACTGCTTAAAACCCCTCCCCACCTGCAGCTTTAATGGAGCAAAGGCAGGAAAACTAAGTAAAGCAGGCATTAAAGATGAAATGAATCCTCCACCATCATCAGCTTTACGATTCTAATGTCTGAAACCAAAAGAAAAAGCAGATGATATGATATCAAAGCTTAATCATGCGTGGAACAACAGTGTAATAAAAAGATGATTCTTACACTAGACATGGCTGTAGACCTGTCATGTTATGCTAACTTTGAAGCGTGTGGGTAATAATATAACTGTTGTTATGCTCTGACAAATTTGGAGAGCTTTTACCCCACTTGGTAACTGCCTTCATCAGGAAGGCAAGCGTGAGATTCAACACATTTCTTACTAGAGTCTCTTGCCTTTTTTGGATCGAGTTAAGACGTATTTGATTTATTGATAAATTAATTTTGATTTAATATCTTAAAATTATGTTATTGAAACTATTTTTAATTCAGTTTATTTCATTTTTAATGTGTTATTAAAGAGATTTAACGTCTTATTCTTTTCACTCTTTCTGGACCTCTCGTTACATCATAATGTAGATATTTTTAACTATTTGACAATAAGTATACATTTTATAGATATATTTTGAATTTGTGTCTCTTAGATAAATATTATCTAGGGATGACAACGGGGCGGGGCGAGTTTTTGGCCGCCCCGACCCCAACCCGATTTAGTAACCCCTAAACCGACTCTGATTCGACTCGAGTTAAAATATTAATTTACTCATCCCGCCCCACTCCGATATATTATTTCTTAAACCCGATCCCGGCCCAAAAAATTAAAAAAATCTTTGTCAACGATAAAAGTTAGATTCGATCAATCCTTTATCATAATCATAAATTATGATTTTTAAGTAATTTTAAATTTATGTAAAAATAAAAAAATACAATTTAAATTATTCACATGTTAAATTACATATTTAAAAGAAAAAAAAAACTTGAATCATTGACATAATCGAATATATTAAAACTTGAACAACAACTAATAATTTTTTATTATAAAAACAAACTTAAAAAATATAAAAATTACTTAAAATCCATGAAAGTGTTTATGTATAATGATATTTTTTATAAATATAATAAAATATATAAAAATATACCGGGGCGGGGTGGGGAATTTCAAACAAATACCCGAATCCGAACCCGACTCAATAATTTCTAAGCCCCGCCCTGATCCCCAAAATTTAAAGAGAAAAACTTGACCGGGTCGAGTCGAGACACACCGGATCAAGTCGAGGACGGATATTTTTACCATCTCTAATATTATCCGATGGAATAAATGTTTTAGACAAAAGAAAATACTTATGTTTGGAATAAATGTATTTAGCAATTCATCAAAAATGTGTTATCTATACATGTATTCTCCTCGTATTTTCAGTTATCAGTATCATATTTATTGATTGATTTAATTCAAATCGACTTTTATAAAAGCCTAAAATAATTCACTCAATTTATATTTTTTTTATTTCAATTTTTAATATTTAAACTCTTAATTTTCTTTTAAAGAATTTATTTCAGACCAATTTATTCTTTATCTATTATGCTCAATTTTAATTACAAGAAGAGGGATTTAACGGGCCCATTCTTTTAAGTTTTGTGAGAAATGGGTTCCAACAGGGGCTGCCAGGGCCCACTCAACCCCCATTGTTAATACGAGTTCAATCGATTTTTTTTTTATTTAGATTAAACTTTAGATTATTTATTTAAATTGAGTATAAACTAAAATAAAACATATATAAAATATTAGTATATTATTGTAAAAATATATATTTCTGTGTTAAAGATATAGAACACTTCAGTGTTTAATAGATATCGACTGAATCAGACATTGATGTCTAAAATTTAAACATCACGTGTCTAAATCGAACAAATTTGATCTAAATTTTTAATATTTGAAATAATTATTTTTTTTAATAAATGGGTATCTTAATGATGTTCTGTTAAATATTAACACTGTCATTTATTCACATTCTGAAAACTATATAGTTTTTAGTACTTAAATTAAAATAAAAAATATATAAAGAAAAGTTTTATGGAATAAATTTAATAAAATAAATTAAAATTAGATGTGTGATGGACAACAAAAGTATAAATAAAAAAATTTGGAAAGGTTTGGCATATAATTAGAAAAGAAGTAGGGACAAATATTTATTTTAATTAAATCGCAACGAGGATTAAGTTTTCTACTTAAAATATTATTAAATCATTAAACTCATGACGTTGACCTGTGATTAATCAAATAATGCAATTGCTTTAACTATTTGTTTAATAAATAGATAATACATTTTCTATTTACCGACAATTATTTTTTAATACCTAAAAATCTAAATCGATAAAATTACATTAATTCCTAAAATTAATAGATAACAAACAAAAAAATAATCAAAATAAAGAATTATACAATTTTTTACGTAATTTATGTATTAAAATATAATATTTTTAAAATATATAACAATATCGATTAAATTAATATCGTAATCGAAATATTTCTTATTATCAAATAATTTATATAGTTGCCATTGTTGACAAGATGATCAGAAACAACAAAAGAGGAATCCCAGGTCAGATGCTATTGTCACGTCCGTAGAGTTTCACTACTCTGGGCGTGCGGCCTTAGACGCGTTTTTCTCAGTAAACCGCCTAAGTAAGCCTAAACCGTTCAAAGCCTGAATGCTAAGAACCTTGCGGAAACCAAAGAACAATTGAAAGGAAGAGAAATGGCAAAGGCTAGAGAGTGTTTGAGTGAATACTCTTGTATTTCTCAATGAAGAAGTGAGTGACAAATGAGGTGGGCAAGGCCTCTATTTATACTTGAAGCCCTGTACATCCAACGGTTGTAAATGATTTACATCAAAGGTCCAGATTCAATCCTATCCTATCCAAAAGTACAATTCCTAGAATATTCCTATTTGAGTAAGGAAAGTATTTCCCATGTTCACATGGTGTGTTCACATGGGTGGATGGATAAGCCTTCTTTACCAAGTGTTGGGCCATTCCAGATTTGGGCTCCAATGGGTGGTTGGGTTGGTGCTGAGATGCCCAGAATGCTTTGGAGTGCTTTTGTGGCAACCTGATTGGTGCTTGTCTCGGGCCCTTTGGTGCGGTCCGTGACATTCTCCCCCACTGGATCTAGTGACGCCCTCGTCACTCGACTAGAATGGTACTGCTCCACTTGGTTCTTGAATTGCCACAGTGCCTCGGCATGTTCCCAACTACCTTCAGTGTCGGGAAGTCCTTTCCAAAGAACAAAGTACTCGTGCCTCGGTCTATGGCCTGGTCTACGAATGACCCTCTCTGCTTGGATTTCTCGTACCTCATTGTCGTAGGAGACCTTCACTCCGACTGGCGCTCGGTGTGACTTGCCTCGATCCGGATCTAGCTCATCTTGATAGTAAGGTTTTAGTAAACTTACGTGGAACACGGGATGAGCTCGAATGGTTGGAGGCAACTCGATCCTGTAGGCCATGGTGCCTACTCGTTTCACGACTTTGAAAGGACCTTCGTATCTTCGCACAAGCCCTTTGTGTACGGTTGGATTGCGCAAGATCCCGGTCAATTTGGCAAGGACTAAATCACCAACCTGGAAATTCACGTCCCTCCGCTTTGTATCCGCCCACTTCTTGGTCCGTTTCCCCGCCTTGTGTAAACAAGCTCGGGCTAAGTCGTGATGTTCTTGCCACTCCTTGGCAAACTTGTGTGCTGCTGGATTAGGCCCCTGATACTTGGAAACAATCGTGCTGGGTGTAACCGGTTGTTGTCCATTCACGATCTCAAAAGGAGTTTGGTTTGTCGCCTCACTCCGTTGCAAGTTGTAAGAAAACTGGGCCACATTTAATAGCTTCGGCCAGTCGTATTGGGTGGCACTTACATAGTGCCTCAAATAGATCTCCAGTAAAGCATTCACTCGCTCGGTTTGCCCGTCGGTCTGTGGGTGGACGCTTGTAGAAAAGTTCAAACTTGATCCCAAAAGCTTGAACAACTCCGTCCAAAACCTCCCTGTGAACCGTGTGTCCCGGTCACTAATGATCGTCTTTGGCACTCCAAAGTACTTCACCACGTGTTTTAGGAAAAGACGAGCCGCTTCATCGGCTGGACACACCTTGGATGCTGGAATAAAGACAGCATACTTTGAAAATCTGTCAACAACTACCATGATGTTTGACAGTCCATTAACATTGGGCAAACCGACAATAAAATCCATGGAAACACTCTCCCATGGTCTCTCGGGAATGGGCAAAGGTTGCAACAATCCCGCAGGCTTCTTCATCTCGATTTTGTCCTGTTGGCATACAAGACAAGTCCGCACATAGGCTTCAACATCTTCGCCCATGCGTGGCCAGTAGTAGTGCTCGTCGATAAGTGCCATCGTCCGGGTCATTCCTGGATGGCCAGCCCACTTGGAGTCATGACACTCCTTCATGATCTCCTTGCGTAAGTCCCCAAAATGTGGCACATAGAGACGGTGTCCTCGGGCATAAAGCAAATCTTCCTCGAGCCAAAATCTTCTAGTTTTTCCCTCGTTAACATAACTGATCAACATTTTGGCTGTTGGATCATGGGACAGCCCCTCCTTGATGCGCTCAAGCAATTGTCCCTTCGGTAGGCTTACGGTCTCAATGTTGTACCTCCGGCTTAATGCATCAGCAACTGTGTTTATTTTCCCGGGCTTGTACTCCAATGAGAAGTCAAATTCTACAAGAAATTCTTGCCATCGGGCCTGTTTTGGAGACAACTTGTTTTGAGTTTGAAAGTAACTATTTGCCACATTATCTGTATAAACCACAAACTTTGACCCAAGTATGTGGTGTCGCCATGTACGCAAACAATGCACTACTGCTGTCATTTCTTTCTCATGGACCGTGTACCTCTGCTCGGTCTCATTGAGTTTCCGGCTTTCATATGCAACCGGATGTCCTTCTTGCATGAGGACTCCACCAATGGCTACATCGGACGCATCGGTGTAGATCTCGAAAGGCTTGGTGTGGTCTGGCAACACCAATACTGGCTCACTTGCCATAGCCTTCTTAAGTCCTTCAAAGGCTTCTTGACACTTAGTACTCCAATCCCACGCCTTATCCTTCTTCAGTAACTCGGTCAAGGGTGCGGCAATTTTGGAATAGCCTTTGACAAATTTACGGTAGAAGTTGGCTAGCCCCAAGAAGGATCTCAACTCCGTCACCTTGGTTGGCGGCTCCCAATCTTCAATAACCCGTATCTTAGCCCCATCCATCTTGATCTTGCCACCTCCGACTATGTGGCCTAGGAAAGGGACCTCCATTTGGGCAAACGAGCACTTTTCCTCCTTGACATAGAGCTCGTTCTCTCGCAAGACCTTGAACACTTGTCTTAAGTGTTCCACATGCTCCCCAAGGCTCTTGCTATAGATGACAATGTCATCCAGGTAAACTACAACGAACCGATCCAGGAAGGGTTGTAGTACCTTGTTCATCAAAGTGCAGAAGGTGGCGGGAGCGTTCGTAAGGTCGAATGGCATCACTAAGAATTCATATGAGCCATAGCGTGTTACACAAGCTGTCTTTGGCTCATCTCCTTCTGCAATCCTTACTTGCCAATATCCGGACCGCAAGTCTAACTTGGTGAACCACTTTGCACCACCAAGTTGGTCGAACAAGTCTGCTATCAGTGGGATCGGGTACTTGTTCTTCACAGTGAGCTTGTTTAAAGCCCTGTAGTCGATGCACATTCGAAGACTCCCATCATGTTTTTTCTGAAATAACACCGGCGCTCCATATGGTGCCTTAGACGGTCGGATATAGCCTGCGTCGAGGAGTTCCTTCAATTGTCTGCGCAACTCCTCTAACTCGGGCGGAGCCATTCGATAAGGGGCTCGGGCAGGTGGCTCCGCATTTGGCACAAGATCAATCTTGTGGTCGACCTCCCTCTTTGGTGGGAGAGTTTTAGGCAGCTCGGTAGGCATCACATCCCGGAATTCTGCCAACACTTGTTTCACCTCAGCTGGAACTCCTTCGGCCGTGATTGGTTCATCATGGACTAATGTCGCTAGATAAGCTGGTCGCACCTTGTGTACTCCTTTGCTGAATTGGATTGCTGACAACATCTTGGCCCCAATTCCAGCTTCTCGATTCACCGGAACAAGGCATGGATGGCTTGGGTCAAGAATTAGCAAAGAATTTGCAAATGGTACCGGGAACGCTTTGATTCGGTCAAGGAAACTGAGCCCAATCACAAAATCAAAGTCATCGAGGGGGATTACTTTGATCGTCTCCTTACCGATCCAACCACCAATCTCAAGCTTCACTCCTTTTGCTACCCCTGCAATCGGAGTCTGTTCGGAATTCACAGTCTTGATGAATCCACTTGCCTTTTCCACATGAAAGCCAAGTTTCTTGGCAATTTGTTCAGACACGAACAACTCTGAGGCACCAGTATCTATGAGTGCACTCAACTTTTGGCCAACAATGGAAACATCTACATACATAAGTCCCTTCTCCTTGGAATCTTTCTTGAATTCCATGGAACTGATGATGGAGTTGAGCTTGACAACCTCTTCTCCTTCTCCAGTCTTCTCTTGGATGACAGCAACCTTCTCATTTCGTGGTTGTGGGCAATTTCTGGCTAAATGCTTACCACCACAGTTGTAGCACTTAAACTCACCCCTTTCATTTTGGTTCCGAAATTGTTTATCTCCGGCTTTGTTCTGTGGCTTTCCGGAACCATTCTTGGTGGACTTATCTTTGTCTCCCCCACTGTTGCCCTTATGCTTTGGCTTGGAAGAATCCTTCTTTTCGAATTCTGCAATGGATTCTGCAGCGGCCATCGCTTCCGAAAGATCTTGCACACCCATCCTCTTCAGCTCCATTCTTGCCCATCGTTGAAGGCCAGATTTGAAGAGATACAGTCCCTCTGATTTACTCAAGTCTTTGATCAGCAACTTGAGCTCCGAAAATCTCTTGACATACTCCCGAATTGAGCCTTCATGCTTCAATTGGTAAAGTCTGTCTCGAGCCTCCTCATCAGCATTCTTGGGATAGAAATGCTTCTTGAGTTCCGACTGGAAGTCTTTCCATGTCTTGACTGGAATGTCTCCATCACTTGACTCAGCACATTTGGTTCGCCACCATAGCAAGGCGGCATCAACCAAATAGATTGAAGCCGTATTAACTTTAGTAGCTTCATCCTCGATGCTCATCAAACGAAAGTACTGCTCCAACCCCCAAATGAAGTTGTCCACTTCTTGAGCAGTTCTCGCCCCCTTATACTCCTTGGGTTTCGGCGCATCGATCCTGGGCTTCGGCGTAGTTGCTTCAGCCATCATGCCACCCAGCATGGCATTCTTATAGAGGAGCAGCTCGGTACTGAGCTTCTTGATCTCCCCCATCAATTCCTTCTTCAATGCATCCATTGCATCCTGAAGGATCTTCTCTTTCTCAGTCAGTTTTCCATCGACAACGGACTGAACTTGTTCCGAGATTTCGTCCTTTTGGGACTCCATCTTCTCAAGGCGCACTTCGGCCTCGTCTTGGGTCTCCTGGAACTTGCCCAACGCATCCTCCAGTCTCGCGACCCTCTTGTCCAAGGTAGCAATGATATCCCTGGAACTTTCCCGCTTCTTCCCCGCAGCTCCTGCACGAGTCTCTCGGTCAGTTGCTGAGACCTCGCTAACACTTTGTGGAGCCATTTCGATCGAACAAACTCGCTCTGATACCACTTGTCACGTCCGTAGAGTTTCACTACTCTGGGCGTGCGGCCTTAGACGCGTTTTTCTCAGTAAACCGCCTAAGTAAGCCTAAACCGTTCAAAGCCTGAATGCTAAGAACCTTGCGGAAACCAAAGAACAATTGAAAGGAAGAGAAATGGCAAAGGCTAGAGAGTGTTTGAGTGAATACTCTTGTATTTCTCAATGAAGAAGTGAGTGACAAATGAGGTGGGCAAGGCCTCTATTTATACTTGAAGCCCTGTACATCCAACGGTTGTAAATGATTTACATCAAGGGTCCAGATTCAATCCTATCCTATCCAAAAGTACAATTCCTAGAATATTCCTATTTGAGTAAGGAAAGTATTTCCCATGTTCACATGGTGTGTTCACATGGGTGGATGGATAAGCCTTCTTTACCAAGTGTTGGGCCATTCCAGATTTGGGCTCCAATGGGTGGTTGGGTTGGTGCTGAGATGCCCAGAATGCTTTGGAGTGCTTTTGTGGCAACCTGATTGGTGCTTGTCTCGGGCCCTTTGGTGCGGTCCGTGACACTATACTAATATCATATTACAGTTTCTTTTACAAAGTTTTAATTTTGTAATAACATTTGTTACTTGTATTTAATATAATTATCAGTTTAATCACATAATTATTTAAGTGATTTTAATTAAATTATTTATCATTAAAATTTAATGAAAAGGGTGATATCATAGTCATACCTCTCAAATATTTTATTATATTTATATATTTACGTATATGTTAATCAAATGATAATATGTGTAATTATTTAGACTTAGATGATTCAAAATAATTTTTTAAATTTAAAAGATCAATTAAAATTAACTCTATAATTAAATTATCATTTAATTAATTTACTCCTAAATTTTAATCCCACCCACCGACTAAGCCACTACTGCCTTTACTATCGTCTATCCACCCTTGTTTTTCTATTCCCCCTGGCCCTGGCCCCTGGGTCCCTTTGTCAAGGCATTGAAGACCACATGAACAGACAATTGTTCTAACTTCTACTAGTATGTTAGAATAATTTGGTAGGTGAATGGAAATTGCTTCATCAATTAGTGTACTTTGACCAAATTCAAAAAGTTCAGCGGAATTCATATTGATTTTAAAATCAGAAGTATTTTTAAGGTTAACAAGGTTTTTAATTCATCGGAGATGGGGTTTATAATTTATAATTTAGGATTAAAATTTATAATTTAATTTTTTTAGTGTTAGAACATGAAAAGGAAAACTAAAAATAAAAAAGACAACGTCTGATTAAGGGGTGTGATGACTCGATGACATCCTCAACTTCCTCTGGTTTTCAAACCAACAATAATGATTAAATACGAAGAGTAACTCATCGGCTACTATTAGGGGTGATAATGAGCATGATCGGTTCGTGAGTTATTTGAGTTTAGTTCGATTAAATTTGATTCAGGTTTAGATTCGATTTGAGACCTTAACGAGTCGAGCCTATCCAAGCTCGGCTTGAAAAGCTCGTGAACAGACTCAAAATAATTATATTATATATATGCTATATATACACTATAAATAATCTCTTTAGCAAAAGAAAAATAATAAAATAAAATAAGAGAAATCTACTAAAAATAAATTGCACTTTTTTCTCTTTCTTAATACTACTAAATTTTATTTTCGGTGTTGGTTATGAAAAGAGTTTTTAATGAGGTCCTATCTTTTATATAAAAATATAACAAAATTGTCTATTTTTGGTCGAACCGAGCCCTACGAGCTTCGAGCCCGAGCCGAGTCCAATAATATTAACCTAAAATTCTAAACTTACCGAATATTGAGTCTAAATTAAACCTAATAATACTATTTATGAACCAAACCCTGACCAAGCTCGGGTTTTAATAAAGGGAAGAAAATATGAAACAGTCAAACACGAGTTTTGGTGGAACCCATGAAAATGACATAATTGACTGAATTGGTAAGCCAATCATGGTCACAAACAAAGAAAGCAACAGGAGGAAGAAATTACGTGGAAAGAACCAAACATGGATGATGGAACAACAAAATTATCTGAATTATCAAGAATTTGGGATCTAAAAAAGTCGAGAAAAGATCCCATAAAAAAGTTTACTTTCCAAGAAAATCTGGGAAACATTATGACTGTACATATCAAACAGTAGATTTTTTTTTATGAAGTTGCTAAAAATTGTGTAATCTTCTAATTCTTAACCACAATCGACAGGCAGTTTTCTTGGATCAAAGTTTTCCTTCGTTCAGCAATGAAACTATCTACTATTAATCGGAACTCATCGTTGCTCATCTCATCGAGAGATTTTCTAGGCTGTTCAGTCGTTGAAACCACCAGCTCTCTGCCCATCATGGCAGTTTCCGATCGTTTGAACTCCCGGCGACGACGTGGGTTGCCAGGTTCCGAGAGAACCGATCGTGTTCTTCTGTACTCTTTTCGCTTGAATTTTTCAGTTGAAGTTATTAAAGGCTCGGGATTTGTCACTGCAACAGAAACCGCAATTTCCACCAGGACGATTTGCTTGTCCACCCTGGTCTCCTCCGAGACGATGGCTACAGCGGAACGTTTTATCTCCGTAACAGCAACCGCATTTTCCGCCAAGACGATTTGTCTGTCCACCGCATCGTTGACGGTGGAGATTGAGAAAGCGGATGCCGGTACAATTCTCTGGCGAGAGCCCACGTACTCGTCGTAGATATCCGATTGTTTCCGGGTCTGTTTTTGGCTAGACAGAACATAAACAACAAGGATGATGACGTTTAAAACAACGAAAACCGAAACAGGCTCGTTAAGGGTGTTGTTCAGACGTAGGCGAAGATCTCCGGCAACCTCGACGATGTCGGGAATCAGAGTAGGGAACCAAGAACAAGATGACAAAAACACCACCAACAAAAACCCTATAAATTGCAGACTAGACCTTCGCTTCATCTCCATGCTGTATCTCCTCATAGCATCCTCTTTCTCTGCCTTAACATTATCAAATCCAAAGGAATCCATTTTTTTTGTTTACAAGACAGTTACGAAGGGAAATGGAGGAGAAGGTTTAAGGTTGCTTTCGAGAAGGTGGGAACTTAATAATAAGACGGTGCTGGGGAAGATGAATGATTTGAATTGATTCGAAAATGAGCCTTATATAGAGGTGGGTTACCCCATGCTTTTATATTTTTTTAACGAATTAGATTTTTATTTTTTAAGTAAAATTTAATCATAAAATTTTATTTTTGGGTCAAACTGCTTTTATTTTAAAAATTGATTAATCATTTACTTTTTTATAATATTTTTATTACAAGTGTCTCATCTATTCTGATAGAAAACAATGAACCGAACTGAACTGGGTCGAGACTCGGGATCGGACACAAACAGAGTAAGAGTGATAACGAGTCAGAGTCAATATGGTCCATGGTGGCACCATAATATATTATAGTATAAATTCTAAGCTGTTTCGCATGTCTACCTTCCCAATTCCCACTGAGAAAAGTAAAAGTGGGTCCTCTTTCATATATATTTTTAATTTTTAAAGTTTTTTCTTGATGAATTTAGATTAATATATATATAATATTTGATTATAAAAAATAGTTTTTTTTAATTTAAATTTAACATTTATTTAAATTATATAAAATTATCACATGTATCAATTCTGTTGATTTTTTTATTATTTATTATTATGAAATTATATGAGAATTTAATAATATATAGTAGTATTTATTATGCATTTCCTTCTGAAGTAGGAAAGAAGCTTCCATCAACTGGTCCCATTGGGATTAGTTGACACAATTATTTTACACTACTTCAGTCATTTTATAATACACATTATCCAAGTGTTTCTTGTATACCAGCTTAAAAGGTTTACTTTTAATTGATTAATTAAAAGTTTATGATGAAAGTATTAAATTTATTGGTACCTGAGTAAGGGTTGATGACTGATTGATCAGTGTTGTTTATATTTTTTATTAGGTTCTGAATTCAAGACCCAAAATAAGATTATACTTTCTCTTAGAATCTTTCTTTTTTCTTTGAGTAGAAGTAGAATTAATTTTTATTAAAAAATATATCTAAAATTAATAGATACCGAATAAATGAATAAAAGATAAATATTTATTTTTTTAAATTTATTTTATTTATGAATTTACTCATTATTTTTGTATAATTATATTTTGCCTCTAATTTTTAAATTTTGATTTTATCCCTGAAATATTATTCTTTTCGAATGTAATATGAAAAGGGTAGGCATTCCTTATAATGTTAGTGTGCAACTGTTAACAAATCCATGAAACCGAGATGGGTCCCTTGAAACATAATAAAAGAAAACCAAGCAGGTTTGTTTTGAAAGTCTGAACCTGGTTACTCCAACAAGCAGACAACCCCATCGGTAGGGACGAAGCCATATCGGGTGGGAAGGGGCAATTGCTCTCGAAGAATTATTTTTCTTACTTTTGTCTTTTTATTTAATTTTTTTTAAAATTGATTTTTTTATAAATTTATCCCCCTACTTTTAAACATTTATATTTTACCCTCTCAACCACAAATCTTAACTCCGTTCCTGCGCATCGAAGACGTCAACGTTCCACCCCTGTCCCCTCCCATAGGTATGGTCCATAAAGAGAGTTTGGAACCGGTCAAAAGAAGAATATCCATACGGATAGCTAAATATTTCACTAAATTAGTGTTAGGAATATTTTTCTTTCGACTTTCTCTAACCCTTAACATAATCATTAAGCCTTGTATTGAAATTTACCCAAATATATACTTAGGAAGGACAAGAAACCGGACTAATCCGAGAAAAACAAAACAGTAAAAAAATTCCAACCTAGTAGAAAATGAAATCCAGTCCAGTAAAAAAAAAATTCGAAAATAAATAAGGATAAAGAAAGATAATCTTCCTCTATCCTAATTTTTTTATATATTTATTTTTTATTTAAATTATTTAAAAAATTAATTTATTTATAAAATTATCTTTTAATTCTAAATTTTGATTTCGTCTAAATTAAATTAAAAAATGTCAAATTTACATTCAAAATTGACAAGGAGAAGTAATCTTAAGTTACTGGGATGAATCAAGCTGTCTGGGTGACTTTTCATCGCTACTTTCAGTGTGGGTGAATGGTGATGATGAGCCGCACTAACTCTGGCGAGTTATTCGGGCTTCGTTCGGTTAAATTTCGATTAAAGTTTGATTTGAGTGAACTTAATACCGGTTCGAGTTCGGCTTGAGACTTTAACGAGCCGAGCCTATTTAAGCTCGGCTCGAAAAGCTCATGAACAGATTCGAAATAATTATATCATATATATGCTATATATACAATTAAAAGTAATCTTTTTAGCAAAAGAAAAACAATAAAATAAAATAGGAAAAATCTATTAAAAAGAAATTAACTAAAATAAATTGAGTATTTTTTCTTTTCTCAATATTAAACTTCGTTTCGTTGTTGGTTATGAAAAAAGTTTTTAACGAGATCTTATCTCTTTTATAAAAAAATATAACAAAATTATCTATTTTGAGTCGAGACAAACTGAACCGAAACCTATAATATTATTTTCAAGCCGAACTCGGGTCTAAAATTCTGAACTCGCCTAGCCTCGAGTCTAAAATTCCGAACTCGTCGAGCCTCGAGTCTAAACCAAACCAAATAACATTATTTTCGAACCAAACTAAATCAAAATCTAACCAAATTCGAGCTCATCTAGTCTCGTTATAACACATAGTCTAA
Organism: Abelmoschus esculentus; assembly: GCA_035048815.1. NCBI lineage: Eukaryota > Viridiplantae > Streptophyta > Magnoliopsida > Malvales > Malvaceae > Abelmoschus > Abelmoschus esculentus. Next base: position 2,321,932 of record JAUCBN010000043.1, read on the forward strand.
AAGTCCATCAAGGACAAAGAACTTGGTGCCAAAAAAATGTAGACTTATAAGTCAACGTCTCTTTGTCTATAACCATGTTTTCTATTATTCATTTCTATCATTTTCAAGGAAATTTAATCTATGTTTATATTTTCAATAATTTATTAGTAATTCTCAATTGGCTGGTTGATTTTAATAATATTTGAAATTTACTACCAATATATTGACAAGTTTAAAATTATATATTTTTGTGCTTTTATATAAAAATCGCTATCCATTATTAGTGTAAGATATGTATAATAATTTATTTTTAAAAAAATAATTACAATTACAAGAGGGAATAAGTAAAATATGTGACACCATAAAAATATAACACATACATGATACATAGAGGGACAAGACTTTTCTGGGTACAAATTCCTCCCCAAAATTTTAAATATTTGATAAATTTTAATCTATACACAAGTAAAAAATAAATTATTTAAATTAAAAAAATATAAAAACATCAGATATTTAATCAAATAAGGCTCAAATTAAATAAGGATGGGTTTAAACTTGACTAACCCAGATCGATTCGGGTCGTACACCTAGTATTGGTGGGTAAGTCTCCCAGCATGGATTTTTTTGCGTACACAACGTCTCAAACCTGAAATTTGCTTAAGCGGAACTAAACTGCTTATCACTTGGACCAACCCCTGTTCTGATGTATGTTAAAAACAAAAAATATTATCAACAAACTGATATTATTTAAATATATTTTAAAACAGTTATTACTGTGATCATTATTAATTAATTAAAAAAATTAATCTCACGATCTTGTATATGTAAAAAATTTCTATTAATAAACTCTCTTTTTAAAATTAAATATATTGACACAATTAATTCAGATTAATTAAAATAAAGTTTCAGAAAACCGGGAAAAAAATCACCAGTCCTATCGGCCCATTTCTATATCGAAAGACCCAGATGATATCTGCATAGAATCAAAGCAATCAAATGGGCTTTCGTTTTTTCACTGTATACCATTCTTAAATCTGTCTTGAAGAAGAAAGCCCCCTCTTAGAATACCCAGAAAGAGAGAGAGAGAGAGAGAGAGAGAGAGAGGTAGCTGAAAACCCAGTTTTTCCAATCGAGAAAAGCTAGCAATTAAGACGGTGGCGTAGAGGAAAATGTTCAGGAACCAGTACGATACCGATGTGACGACATGGAGTCCGGCGGGGAGGTTGTTCCAAGTGGAATACGCCATGGAAGCCGTGAAGCAAGGCTCAGCGTCGATCGGACTTCGATCTAAGACCCATATCGTCTTTGGTTGCGTCAACAAGGCTAATTCCGAGTTGTCTTCTCACCAGAAGAAGATCTTCAAAGTCGACGATCACATCGGCGTTGCCATCGCCGGTCTCACCGCCGACGGCCGCGTTCTCTCTCGGTATATGAGGAATGAGTGTATTAACTACAGCTTCACGTATGAGTCGCCGCTTCCTGTGGGCAGACTTGTCGTCCAAATTGCCGATAAAGCTCAGGTCTTTTTCGTTTCTTGAAATTCTAAATCTTTGAACTTTTACTTCAAAAAATCATTATCGAGCTTCATTTTGAGTGTTTCTGAACTGATGGGCAATGTTGATTTTGGGTTTTGTATGAGAAATCGCAATTTGAAACCCTAATTAACAGGTCTCTACTGAAGCATTAAAGTAAATAGAACCGCAAATATAAACATAAAATGGTAATTGACTTACCCGGAATATGTTCTCAATGAAGATTACCCAAAGTTAAAGCTTTTGTGTAGGAAGCGTTGATGGATCAAGTAATGTGGAATTTAAAGTGAATTGAAACGCCGATTTACATTTCTGCTAATCTGATACTTGATTAAAGTAATATTCAAAGTTCAATCTGGATTAGTGGGTAATGAAATGGATAATGAGGATTAGTATGATACAAACAGAAAAAAGAGATTCAATTGGTTAGTTTTACTTGATAGTTGTTGAACTTAGATTCAAGTTACTCTGTCAGATAACAATCTTGTATGTGCATTTTGTTTCGGACAAGTAACTATTCCATACAAATGTTGATTTGGAAAGATTGTTGGAGATTATGAGTGTATCCCAATTACTGTTATAGTACCTTGTTAAGAAGTGCATTTAAGGTTTGAATGGACCGGTGTTATGTGATCGGGCAGTATTTTTGCATCTTTTTTGTGATTACTTGAGCTGTATATTTGTGGATGAAAGAGTTGTTGAATGATGTCAAGTCTTTGAGGTTTGATTAGAGTCAGTGACTGTAAGTTGTGATAGATGATCTATGTTTCTGTATGCCTCTATGATTGTTATATAAAAGTTGTGAAAACCCTCTGATTTTTATCTTTTGCTTTGTTTCCTTACTATTCTTTGCTTATCCATTCAATTTGTCTCTAAGTTTTATATATTACTCAGTAGTATAAAGGTAATTATCTTAAATGATTACACATTTTGGGGTTTCTTTTAACCCCAATGAAATTAAAACATAGTTGATGCTAAAGATGCCAGTTTCGTGTGGAACACCAAACCTACCAACATAATAGTGTTAGTATTTTTGTACAGTTGAAAAGGGGGAAATGCTTGTGTTTGGTGGCAGGTCTGCACCCAGCGCTCTTGGAAACGACCTTATGGTGTTGGACTGTTGGTGGGTGGCTTGGATGAATCTGGGGCTCATCTCTATTACAACTGCCCAAGTGGAAATTACTTCGAGTATCAGGCTTTTGCCATTGGATCCCGCTCACAAGCTGCAAAGACATACTTGGAACGCAGGTTTGAGAACTTTGCAGATTCCTCTCGGGATGATCTGGTCAAAGATGCTCTAATGGCAATAAGGGAAACCCTGCAAGGAGAAACTCTAAAAAGTTCAATATGTACAGTTGCTGTGGTAGGGGTTGGGGAGTCTTTCCATATTTTGGATCAGGAAACTGTACAACAAATGATCGATGCCTTTGATATTGTGGGAGACCAAGGACCTGTTACTGAACCTGATGTTGCCGCAGGACAGGAGGCTGCAGCTGATCAGGGTGGTTCTACCGAGGGTGCGGCCCCAATGGATATTTAAGGTTTCTTGACATCAGAGCACATCCTCATCTTTAGATGAGGTTTTCTTGCACGTGTTTGTTGATTTGAGTTAGTGGTAGACATTAGTGTGTTGGATATTTCCTTCTTTCTTTTGCAAACCATCTTTTTACCATTGCTGCAAACATACAAAGATTACTTGAAACTAAATTTACAGTTATACTCAAGATACATGATTGTTAGCTTACTTTGAATTTTTGAAATTCGCCACGGACACGATGATCTGTGGCCCACCAACTAACATCGAAATTACATATTTTGTTATATGCTACTAATTCTCAGTTATACGAACCCTTGCAATATATAATGGTGGGCATTTTTTCTCAGCTGAACTGAAGGTTGTCCTATGTAAGTGTAACCCTTGACATTTTTGAAAGAAGTATTGAAAGATTGGGAATCCATCCAACTCAAAATGCTTGAACCCTTAGAGCATTTCATTCGGTAACTAATACATGCATGATCCATAGTTTTAAAATAACCCATGGATTACCGAGAGTATTCACCATTGTTTATTACAATAACCAGAAGCTCTGGGTATCACTTGTTATCAATTTCTAAGCACAGCAAAGCAAGTCGCTTGCTTTATACTGGTGAAGAAGGAGAAGGCCAATTATAAGTAGAAAACAAGTATCTTGGGTACAAGGAACATTAGACATCAAAATACATTTCTCCGGTCATGAACATTGTCTGAGTAAACCATACAGACAAGCAACAGTTCATAGCTAAAATGGAGCCATGACTCTATCCTAAAACATGTCCGGCATTATTTGGAAAAGAAAGAAAAACCATCCCTTTGCATATACTTTAACATAACAATAGGGCTTTCGGGAGCAAATAAAAAGTAACCTGTGAAAAAAATGAGATCATTTTTGGGAGGACTTTTGTTCTTTATCTGGTAGAACATTGTCTGGAAGAATTAGTTCTGGGGGAATTTCACGGACAACACCCAGCATTGAGTCATACTCTTCATCCCTGCGAGCAAACTTCTTGCGAAGAACTTTCTCAAATTCAATTTCATCCAAGGGCTTTGCATTCTCAGCTGCATGTACCTGTGCAAGGTTGGTATAATTGGTGGCTGACTGGGAAATAAATGCTATCTCTTCGTCAGTTAGCTTCCTCAGGAACTTAGCTGGATTACCTCCCCAGACCTGTTAAAAACAGGAAAAATTAAACACCAAATCATCTAAAGCGGCACTTCTAAGTACATTTTCAGCACCCTCCAGCTCAAAATATTAATACAAGCAGAAGACTAGAACCGGCTTATGTTACCAAAATGTATCATAACACTTGTTTTATCTTTATGCCAGCTCTAAGTATATGTTTTCTATTTCTCTCCACGTTTTCTAACTTCTCCAGCATGTTTCTAGTTTATTTTTTAAATGTACATGTTACGGGACCAATGTGCCTTTCATAAACAGAGAAACTAATAAGATTGTCGAATATTTCAAGAATATGATCATATGAACTAAGTTCAGAAAAATGAAGCTCACAGTACCTCCCCAGCAGGGATCCTTGTATTCTGTCTCACAAGGGCTCCGGCAGCAACCATAGCATGTTTCTCTACAACTACACCATCAAGAAGTGTGGCTCCCATGCCAACAAATGCTTCATCCTCAACAGTACATCCATGTAAAACAGCACTATGACCTGCTCATTTTGATTTCAAAGTTCAAGTCATACCCTATTAATAGAAGGGACTTTTTATCAGGATAATTCACACGAAATTTATGGCCAATGCCACTTTACTCACCGACAGTAACATTGTTTCCAATGTTAGTTGGTAGCACTTTCCCACTTAGATTAGACTTTGCCACATGCACAAGGGAATTGTCTTGTATATTAGTTCCTGATCCAACACTAATGCTGTTGACGTCCCCTGTTCAAAGCCAAACTAGGATGATTGTCAGAAAAACTAGTAAAACTGATATCAGAGAAATAGGCCTAATATCTCCAAAACAAATTCATATGGTATAAGAAAATTATAGCTTCCTCTGCATGGGAGGTTAAAAGATAGTGTGGTTGGGTGTGACCTCAGGAACCTAATAGTCAAAATCAATTACCATACATTAAAATGTATTTTTCAGAGGCGACGCCCTAAGTCTGAATTGTAGAAACGCATTGCTACATGGTATGAGGAAGCAAGAATCAGCTTTCTTAATCATAATTAGAGTAATGAGGAACTGAAGCCATAGTGTCACACACATGGTGAACATATGACACATACCTGAGGATTTCATTTGAGGAAAGAAAATAATTATCTGGAAACTCCCTTTTAACCCAAAAATTATATGTCCGGTGATAATATAAATATACATAGTTTTATAGTTAGAAGAAGAGTGATAAATATTGCTACCAAGCCAGTAGTGTTACCATTAATAGCACCTATTTGTTTCTTATGTCATCATTTAAATGTTCACTAGCATAATCTTAAACCCTTCAATTCATATGCTAATATATAGGCATAAAGTTGGATAACGTCCTTTCTTGAATGATTTCAGTAGAGACTTAAAGTTTAAACAATATTGTCATCAAACAAAAACCAAATTGGACATATAAGCAAAAGGATCTTACCTCTTAAAACACATCCATACCAAATAGATGACCCTCTTCCCACCTGAACATCGCCAATGACAGACGCACTGGGGGCTACAAATGCATCCTTGTCGACGAGAGGAGATTTATCAAATATGTTCATCAAGGTCCGATGCCTAGAGACTAAGAAAAGAAAAACACCAAGAAAACAGTGGATTATGAAAAGGAAAAACTATAAACATTAGCAAAATCCTATCTTTGAACACCAAATGCAATGATAACAAATAAACAGACAATTTCCACACAAGGTTGATACAGAAGTAATCCAATGGTTTAACAACATCAAATGAAATGTAATCTATATAATGAACAGAGATACAACAAATATTTGATAATTGAAATCAGCTGAAGAAACCCCACAAGTTGAATCCATATTTCAATTCGGAATTATCATACACTAGGTTAGGAAAAGAAGTTGAAGATGGAAAAAGAAAGCAACGAAAGATAGAGAAATGGTATAAAAACTAACGTTGCTCCTGGAAATAGTAGTTGCCTTGGAGGCGGCATCCGAGGCGATCGATAGCCTGACCGGTCTCGCGAATCCAGAATCCAACGGTGTAGATGGCTTTGCCAAGGGTTCCCATCTTCGGCTTTGATCGGTGGTTTTGGTGGTGGTTTCAAGGTGTGCGAGTGATTGGCAAACAAAGCTGGAAATGATGCTCTTTTAGACCTTAGTTTAGTGGTAGACTGGTAGGGTTGAATACTGTGAGCCTAACTCAGCCCAACATTGAGTTTTCCCAACTGAGTCCTACTCTGCTGAGTTCATTCTTGGACTCATCTTGAGTTATAGCCCAATAGTAGTGCAGGAAGTAAAAAACTTGGCTTTTTACCCACCAACAGCCAACAGCCAACTCGGTCCTAAAATAAAAAGATAATCTTTATAAAAATAACAAATTTAATAAAACAGAGAGAGAAAGAGTTCGTTAAATAATGCAGCGCGTTGTCCTAAGAAAGAACAAAGGAATGGAAATAAATTTCCATGTAACTTCCAATCCCAAGCTCAAAAGACCTTTTCTTGTTAAATTTCTCCAGCTCCGACTTTTCAAAGTCTTTTTTTTTCTCTCTCTAGTTAATAACGAGTGTCCTTAGTCAGCGCTTTAAGTCTCGTCTTCTCTCCTTCATTTCCATCTTTCTAAGCTTAACCCATTCCGGCCATATAATTCCTTTGTCTGGGTCTCTCAACTTCGCCACAAACCAATTCAGCTATTAACCAGGTTTTGATTTCTATTTCTTTTGCTCTACTTTCCATAACTTTGTTTTTCTTGTTTACTTCATTTAAACTGATTTTCACAAAAAAAATGATATCATATAAGCAACTGATTCAGCTCTTCTTTGGCTCTAGCAGCTTTGATCAACTTATCGGTGACCCAATTCTATAATATAATCTTTTACTATGAACTATTGATTAGTAGAAGACTAGTAGTTGATATGACTGAAATGTTAAGTAATGCTTCAAATTTTGCCTAAAACACCAACATATGCAAAAGTAGATGTTGAATTGTACATAATCAACTAAATAACTAGTGTTCATCTTTGTTATGAAGCCTGTATTTGGATGGTTCATAGGTAGGGTCAAGTGCAAAATTGAAAGCTTATACTCATTGATCTAACATAACCTTCCATTTGTAGATTTTTTTGTATTTCCCTGTTCTTATGTTATAAGTTCATCCCTTTTTACTCATAGATGCACACTGAAAGAAAAAAAGAATAGAGAGCTCTAATGCATCTAAAACTTGGTCTTTAGTTCTTTCCATATCCTCACCTGACCTTCACAGATTATTTCAACATCTAAAATAATAAAAAAATATTCTAAAAAATATTCTTCTTTCCAAGTATGTTGATAATGATATTGCTTGACAGTTATGCTAACCCGAGTGCTTGATGTTTTTATTTAACTCTACCGTTTAATTTATTGTTGGGTGGCTATCGTTTGCCCTCATAATTTGTATGTTAATATGGTATGACGTGCCCAAAATCCATGGTAATCTAAAATTGCTATGTATAAAATTGCAATGAATTGAATGTGAAAGTTGTGCAATCCAATCAGATGGAACCTTTCGTCATTTAATTTTTTTTAAAGTGTCATCATTTAAATCTTGAAGGCTAGGACTAGGAACTGAGTTATTGTCATTGAGCTTTTGAATTTTAACTTGGAACGCTGGATTTTTCCCCCAGCAAACCGTTCGCCTCCGTTTTTTAATCTAAACTAAATATGTAATAGCATCTGCAGTTAACTAATCTGTGTGTTTTATATTTCCTTTGTAGATTTATTATATGAGAAATGGCATGTTACGATAAAGATGAGGTTCCGATGTTGTCAGATACGTATCCTCAGTCATCAGCAAATAATCAAGATTCTCAATTTCAGACATCTATCCCGCGGACTTGGAGTGCTTCAATTTCTATCCCAATGAACTCCATAGAATCCTATCAAAATGCTAATCTGGTAGGGCATACTGGCCCCTTGAGGAATGAAAGAAAAACACCATTTACGCAGATGAGTGGTCCACTGTATATCAACCGTAGGCCTGAAAATTCTTTTCAACTAAATCAAAGTACAACAAGCCGAAAAACGGGGGAACCTAAGGCTGAAAAGTTTCCTTCCTTTAATGGTATGGATGAAAAAGATAGGTCAGATAACAACTATGCTGGCAAAAACGAACATTTACTGAGGTCTGGGCAACTAGGAATGTGTAACGATCCTTACTGCACCACATGCCCAACATATTACAATTTCAAATTAGAACAACAGAAAAAAGTTTCAGGTATCTTTGATACCAAGGTATTTTTCTACACTCAAGCTAGTTGTTTACAACTAAATTTCATAGATGGTTTCCAATTCATTCCTTGTTAAATGGTCTTTATATGCTATGGAGAACACACCTGCATTCATGAAAATTACCTTGTACATTTTTTTTTCTTGAAGATGCAAGAAGAAAGATACTCTAACACAAGCAATGTTTGATCCTAAATACTGCCATAATCATACTTTTTTTTTATTAATATTTGTTTGCAGTTCCACAATGCTCTCTATGGGGACGCGAAAGGTTGGGCTAGGAAGTTGGTGTCCTGTTGTCGCTCTTATATTCCTGGAATTATGAACCCTCATGCTAAAGTTGTTCAACAATGGAACAAATTTTTCGTCATTTCATGCTTGATGGCAGTTTTTATAGACCCACTGTTTTTCATCTTGTTGTCTGTGCAGAAGGTCGGTTTCTTTTGTTTCTACTAATTGTTTTCTCGATTACTCCACTTACATAGTTTTTAAAATATCTTTTCTCCTTTGGTTGGTTTAATTATCACAATAATATTAATTAGTTATTATCTCTTGTAGTAATACTGATTTAATTGCATTATTTGCTTTGATTTAGCATGTGGTTTCTACATCATGTTGATTTTTTTTCATCTTTTAGTATAAAGCATGCCATATTAAATTGTCCAAGATTCTTGCTTCTTTAATGCCTTTACTTCCATTTAATCCTCCCCCTGATTCTCTAGAGTCACGGTGCGTGCTTCAGTTAAAGACAGGTGATTTGAGTGTTTTTTAGAAAGCAAATATTATTCGATATATTTGTCCATAAGAATTCGTTTAAACTTTTTGATAGGTGAATGAGTTCTTCTTTTGGAGTTTAATTACCACACGAAGTTAAGGAATGCAGTCATGTTAGTGGAATTAAGTATAAATGGATGCTAATAGTTCATGAAGAGTTTTTGTAGATGGTACTACTTAAGGCAATAACCAGTTGGGAATCAGGATAGAAACATTCTACTTCTCAGATAGAGAAATTAGAGAGAAAGTATGAGGGTCAATGATGCTATTGATGAGAAATGGGATGGTTTAGTTTTTTTAATGCAGCGGGTATCTTTCCCCAACGACAGATGTATTTCACTTATATATTATGCTGGAATGTTTTTTTGATTTTGATGCAGGAGAACAAGTGCATAGTCATTGACTGGCCTGCAACCAAAGTGTTTGTAGCCTTCAGAAGTATGACTGATTTTATCTACTTGCTTAACATGCTCCTTCAGGTAGAAAGCTTCTTTCCCTCTAAATAAATTTCTTCATGCATTTTGAGTATTAGCATTTTGATAACTGAAAGGAACAATCACCATTTCAACTTGTTTATATTATTAGAATATACAATGGCAAAGGGAAAACTGAAAGGATGAAACATGCAAAATGAAAAACGAGAACCCGTCGATGCCATAAGATTGATAAAAAAAACTCATTCAGGGTGAAAATGGATGGACAAAAACTATGAAAAAGCCTTGCGATAAAATGGTTTTGTGAATCCTGTCTAAAATGTGTGTTATGCATAATTCAATTTGAAACAAATTTGCCAATCAGAATAAGGCTTTGTTTCATTGTTGCTTTTTTGTTTGCCTTTTGTTTTTGATTCATTTAAATTAAAAGACTTCATTGGATTCTAAAAGTTCTGCTTTAGTTTTCTCTCTAGTTTGATTTCTCCCCCCTAAAACAAGTCAAAAAATGTTTTTTTACATTGAATTTAACCAAAATTTACAGTTTAAAATTATGAGAATTTAAATTTAAAAATTAAAAAAAATCATTGAAAAAAGAAAAGAAAAAGAAATAATCAATCCAAATAAACAAATTAATTAGCACAAACCATCTTGCCTTAGTGGTTAAGAAAATGATTGTTGTTCCTGGAGCTCACGGGTTGGAGCAATAATATTTGCAACCAAGTGATTAAGGGATCAATGTCCAATAATTAAGAGTATATTCTTAGAATAGATACTACTTATAACCACCGTAGAAAACAATTGTGGATAGAGATAACGAGAACATGGTAGATAGTTGTGGGAGACATGAGAGTTGCAACTCCTCTTTATGATCATGTAGGCCAAACACTTGGAACCGTATCAGAAGATTAGTAGTTTTATTATCATTCAAGCAACTGTAAATTAGATACAAAACATACTTAATCTGAGATAAAACTTATCCTGGAAAAAAAACTCATTTATATTTTCAATTTAACAATGTTGAGTCATAAGGGCTTTGCATGAAAAACATATAAATTAGAGTATCACAATACCCAATTTTTCAATCATGCATGTGGTGCTTAGATCATATAAGTCTCATTGAAGATTAAAAAATTTATTAGCTTGGAAAAGACATCTATTTTCATTATAATATAACCTTTTGATAAATCCCTTTTTCTTGTGCATTTCTGACAAAATATTCATTTGATTTTTCCCCTGCAGTTCAGGTTGGCGTATATAGCTCCTGAGTCTTTAGTAGTTGGTGCTGGTGAGTTAGTTGACCATCCAACGAAAATTGCTTTCAATTACCTTGGCGGATATTTTTTTCTAGACTTTTTTGTGGTACTCCCACTTCCCCAAGTAAGTTGCCTTATCGTGCATTCTACATGTTGACACTTGTCTTACCATTTTATTTTATTTTATGTTGTGTTGACTTGTTTCCTCTTATTTAATTCCAGATCATGATATTGTTGGTCCTACCAAAACATTTGGGATCGTCAGGAGCAAATTTTGCAAAAAATCTTTTACGGACAGCCATTCTTATTCAGTATCTTCCCAGATTGTATAGAGTTTTACCTTTCCTAGCCGGTCAGTCTCCTTTGGGCTTTATATTTGAGTCGGCATGGGCAAATTTTGTCATAAACCTTCTCACTTTTATATTGTCTGGCCATGTTGTTGGATCATGCTGGTACCTCTTCGGATTACAGGTGGGCAATTGTTATTTTAACATTTAAACACTTTATGATCTTTAATAACCTTTCTGAAGTTGTCTTGAAGTATTCTAGTTAATCTATGATATAGTTGTATTATGCATGCACTTATTAGTTGCTAAGGAACTTAAAAACTACCTAAAACTATTATAGTCTCCTTGGTTTTTATACTAAGATGACAACATTTTTTTTCATAGCATACCCTTTAATAGTGACCCTCAATCAAGTATGTATTGATAGGAAAATATTTGAAAAAGTGTAGATTGCAAAAAAATAGGGAAGTAAATTCCCAAATATCAAGTTGTTTTTATTTAGCAATCTTTTTAGTCAATAATAGCTGTAAATAAGGAACTAGACTTTTACTGTATTTTCTTTTTTAAAATTTTGTGTAATTATTTTTTCCTAGTTTAGGCCTTTTCTGTAATTATTTTTAATAAAGGTAATTTCTCTTTTTCAGAGGGTTAATCAATGTCTTCGAAATGCCTGCCGCAAGTCAAATATCACAAATTGTATGGAGCTTATAGATTGTGGCTCGGGGCATACTATTAATGATCACTTTTGGATGAACAATGCAAATGTTAATGCCTGCTTTACAGAAGATGGATTTGATTATGGAATATATGTACCTGCAGTCAATCTAACCACAGAAGAAAGTATTGTTACAAGATATGTGTATTCATTGTTTTGGGGATTCCAGGTAATTCATTGAGTCTATCATCACTTTCCACAGTTAATTTATTTGTACTTCTGTACTTTGTTATCTGTTCAACATATTTTAGTTACACTAGGTTCAACTAAATATCAATGGTGTTTGGTTGTTGCGTTTTCTTTATAGCTAATTTTTAGGAAGCAAAAACTGTATAACAAAAGCAACAAATAAGTTAAGCCCTAGGAAACTTTTATGTATCCTAGTAAATTAGAATACCTGAAATGGAATTCCAAGGCATAATTGATGTCTCTTTAGGACACATATCGTCACATGTTTTTGAAAATTAAATTATAATAGGTGCATTACTAGAAATTAGCCTAAACTCTAATATGTTCCCGTAGTGTTCTGTTAGACTCATTCTGTTCTTGCTTTAGTTTAGGTTTCCGTTGTTGTATTAATCCAACGGTTAAATTAGGATCTATTGTTGTATGTCTCCTTGTTTGTGGGCTTGTATGGTTTGTATACATACACACACATGTATATTCTATACATATCACTTTATGTTTAATTGGTATTCATAGAAAACCGTTGTCAGTTGGTGGAGAGTTTAACCTCAATGGAGTACTCTCGGAAATGGTTGTTGGCAAATTTTACACTAACAAATTGTTTACTTTGGAAGATACAATATTCTACAACATTTCTCTGCACTGATAAAAGTAATATGCTATGTTCCTCAAGTGCTTAGTCGAATTCTTACTGCAAAGAGCACATGTTGCCTTTCTTTTCTTACATTGCCTATCTACTAAATGAACTCATCAATCTATCACATTAGTTTTTTTGTCTATTTGTCGATATATTTACTCTTTATACATTGTTTTTTTGTTTAAATACTGTGAGTGGTTCTATCAACTAATAATACATCGCCATAACCTGTTTTTCTCTTCTTCTTTTTTTTCCATTTTAATATCATGAAGCAAATCAGTACACTGGCTGGAAATCAAACTCCGAGCTATTTTGTTTGGGAAGTTCTTTTTACCATGGCCATTGTTGGACTGGGTCTCTTGCTTTTTGCTCTTCTTATTGGAAATATGCAGAACTTTCTCCTAGCACTGGGACGGAGGTATAAAGTTGCAAGAAAGTTATTCAAATTGCATTTTAGTTCCCAAAGATGGTGTAGTTGTTTCTAAAATTCTCATAAAGTAGTTCTATAGCAATTAATAGTATGTATAGGCTTGTCAATACTCTAGAAATTCTTCTCTTAAAAGGACTCCCAAAATGGAAACTAATAAACACTTCTAACCCTTGAGTACTTTGGAGAAGAGAGAAAATACTCCAAACCCTTGATTACTTTGGGTGCATTACTAAGGTATATTGAGTTGTGTCTTGTGCTTGTTCTTCCATTTTTTTTCTGTCCATATCCTATCTGACTTCATGTTGGTAATTGGTCACGATATATATATAAGAGCTGCAGAATTTTAGAATCTAAACCCAATTCCCAAACCATATTGATAAAGTTATGCAAAATAAGTGAAACTTGCAAGAGTAAGGTTTTCAGTCCTCCAAAGTTAGTTTATAGCAAACCATCCCTTGCCGAAGAATTTAACCAGTCTTAACAAGCAAAGAATGAAAGGGGACAAGGTTAAAGTTGGTTGAATACTATGGTAGTAGTATATTGCCTCTTTCTGTTATCAATTTCAGCTATTAGAGATTATGAATAAAACAATCATTGAGTGGGGTGAGCAACTTATATGGGAGATGACCACCTATATTCCTATTCCAACTGGATATGTGCCTTAACTATTTTGTTTTGCCATTTTAATTAATTTATCTAATACATAAAATTTCCAGCTTCTTTAATTCAGTCCAATTTAGTTTTTCACAATACATGTTCTATTTGTGTCTCTCATTAGGTTTCTTAAAATGTTAGCAAAATATATATTGCAATTCTTAATAAATTCAAATTGTTCAAACCATTTAATTTTATTACCAATTCTCTAATTAATCAACTTTAGATTTGTAAGAAAGCTCAATGAGGTTTGAGCAACTAGCTTGTGTTTGGTTTCTCAGTGTATTTACCATCCTTCCATAATTCCATTATTTAATATTTTGGTTTATTCTTGAGTATATATTATTGTCTACTAAATTAGTTTCTATTTAGTCTCAAGATACACAGTTTAAAAACTAGAGTTTTAACTTTTGGAGGGTTCCCTCAAGAACTAGATTTATTTATATTTTGAATGACAATTTGAGCTTGCTTGATAAGTTTTATTTTCTTTATAGGAGGTTAGAAATGTCACTAAGACGCCGCGATGTGGAGCAATGGATGAGTCATCGACGCTTGCCAGTTGAGCTAAGAAGGTACGGGTCGAAGTTCTCCCCTTTTCTGTTTATTTTTCGCAATTACACCCATTATGTCATTAAGTAGAACTAAAATGCGAGCTTATTTCTTAATTTATTTCTCTGTTTCTAGTATTTAAGTAGTATATAAGTTTTGAAGATATAAATTGAATTGTGTCTATAAGTGCGTCCAACGTGGAAGAGAAATAAGTTGGAGATGTGGTACTTAAGTTCTTCAAGTCTGAGAAGAATTAGGCCTATTCTGGAGTGGTGTTACTATTTTGTGTTTGTGATTGATAATTCAACTCGTCCTAGGAAGACTAAAATATTTCAGTTTATCAAAAGGAGACTAAGGTTTTACAATCTTTGGCAACAAAATTTTAACTATGATTTCTCTATGCGCAAACCCAACAACTTGAGACATGGGTTGTAAATGAGACGAGACAAATTGTGACCTATTCGAGTCCGACTCGATCAAAGCTTGGTCAACACTCGAGTTTGGACTTGACTCAAGGTCGAACTCAGCTCGAGTTCTTAACGAGCCGAGTTGAGCTCAACTCAACTCATTTACACCCCTAATTGCAATATGGTTTGATTTTTATTCTTGGTCAAAAAGTAAAGGTTTTTACTCCTTTGCTTGAAAAGCATATATATTTGTTAGTTAAAATTTTATGGTTCTAGATCTACTATCACGCACCACTGCATGTATATTTGAAAAGCATATATATTTTTTTAGCATGCATGTCATAGTACATTATGGTTATCAATACACTTCAATCTTTTAGTTCCATTGGAGGCTGCTGTCTTTCAGATGAAAAGACGGAGGGCACAACCTCAATATAAGACCCGAGGAAACCCTATATTTGATGGATGTGGGATGGCACTAATTAATAGGATTCAACCAAAATCTACATTTTGCATCATATTTAAACATGTGATGCTTATTTGGAATTAACCATCTGAATTGCTGTGTAGGAAAGTACGAGAGGCTGAACGATATAATTGGGCTGCTACAAGAGGGGTGAATGAAGAAATGCTTTTTGAAAACTTACCCGAAGACCTTCAGAGAGAGATAAGACGCCATCTGTTCAAGTTTGTTAAGAAAGTGAGCTTAATGAATAATACTCTTTCTGTGTACTGAAAATTTACTAAGCACAATTAAACTCATTACATCCCCATACTGCAAAATATCTTACCTGGACACCTTTGAAACATACATCCTACTTGTCCTCTTATGAAAAACAGTTAGCTCACTTACTGTAGCAAGCAACATTAATTTGCTAAAGTCGAAAATCATTTCTTTTCCCAATAGGCATTAATGATAAGTGTGTACATGTGAATATTTAAGATATCTGGTTGACTTTGATGATTGCTAATACATTAGAGAACTTGCATGAAAGGTTGAAGTGGAGATAAAAATAAGACATGGTTGGAGGTGATTGAAGAGATAATGATGTTGGATGGAATATTCGTGTATCCAATGGAAATTTTTCTATGCCTTGGTTCTTGTACCCAAAAATGCTGTCTGTCCGTGGACTTAGGGTTGAATGATGATTTTTTTTCAAAATGAGCATGCCAAGTAACATCTTGATGTTATTGTGAATAATGGCCTTGATGATAATGCTGTCGCTCCCCCCCCTTTTTCTTGTTTGACATCTTTATGAAAATAGCTTCAATTAATGGAAGTATGCTATGTCAGCGTTTTTTTTTTGCCATCCTCGTTAAGAAAATTGACAATGGTAATGACTTGTATGAACCTTTTTTGTTAGAAACTTGATTTACCAGGTTTCTTCTCATGAGAACTTCTACCTGCAAATGAATGTTTGCAGCATAAAGTTACTGGGATTATGTTGATTAATGATGTTTTAAACACTGGGATGACCTTTCAGAGATTCAAAAGATGTTTCATTCTGCAGGTTCGTATTTTTGCTCTCATGGACGATACTATTTTAGATGCCATCTGCGAGAGGTTAAGACAAAAGATCTATATTAAAGGAAGCAATGTTTTGTCTCGTGGTGGCCTTATTGAAAAGATGGTTTTTATTGTGCGTGGGAAAATGGAAAGTATAGGAGAAAATGGAATCGAAGTTCCCTTATCTGAAGGGGATGTCTGTGGGGAGGAGCTTCTCACTTGGTGTCTTGAGCATTCTTCAGTAAACCGAGGTATTACCATGATTCCAAACTTTAAACATTTACTTTGGTTCATTTTATAGAATAAATATTTTTAAACTGTTATCAAGCTAAAATTTAGAATTGCAGTATTTTAGACCCTTAAAATTCCTTATCTGCAAGCCAAAGATATATTGATATGGTTACTATGGCAGATGTGAAGAAAATCAGGGTTCCTGGACAGAGGTTGCTTAGTAACCGACAAGTTCGATGCCTGACAAATGTTGAAGCATTTTCCCTTCGAGCTGCGGACCTAGAAGAAGTTACCAGTCTGTTCTCTAGGTTCTTGCGCAATCCTCGTGTTCAAGGAGCCATAAGGTTATTTTCATGTCAATAGTTTGATAAATTAATCTGTGCATATCCTTCTTTATTTCTTTCTGTGCTCTTGCATGTTAACATTAGCTTTTTATTTAATTTTATCGAGCAATACACAAAAATCTTGAACTCTCATTTTCCCTAAACCTGAAATATGACTATTTAGCACCTTCAAAACTTTATATACAGAGCTAAACACATTGAATTGAATTCTGTGGCGTTAGGAAACTTATTATCTTAATGTCACTTCAGTATTCATTTAACTTTATGGTAAAAGCATGCATTTTTACAAGAGTTGGTGTGACCAATTCTGCCCATTCGGATACATTTTGCAAGAGCTAGTAATTAAAAGCTGTTTGTGTATTTGATGAAAGTATTGTTTTACAGATATGAATCACCATATTGGAGAAGCGTTGCAGCAACTCGTATTCAAGTGGCATGGAGATACAGGAAGAAACGTCTTAACCGTGCCGACACCGCTCAATCCGTGTGTTGTTCGGGATAGAAAGTATTCCAGCATTTGCATCGTAGAAATGTAATACACAGCCGTCCTTGTAGGAATTTGTCGGAAGTTATATGTAAGTTGTGTATGTAAACTCATGTAATCTCATGTAACTTGAATGAAGCTGAAGGTGAGGACGGTGCAGTGATTTGAGTTAAGTTATTTATATATAAAAAAACATAATTGCATTATTCATTTAATTAGATTGTTTATTTCCTTCTTCGCTCAGTTTGGTATTGCTTTTAGACAGTTTGATGAAAAAATGATTTAAAAAAAATGATTTTGAAAATACTTCTAATTGATATGATAATTACGTATCAGCTATTCTAATCAATCATGTATCACTTTAAATATAATAAGCTTGTATAAATTAAAGTTTACATAATTAGTGTATAAAAGTTTTTTTTTCAAAATAATTTATAAAATTAATAAAAAAGAAAGTCGAATAAAAATTATCTTATCTTTTTTAGTGTATTTATTTATTCACCTTCTCTGAAGTATTACTGGTAATCTTTCAATAACAAAGATCCTGTTCGATTGCTATCTTTCTCAGACAAAACGACTGAGGCCTTCTTCCACACTGGTGTATTTCACTTCAGGGTATAGCTCAGAAGCTTCGAATCCGAATGATGGTCTGATCTCGAAGTTGGTGCAGTCACCATTGACGAAGTTTGCATGACAGATGGCCAAGACAAGATTGAGTGGACGTGGAGCCTCTACAAGAATTATTCAAATGCCAAACGACAACAGTTAACATAGTGACAGATTTCTATGGATTGCATAAATAAAACCAAGAGCAGGAACATGTTATCAACCTCGGATCTGTTTCAGAAGTTGTTCTTCTGGAACATATGTTTTCTCTAGGGTTTTGCCGATCAATTTCTCCCACAGTGCAACCAGGTCATTGAATGAGCAGGTGTTTCTGGGAGGCCTGATGAACAGGGTCTTGTTCAATGTTCGTGGATCATCAACAGCTTTGATAGTGTAAGTTCCAATGTCTTGTTCATGGTTGATAACAGCTGCAAACAGAACCAGATGCAAATGGTGGTTACAGATGTTTTGTTTAATCTCTAAAACTAAGTGTTGATCAACTTTTTTGGTTATAAATGCTTTGTTTACCTTTGGGATTTCCATTGCCAAGTATGATGACCTTGTCTCTTGGGGGAGAGGTAAGTCCTGGCTGTGACAAAGTGGGAAGAAAGTAGACTGCAAAGCTGTTAGAAGCTACATAAGTGTAAGGGATCCCTTCAGCCTCGATGGCACGACGGATTTGAGCCTTGATTTCGAATAGTGATTTCGCCGGCTCAACCACATGATGCAGGTCGACGTCCATGCCAAATTCTGATGGGAAAAATCTCTGATCGTCGAAGACAGAGGGAAAAAAGGTTAGAATGGAATGAAGAAATTGAGAAACTGCTAATTAACAGTTAAGCTCTGCAAATTTCAATGATCCAAAGCTACTAAAAATACGTTAGTAGGTGCAACGTCACCGTTTTTATATTTTAGATATTCGCACCTTAACATTCCCTGCCTCATTAATGGCAGCAATGATCTTCACTTGATCTGCTATCTGTGACAGCCCCACGGCTGAAATCACCACATCAACTTGCTTTATTGCCTTGACCAAACTCTCATGGTCGTAAAGATCACCCTGCATTTTAATGCACACAGAGATCAAAACTAAAGAAATATATCTTCACAGCCATGACATATATTATATGGTCTTGGACAGAGTCACTATATAACGACTGTTATTACGGTAACGGATTACTGTAGCTGTGAAGGACTCTAAGATTGATTACTTACGATCAAGAAATGTACTCCCAAGTTCTTGAAGTCGTCTATGATTTTTCCCTTGGCAGGATCGGAGAGCGTAGCCTCTCTGACTAGAACAAAAGTGGGGTGACCCTCTTTTACACCGGCTTCGACTATGAACTTTCCGATGTATCCTGTTCCTCCGATGATCAAAACCTTGCTCTTCTCAGCCATTGGTGCGTTGTGTTTATTGTAATGTAAGTTGAGGGACCAATGGTGCACTATTTATAGTTGAAAACATGATCTAAACTTGCAAGAATTAGACTTCTTTGTGGCGTTTATTTTTTAATTTTGAATCAAATACTCACCTGCCATGTTTTTCTTCTACCAAATATATGATATGTTATTACAATAAAGACCGGTTTGATACGCCACCTACTTTTATCAGGCAATTCGTTGCCGCACACTGTTTTGCAGACCGGTTAGATACGCCCGCTGTTTCCGGTCAAGAACAAAGCCAGGATTTAGGGTTGAGTACCTAAATTCATAAAAAAATTAAAAAATAAAGAAAGAAATAAAAATGAAAAGAAAAATTTGGGATGGGGGCGATTTATATGATTATTTTTATGATTATTTTATATCTGGCTTTAATTAATAATATATAATTATACTATTAAATTTAACATTGAATTGTTAAACTATTAATATGAGAGGAATTTTTTATATTATTTTATATTTGGTATTGAGTAGTAATATATATAATTATACGGAATGAGTTCGAATTCCTCATGTCCTAAATATATATTAATCATTCATGTAGACCGTTGAATAGCATTATGAAAATTTCAATAACTTGTAAAACTGATTAATTAGGGTTTAATTAATATATTTATAAATAAATGATAAAATTTATCAGTTATTTTTTATAGTAAAAATATAAAATATATTCATATGACCATCTAAGTTTTCGTAAATACATCAACAAATGTGAATCAAATAGATTTGACGGTTCATGTGTTCAATTTAATTCGTGAAATAAAAAAACAACTATTAATGTATAATCTTATATGAATAGGAAACTATGGGCAACTAAATTATTAATTATTGATTCTCTTTAATTTGTCGTATCAAAATATAATAATATTTTTAATAAACATGATTTGTTTTAATAAATTATACAGTCTCTTAAAATATTTGAACTGTTCCAGATTTAAGATTTTTTAATAAGCTTTGTATTATTTCTCACATGTATGATTTTTAATAAATTATACATAAAATCATACATTTCTAATAAAAAACTGAATATTTCTCTCTCTATAGACACATTATTACTCATTAACTATCAACTGCTTAGAAGCATAAAACACCCACTTAACACATAAGACGCCACTAGGAGCTAAAGACTAATTGGCACTGATGCCAGAATCTTTGTTGAGCTCAGAAGCAGCAAGGTTGGCAACGTGAAACTGTGGTCGGTAACTGCTCGTCGGTCGGTCGAGAACCGGAGGTTCATTCAAGAATGCCCAACTGCTCCTAGTCCACCTACAATCATCCATGGAAGAATCTTATGTTTGATAAAGAAAGTCCAAAGTTTTTTAGCTTGTTTTTTGTGCTTATTGAATTAAGATTTTAGCTACTCAGTACACACCACCCATTTTTCTTTATAATATGATCCATGTTTATCTCTGAGTCCATGTCTAGGAAACCCTGGTTTGTATTGGGCAAGGGCATAGAGTTTGATCTCATATAATTCCTTCCATACTCCATTAATGGAGTCTCCTGCCATAGATGAAATATATAAATTATCAAACATATAATCATATCCGACACTCATATATATATTCGAAACTAAATCAATAGTACCTGCTGGTTAGTACTATCTGGTGAGCCATGTATAGCCTTGAGGTGTTCTTCCTCAGATTTCTTCTTTGACTTCCAATAAGCTTCAATCTCTTCCTTAGTAAGTGACTTGTTTCTTTTGAGTATGACTAAAAGATCAGTTTTTCAAATGATCAGAAATTAAACAACAAGGGTTTAAGTTTAAAAAAGAAAACCAGATAAGAGTTTTCTGCAAAGAACCTGATGTAGGATCTGAAACATGAGAATCCCATCCTGCCATTAAAGAACCCATTTTTTGATCTTTCACCTGCTTGAACCAAAACTGAAGTGAAGTATGCTGAGAAACAAATATCTTGAGAAAAATAAAGGGTTTTTATATAGGTGAGTCATGAGTGCCACCTTACTGAGTCCACCTTTAAACTCGTCCTTATCCCTATGAAAATGGAGACAAAGGGGGGCCAATTCATTGAAATGGCGACAAAAATGGAAGTTTTTTCATTGTGATAACTGATAAGCCTTCACCAAGTTTTGTAAAATAATCTGGTGTTTAGTTAAGCTGCCTACAGATTTCAATCTTTCATACAGTGGCAAGGCCACGCGTTCTGATCTGATTTGTCTGTTGATATTGCAACTCTAGTTTCTTAGCTGAGATTCATGTGCAGCCATTGGATAATGTGTATTTCCCCATGCTTAAGGTTCTTTTGTGAGTTATCTACTAGTGTATACATCTGTGTGACATTTATAAAGTTCAAAATACAATGTTCATCAGTATCTAGGCTTCCCAGGATTAAAAAAAACAAAGAAATATGTGTTTTTAATGTGGTCTGGTGTTGTCTAGAAATAATCTAACAAAAAGTCTGATGTCATGAGGAGTTTCTACATAAATATTTATTTGAAGACTTTGAAAGATGAAATCAATGCTCTTTTGGATCAAAAATTATATTATAAGTCATTTTTATCATATTATTTATAGGATTAATCAATTAAAATCATCCATCTCATCATATTTTTTAAAATGAATATTTATATTTACTGTTAATTTATTTTATAAACAGTTTTTTCAAGTAAAGATTTACTTTAAAAAATACATGATGACATAAAAAAATGATGATGTGAATGATTTTTAGTGATTGATCCCATGAATACGTGGTGGACATATCTTGTCCATAGTGGGATGGATATAATTTCTCTAATGTAGGAGAATGAAAAAAATACCTTGATAACTTCTTCCTCAGATATCTCAATGCCTTGTCAGATGATCTTTTGAGTCTGGTCTCGTTTCTGGAGCTGGAGATCAAGAACCCTTGCTTTTTATCACGAAATCCAGTAGATCGAGCATATCGATGCGTCCTCGGATCCTTTAGAACTGCCATTGACAGATATGTTGGCCAGAGGTTGGATTATGGTTTCTGTCATTAACATTTGACAATACCCTGTGTTCTCGTAGCATAGAAACAGGAGCAATTCAACAGCAAGCTCTTGTTCTTCCTTGCTACCGGATTCCATGACCGTGGCGATCGGCGTACATAAACCGACTTCAACGCTAGCCTCCTCGATGTTGCGTATGTTGTTTATAATCTCAATGCAATACCCTGCAACATTTGGATCTTGAAGAAAAGAAAACAACTTCGAAACATAACCCAAATGTGTAGCCTATATCAGTCTGATTCTTCATTTTGAATGGAAGTAGGTAAAATTTGTGATTTCTTTTCGAAATTAAAAACCTTATCAAAATCACCTATTTTTAGTTGAACTTCATTTAGATGACAAACTACTGTTCACTTCTAAAATGATGGTATTATCATTTCCATTTATTTTATAATTTATCAGAATAAAAATTATCTAATCTCAGAGACTTATAACCTAAAATTATCATAAAATTACAAATTATCTTGAAGATTTTATTTTTATTTATTTAACTAATCAGAATATTCAATTACAATTTCAAAATCTAAGTGTACAATAATGAATAGCTCCTTTTATGAACTACAAATTATCTATAATTTTCTGATCATAAAGTTAAATAAAAATTATTCAAACTAAATCAAATTAGTTTTATTTTTAATTGTTTTTAATGTTTCGTCAGATAATTAAATATCTCATCTCTAAATTAGTAAAAAAAAAAAGTAAAAGGATATTTTGTAGAAGAATTTAAAACTGACTGAACAAGTTAGAATTGATAAAACTTAATTCGTGCATATTAATTTATCTATAAGATTATTTTTTTTTTTGACTCGATTTAATTCGATTTTTAAAAAATCAATTTACTAGAGGAATCTTAATTATATATATACACCGAAGCTATTGCTTCTAATCTCTTTTTTCCTTCTTAGCTTTTTTCTCTTTTGTTCCTGCTAAACATCCAAATCGGCCAATTGCTTTATCAATGGCATCAAGCTTTTACACTTCTTCCCATGATTCTAACTCCTGCTGGACACCAAAGCAAAACAAAAAATTCGAAAACGCATTAGCGGTGTATGATGAGGACACCCCGGACCGATGGAAAAAAGTGGCAGCTGCCGTAGGTGAGAAATCGGTCGAGGAAGTAAGAAGGCACTATGAGATCCTCGTGGAGGATATCATGTATATTGCATCTGGTAAAATCCCTATACCCGACTACGAAGGCGCTACTGGGGTCTGGGAGTGAGTTACACAAGATGAATTGCTGGTGATGTAAGGTAGACTATTTGCATGCTCTTTTCTACTTGATAATTGTTGCTAATGCAACACTTATTCCTACTCAAAATTATGTTCTCATTCAATAAACTAGCAAAATCCTTAGTTTCTAAAGGTCAGCCCTGACATGAAACATGGACATTCCCCTAGCTACAAAAGCATAGGATGGTAAACTAATAGAATGTTATCCAGAGTTTTTACCGAGCTACTAAGATGCATGGTATAAATGTTCAGAAAACAAATTTAAATATTCTACTCTTCTAAAGCTACAATCATTATCTATAATTCCTTTAGCATGTCATGTCATGCATGACTTAGGAATGGAGCTAAAATTTTATGTTAGTCTACAAACTTTGTAACGTAGAAAAGTTACATGAAAATTTAAAAATCAAGAGATACAATATTAGATTATCAACATAAACTACAAAGACAATGCTATACCGATGCATCTCTCGGTCCATCCCTATGCATGATACACCTTTCATTTTCTGGTAACTAGAGTTTAAATCAAACACCATGTTTTGGTTACTTTATCATGTTGTTTTCCATAATGTCATATTTCAACTTACTATAAAAGTCACACATGAAATCTAATCTTTTTTTGTTTAAATCACATACACATGGTCCTGTATATATAACTCAAAACCCAATATTATAAAATAAACAAAGTGAGCTGGTGCTTGCCTTTTTCATGTCTGATCAAACCCAATTTTTTAACCAAAATTGCACATTCCTCTATAACCCTTCATTAAAAATATCTAGACTTACCCTTAACAAACCAGCTTCTCTATGATCATGAAACCAATGTCCAATGCCTCAGCTAAAAACAAATAAAATCTCTATAAACTAACATAGATAGCCATTTGAAATCAATTTTCTAAAAGGTAAGATGATTATATATTTTATTTAATCTTGACATTACTTGTGTATTTTCTGTTTTATTAAATCTTCACAGGTTTATGAAGAATCTAAAGCTCCAATGGAAGCACAAGGTAAGCTTATGATTTCAGAAGATCTGTAAAAACTTCAAAAAAATAATAATTGTAAAGAAACCAAGAATTGAAATCTTGATTCTCCGTTACTTGATTTGACTCTTTTAAGAGTGTACGTTGCATTCAATTAGTTTGTTAATACAACAAAAGAGTTTAACTCCATCGTTGCCAAGCTTGTAACTACAGTTCTGGGTTGTCCAGATTTAAATAAAAATTAGTATTACTACTAAATGTCATGAATCAATGATCTATCTACTTTGATTGTTTCTTTATATACATAAGAATGAAGCGATCAGCACAAAAGTATAAACGATTAATTACAAAAGTAATAGAGATTATCAACATAGAAAAATGAAACGTAGGGGATGTAGAAAAACGTAAATAAACAAATAATTATGCCGATTAATCAAAAACGTCAGACTAACAATTTCAATTCGATTTCACCGTTAAGAACAGAGAAAAGTTAGATTGTTGATTGAAGCAGAAATTCGATTTCAATTCTTGTATCACAATCGTATGGGATTTAAAGAATATACCACAATTTTTTGTTGTTTATCAAATCAAATGACAGTAATGAAAAAGAAGCTGACCTATCGCGCCTCCGAAATTGCACTCTGGATCTGAAGAGAGAACTCAATCATGAAAATCTGAGTTTGAATTTAACAAAAAAAAATAAGGATTTGGGGGGGGGGGGGGAGGGGAAAAACCAAGGATTTACTGGTTTTATGACGGAATCAGAGAGACCTAAAAGCAGATAGAGAACGAGGGAGAAAATTGGCGGATGGAAAAAAAGATTGGAGATGCGGGGTATCGATCCCCGTACCTCTCGCATGCTAAGCGAGCGCTCTACCATCTGAGCTACATCCCCATTTGCTTTTTAGATAGAAAATATCTTTCTAATTTAAAGATAAAATTGATGACGGATACCACAAAGATTTGAAGTTAGTTATTGTTTTAATCTCGATAATCATGATTTTTCTAATTCCTTCGATTGTCAACGATCACCATTACATGTTGCCATGAACTAGACAACCATTTGAGAACAAAAACTATTTATTTTTTGTGTTCTAATATTAAAAGATAAATTTTAATTTTAACCTAAAATTTTAAATTCTAAAATATATATTTTACTTCAAATTTCATAAATAATTATTTTAAACTCATTATTTTAACATAAGCAATGGAGACGAAAAAGGGGTAAGGATTTAATTCCCCATCTGTTGGCATTTGCCCCATTTTCATATTTCTTTTTCCGACCGTGGTGTTTTCAGACGCACAATGGGTGGCAGTGGCAAAGATGAAGCGGTGAGAAAGAGACCAGCATTATAATTTAAAGAAGAAGAACTACTAATACAATACAAGTGCAGAATTAGCCAAGAGATAAACAAGGCTTTTGCAATGAAGAATTATACAAATATTCTAACATTAAGGCCAGCTCCTTTGACAATGTCTGGTTTTAATCTTTTAGGCTGCCCCCATGCATGGTATACGTAATTACATTATATATGGCATTATGAAGAAGATATGTTACTGATCCTGGGGCAGCTTCTTCATGTTCTTGTTGTTGTGCATCCACACCTTGAAAACCTGCCTTTTGACGCCGTACTCGGCGCAAAATTTCTGGATTTCGTCTTCAGCTTGTTTGTTGATTCTCCAGCCCAGTTTCTAGGCTAATTCAGACATCTTATCCTTCTGTTCCTGCGTGAATTTAGTTCGGAATCTCTTCTTAGACAAAACGTAAGGGGGACCCGGCGGCGTTTCCTCGGGATTGGAATGGTACATGTTGAGATCCTCTCTCGAAGATTCGGAACCCCCTCCGCTGCCATAGCCGAACGCTACGTTCATCGGTGTAATCATTGCACTGGGTGGACTTGTGTGAACTGAGTACTTATGATGGTGGTGGTGCAGCATGGTTGGAGATGGCAAGGGTGGAGGAGACAACTGAAGAGGGTTAAGCATCAGGCTTCTTCGACCGGGATGATGATTACCCCAAAACTGTTTGGTCTCGCCATCGATCTTTTTGCGGTGGAAGTTGCGGTGGCAGTCACAGGCGGCGCATTTCAACGCTTCGAGCGTTCCTTCTTTTCCATTAGGCATGAACTCGCCGCACCCGTCGTAAACGTTCCCACCAATACTGGCAGCGTGGTTCTTGAGACACTCTCGATACCTGACGATGCTGGGAGATGCCTTCGTGTTCGAACTGGCGACTCGATCCGAGTACGGAGATCGTCCGGTATGGCCGAGCGATTGCTGTTGCTTCTCCGAACGATGAACATGGTCTAGGGTTTGAGTGCAAGTGAGAACAGCAGCACCATTATGAATATTCCCATCTCGAACCGGCGTCTTAATATCGTCTTCTTCCCCTCTCACTTCCATAATTCAAGAAAAAAATATATACGTAACCTCACTATTGAACTAAATCATCTAAAACTTTGAAACATTTCTGCAGAAGAGATGATGATGATGCAAGAAGCTTATCAAGATAACTTGTTGTTTCCCTCCGCGCGCCCCCATATTTCTCCCGATTTTCAGCATTATTCAGCCAAAATCCATCGACCCATACCGCTAATTTCATCCGTTACAACTTACAACATCCGTTCAAAGAAAAAAAAAAACAAAACAAAAGACATTAAAGTTGAAAATTGAAATGGTACCAAAGTCAGAGAAAGATATGACCAGAAAAAACAGCAGGAAACTGCAACTTGGCACAAGCTTTTTGAGCCTTCAAGACATTATGCAATCAACGAGCACGAAACAGAGGAAATGGGATCCGAAGAAGGTTTGGGGTTTGGGGTTTGGGTTTTCAGGTAAAAAAATTTGGGTTTTGCTTCAGTGCTCCCAACAAGCGACAGCTTGGTTGCTTGTAGTGAAGCCGAGGGTAAAGAGTCGATCTTTAGAGACCATAGAGTGTGTGTTTTGTGGTAAAAAAAAAAAAAAAACAGAAAGAGAGAGAGATTCTGTTGAAATTAAAGTAGTCTTTTTCGGTACAAAACCACCGACAACGTCATGTTCATCCCTCTCCCACGCCCTGCCATATTCGGGTCCCACCCTTACTCTTCATTATTGCCCTTTTAACCCGTTACAGACTCGAAGAATTCGTGTATTCAAATAAATCTAAGTATTTTATCGTCTGTGTTTTGGATTAAGGTACAACTTAACCTCACCTTCTCATATATACTTTTCCTTAAGAACTCCAACCCATAGACCACCTTAAGTAATAACGTCTCATTTATGACGACTTAGATGAAGCCTAGACCACCTTCCTTAATGGATAATTTGATCGACACCCACTTGATAAGAGAGATTCCATTCGATCTACTAGTAAGATTTGTTGGGAAAATAAGCAAACTGTGGGTGTTGGTCCACAGTAAGATTTGTTGTCTTGTTGCTACGAGTATAGTCTATATGGATTTCGAATCATTACATATCAAAGAGCTTAATGTTCTCCATTTTCTGCAGAACTCTCTGCCAAAGTCTTGGCCTTTCCGTGATGCAATCGATGGGCGTTCATTTGTCTCTCTGCTGGTTTCTTTGCTTTGGTACTTGCTTAAACACTGTTCATATATGTGTGTATGGGTGTGGTGTGTGCAGTAGTACTACTGCTGCTGCTGCTGCTGCTTCGACCAATGGTGTATTCGGCACTGGAACGAAAGAATCCCTCACCAAAACTCTTATCATATTCTTTGTTTTATCACCTCACCAGACTTTTTTCCCATTTGCTTCATATTTCATGTCATCCATTTCCCAATCCCATCACTTCTTTTCTCTGTTTACGTCTTCACTGTTCACTGTTGACAACCCTAATCATACACTCGTATACTCTTTTTACACCTAAACTTTTCACCTCCACATTATTTCGATGTTCAAAAGTACCCTTCGGTAGGAGTGAGTATTTGATCGAGTCGAGTCAAAAAATTTTGAGTTGACGAGTCATATTTTACAACTCAAACTTTATTTGAAATTTTTTCGGTTTGAGTCGAGTTTAAGAAATTCGAGTCGAGTTTTCAAGTTTCTATAAATATTTAATTGTAATCATTTATCATGTTATAGTATGATTTGATTCCAATTTAAACGACATTATTTAATCATACAAGATATGCATATATATACTTTTCATATATAACTATATTTCTTTATAATTTTATATATTAATGTATATATATCATAAAAAATTGAAAGATTTGTCATAAACTTAAAAATTAATCCTTTAATTATTAAAAATTTTGAGTTATTCGAATTTCTATTTTACAACTCAAACTTTATTTGAAATTTTTTCGAGTCAAGTCAAAACGATTCGAGTATTTTCGTCTCGAGTCGAGTTATTCGGTTTTTTCGAGTCGAGTTTTGCTCACCCCTACCCTTCAGCACCTTTATATTTGTCACTATTAGAAGGAAGAGACACGAATTTCGAATATAGACCATAAAATAGATAGGTATTGTACCAAAAATAAAATAAAAATATGGCTAACATATTAAGCTTAATAGCAGTAGGTTACTAATCTGTGAGTATTCACTCCATTGATTTGTCATTCTTATCCTAAAGCGTAGAATTCATGGGCATTGCTTGAATTGGTTCACTTGACTGAGATTTAAATCATTTACATGTTCAAAGATGACATCCATGACTTGGTCCCATTACCGGACCTTTGAAAATAGTATGG
The DNA here is from genome assembly GCA_035048815.1 of Abelmoschus esculentus. Classification (NCBI taxonomy): domain Eukaryota; kingdom Viridiplantae; phylum Streptophyta; class Magnoliopsida; order Malvales; family Malvaceae; genus Abelmoschus; species Abelmoschus esculentus. Next base: position 2,351,198 of record JAUCBN010000043.1, read on the forward strand.
GAGAAGAGTTTCAGCTCTGGTAGGCTATGAACAACATCGTCTAGGCGGTCTTGGACTTCTGACTTCTTTGGTAGTTGGTGACAAAGCTCATCGGAAAGAGCCACCGTTCCAGGCCATCAAAACAGAGAGGGCTTTAGTGGTAATTGGCAGTCGGGTTGAGTAGGTTCTCATGACGGTGAGCGAATTAAACAGTCGTCTTCCCATAAAAGGTTGTTGAATGAAGTTTTCCCCGAATCTTTAGAAGAGAACTAGCTGAAAAGAATGTTGTTAATCCCAGCTGTTTTAAGTGCCTGCTCAACCATTTTATCCCAACATTTTTTTTCTAGTTGTGCACCCTTTGAACTCTAAAGCTAGGGAAGCTACCAGCCAGCAGGCGATCCAATCTGACGCATCTCTAGGCTTGAAAATGGAGATCAGCCATGAAGAAGAGATCGAGAGTCATGTTTGTAACCAGCAAGATTCTTTCATATATTCAAAACCCAAAAGCTTGTTTGCAGTTAACTGTTACAGCAAGCAGAAAATTTCCATTGCAATGGGCAATTTCTCACATATCTGAACATGTAGGGTGTAAAATTGTAAAAGGCCAGGTCCCCTTGCAGCAGTATTATTTACATTTTGTTCATAGCAATCAAGAAACACATTAACTGTATTTTTCCATTGAGAAATCCAAATCAAGTTGTTCAAACATTTGACATCCGAGTAAATTCCGAACATAAACCACTTGCATCACAATAACTGCAGTCCATTAAAAGACAATGGAAAGGATGATTATTAAAAAGAGATGAATATAACAAAGAAGAAACTGAAACAAGAAATATGTGGTAAACAATCATTTGGGAGGAAAACTCATGGTTCTTTAAAAAACCATGGAAAGGTTGAATATTGATTGTCGAATATCCAAGATCAAGGAAACTGCAAACTATGAAATACAAACTTGATTGCCTAAACAAACAACTATGGAGCAAACCTTATGTGGCCGTTTTCAGCTCTCCTGAATCAGCAGTTGCATACAGAGGGTGAAGGACATGTCCTTCCTTAGGTTCAATATGTACCCATTTGCGCCCACTAAGCTTATGTGTCTCAAATTTCACACAACCTTCCTTGAGGGCATAGAGAGTATGGTCCTTCCCGATCCCAACATAGTTTCCGGGATGGAATCGGGTTCCTCGTTGGCGAACTATAATGTTCCCAGGAATTACCCTCTGCCACAATAACGTCAACAATCATATCACATTCATATCTACTATTACTAAAATGGAAGCATTTGAATCTGGATCATCCACTGACCTCTCCGCCAAACTTCTTCACCCCGAGATTCTTAGGTTTCGAGTCTCGTCCGTTCTTTGTTGATCCAGCAGTTTTCTTACTAGCCCACCTCTTAATCATCAAACTTAAGCCAGAAGAAGACTCATCTAAGCCAAAAGGAAAGGCAATTAATTCAACGAAATTAGCTCAAAAAATTGAATAAATACTAAAAAAAACAATTCATCTAAATGAAGAATACCCGTGATCGTGGCGTTCACAGGAGAGCTGGTAACAAGCTCCTTCACGCTTACCCTTTTGCAGAACGTCGTTGCAATATTAAACATGTCTGGTATTTGCTATCGAATACACCTAATGGAAATATCAAATAAATTAGTTTTCATCAAATGTTAAGAAGTATAAAGAAATTAAATTGCGGAGCCATTTAAGAACATAAAAACCCTAAATTGATCAATGGAGAACAGTGACGAGAAATTAGGGATTCATTCAATAGATATAAAGGGTTGTACCTGTATCGAAACGTGGCTTGATTGGATCGTCCAATTGATGAATCGAGGGATTAGGTTATTCTTTGATCTTCTGCTAGGGTTTTACTTCACAATCTGCAGTCTCCACGCTTCGACTTTGCAGTCAAAGACTAAGGTCTTAGCGAGCCGTTTTATTCGATTCGAAACCACGTGCCCTGAACGTGTTTAAATTGTTAGTTCAAATGTTTAAATAAAAATTCTCCAAAACCATGTCGTTTGCAGTGGCCTTTGGCAAATAGCATGGCAGAAGATAAACAAATACTATTATTTTGGGTAACCCTTCCCTTTTGCAATTGCTGCAGTCTGCAGAACATAAAAGTGACCGTAATGTGATAAATTAATAAGTTGATCTCATCATAATTTTATAAAACATTACTACATTAGTGATCAAAATGTAAACTTGCAAAAATATGAGTGACCATTTATAAATCTTACCCAAAGTATCATTTATAGCTCATATCTCTGCATGTTCGTGCCAAAGCTTACCTCCTCCTTCTTCTTCTTCACCACCACCAAAAAACCCGCCAAAAACCCTGACGGAAAAATAAGGAAATAATATACCCCAAAGATGGCCCCATCCTCACTCTCGACACGCCTAACCATTCTGGCTCTCCTCTCCGCATCCACCTTTTACTTTCTGTACAAATCCCGCCGCCGCCTGAAACCCCTCAAACAACTCCCTTTAAACCCTAACCCTAAAGGTAAACTTTTCTTCATTACCCAAACAGGAACATCCAAAGCCATAGCTCAACGCATGCTTAAAGTCTTGTCCTCCAACAACATTCCTTTCGAGCTCGTCGATCCCCAAAATTACGAACCCGAGGATCTCCCTAAGGAATCCCTAATCATTATCATTGCTTCTACCTGGGAAGATGGAAATCCTCCTCAGAATTCGAAGTTCTTCGTCAATTGGCTCGCCGAAATCAGCACTGATTTTCGTGCCGGGAGTTTTTTACTCTCCGATTGTAAATTTGCTGTCTTTGGAGTCGGTAGCCGGGTTTATGGAGACACGTTCAATGCGGTGGCTAGGGATTTGGGAAAGAGGTTGAGAGGGTTGGGAGCGACGGAGATGGTGCCAGTTGGGGAAGGTGACGTAGATGGAGGTGCATTGGAGAGTGTCTTTGAAGAATGGAGTCAAAAGGTGGTTACTGTTTTGAAAGGGGGATTGGTGGTGGAGAATGATGATGACATTGTTTATGAGAGTGATGTTGAAAGCTTTGAAAGTGATGCTGATGATGGAGGGGGAGACATTGTTGATCTTGAAGATATAGCAGGTAAAGGACCATCGCGAAAGAAATCGGTTAATGAGGCTGAAACTAATGGGAAATTGGATGGAAAAAGAGACATGGTGACGCCAGTTATTAGAGCCAACTTAGAGAAACAGGTAATTTTGTTTTAGTGAATACGAAGCTTTTGTTGATAAAGGCATTTCATTATGGTGATTGCTTAATCTTTAGTAGTATGCCAATGCAGTTTATGATCTAATTGACATTGATTAACTGGTGGGAATTTACAGGGATATAAGATCATTGGTTCACACAGTGGTGTGAAAATCTGTAGATGGACCAAGTCTCAACTTAGAGGACGAGGAGGTTGCTACAAGCACTCATTTTATGGAATAGAGAGTCATAGGTGATTGGAACTTCTTATGCACCTATTATGCTTTTGACGATATGGTTTTACCGTGCTTTATTTTTGAATATTTATTCCAGCTTTTAGATTTAGTTACTTTTATCATCACATAAATCTCTTGTCATTATTTTGTGATCCTTGACTATGCTATGACGAAGATCCAATGTCATGTTTATACTTACAGAAATACCATATTTCCTTTCGGACCCTCAACTAACGTAAGAGTTTGGACACAAGGAAATATACAATCATCTTAGTCTATAATTGGCTGTTAGTTGATCTCATGTACTTCTGTCTACGCGGAGTTTGATCATTTTATGTAGTTCATAGCAGTGAAACCTCATTATATAATTTACTTAATACATTGTACTTTGTTTTTGTCCCTTTACTTATTGGTCGTAGCCAATGATCTGGAATAGAAATTTGTTCAACTTCTGAGTTTGACAGATGCATGGAGGCTACACCTAGTTTGGCATGTGCCAATAAATGTGTTTTCTGCTGGAGGCATCATACGAATCCAGTGGGAAAGAGTTGGCAGTGGAAGATGGACGATCCCTTAGAGATTGTCAATACTGCCATAGACCTGCATACAAAGATGACTAAGCAAATGAAAGGAGTTCCTGGTAATTGTCATATATTTGTTCTAATCTCATTTTCCCTTCACCACAGGGTTTCCTGTGGCTAAACGATTGTTCTGCCACAACCAATTTTGCCAATGCACCTCATTTATGTCATAGTCATTCCAGTAACAAGTAATATTCGGTACAAATAGAATTCTCTGCTTATTATTTGTGTTACAAATTAGATTCTTAGACACAGGGTTGCAACAAAGATCTTTCATTGCATTAACAGGGAAGTTTTACTCACCCACTATTTCAGGTGTTACAGAAGAGAAATTGATAGAAGGTTTATCCCCTCAGCACTGTGCCTTATCACTTGTTGGTGAACCAATTATGTATCCAGAAATTAATGTGCTTGTGGATGAGCTGCATCGAAGGCGAATCTCTACATTTCTAGTTACTAATGCACAGTTCCCTGAAAAAATTAAAATGCTGAAGCCCATAACCCAGGTCTATTGGCTGTGGATTTATCATAAGTATGGATGTAAAAAAAATTATGTTCTTGATTAACCTAGCCAATGTCTTTTATTCATACAGTTATATGTGAGTGTGGATGCTGCAACAAAGGATAGCTTGAAAGCAATCGATAGACCACTCTTTGGGGACTTCTGGGAAAGATTCATTGTGAGTGATTTATTCTTGAAAACTAAATATTGAGCTAAAATATCAAGAATCTTTAGACAAATAGAAATGATTGTCGGAGGAGAGATGATAGAAGCAGAAAAATGGCAGGCATCAAAATTCTTGAATCTGGAGGTTAGCAGGGTACATGGGGAGTATGGAACTAATCTTGATCCGAAAGCTATATAGCTGCCCTTAACATATTGGTATATTTGGTGTGGTTTATGAGAAAATCAGAAGTAAAACAACAGATTTATGACTGTAAAATGAATAAGATGGAACCCAAGAAAATAGAGTTGTATAAAACTTCTAGTTTCTCTCTAACAATTTCGATAAATATTTTACAGCTTACTTATACTAGGGTTACTAATAAAGTTATAATCTGAGCCTTAGATTTAAACCCTAAAGATAAGTAATAATTCTAGCTCTAGATTGAAACCCTACATAATCTTATATCTTGACTGTCCATAATGTCTTATTATTAATAAATATTACTGAAGTAAATAAAATGACATAACTAAAGCTCCTGCTTCAAGATTCCTAAATCCCAATTTAAAGAGCTTTCTATTTGCATTATTCCTAAATCCCAAGAATGAACTGCTTCATCTTTGTGGCAGCTTGTACTATGTAGCACTTTACATAATTCCAGGCATTTTTTAGGGCTTTTCTCTTGGTGGCCTGTAGTTACCATTTTCTTATTCGTTATTGGTGACGTATGTTATTCAGGATTCCTTGAAAGCTCTCAATGAGAAACACCAACGAACTGTATACCGCTTGACACTTGTGAAAGGATGGAATGCAGAAGATGTAGATGCTTATTCTCAACTCTTTAGCATTGGGAAGCCTGATTTTGTTGAAATCAAAGGCGTAACATATTGTGGATCGTAAGTCTCTTGGTTGTACTGTTATTTGTAGTATTACTTTTAGCTGCCACTCCACCTGTCCTTGCTTAACTGTGTTGATATTTCTCATAGTTCTGCCACATCAAAGTTGACAATGGAGAATGTGCCATGGCATTCTGATGTGAGGGATTTCTCGGAGGCATTGGCTCTGAAAAGTGAAGGGGAGTATGAGGTTGCATGTGAACATGCACATTCATGCTGTGTCCTCTTGGCAAAAACACAAAAGTTCAAGGTCAATGGCCAATGGCATACATGGATAGACTATGAAAAGTTTCACGACCTGGTAAGTGACTAGCATCAATTTCATTATTGTAGGAGTCTCTACAGTATATACATTTTTTTTGTTCGAAACCTTTTGTTTATTTCCAATGGTGCAGGTGGCTTCCGGAAGACCTTTCAACAGTGAGGACTATATGGCTCCCACTCCATCATGGGCTGTGTATGGATCTGAGCAAGCTGGATTTGATCCTGATCAGTCTCGGTACAGAAAGGAGCCGCATCACAAGTCGAAGAGTTGAGCAAGTCTGAGATTTGCATTGGTATGAGCAACTATATCCACTCTTAGTATCAAACATGGATAACCATTTTTTTTTTTCATCTGAACAGTTTTGTTTAGGCTATCCAATTTAAATGATACTTTTCTGCATTTAGCTTTGTTGTATCCAAGTATAAACTAGGTTTCAACCATAATATGTCTAACATAAACCAACAAATAAGCAATATCCTGCATCCTAGGTTACATAAAGACCATCCTAACAATTCATGGATCTCTTATCCCGAGAAATCAAAATAGAAGAGTCAATCAATTTCTTCCGGCTCTTTCTCAAATTCAATAAATGTTCTTTATATTCATAGTATCAGGTTAAGTATCGAATTTCTTATAAAAATTATAAGAATTTCGGTATCAATTTTTTGGTATATTCTAAATTTTTTATATTTTTTATAACATAAAAGATTGTCTATACCGAAATTTTTATATATATATTTTTTAAGAAATTTGGTATGTATTAAAATTCTTATATTTTTTATATAAAAAAAAATCAGTATGGAATGGAATTCTTATATTTTATAAAAATTTTAATTTATATTAAAAAATTGATATCGAAATTTTTATAACTTTTATAAGAAATTTGATATAATCTCTTAACCGTTTTAAACCCTGCTGTTTAAAAAAACTGTAGTACTTGTAATAATTCGGATGGTACGGCGAAACCTCTGTAATTCCCGTCGAAATTTCCGTCGTTTGAACCGCAGTAATCCGGCCAAAAATATACTTCATCCTACCTTCACCATTTTAAAGTATTACTACTATTTAATATTTTTATTTGACATGAATTCGAATATTAATTTAATAATAAATTTTCCCTTTATCTTTCTATATATATAATCACACTGATATTGAATATATGTTAAATTTAAACAATGTAACTGAAATGAATCACCTCATGTCAGTAACAGTAAAACTTCTTATTGAATTCTTGTTACAAAATAAGTATTGAACGTTATAAAATATTATAACAATTCATTTAATTAATAATCATTTAAAACGATTTGATATTAATTGGGCGATTGACATAAATATAGATGAAAAAAATATTTTTCAATATATTGCTTTCTAAAAATTATTTCTTATTCTAGTGACGTTTCTACATTGAAATGAAAATTGTATTCAAAAGAATCTCAAAAAAAATAACAAAATAAACAAAGAAAGATTTTTTAGAATCCGACTCTGCACAGTAACTCTCCACTGCACTGCACTGCACTGTTCACTGTCTTCTGCACTGTTTACTGTTATTTTATTTGATAAATTTAATAACTATTTTAAAAATAATGACCATTTTATAATATTTGAAAGGTTAATAGCCAAATAATTAATTTTTCCATAGTGTAGTGACTACTTATCTACCTTTACCTTTATAAGTATTGGCTTCAGGATTTGAGCTTTGGAGACTAACGATGAGTCCAATCTCACGCGCAGTAGCGTAGACCGTAACGTTTCTTTGTAGTTTAGCTCACAGTTCCTCGGGCCCATCGGAAATCCCTCCGTCGCCCACGGATTTTAACCCTCAAAAGTCACAATCAAATATAAAATAATAAATAATAAAAAATTCTCAAATTTCCAAAACCGTTAAACCGGACCCAAGTTTCAGTGACCGGAAATTCCTGAACCGTATCGAGTTGACATATGCCCTTTCGACCCTCATCTATCCACCACGTTGCAGTTCTTCACCTTTTTTTCTAGTACCTCGTGAACTTGTCAAAGCTTTTTGCCAGCTTAAACTCTCTTTTTCATTTTCCGGTTTCATCTGTAATTTCTCTTGTTTTCTCATATTGTTTGCCGTTTTCTGATCGGTTTTGAGATCTGAAGCTAATTTGTTACGTTTCAATATAGGTTGAGATGACGTCGACTACTCTAATCTGCGACACTCAGCCATGGAAGGACCTGAAGGTAGCTTTTCCGGTCATTTTGTAGTTCAGATTATAGCTAAAATATCAAGAGAAATCTATGTGTTGAACAAAAATTGGGTTTATTGTTTTGTAGGCTCATGTTGAGGATATCAAGAAAACTCATCTTCGTGATTTGATGAACGACAAAGAACGATGCGAATCGATGATGGTGTAAGATCCTCTAGTCAATTCTTATGAATTTTCTGATTGGGAATCCTCTCGAAACTTTTGAAACTAATATTTGATGGGATATTTGATTATGTATTCGTATATTTCTACAGGGAGTTTGATGGGATGTTTTTGGACTACTCAAGGCAATGCGCCACTCTTGACACCATGGATAAGCTCTATAAATTAGCAGAGGTGAATCTGGATTAAGTATCGTTTCTGAAATTGTCGATTTAAATCTTAATAGTTCGGTTTTTTTAACTCTTCGTAATTGTAGGCCGCTTCTCTTAAACAACAAATTAACCGAATGTATAGCGGCGAGCATGTAAGTCTAGCTCTCTCCTTAGAGAAAAATAAGACTAGTTTTGGGTTTGATGTAAAGATTGATGATGATATAGTAATTGTTGTTCATGCCTTTTTCCTTTTAGTGTTTAAGTAAGATGTTGCTTTGTGTGTATTTTTTTTCCTGGAAATCTCAGATAAATAGCACAGAGAACCGGTCAGTGCTTCATGTAGCTCTTCGTGCACCAAGGGATGCTATTATAAACAGTGATGGCAAGAATGTGGTGCCAGATGTTTGGAATGTTTTGGATAAGATCAAGGATTTTTCAGAGAAAGTTCGCAGTGGCTCATGGGTAACTTAACACATTTTTTATATCTCATTTGAATATGTTGTTCCTCAATTAATAAGAAGTAGGTAAATCTTGGCAGATTGGAGCTACGGGGAAACCACTGAAGGATGTTATTGCAATCGGTATTGGTGGCAGTTTCTTAGGTCCTTTATTTGTGCATACTGCTCTCCAAACAGGTTATGCTGGTGCATTTTACTATTAGTTGTGTAACCCTTTTACTTGTGATATATGAAGAAGGAAATTTGACGTGTTCATGATTTTCTCTTGATAACCGATAGACCCTGAAGCTGTTGAATTTGCAAAAGGGCGCCAACTACGTTTGTAAGTAATTATTTATTACTGCTGCTGGTATCATTTTTGTGTCTACTTGCTCGCTTTCATTGTATTATAAGGGTAGCTGTAGATGCTGCTTCTTTCCTTTTTGTTAAGGAGGTGAAGGGGGAGGGTAGTAGAAAAGGTAGATTGTTATTTTTAAAACAACAGTAACTTATAATGGAGAAGGAGAAGTAGCACTATGTCATATTAGTGGGAACATTAGATGCCACATGGGCCTGCTAATACTGGAATGAGCATAAGTGAAATCAAGCCAAAAGAAGTGTTTTGGTTTTGTTAGATTCTCAATAGGAAGTGCCTGTTATTCTAGCTACCTGTCTGCAATTTTCGTTGTAAATTGTAATGCCTGCACACAAGATACAATTATTGTTCCATTCGGCTACTCTGGAAATTCAATTTAATCTCTTGTTTGTGTTGCCACAGTCTTGCAAATGTGGATCCTATTGATGTTGCTAGAAATATTGCAGGATTAAACCCTGAGACCACTCTCGGTAATTAATTTATTTCTTTTCATCTGAATGTGTGCTGTTTTTCTGTTGTATATATCCCTTTGCACTTTTGATTCATCTGATTTATTTTGCTTTGTAATTTTGTCCAGTTGTTGTGGTTTCGAAAACTTTTACTACAGCAGAAACTATGTTGAATGCTCGAACATTAAGGGAATGGATTTCATCTGCACTTGGGTTAGTGTTATGATAACACTAGTTATTTCCTCAACAATGTGCATGCAGTGGTAGCTTGAAATTTTGCTACTATATTTTTACATGAACATTTCAGAACAATTTCTCATTTTAATTTTTAACAATTCAGAGTAATAAAGCATTGAGACTATTGAGTAAAACAGAGACGTTCTCATCTTTGAATGCTTTTGATAAGTTTGTTCCCCTCAATTTTGTCAGGAATCCTTAATATTTAAGGAAGTAATGTAATTTACTATATTAATTTATGGGTACAAGCAGGCTCTCATTATGCCACTTGTTATTTCAATATTTCAGGCCTTCTGCAGTTGCAAAACACATGGTGGCAGTCAGTACTAATCTTACGGTATCATTTTTTCTTCCATCTTCAGAATTTAAGTTATTAAGCACTTGCCACACTACTATGTACATATTCAAGTTGTTTGTTTTGGATTTGGTGTCACAAACCTAGCATTTTTTAACGTGCCGAAGTGCAGTGCAACTTACTTTTGATAAAGTGGAAGTTTTTATTCTCTTTTTTCTTGAAACAAATGACTTCTTAATTCCGAATTGCTTTTTTTAATTTCTTGGATATCCATGCTTCAAACCTTTGTATCTATTCCCTTCCTAATTACTTGGCCAAAGTACCAATAAACTAGGCTCTGTATTACTATTATATGCTAGTATTGATCCTATGCAGCTTCTCTATTGTTCTCTGTACAGCTTGTTGAAAAGTTTGGAATTGATCCTAATAATGCTTTTGCATTCTGGGATTGGGTTGGTGGTCGATACAGTGGTAAGTTTTATTCCCTCTCCCTTTGCTTATCTCTAAACATCATTTATGGTCACTGGATTTCTATTAAGGATTGAGACCATTTTTTAGTTGAATTCTGGAATTTGATTAATCTTTAAAATACTGTTTGCAGTTTGCAGTGCTGTTGGAGTGTTGCCTTTGTCTCTGCAGTATGGTTTCTCAATAGTAGAAAAGTATGGTAACTTATTGTTTCGACCATATTACCCTCACTTCTTGATACCAATAAATTATTATATATAGCTTCCATTAGGAGGCCATATATGATAGGTAACACAAATTTGTGCAATTTTATAACCAGCTTCACTGTTCTCAGGAAGTACATCAACAAATATAACAGAACTTAGGAATTTCTTCTTCTTTTTTTTTTTTTTTCATTTTTCTCCATGGAGTTCATCTATCTTGAAATTCAGTTTTACAATGCCTGAGAAATGGTTTATTTATCCTTTCTTGACTTATAGTTATAGCTGAAAATGATTTCTTAGTAAATCAAGTTGTCGCCTAATGGACATTGGAAAATATCAGTTGGTAATGCCAGCTCTTTAACTTGAATCAATATTGCACGAGACAAAACTATTTTGAATACTATGAGAATCTCCGAATACTACTACTAGCAAAAGTATGACAACTAAGATTGTGATTTATAAAAAAAGTAGGATTAGTTTTCAGCCAAACTGTTAATCCATTCTTCATTTACCTTGCTTTTGATAGTTATATTTATATACTTGAACAAGTTTATTTTTTGTTACTTGAAGGTTCTTAAAGGGAGCATCAAGTATTGATGACCATTTCCGTTCAGCTCCCTTCGAGAAGAATATACCTGTAAGTGTCTTAATGTAACATCTTCCAGTGCAGCTACAAACTTTATCTACCAGAGTTTTTATGGGGTTAATGAATTTGACTAGAAAATATGTATAATGGGATTAAGGTTATGGTTAATCCAGTATAAACTACTTCTTCGTATTTCCCAAGGTGGATATACTGTATGCTATATTTCATTTAACCAGACAAGACATTTTTTGCAAATACGAGTTTTGTTGACATTTCAAGTCCTTTCCTAATTGGTATCATGGTCTTCTTAGTGGTTACTTAATGACATTGCATGATAACATTCTTGGGTTGTTAAAGGTACTTTTGGGTTTGCTCAGCGTATGGAACGTTTCATTTCTTGGATATCCTGCAAGAGTGAGTATATATGCTTCTAACGTTAAACTTGCTATTTCTTTGTCCTCCCTTTTACATGCTTATGACCTATAATTAACACTTTATGTGTATATAGGCTATTTTACCTTACTCCCAGGCCCTGGAGAAATTTGCTCCACATATTCAACAGGCATGTTTGTTGGATTTTTTTTATTCTTTTTATTTTTTGCTGTCTGCCTCTTTTTTCTGTACCCGTGTGTTGGGAGATTGATCTTGAGTTTTCAAGTCTTATATATTGCTAAATCTACTTCAATTCAGGTCAGCATGGAGAGTAATGGCAAGGGGGTGTCCATTGATGGTGTGCCACTTCCTTATGAGGCTGGTGAAATTGATTTTGGTGAACCTGGAACAAATGGCCAACACAGCTTTTATCAACTAATCCACCAGGTGAATTTTATGTTGTGTTTTGAAGAAAGAAGGATATTGGGTGATTCTTGCCTTACATAACATCTTAGATCGACTTAAATATTTGAGGTGCTAATGTAGTTATATGCCCGGAGCTTGGTCATGAGAGAGCTAAATCTTCCCGAAGGCAACTGTAAATGTGGAAGTTTTTGCATAAAATGAAGAGACTAGAAAGCTTTATGAGAGACTGGTGAAGATATGGCACATTATCTTAAAAAAATACCATCAAATAACAAATATTGACGTACTAAAATGTGCTTGTAGAACTTCAACCAGTTCAATAAATGCTCCATTTCAATGTTATTCACAAGAATAGAGGCTTGATTGAAGGACTTTGAAATTTCACTTCAGTCTTAATTTCACATATCCGTCTAGTTTTGATGGAAGGACCTTTTCTGTTACTGCATAACCTCGACGTCCAAGGGCGGAACTAAAAATTTATTAGAGGGGACTAAAATATATATTTTAAAATTTTTCTTGATTGACGGGGACTCAAAAAAAATGTTTTAGATATTTAAATTTTTTTTATCTCTATTTAGTATATAAAAACAATAATTGGCAGAGACCGTCACCGGACCCCCTTAAACCCCCCTATGTTCCGCCCCTGTCAATGACCCAATCATTGTGTGTATAGATTCAATTTTTGTAATTCTCAAATAATTTTAACACCTCAGGGACGTGTAATTCCTTGTGATTTCATTGGTATTGTGAAGAGCCAGCAACCTGTGTACCTTAAAGGTATAATCCTAAACTCGAAGATCACATATTTTGTTGTTTCTATTGCACTTTTGAACATGGTATTTAACTTGTTATTGTTATTGGCAGGTGAAGTGGTGAGCAACCATGATGAGCTTATGTCCAACTTTTTCGCACAGCCAGATGCACTGGCATATGGGAAGGTAGTATTTTTCTTTCTTAGGTATCCATTATTTTAACAACCATTGCCATTTATTTCAAGCCCTAAAGCATTTATATTAAATTTCCATGAATCCTTGCCTGAATTATGTATTGCTGCTGAAAAAATTGTTTCTACTTCAGACAGCAGAGCAGTTGCTGAAGGAGAATGTTTCGCAGCATCTTATTCCTCATAAGGTGACTTACTTTAAGCTTTCTACCAGACTTCAATTCATAATGCAATCATTTTTTTAACTTTTTATGCTGTATACCAGACATTCTCCGGGAATCGTCCTTCTCTCAGTCTTTTGCTTCCATCTCTTAATGCTTACAATATTGGGCAGGTAACTGGTTTTGTCCTCTTAAACTTTAATTAATGAAGCATTTTTTGACTCGTTATAATTGTTGAGGACTTTTGTATTATTCATATTGCTTTGAATCACTGTGTAGATTACTACATTGTAAATCATAATTGTAACTTGTCTAGCTTTAATTTTCAAGTCTGTAACACATGCATATATGTATTTCATCTGTTCGGTCTAAAATACAACTTCTTGGTTGCTTCAGCTTTTGGCAAGCTATGAACATAGAGTTGCTGTGGAAGGTTTTGTTTGGGGCATTAATTCTTTTGACCAGTGGGGAGTCGAGTTGGGGAAGGTACGTATCATTATATTCGTTACATATAATCATACCCTTCACCTTCCAATTTCCATGATGCGGGTTTTCGCCAAATGTTCCGCTGCAAGGTGTATTTTCCTCCCAACCTTATAATATCTATTTCACTTCTATAAATGCAGTCACTAGCTACTCAAGTCCGAAAACAGCTTCACACATCACGTACCAAAAGTGAGCCAGTTGAAGGCTTTAATTTCAGCACCACCAAATTGTTAACAAGATATCTACAGGTATGGCAAATTTACCATTACCCTGAAGTGAGTAAAATTTGATTTTGCCTTATTAATTCATCCGTAAAGTTTTTGTGTTTAATGAAATTGAATCAGAGTAAACATAGAATTATAGCTTATAGGTACCAATGGTATTCCATCAAGTACTGCACTGTTTATTTAGATCTTATAACATTATTTGACAGGCAAGTTCCGATATCCCATCCGACCCACCGACTCTTCTACCTCGGATCTAGACTCTCTCGATGCCGTTGGCTTTGTGTTTACAATGGATTTTAATAAGACTTTGGAATACATTTCCTTGAGTTTAATCATATCTGTTTCAGAAACTTGGTCTGAATAGACTAAGATTATGAGTTGGTGTTAATAAATTTTTTTGAGGTTTATGTTGGTGTTAATAGATTATAAGTACTTGCTTGGGGTCTGAGACTGATCAACTCTTAGGCTTCGTTGTCGATGCTTCTTCAACGGGTTTTGAGATATTTTTGTGTCAAGTAATCTTACGTTCTGTCTTTACCTTCGAAACGACATCCCTTAACGTCGTACTACGTCTCAGCCTTAATCTTAACGACATCCCTTTCATTTTGTTAAAAAAAATTAGTCAAACACATAATTTATTTTTTCTTATTTATTTTATTTTTTAAAATTATTAACTTCTTTAAAACCAAAACTCTCTCTACTATTATCAAGTATCGAGTACTCAGATCGATATTCATCTTTCGATATTTGTTATTTGATTGAAAATTCAAGTTTTGTTAAATTGATTGTTTGTTTATTGATTTTCGTCAATAAAAAATATAATTATTGATCATGGAGGTAGGGTGTTCAAAAATATTCGATCCGGTTAATCCGATTTCATTATCATTGATCCGATCTGAAAATTATGATATTTTTGATCCGGTTTTTATTTTTGAACCGAATATCCAATCCGATTTTAAGTTTAATGGATCGAATATAGATAATAATATTTTAAGTTTTGGATTATCCGAAACTCCAAAAATTTAATATTTTATTAATATTAATCTTGTTATATTCAACAATTTAGTGTTTATTATATTCAAAATTTAAAAAAAAAATAAATTTTTTTATAAATGTGAATCTTGTTATATTTAATAATTTGATGTTTATTATATTCGAAATTCTAAATTTTTCATAAATATAATTGAAAAATTAATTTAATCAAATTATGTTTTTGAATAATCGAATATTCGACTATCCGATCTGAATATTCGACTATCCGATCTGAATATTCGATATCTGAATATCTGTTTTTTTTATCGGATACAAATTACTATATTATCGTTTCAAAAACCTGAATATCCAAAAAAAATTCGAATCCAATCTGATCTAATATCCGACAATGAACACTCTTAAATGGATGTATGACAGAGAAAGAATGGACGGTGGTTATTAAATTGATGTTTACGATAAGAAGAATTTAAGTGTTTATAAATTTGGAGAATTTAAATTTTTTAAGAATATTATAAAATTAAAAAAATTATAATTTTAAAAATAAAAAAATCATATATCACATTTTAATTTTTATAAAAAATAAAAATTAATAACATAATAAAATATTAAATACCTATTTTAATTTTAAAACTATATATTAAATACTATATAATTTAGATAGTTAACCTTTTATATTCTTTTTACCATTTTCGCTTATATTTTTCTCTTTCTAGTTTCCACAATCACTGAATTTATATTTCCCCCCTCTTCGCGTTCTACTTTCTCCTCACCTAGCTCAGCGCAACCAAAGCAAACGGAAACAAAAACTACACCGTTTGGTTATCTGTCTCTCTTTCTTCCATAATCAATGGCTCATACTTTTGCCTCCGATTCCCGCCGCCACCTCACCGTCAACCCTCCTCTTCCGATCTCCAAAGGTGGCTTACCTCTCCCCTTCTAGCATTAAGGATTAACGACTTATTTCTTCCTTCCATCTTTGTAAAACACTACCTCTTATCATTCCCTGTTATGCTCATTATGTCGTGTTAATTGAAAGCATAATCGTAGATTCAGTGTTTTTACGAGATTGCAGCGTGTTTGGTTTGGTTTGGTTGCTTCGAAGTTAGGGTTTTTGGTTTATCTTCTAGAAATGGAAGTTTTTTTTTCCTTTTCTTTTTGCCTCTTTTTATTCTGGCGCCACTATGTGCACTACAGTCAGCGCACTTTAGTTTCCGAATTACCCCGTGATGAGACGGACTTAAGGTTATTATTTTTCCTGATTAATTCAACTCAAAACTAGTATTGGAATACTTCAATTTCTTTTTATATTTGCTCTTTTTTTTCGTTCAAACATTGATTCAAATGCTAGGATTTGTGTGATTGATTATATATAAAATGGCATAGTTATTATTGTATTTATAAATGTAACCTTTGTTTTATACTGACAATTGATTGTGTAATTTGTCTTGTTAGCTTCGTGAATAGGTTTTATTTACAAATTCATCTAGCTTATTATTAGTTTGAAAGGGCTTCATTTGGAAGTTGAACCAGGTTTCCTCAATGATGTATTACTAGTTTTAACGTATTTTTGTTGTGTTGGTGTGGTTATTTTTCTTATTCAATGATATACCAATGTGGCTGTTTCAAGTGACAAATTTGAACATTTCTCAGAGAAAATCCCCCCCCCCCCAAATAAATAAATAAAATCAGGCTTTTCAATATATGCCTGTCACTAATTGGTGGTTTTGTTTGTTTAATGTAGATGCTCAAGGGTCAGACAATCCTATTCCACTTTCACCACAATGGCTTCTTTCTAAGCCAGGGGAGAGTAAGCCTGGAATAGGAACTATGGTATGTTGTTATTGTTGTTATGTTAGCTATCTGTTATTGGACTCATGGTGTTATTATTCATTTATAGATGGTTTCATGTTGTATGTATGCTTTCTCCGGCATTCTATCAACATACAACTCTCATCTGTAGAATTAGCTAAATTTTCTGTTTGATATTCTTACTGGCTTAGATTTGTTCCTCCTTTAATTTTCAATCATCCATACAGGAAAATCATCCTTCCCCATATCCAGCTCATGGAGGTCACTCTGAAGTCACGAAGCCGCTGGGAAATGGGGAGGGGATGCATGATACCCCAAAGAAGGATGTTTTTAGGCCATCCTTACTTGACATGGAAACTGGTCGTAGAAACCGCTGGCGTGATGAAGAACGAGACACCCATTCATCTGTGCACAAGGATCACCGGAGGGATGGTGATAGGGAGCTCGGTGACACCCACAGGATGGGTCGATGGGCAGATAACTTGCCTTCAAAACAATTTGGGAAAGTAGACCATGCATCCACTGAGCAATGGACTGATTCAGGTAGCAGGGATTCAAACTATGATCAAAAGCGTGAGAGCAAATGGAACACACGCTGGGGACCTGATGATAAAAATAATGAAAAATCACGAGATAAGTGGGCTGACTTTGGAAGAGATGGTGATATGCCTCTTGACAAGGGGTTATCTCATCTTTCCAGTCATGGAAAGGATGTGAGGGAGGGTGACAGCTATCGTCCATGGAGATCTACCTCTTCTCAAAGTCGAGGAAGGGGAGAACCAACTCATCACCAAACACCAACTCCAAGCAAACATGCATCCATGTTTTCTTATGGCCGAGGACGTGGTGAAAATCGCCCTTCAACATTTTCTGCTGGCCATGGAAGGGGAAATTCTGGAGGAAACCCAGGGTCTAGTATACCTCCTCATCAAACACTAGGAATCATATCTGACAAGGGTGATATTGACCACGGGCAGCCATCACCTTTAAGATATGGTAGGAAAAAATTGCTAGACTTATATATGAGGACTGACATGAGAGTTTACCAAAAACTCATAGAAGAGCTTGTGTCCGTGCCTTCACTTACACAGAATGAATCATTGGAACCTCTAGCTCTTTGTGCTCCTGATCCCGATGAAGTGGTAATTTGCTATTTTTAATTTTAATTTTTATGATAGGATGATGAACCTTGATTAGACTCCACTGTTGATTTGATTGCCTCTTTGATAGTTTGTTTTAAAGGGAATTTCCAAAGAGGAAATAACAAGTGGTGCTCCACATATGCCTAAAGATGGACCTGTTGGTCAGAACTCTACTGAGTTTACTTATTCAAGACGAAACAAGATTGGTATTAAAAAATTCAAGATATATTCTGTTTTAAGTTTGTTTATATTTTGAAGCAGTGTCTAATGGTTGAAGGAGCATATTTATGCAGGCAGTAGAGAAGATTTACCATATGCTGTTGATGATTCTAAAATGGAAACTTCTGACATTCATAAGGGATACCCTGATACTAAATTCAAATCGGAAGGTATGATTACACGAACTGTTTAGCTTGCATTTGGCAACAACTCCGGAAACCATCTTGCAATTATTTCTTTGGATGTGTCGGGTTTTCTCAATTGAAGTTTTTGAACCATAAGAGAAGTCATTTCATGGATACTTGTTTAAAACAATTACTGCTACTTTTTAATAAGGAAAAAAGAATTACTCCTACATCGGTTGGAAAAAAGGATTCATGTAGCCAACTTGAATCTGGTTGTGTTGTGGTTAAGTGATAGTTGAGTTTTGATATGTGGAAGGATATAATTACTCATCATGGATTACATTTTTGTGTCCATTGGATTGGTTGTATAGTGTTCATGATCGAGATTTTGCTCTCTTTGAATTCCAACTTTTTTGTTGTTTTAGATTCACCACGCTAGATTGCATTCTGTAGATTTGACTCATTACTCTCCTTTCTTGACTTGCATTTTTTTGACTATGAGAATTGATCTCTATTCCTTTATATTATTCCTTTTTTTTTAATCTTATTCCTTTATATTATTCCAGCTGTGGAGAATAGGGGTCCTTACAGAAGGGATGAAGAGGTGCCCATGGATAGGGAATCAAGTATACAAGTGACTAACTCTGTTCATCCTGGTATCGTATGGCGGGACTCTTCGTTTGGGGAACTATCACCTGCTGTCAAACAGGACTGGAAGGAGATCCTAAATGATGCTAGGTCAAGAACCCCTGACAAGGGCTGGTCACAACCACAAAAAGATATGATTAAGCAACAAGAAAGTAATATGATAAATTCATCCTATTCTAGAGATGAAGCAAATTGGCAGTCTAGTGAGGATCCTGTCCTTAAGAGGCAAACATCCAGTGTTTTGGAGAGGGAAACTGAGCCTATGAAGCTGCCTGCCCCGGAGGACCTTGTCCTTCACTACAAAGATCCTCAAGGTGAAATTCAAGGCCCTTTTTCTGGGATTGATATCATAGGCTGGTTTGAGACAGGATATTTTGGGATAGATTTGGAAGTTCGGCTTGCAAGTGCACCAAAAGACTCACCGTTTTCCTTACTTGGTGATGTAATGCCCCACTTACGAGCTAAAGCACGGCCACCACCTGGATTTGGTGTGCCAAAACAGGGTGAATTCTCCGAGTTGTTAAGCAGGTCAAATTCTAGTAGCCTTGGGAAAGTTCATACTGGTGCAAGCGATAATAATATGATCAGAAATGAGCCAAGGCCTGCTACAGAAGCTGAGAATAGGTTTCTGGAGTCACTCATGTACGGAGGCATGAGCAATCCATCCCAGGGTTGGTATTTTCATACAGATGCATACGTTTGTTTATTTATTTATTTCTAATACAAAATTTTTACTTGCTCAATTCTGAAGGTAGTGTATTCTTGAGTTCTGATTCATAAATTCAAACTGCCTACCTAATGTCTCATGTGCTTTTTCTTTAGGTCTGCAAGTATATCTTTCAAATAATCCTAGTAACATCCCAGCATCTGGATTAGAAAATGGGAGTGATCTCCATGTTTTGGGCAAGAGAATGACTCTGGAACGGCAGAGGTCAATACCAAAACCCTACTCTCATTGGCCTGGGAGAGATGCTGCATCTTTGGTTTCAAAGCCAGATATCATCTCTGAGTCACCTGTGGCCCATGCAAAACTCCTCACATCAACTGATAGCACTCTCCAGACACCACATTCGCAAGCTGCTGATCTGATGTCCATCCTCCAAGGATCACCTGACAGGTCTGCCCCTGGGGTAAATAATAGTGTAGGTGGTTGGTCGAATTTCCCTGCACAAGGTTCATTGGATCCTGTTCAAGAAAAGATTGAGTTACATCATGCTCAAAATTTTCCTACCCAAGCACCCTTTGGGATCCAGCAACAGAGGCTGCAAACACCGACCCCACCTTCCTTAAATAGTTTGTTTGGTCAAGCTAATCCATCTGGCATCTTAAAACCTGAAAATTTTATCACCTCCACTTTACCTCCCGACTCCCAACTGCTAAATGTGTTGCAGCAGCAGTATTTAATGCTGCAGCTACAACCCCAGACGCCGGTACTACAAACACAGCAGATGTTGTTGCTTGAAAAGATCATGTTGCTGAAGCAGCAACAGAGACTGGAGGAACAGCAACAGTTGCTACGGCAGCAACAATTGCTCTCACAGGTTTTGCAAGGACATCAATCCCAGCAGCGTTTTGGTGAACCCTCTTATGGACACTTACAGACTACAATACCAACAGGGAATTCATCCATGGATCCCAGTCAACTTCAGCCATCGTCATTAGATATTCTTCAGACTGTATTGCAGATCCCAGGCACCCAAGATGAACATGCCTTTAACTTAATGGATCTGCCTCCACAAGTTTCCAGGGATGTGAGTTACGCTGTTAGTTCTGGATCCCCACCTGTTCTACCTTATGAGATGCTCAGTAGTCTCAGTCATGAGAAGAGCTTGGGGACTAATGCACCAGAACTGGTTAATGACATCCGACAGTCTTTGCCAATGACAACAGTTATTGAAAACACACCCTCGTTGGAAGTGAACTTATCCTCCCATGAGGTTTCTCTTGTACAGGAGCCTCTACCTGCTTCTGACTGCCATGCTCTTACCGGGGAGACGCCCCAGGAATCTGCTCAGAAGATCGATGAAATTATACCTGCTGTACCTCTTGCAAATGATGCAAATTGTGGAGCCTTGGACCACGATGAAACTGCTACGGCTAGAACATGTAAAACTGATGCACCTAATGAAGATGTTCAACCTATTGCTTCATTCAATGAACTGCAAACTCATAGAGAGAAAAGCAATGAGCAGCCTTCTGTAGTGAGAGAAGTTAAGAATGTTGAAGCCCATGATGTACGAAAAACTTCTGAAAAGAAGTCTAGAAAGCAAAAGGCTAGTAAATCACAAGCTTCTGACAATTCTAAGGGACTTTCAAAGGCTTCCTCTTCTGTGCAAACGAAGCCGTCTGCAACTGAAGCGCCAGTTGTTGGTGAAACAAACAGTGCTGGACATAATGTTGATGCGATGTCTCCCGGAAAGACAGAAAGGAACAAGTCCAGTATTTCCCCAGTGGATTCTTACTATGCTAAAAGCACTTCAGCTGCTAACGTGGTGGCTGATGATGAAACCAAAGAACTAAATGATGAGTCCCGATTGTCTGGTTCTTTCCCAGTGCCAACTGCACAGCCTTCAGTACGTGCTTGGAAACCTGCTCCTGGTTTCAAACCGAAGTCTTTATTGGAAATCCAACAGGAAGAACAGAGGAAGACTCAAACAGAGGTGGCAGTATCAGAGGTTACTTCTGTGAACTCTACGAATTTGTCAACTCCGTGGGCTGGAGTTGTGTCTAGTTTAGAACCCAAAGTTTCTAGAGAGAGTCAAAGAGATGCTGATTTATCTGAGTCAGCTACTGTGTTAACTAAAAGTTCTTTAAAGCCAATGAGTAAAAAGAGCCCATTACATGACCTGCTGGCAGAAGAAGTTTTGAAAAAATCCAAGGAAAGAGATGCAGACATTCCTAGCACTGTTTGTACATCATCTACCAATGTTACCACTACAAATGTGGAACCTATTGATGAATATGATGGCAGCTTTATTGATGCTAAAGAAACTAAAAAGAACCGAAAAAAGTCTTCCAAAGTGAAGGGAACAGGAGCAAAAGTTTTGGTTCCTCTTAGTACTGTTGACACCCTTGTTAGTGCAAGTACTGCTGAGAAAGGCAAAGGGTCTCGTCCAGCACTGCTAGAGAAGGAAGTATTGCCTTCAATTCCCTCAGGTCCTTCTTTGGGAGATTTTGTTCCTTGGAAAGAGGAGCAAGTAAACCCTTCTGCTCCAGCATGGTCTGCTGATTCTACTAAACTTCCTAAACCCGCATCATTAAGGGACATCCAGAAGGAGCAGAAGAGGAATTCCTCTGTCCAGCCCACAAATCCGATAACAACTCTTAAATCTCAACCAAACCTGTCAACTCAAATGGGTGTTTCATCATGGTCCGTAACCACATCTTCACCATCGAAGACGGCATCTCCAATCCAGATAAATTCTCATGCATCTCAGTCAAAACATAAAGGAGATGATGATCTATTCTGGGGTCCGGTTGATCAGACAAAGCAAGCAATAAAACGGTATGTTCTCTTCCCCTACCTACCCTTCCCCTTTGTCAAGAAGGAAAAAAGGAATACATATGCACACCCTTGTGTACTCCTTTTTCCTGCCTTTCTATAATGAGTGGGTTCAGAAAGTTGGGTTCTCTTCATTTCAACTACTTCCTAGCCTCCTCTGTAGAACCTTGTTATCCAGAGCTGGAAGGTGATTTCTTCTGATAAAAAGAAATTTGAAATTGACTTCAACTTAAAAATAAGCGTCCAAATTGTACCTTTATTGGGTTTAGGTGCCTAAATTTTTTTGGTCAATGTAGGTGTTTAACGTCTCATTCTGTAGTCATTTTTGGGTTGCTCGTAGAAAAATTGAACAATGAATGTGTGAGATGTGACCTTTCATCATCTTTCTTTCCCCTTAGATTTTCTAGGGAAACAAGATACAAGGAGAAAATTCAATTTTTTTTGAGAAATCAAGCAACCCTAATTCCCCAAATATATTGAATTTTGTATGGGAACTATAGGAGTTGGTATGGGAGTTCTTTTTGTCATTTTTGATCCTATCGAAAACTGGACTTGTATTATTACCTCCATGCAAACAGAAGGAAGCAAAAAAGTAGTCACTAATTGGATATATGATTTTTTTTATTTTTTTATTGTAAACAGAGGTGAATTCCCAGTTCTAGCAACTGCGAGCAGCTGGGGAACAAAAAGCACACCTACTAAAGGTACTGCAAGTGGGTTATTAAGTCGGCAAAAGTCCGTAGGTGGCAGGCCTCTTTCATCCTCCCCTGCCTCTGCACAGTCCTCCCATAAAGGGAAAAGAGATATGTTGACCACACATTCTGGTAAGTCACTCTAGTAAGATGAATGTCTCCATAAGAATTTTTTTACTTGGTCATAAAACTTCACAATGCATTCAACTATCATGCAGAGGCGATGGATTTCAGAGATTGGTGTGAGAGCGAGTGTGTTAGGCTTATTGGAACAAAAGGTATGTTGGTGTAGGAAACAATGTTTGTATGTACTATATTCTATTGGTAAAGTACTGATGACATAAATTATGAAGCTGGTTAATACTCACTTCTATTCTTTTGCTAGATACAAGTGTCTTGGAATTTTGTTTGAAGCAATCTAGATCCGAGGCTGAGATACTTCTTGTAGAGAACCTTGGATCATTTGATCCAAATCACGAGTTCATTGAAAAATTCCTCAACTATAAGGAATTGCTATCAGCTGATGTGCTTGACATTGCTTTTCAAAGGCGACATGACGGAAAGTTCACAGAGTTGGGAACCAGAAATGTGAATTCCAGCAATACAAAGTTTGCAGATTTCGACCAAGATGTTGGAACCAGCCCTGATGTGTCTTTGAAGGTGTTAGGGAAGAAGGGGAAGAAAGGAAAGAAGGTGAGTCCTGCTGTTTTGGGATTCAATGTTGTCAGCAACCGGATTATGATGGGAGAGATTCAGACAGTAGAAGATTGATAACTCATAACTCGTTTTTGAGAGACAATAACTGGTTTTTGATATTGTGGGGTTAGTTGTAAAGATTACAGTCCGGCTAGGTGTTTTTTATATAATTAACCTTGTAGTTGTAGAGCAGGAGAGGTTTAGTTTTTTTTTCTAGATCTTTTTGTTGTTGTTTGAGTAGTGTCAGTTGCGGTACAAGTGAATTATTTTTCTGGGAGAGGTTTATTTTATTAAGAGCAGCTTTGATCACAAAAGAAGGTTTATACATGTATTAGTAGTGTTTGAAGTAATTGTTTCATCAAGTTGAGTAGCATATCTTCTGTTCGTTTTTAAAACCAGTGGCCATGTCATGGGTTTGATCTTATGAAAATATTTCATCTACTGGTGGTAGAAAGAAACATTCTAGTCATAGGTTTAGGAGTTTAATTTTAGAATTTAAAGTTTTAATACTAGATTTTAGAGGTCAGTTTAGTATTAAAAAATTTAAAATTGGTATACTTAAACTTTTAAATATTGATTGGACTCTAAATAAAATCATTAAACTATAAAATTAAGGTATTTATAAAAATAATTTTTTTTAAATATCCTTTTAAAATATCCTATGCATCAATGGTGAAAATAATTTTTTTACAAATATCATATAAATTTAAAATTTAAGGTTTGAGTTATAATTTAAAGTTGAAGGTTTATGTTTGGGATAATATGATTAAGATTAAAATTTTAATTGATAAATTTTAAATTTTAATTTTTTTTGAACAAGCTAAGAGTAATTACAAGTAGTATCTGTTCTAAAATATAATCTCCACCAGGCTAGAGGGTTCATGTAATTTTAATTTTAAATCTAAATTATAACCACTTCTTAAACTTAAAACTAGTACACTTGGTTACATAAACACTATTGATAGAATAATTGGGTAAAAATCGTTTATCTCTTTCTACATGCCTCCATTTGTGTCTCATGTTAAAATTTGTTAAAAATTAAATTTTAAACTCTAACCCTACTTTTTTATATCCTAAACTATACACCTTAAAAAATATATCCTACCCTTAATTCCTAACCCTATACCTTAAACTCTAAACCCTAAACCTCTAATTTAAAATGGAGACACGAATAGATACATAAAAAAGAAGTAGATAATTTACACCCGAAATAATTATCCTTTATTTTAATATTAAGAGGTTTGATATTTGACATGTCATAGATATAATTTTATTTTTTATAAACAAGCTTTAAATGATATCATATATTATTTTAAGAAGTTAAACATTACACATTAAAAAAATTAAAAATTAAATTTAAACTCTAAATCTTTAAAAAAATAATCTTAAATTTTAAAAACCTAACAGTAAATTTTAAAAATACACTACTGGTAAAAAATTTTTACCGATAGTCTATTTTTTTTCAAATTATAAATGAATATCGTGAATGAGAGTAATTCTCATACTAAGTCTTAATATCATCTATAATTAATTCTATAATTACTTGTATTTGTAATGTAACTATAATTATAAATTTAAAAGACCAATTCTTTAAGACATAGCTAATTAACCTCGAAAGGATCAGATAATTCATAATTTCTCTCCTATATGTACAGAAAAAGAAAAAAAATCTACTTCTTTTATCATTGCTGTTCTTGCTCTCTCTTAAGATCAGCAGGGGGCAGGAAAGTTTCATAAGGCAAACCACTGATATTGAAATCAACCTCATCAATCCTCCATGTCTCCTCAATCTTCCTCTTGTGGTTAATGGACTTCCCGTATCTGTAAAGCGTTGTCATCGTCTTCCCGCTGTGAGCTACCTTAAGGCCATCAATTTGTTTGTAATCTTGAATCACTGATTCCACGCTGGTCTCCCAGAACACACAGTCGCTCCCCATTGATGGCCTCATCAGCACCAGCTTTTCATCGTCGAACTTCACGAGCAACCCGGTCCTTTGGCTAAAATATCCCCGGATGGTGTGATGGATGATCTCCGTTTGATCTGAGCTCTGAGCTTTGAGAACATTTGAGGCGGTTTCGAGCTTGAGTACGAAACAGTCTTCATCGTCGACTCTCCGCTCTCCTAAGCAAACAGCTTCTTTGAACAAGCTAGCCGTGCACCTTGGGTCCAAACCCTGATGAATCCACGTTTAAACAAGTCTAATTGGAACTGAATAATGTAATCAAAGAGTTATTACTTATTAAAGTACCTGGAAAAAACGTCGCAAGGGTCTCGGGGGGCCTCGGTTTGCATGACCAGGTTGAGAAAACGACTGGTTCCAAGCTACCTTACCATCACTGCCTGCACTAACCTTGAAACCTGAGACCACAAGTTCTAAATACCACAAATCCGGGTTCTTTTGCCATAAAACGAACCCCCCAACCTCATAATTCCCTCGTATCTGCAATCTATCATCACCTGGTTGCATCTCCGAACCCTTCATTTTGACTTGCCCCACTGCATACATGCTTGTCGTCGAACTCAACGCTAAATGCCCGCCACACGCCGCCACATACTGGTGCACTATATATTTTGCAGTCGAAGATTCCTATAGAATTACAAAAGACTTGTCATTGATGTTCAGTTTAAACTTGTCAAGTAACAGAACACACGAGAGCCATTTTGTACTTACAATGGGGAAATTTTTGAGAGGATTCGAGAGAGTGCAGTTAAGCAAATGGACTTGGAAAGGAATAAGAGGAGCACCAACAATCTTAAGCAAAGCCAAGAACTCATTGTCTGATTTAGCTTGAAGATGGGTTGTGGAAACATCGTCGAAAGTAGCCGATTGTGCCTTCATCAAAGCTCGTAGGTTCCGCCACCTCAGAGCCGCGCTGGTGCCCATCTGGGTGTACATTTCTTCAGGGATAGGCACTTCCAGGACGGTTTCCAAGGCATCTTGTCTGTCGAGGTTAGGGCACGTCTTCCTTATCATCGTTTTTTGCATGGGAAAAACGAAAACTCCAACTCCCCAAGATTCCACAACCAGCACACACAGACACAAAAATGGAGATAATGAGAGCCTTGGAAAGACAGAGATTCCGAACCTATGTTTTGGTTTTGGTTAAACAACACTAAGATATGATTAGTAGGTTCGGGTTTTGGTTTAGTGTAAAGGGAAAGGTTCCCCTCGTAGGTATCGTGTACCCACAACGGCACGTAATTTGTTAAGAGTTGGAAATTTATTAATTTAAGTTCAAACAAACTTGCTTTGTATGCAACTAAACCACCCAATAGGTCATAGCACGGACCACGTTCCTATTAATATAAATTTAAAGGGTGGTTTGTATTTCCTTCATATTTATTAATATAAGGGTTTATATATAATAAAATGAGTTATTAGTACTTAATTTGAACTGAGGTTTAACCAAACAACTAAATATATAATTAACTTTGAGTAATTTTCAGATATTCAGGTCGGATAAATTAAATTTACGTAATCTTATTGATTTGAATCTTAAAATTTAAATTTTATTATGGGTAATTATTTTATACATAAATAGTAAAAAATTGAAATAAACTTTATTTTTTTTATTTAGTTATAATGATTACAGTAGTATCTGTTCTATAATATATACTCTCAACCATTGGACATTAATCGCTCAATCACTATACTGACAGTACTAGTGCTCGAACTTGTGACCTCCAAGAACAACAATTGTTCCTTTAACTGATGAGACTAGATGATTCGAATTTAAAGTTAATAATTCATTCGAGTGTTAGTTTTTCTTGAATAATTCAATTATACAATTTTGAAAAAAAAAATTAAACATTAATGTTTCAATAGCTTTGATTATGTGTGTTGTAATTTTGGGTGACTTAGCATTTAGAGACTATAAATTGTTAGGTAATTCGGTTGGCGTGTCTTTGATATAGAATGAATATTTAGTTATGTACTTATGTTTTCTTTAATAAACTTAGCTTGAATTATAAGATTAGAAAATAAAAAAATGTTAATTATTAATTTTAAGCTCCCATCTAGGTTTGGAAAATTTTTAAAAAATATATAAATTTTGAGTTTTAATTTATAGATAATTTTATTTTTTAATTTTTCTAAACTTGATATTGGGTCGATACTATTTACAATAAATACATATTTTCTATCTATCTTACTCTGTTATGTTTTTAGTGCAAAATTTATGTCCGCCACGTATGCTATTTGCTAATTTGGGACGGTTTCTCATTTGTATTATGTTTGCATATTTTCGTTATAAAATATATGTAATATTCATAAGAAACCGATACATAGATTTTGAATTCATTACAATATTTATTTACTTATATTTTTAAATTATTTATTTATTTATCTGATTTTATTTTTTATATTCTTAATTTTCTAACAAATCACAAAATTTAGTTTTAAGTAAATTTAAAAATTATTAAAAATATAATTTAAAATATTATATTTTAAAAATATTTCGATTGTATTATTTTTTTAACTGTATCCTAAAGTGATATACGGTGGAGTCATCTCAATTAGGAAAGATTATTAGGTGAACCACGTCATTTGTGGTCCATGTAATCAGGATCGTTGATTTTTAAATAACCATCTAATAACTACCCACCCACTAAGTACATGTAGGAAAGAGATGATGATTCACTTGAAAAAAAATTAAGATCAACGGTCATGATTAATTGGGACCATAGATGACGTGATGAACACGGTTCACCTAATAATTTTTCCTCAATTAGGGTGTTGTTTTCCCCTTTAAAATAAACACCTACTTCGAAAAATTATATTATAAGTTATTTTCACCTCGTTATTTATGAGACTAATCAATTAAGTGTATTTATTTATTTGATAAAAATACGAGATAAAAAATAATTAAATAAATACTCTTAATTAATTAATTTACGTGATAAAAATGGCCCATGATATAATTTTTTTTAAATGATTTTTAAAAAAACACAGCTTAAAAATGATTATACCAAAATTTTAATAACTTTTATAAAATATTAATTTCAATTTTTCTGTATATCAAAATTTTTAAACTTTTTATAAAAAATCAATATGTATCAAATCCTTACATTTTTAAAGAAATTAGATATATACTAAAAATCAATATTAAAATTTTTATAACTTTTATAAAAAAATCAATATAATTAGATTTTAACCATTTTTAAGCTTACCGTTTTAACTTCTCCTTTAGGTCTTTTCAACCTTAATATTTAATATTATCGGTAGAGTGTATTACGCAGGTAAAAATTATTTGTCTCTTTATTATGTCTTTATCCATGTTTTCTATTAAAAAAATTTTAGAAATTGAATTTTAAATCTTAACCTTACTTTTTTGTATTCTAAACCCTACTGAAAAATATATCTTACTCTTAATTCTCTAAACCCTAACTACAACCCTTAATCTTAAACCCTAAATTTTTTAATTTAAAATGAAAGTAGAGATAAAAACATGTAAAAGAATTAGACCATTTTTACCCCTCCAATCAAAACACTTATAGAAAGTTCTCCCTATCTCTTCTCTTCACAACCTCGCGTGCAAGCCACTGCAATACTTATCCAGATAGCGTGCTCTTCACGAATTCTCACAGGCGCGTAAATATTGGATAATATCTTAAGAAACCGTTCAACAGTAACTATAGTAAGACAGCAAATTACCTTCTACTCACAAAACGTAAGCCGTAATCTATCTCTCTACTCTTTACACAATTTATCTATTTTTTTAACCTTTTTACCATTTTTTGCTAATATTTTGTTTTTTTTTTCACCTAATTTATATTTCCTCCTCTCTTAGCGTTCCATTTCCCCTTACGTCGCTAAACGCAACCAAAACAAAATCAGTACCATTTTGTTCTCTGCCTCTCTTTCACCGATCGTCCATGGCTCAGTCATCTGCCTCAGATTCCCGCCGACACCTCACCGTCAGTCCTCCCCTTCCGATCCACAAAGGTGGTTTACCTTGCTGATTTCGTATTCGCTTATAGCGTTAAGGATTAACGGCTAATTTCATTCGTCTTTTTGTAAAACCCTAGCTATTGCCATTTCCAGCTTTGCTCATTTCGTTTTGAAATTTGAGAGCCTTATTGCGATTTAGTGTTTTTACGAGGTTGTTGTTTTTTATTTTACTTGTTTGTTTCGAAGTTAGGGTTTCTGGTTTGTCGGTCTAGAAAATGAAGCTCCCCCTCGGGTTTTATTTTATGTGCTTCTAGCTTGGCGCTCTTTAAATTCGGACTTACTGTATATGTGTGTGTATGTGTTCAATTTGAAAGTGTGATGTGATAGGGACGTAGTGAAGTTGTTCGATTTTTTTTTTCTGATCAATTCAACTCAAAACTAGTATTGGACATACTTATTCGATTTCATTTCTTAAGCATGTTTTCGTTCAGTGATCTGTTAAAATGCTAGGATTTATGTGATTAATTATACATAAAATGACGTAGTTATTCCATTTATAAATGGGACCTTCGCTTTGTATCCACAATTGATTGTGTAATTTTTTTTCATTGTTAGCTGCTTCATGAATAGGTTTCACTGAGAAATTTATTCGTTTTATTATTAGTTTGAAATACTTCATTTGAAACTCGAATGAGTCTTCCTAAATGATGTAATGGATGTGTTTTTCCTTTGTGCTTGAGTTTTTTTTTATCTTATTCAATGATAAATCAATGTGGCAGTTTCAAGAGGTAATTTTGATCATTTCTCAGAAAAGTTTTTCTTTCCCCAAACAAATTCAGGGCTTGAATCATTTCTAGTGTACCTATTGTGCACCATTATTGTACAGGACTAAGCATTTTGATTTTAATACTTTCTTGAATATATGCCCGACTCTTATTGATGGTTCTGTATGTTTAATGTAGATGTTCAAGGATCTGACAATCCTGTTCCGCTTTCACCACAATGGCTTCTTTCAAAGCCAGGGGAGAGTAAGCTTGGAATAGGAACTATGGTATGCTATTATTGTTGTGGTGTTACCTATATGATTCTGTTTTTTGAATATTGGTGTCCCTTTTCATTTATATGTGGGCTTCATGTTGTGTGAATGCTTTCTCCATCATGCTATCATCATACAGTTTTCATCTAAAGAGTCAGTAATCTCCTGTTTAATATTCTTGCCATCTCAGAACATTTCCCCCTTGATTTCTAACCATCCATACAGGAAACTCCTCCTGCCTCATATCCTGCTCGTAGAGGTCGCCCCGAAGTCATGAAGCCATTGGGAAATGGCGAGGGGATGCATGATACCCCAAAGAAGGATGTTTTTAGGCCATCCTTGCTTGATATGGAAACTGGTCGGCGAGACCGCTGGCGTGATGAAGAACGAGACACCCATTCATCTGTGCGCAAAGATCACTGGAGGGATGGTGATAAAGAGCTTAGTGATACCCGCAGAATGGATCGATGGGCTGATAACATGCCTTCAAAACAATTTGGAGAAGCACGCCGTGCACCCACCGAGCGGTGGAGTGATTCAGCTAACAGGGACTCGAATTATGATCAAAAGCGTGAGAGCAAATGGAACACACGTTGGGGGCCTGATTATAAAAACAACGAAAGATCACGAGATAAGTGGGTCGACACTGGAAGAGATGGTGATATGCCTCTTGACAAAGGCTTGTCTCATCTTTCTAGTCAGGGAAAGGATGTGAGGGAGGGTGATCACCATCGGCCATGGAGATCCACCTCTTCTCAAAGTCGAGGAAGGGGAGAGCCCCCTCATCACCAGACACTAAATCCAAGCAAGCAGGCTCCCACATTTTCTTATAGTCGGGGACATGGAGAAAGTCCCTACCCTTCAACTTATTCTGGTGGCCATGGAAGGGGAAGTTCTGGTGGAAACTTTGGGGCTAATATAATTTCTCATCATCAAACTCTAGGAACCATATCTGACAAGCATGATATTGACCATGGGCAGCCATCACCTTTAAGATATGGTAGGAAAAAATTGCTCGACTTATATATGAGGACTGACATGAGAGGTTACCAAAAACTCGTAGAAGAGCTTGTATCGGTGCCTTCACTTTCACAGAATGAACCATTGGAACCTCTAGCTCTTTGTGCTCCTAGTCCTGATGAAATGGTATTTTTGTTTATTTTTAATTTTTATGTATATGATGGTAAACCTTGGTTTAGAGTCCACTGTTGATTTTATTGCTTCTTTGATAGCTTGTTATAAAGGGAATTGACAAAGGTGAAATTACAAGTAGTGGTGCTCCACAGATGCCTAAAGATGGGCTTGTCGGCAGGAACTCTACAGAGTTTACTCATTCGAGACCAAACAAGATTGGTATTCAAAATATTCAAGATATATTCTACTGGAAGTTTGTGTATATTTTTGAAGTGTCTAACTTCTGCTGGAACATGTGTATACAGGCAGTAGAGAGGATTTAACAACTGCCGTTGATGATTCTAAAGGGGAAAGTTCTGACATTCCAAACAGCAGTTATTCGCAGCTTGAAAAGTACAAGGGATACCCAGATGCTAAATTTAAACCTGAAGGTATAATTACATAAATCGTTTAGCTTGTATTTTGCAACGTCTCTAGCAACCATCTTGCAATTATTTCATTGGATGTGTAAAGTGTTCTCAGTTGAGAACTTCGAAACATGAGAGATTGTTTCAAGGTTACTTGTATTAAAAAAATACTGATACGTGGGTTGGAACAAAAATGATGAATCAGGTTTCTAACTTGAATCTGTTTGTCTTTGGGTTAAGGGCTAGTTGAGTTTTGGTATGAGGTAGGAGATAATTACTCTCTGTGGACTATATTTGTGTGTCCAATGGGTTTGTTGTCTAGTTTTTGTAATCAAGATTTTGGCCTCATTAAATTCCAGCTTTTCTGTAGTTTGAAATTCATCTCACTGCATTGTGTTCTGTCGATACAACACAGTACTCTCCTTTCTTGATTCGTATTTACTTTACTATGAGAAATGATCTCTGATCATTTATATTATTGCAGCTGTGGAGAGTAGGGGTTTTTACAGAAGGGATGAAGAGATGCCCACAGATACGGAATCAAGTATACAAGTGGCTAACTCTGTTAATCCTGGCTCCATGTGGAGAGCCTCTTCGTTTGGGGAACAATCACCTGCTCTCAAACAGGACTGGAAGGAGATCCCAAATGATGTCAGGTCAAGAACCCCCGACATGAGCTTCTCACAACAACGTAAAGATGTGATTAACCAACGAGAAAGTAATGTGATGAATTCATCCTTTTCTAGAGATGAAGCACATTGGCATTCTGGTGAGGATCCTATCCTTAGGAGGCAACCATCTGGAGTTTTGGAGAGGGAACCTGAGCCTAGGAAGCTGCCTGCTCCGGAGGACCTAGTCCTTCATTACAAAGACCCTCAAGGTGAAATTCAAGGCCCCTTTTCAGGGATTGATATCATAGGCTGGTTTGAGGCAGGATATTTTGGGATAGATTTGGAAGTTCGTCTAGCAAGTGCTCCGAAGGACTCACCGTTTTCCTTGCTTGGTGATGTAATGCCCCACTTACGAGCTAAAGCACGACCACCACCTGGATTTGGTGTGCCAAAACCTGAAGAACTATCAGATATTTCAAGCAGACCAAATTTTAGTAGCGTTGGGAAAGTTCATACCGGTGCAAGTGATAGTAATGTAATTAGAAATGAGCCAAGGCTTGCTACAGAAGCTGAAAATAGGTTTTTGGAGTCGCTCATGTCTGGTGGCATGAACAATCCATCCCAAGGTTCAGTTTTTACATGCAGATAAATTCTTTTTATTTATTTATAGTATATAATTTTTGTTTGCTGAACTCTGAAGGTAGAGTATTCTAGGTTTCTAATTTATAAAGTTCTTTGCAGTTCAATCAAATTTTCTAATGGTGTTTTCAAACTGCCTATCTAATGTCTTGTATGGTTTTGCTTTAGGTCTACAAGGGTATCTTCCAAATAATCCTAGCAGCATTCCCGCATCTGGATTAGAAAATGGGAATGATTTCTATCTCTTGGGCAAGAGAATGACTCTTGAAAGGCAGAGGTCATTACCCAAACCCTACCCTAATTGGCCGGGGAGTAATGCTGCATCTTTGGTTTCAAAGCCAGATATTATCTCTATGTCTCCTGCAGCTCAAGCAAAACACCTCACATCATTGACTGACGACAGTCTTCAGCCACCTCTTCAACAAGCTGCTGATTTGATGTCTATCCTCCAAGGATTACCTGACCGGTCTGCTCCTGCTGTAAATAGCGTTGGGGGTTGGTCAAATTTTCCATCACAAGGTGCATTGGACCCTCTTCAAGATAAGAGTGAGTTACATCAGGCTCAAAATTTTCCTACCCAGGCACCCTTTGGGATCCAGCAACAGAGGCTGCAAACACCTACCCCACCTTCCCTGACTAGTTTGCTTGGTCAACCTATGGATAATCCATCTGGCATTTTAAAACCTGAAAACGTTATCTCCTCCACTTTATCTCAAGACTCCCAACTGCTAAATATGTTGCAGCAGCAGTATTTAATGCTGCAGCTACAACCCCAGACGCCAGTACAACAAACACAACTGATGTTGCTGCTTGAAAAGATCATGTTGCTCAAGCAGCAACAGAGACTGGAGGAACAGCAAAAGTTGCTACGGCAACCACAGTTGCTCTCACAGGTTTTTCAAGAACATCAATCCCAGCAGCATTTTGGTGAACCCTCTTATGGACACCTACAGACTACAATACCACCAGGAAATTCATCCATGGATCCCAGTCGACGTCAGCCATCATCACAAGATATTCTTCAGATTGGTTCTCAGATCCCAGGCACCCAAGATGAGCATGCCTTTAACTTAATGAATCCGCCACCACAACTTTCCAGGGATACAAGTTATGCTGTTAGTTCTGGATCCCCGCCAGTGCTTCTACCACATGAGATGGTCAGTAGTATCAATTTCGAGAAGAGCTTGGGGACTAATGCGCCAGAACTGGTAAATGACATCCAACAGTCTTTGCCAGTGACAACAATTGTTGAAAACTCACCCTCATTGGAAGTGAACTCTTCCTCCCATGAGGTTTCTCTTGTACAGGAGCCTCTCCCTGCTTCTGATTCCCATGCTCTTACCATGGAGCAGCCACGGCACCCTGCTCAGAAGATTGATGGAAATGTACGAGCTGAACCCCTTGTGAATGATGCAAGTTGTGGAACCTTGGAGCACCATGATACTGCTAGAACCTGTAAAACTGATTCACCTAATGAGGATGTTCAATCTACTGCTGCTATCGATGAACTGAGAGTTCAAAGAGAGAAAAGCAGTGATCAGCCTTCTGTGGTGAGAGAAACTAAGAATGTTGAAGCTCATGAGGTAAGAAAAAATTCTGAAAAGAAGTCTAGAAAGCAAAAATCTAGTAAATCACAATCTTCTGACCTTGCAAAGGGACATGCAAAGGCTTCCTCTTCAGTGCAATTGAAACCATCTGAAACTGAAGTGCCAGTTGGTGAAACTAACATTGCTGGTCATAACATTGATGTTATGCCTCCTGGGAAGAAAGAACAGACCGAATCCAGTATTGCCCCCATTGATTCTCACTATGCTGTAAGCTCTTCATCTGCTAACAATGTCGTGGTTGACGATGAAACCAAAGAACACAAAGGTGAGTCCCAACTTTCTGGTTCTTACCCGGTACAGAACCCAAGTGCACAACCTGCAGTATGTGCTTGGAAACCTGCTCCTGGTTTCAAGCCAAAGTCATTGTTGGAAATCCAACTGGAAGAACAGAAGAAGGCTCAAACAGAGACGGCTGTATCTGAGGTTATTTCTTCTGTGAATTCTTTGAATTTGTCAACTCCATGGGCTGGGGTTGTGTCTAGTTTAGAATCCAAAGTTTCTAGAGAAACTCAAAGAGATGCAGATTTAGCTGATTCAGTTATTGTGAAACCCGAAAGTTCTTTAAATCCGATGAGTAAAAAGAGCCCAAAGAGCCCATTACATGACCTGCTGGCAGAAGAAGTTTTGGCAAAATCTAGGGAAAGAGATGATGTTCCTGGCACTTTTTTTACATCTTCTGCCAATGTTACTACTACAAGTGTGGAACCTATTGATGATGACAATTTTATTGAGGCTAAAGAAACTAAAAAGAGCCGAAAAAAGTCCAAAGCAAAGGGCACGGCAGCAAAAGTTTCTGTTCCTGTTAGTACTGCTGATGTGCATCTTTTTAGTGCTAGTACTGTCGAGAAAGGAAAAGGTTCTCGTCCTGCACAGCTGGAGAAAGAAGTATTGCCTTCAATTCGCTCAGGTCCTTCTTTGGGAGATTTTGTTCCTTGGAAAGAAGAGCAAGTAAACCCTTCGCTCACTGCAGCTTGGTCTGCTGATTCTAAGAAACTTCCTAAACCCACTTCATTAAGGGACATACAAAAAGAGCAGAAGATGAATTTCTCTACCCAGCTCACGAGTCCAATAACAACTCATAAATCCCAACCAAATCAGTCTACCCCTGTTGGTGTTTCATTGTGGTCCATCACTGCATCTCCACCGTCAAAGACTGCATCTCCGATCCGGATTAATTCTCACACATCTCAGTCAAAACATAAAGGAGATGATGACCTATTCTGGGGTCCAATTGATCAGACAAAACAAGAAACAAAGCAGTATGTTTTCTTCCCCTTCCCACCCTCCCCCTTTTTGCATAAAAGAAAAGAAAACACACGCACACCCTCAAGCAATGATTTTCTTTTCTCTTGTGAAGTATTTTCCTGCTTCACTAGACTGAAGGAGTTGAGAAAGTTTGGTTCTTGTTATTTCAACTGGCATTCTAGCCTGCTCTAGAACACATTGTTTTCCAGTACAGCTATGTACTGCAGCTGGAGGGTGATTGTCTTCTGGCAAAAGGAAAATTTAGATTTCGATTTGAACTTAACAATATTTATCTTAGTATGGGAATTATTTTTACCATCTTTTATCTATCAAAAACCAGACTATATTAAATCATACCTTCATGCCAATAGAAAGAAGCAAAAAAGGTTATCCTTGCTGACTTAATATTTAATAAGATCCATCAATGATCACTAAATGCATGTATGAACTCTTTTTTGTGGGTAAACAGAGGTGATTTCCCAGTTTTAGCAAATGTGGGCAGCTGGGGAGCCAAAAGCACTCCTACTAAAGGAAATGCAAGTGGATCATTAAGTCGACAAAAGTCGGTAGGTGGCAGGCCTACTGAGCGCACTTTATCATCCTCTCCTGCCTCCGTGCAGTCTTCCCTTAAAGGGAAAAGAGATTTGTTGACCAAACATTCTGGTTAGTCATTGTAATAATATGAATAATGGTCTTCATATAAATTTTTGTTTTGGACTACCTCATAAAAATCAGACATCACGATGCATTTAACTTTCATGCAGAGGCCATGGATTTCAGAGATTGGTGCGAGAGCGAGTGTGTTAGGATGATTGGGACAAAAGGTATTTT
This sequence comes from Abelmoschus esculentus, assembly GCA_035048815.1. NCBI lineage: Eukaryota > Viridiplantae > Streptophyta > Magnoliopsida > Malvales > Malvaceae > Abelmoschus > Abelmoschus esculentus. The sequence continues at coordinate 2,388,445 of JAUCBN010000043.1, forward strand.
ATTTTGATACATGGTTTCAAAACTATGCCTATTTTGTGTAGAGGAAATGTCTGTATATCCTGTTTCCATTGGAATGGCACCAATAACATATATTTGATTTGAGCTTTTCTTTTCAATCCTTAGATGACGTCCTTATAATATCATTGCTTGTCCCAACTCTCTGAAGCTATAATTTTATATTTGCTTAGATATGAAGTTGTTCCATGCTTATTGACTTTTTGCATATTAATCTGATAACTTTTCTTTTATTCTTTTGCTAGATACAAGTTTCTTGGAATTTTGTTTGAAGCAGTCTAGATCCGAGGCTGAGATATTTCTTGTAGAGAACCTTGGATCATTTGATCCGAATCACGAGTTCATTGAAAAATTCCTCAACTATAAGGAATTGCTATCAGCTGATGTGCTTGACATTGCTTTTCAAAGGCAAAATGATGGAAAGTTTACAGAATCGGGAACCATGAATATGAATTCCAGCGATACAAACATTGTGGATTTTGACCAAGATGGTTCTTCGAAGGTAGGAGGGAAGAAGAAGGGTAAGAAAGGAAAGAAGATGAGTTCGGCTGTGTTGGGATTCAACGTGGTCAGCAACCGGATTATGATGGGTGAGATTCAGACAGTAGAAGATTGATAAAACCATGAGTCCTTTCATGATTTTTGAGATTTTGGGGTTCCTTTAGTTGTAAATACATGTGGCTTTACCGTCTGTAAATGTCCATCTAGGGCCTAGGGTTTCTTGTCTTGTCTTTTAACCTTGTAGTTGTAGAGCAGGAGCCAGGAGCAATTGAATCCGCTCAAACGTTTTTTGGAGTCATGTCAATTGCGGTAAAAGTTATTTATTTTCATGGGAGGTTTATTTATTTTTAAGTATCAATTTTGATCACAAAGACAGGGTTATATCATAATTCATACATTCATTAGCATTAGCATTAACATTATTTGGCCTAGATTGTTCAATAGCCAATGGTAGTTAAAATAAAAAAACTGTGGGATTTTGGACCATAGGGTTTTTGAAAAAGAGGAACGACGGTATCAAAAAAGAGGGGTATTAAGTTTTGATAAAGATGTTAATCTCGAAATTCATTGAAAATTTTTAAAAACACTATTAAGGATGAGTTATAATTGTTAAAACGTTACAATTATTTTTTAAATATGACAATTGATTATAGAATCTTATTGTTTCGGTAGAACTAGTGAGGTTTTCGATAGGCACAATAGAAATGTTTGCATAGGGCCCTCTAGAAACAACATTTGATTCTAAGGGCTACAATTCTATAACTAGTGGAGGTCATAAACAATTACTTTTAAAGACCATATTTTAATAAATTGCACAGAGCCCCAAAATCTTTGAACCGTCTTTGTAAAAAAAAATTAATGTTTAATGACTAAAATGAAATTTTTTAAAAGTTTAATGATCCCCGATGAAGTTTACCGATTAAAAAGAAAAGAAAGAAGAAGCGAATCGGCTTTTGTACAGTCCCCTGCCAAAAGGTCCAAAATTAACAAATTTAAGCGGTTCAATATCGGTTTACACGGATCAAAATATTAAAAAAAACAAACAATTGGCGCCTTAATTCATTTTACCTCCAATTTTCAAAATCTCACTAACTACATTAGACTAGATCTTCAATTCTCTAATATTATCGGCACTTTTACACCATTCAAAGCCAAAACCAAAACCAAATATTCTCTTCTCAGCCACCGTTCAAGAAAACTAAGGGCAGCCGACATGGATACCGACGAGGATGTAGTACTAGTTTCTCCTTCCGACGAGACGTATTCTCCTATTCGAGAAAGGAAGTTTAAACGATTGAAGAAGTTGAAATCCATTTCGGAGAGTCCATCACTATTTGAAGACCAAGATTTCGATACATCAGATGCCCAAGTTGTTGAAGAGACGAAATCGGGTTCTGGGTCCGGATATGGGTCTTTTGACGAGGATAATGATTTGAGTTCCGGCTTTGATGAGTTGGCCGTTGAGGGAAATGAGTCGGTTCCAGTTGCTAAAAGGACTTTGGATTTTGATTCAATGGCCGAGGAAGTTGACGGATTTGGTGAAGGTGAGAGTCAAGAGAAAGGAATTAGGGATTTCGATCTGGAGGAGTCGGAAATGAAAAGGCCTACTTTCGAAGAAATGGAGAGTAAAAGAACGAAAAAGAAAATGAGAGTGAAGGGTGTTAGCGATGGGGAGATGCCCTTCTTACCTGAAAGAACAGCAAAGGTGCCCAAAATTATTTTTCTTGTTTTTAGACCAAATTCCCAGTATAGCATAAAATTATTTGTGAAATTATTTCTGATTGTTCTTTGTCTGCAATACCATTGCTTATTATTAATAATTTTACAGGAAAGAAGAGAACATCTAGCCCAACTTCGGGCTGAATCTCAGAGACTGCTCCGAGGTATTATGAACAATCATGGTTTATGTCAACTTAAGTTCATAACTTCTTTTAAATGATTTGACTGATAACTATTTAACTCTAGAATCATATGTTTTTAGAAACTAGAGATGCTGCATTTAAACCAGCACCGATTGTTCAAAAGCCCATATCATCAATTCTCGAGAAGATTCGGCGAAGGAAGCTCGAGGTTGCAAAAAAGTGAGCATTTTAACATTTGTAGTTTTCCTCTATTTTGAGTAAGGCTTGGTATTTTGAAGGTCCTATAAATTGTTACATGTTCTGTCAATTTATAGATGGTTATGTTAAGAAGTTGAATTTTTCCAGGACATATTTTGATGTTGATGATCATGATGGTAATTCAAGCAAGGATACGGTGAGGACTGAATTTAAAGATGTCCCTGAGGAAGAAAGAGGAAATGACAGGGTGGTAGTAATGGAAGTTGAAACCGAGGAGAGAATTGTAAAGCATGGGATTTCAGATACATTGTGTTCTGATGAAATAAAGAATGCTGAGAATGTTTCAAGTCATGAAAATCTTTCGCCACAGGTTGTGAGTGATTCATATTGCATTTTAACAGTGAATCTGATTAGTGTATGCTTGTGAACTTCATAGTTTTTATGATTTTGATTTTGGAAACATATTTTGAGTAGATAGTACATTTCATTTACATGTGATTTATCAGTCTGATATCTTCATATCAGATGAGTTTTTGCATCGTGCTCAGGTAGACTTGTATGTGTCTGATGGTAGCACTTGTTTCATTACAGGCTGCTGGTAGTGGTGAGGAACCTGAACCTTCATTTCGAGCTCCTGTAAATGATACTCAGGTTCATTTTCTTCCTCTCACATTTTCTTGGCTGAAATACTACATTTGGAATCTGATTGGTTGACTATTTGCACATTCTAGGATCTATTTTCTGATTCTCAAACAAGTGACTCCAAAGATAAGCTTGCAGATGAGACCCCAAGTAGCCCTTTAGAAGAAGTTCTGGCACCATCCCTTCTTGCTATGAACTTAAAGCTTGACTCTGCTCCTGTAGATGACACGTGAGCCTTATAACTTTTTCTATTAGTATTTGTTTTGAGAATGATGTCATTTACTTTGAGTGGGCTTATAAGATTGCATCTTATACTTGTGAGTCTGTGACTTTGGGAGTAGGGATGTAATCAGGATTGAACATTGGGAGGGGTCAAAGTACATAACTTTAAATTTACAATGGCTGGTTAAGTATTTAAACTCAATATTTGAGAGGGGGAAGGGTTAATTTGTCTAATACCTAGATTGACATTGTACCAAAACATTTGGGATGGGGGGAGAAGCCCCTCCCAAGCATGCTTTAGTTCTGTACCTGCTTGTGACTTGTGAGAACTTGATCTATCAAGGTTTAACCAGTGGAGAATGCCTGACGTTTTATTAAAGTTTGTTTTAGGTTTATCATGAGAGCTAGCATGGAATTGGAATGGATTTATGATATGTGAAAGCAACTTATTTTGATTATATATTGTAAAAATTAAATCAACCACTGCCCTTCATAAATTATGTTTGATCTGATATGCACGTTTACCACTTTCTTTCTTGTAGTTCATCTGATTATGAGGACAATGACAAGGAAAACATTCGTCCGCAACCACATGAGTCTGTTGATTTGTCTCCAACAACTAATGGAGACCCTGTTAAAGCATTTGTTGATGAAGAAGCTGAAGAAGAAGATGACAGTGACCATGACTTAAATCGCTTCCAAGATGATGACAATGAAGAGGATGAAGATGCTGAAGATATAGAAGAACTTAGGGATATGATAGCAACTGGGTATGAAGAAAAGCAAAGTGATATTGATAGGCGAATGGAACTCCATCAGCAGCTGCTTGACCAACAGGATGCTGCTAAAACAGCACACCTATTGCGGAAATGGGGTCCAAAGCAGAGAGAAGCAGCCTTGCTTGATGATGAAGGATCCAAGGAAGATGAAACGGATGAAGATGAAGAGGAATTTTCTGAAAATGAAGAAGATTTAGGTCCAGTAAACATGCGCATGCATATAAAAAAGATAAAGGAAATGATACCACAAATGTTCACAGATAAGGATGACATGTACATATCGTCTGATGATGAGGAAGCAGAAAAAAAGTTTGCTGAACAATGCCTGTCCGAGAAAGCTGTGAGTGCATAACCTTTTTCTGGTCCATAAATATGCATCTTTTGTTCCTTCATTGCTTCGATCATGATATAGGAACTGAATTAAGTATAATATAACAGAATCAGAAGGCAGAGCTCTTGCCTCCAACAAAGGATGCAAGATCGAAAGAACTCTTTGGTTATATAAAGAAGGTTAACAACATGCCGGAAACCAGAAGAAAAGCCAAAACATCATGTAAGATTGTCCTTATCTATAAATTTTCTCCCCCCCCCCCCCTGATTGTTTTTCTGCGAGTAGCATTTCCTAATGGTCATTACCATTGGCTCTTGATTTTGGCAGCCTTTTCTAACATGCTGTTCATGGGGAAAAAAGGGAATGAGTCCTCAAAGGTAAGCTAAATCTTATAAGAAACTCTTGTGATTGATTGCATATCAATTCTAAAGGTGACCAAGTTCTACTTTGTCCTTGGGCAGTCATCTTTCATAGGTCGGGTGTCAAATTCTTCTATACCATCATCTACCAAGCAAGGATCAGGCATCTTACGTTCATTTATATTTGAACGTGAAGACAGTAATAGCAAAAACACAAACTCAATGAATGAATGTTCTGAAGTGGTAGGCTTGCTTTTGAACATCTTTATCTGTAGTTCTACTGCCATTTTGTTTCCTCGAATGAAACTGCTAAAATTATTTTGTTTAATTGGCTTCATTTCTTAAATCTGAATGCAGATTCAAATGGAGAATCGACCGAAGAAGAATACTGGATCAGCCAAGTTTAGCAATTCACAGATCAAATCAAGCTCTCAACCAAGAAAAGAAGCGATGGAAACAAGCTCAGGAGCTCAATTACTGGAAATATTGAGGCGGTCCTCTTCACTGCAAACAAGTGAGTGCAGTGGTAGTAAGAGACGTATTGTTGAGCATACCGAATCCATCTTTGCTGCATTCAAGCTGGAAAAGAAATCAATCGGAACCAAATGGCCGAATGCATCTGTAAGGAATCTCTAGGTTATTGAGCACTCTATCAAATGCAAAGTCCAATGCCAACTCAGTGAACATATTTGTCTTTCTTTGAAGATTCAATACATTTTTAGCCCTTGGAGTTGTTTTAAGAGTTACCATGGTCCAATTATATGTTGCAACGTGTAATAATATAAAATAAATAATATTAAAAGCTTTATTAAAAAATCAAATCAAATACTAAAAACTTATAATATCAAGTATAATGCAACAAATTTTAGGGGATATAGTACATTTGCCTACATAACATGCAAAATCCAAGTCATAAAAGAGAACCCCAAAATTGAGAAATAGGCATAAAATCAGAGGAGTTTGGACAGTTCTGTTTTAGGTATATGATCTATGGCTGAAGACGGAAATCAATCAATCATATTCCAAGTTTCTTTGTTCTTGGTAAAGTGGACTAGATCAGACGGGAACTGCCAAGCCTTTCTTGCAACATCACATGCCAAGATAAAATTGAAAATTAGTGGCATGGCATCCATCAGGCCATAATTAATTTGACATTCGATATTCATTACCTGTTGATCCCATTGTTGCAACTCCTCTGTGTCATCTTCAAAATGTATAACTGCTTCCACCTGTTGCAAATCAAAATGTCTAAATGGCATTGATTCCATTAAAGTGGGAGGTAAACAAAGTAATGAGGCAAGAAACTGAAACCTGATCAATTGATCCCCTCATTCTATCCTCGTAAATCATTCTTGATGCTATTTTTTCAGCCTGAAAAGAAATATCAGCCAATTGTCTTCTCTGTTAACTACAATAAATGGAAGTATTTCCTCGGAGAGCAAAAGCCACAGGCCAAACAAGTCGATTAAAATGTTGTAATGACAGTTGCTATTATTGCTTAATTGGTCGAAAAGGGTGCCACGAGGAATCATACCTTATGAGGAGGAATGCCCAGCAAAGTACCCAACTCATCAAAACTACGACAAAGACAAAAAAAAAAAACGTTAAAAGTTTATGAACTTGACAAAAAAAGTTTGCTTGCACTAAGAAGATTATGCTCTATCATGGCGCGGTCTAGCACAGTAAAATTGTCGGGAAGCACTGCTTTCTGTTGGGAAACAAAAGGTTCTAGAACAATACAATTTACTTCTAATATAAACATGACATCTAGGACAATCTAGCTTATAACCTGATGAGGTTTAAGTTCTTCAGCAAATGCATCAATTTCAGGTTTTCTTAAAATCCTCTCCAAATAAACCTGCCATTTCCATAAAAATCCCCATCAAATAGACAACATGCAAGGCACTGCGTGCATGGAAGCATGAGATGAGAAATGGAGAGAGAACCTTTTGTAATATTGGATATATCTTCAACTTGGAGCATCGTTCATCCTGAAACATGTAACAAATCAACAACATGATTAGAATCCCAGTTTCAAACAATAAAAAGGAATTCTCATATTAATTCCATCATGAGAAGTGTTTACTTTGTAGAGGGTGGCAAGAACACGAGAGCGTTGAGGACCAGCAGCTGCTAAAATTGTACATGTTACAGCAGCAGATAGAGCTTGCTCCAGTGCATCCTCATCAATTATTCTGTAGTAAGAGAATGTTGATAACCTTACATGCTATGCAAAGCATGATAATTTTCAATGTAAACACCATTGTCTAGAATCAAAACTTTTATATAAACAAATATATCCTAGATTACGTACTCATCTCCTATTTGTCGCTTCTCAATTTGAGATATGTCATAGTACCGCAGTGCTGCTTCCAAGAACTTCCTCTTCATATCCAAAATTCTTGCATAACAGACCTGAAAATAAGAAAAAGAATAAAGTAAAGAAACAAATGACACCACTTCCAAACTCAAAAATATTACTGCCTAAAATTTGTACCAAACCTTGTACTGTAAAACCAACACTTCATGCTGACTGTTGCTAATCAAGAATGAAGCTTTATTAATAAAAGCTTCAGCATTAACAGCATCATCATCCTGTAAAATATTCAAGTAATGGTTTCAGTTAAAGTTCAAAACGAATTTCCAGTGTCAACAAAAAAATAGCCACATTACTCCATGACATTCTAACACATCCAAACTCTCTAAATCATGCTAGCATTCATCAAAAACAATACCAAAAAGAAATTCAATACCTCAAGATATAGACGAGCAATTTGGACACATTTTGACAATCTGAATGTGTCATCAATAACCCTGAGAGCCAGATCACAAACATATAAGTATCAACAACATGAACAAAAGAATACAACCATATATATATATATATATGTGTGTGTGTGTGTGTGTGTGTGTGTGTATGTATGTTTGCAGCAATCATATAAAAATTAAAGAGAATCTCACTCTCAGACCTCATTCCAGAATCTAAATCAATCCCACTTAGCATTTGCGCTGCTTTTGACCACTGCTGCTCGGATTCATACAACTCAGCAAGTTTTTCTCTGATAATCAATACCTGTACATCTCATCCAAAACAAACAAGTTTTGCTTAGAAAGTAAACATGAGGCAGGACAACCAGATTCAAGGGAAAATAAAACAATTTGGGAGATATGTAATTGATGAAACGATGAGCGTTCTCAACCAAAAGATTCTCGAAAACGGAAAGTATAGAACAATGTAGTATCTAAAGGTTAAAAAGTAGTATTTCCAAGTTCCAAATTCAATAGTTTCCCGTATCTTTCAGTAAAGTGGTAGCAATCAAATGTACGAACCTGTTCTTCGAAAGAAACGACACGAGGCTGAATCTGAGCAAGTGTGTAATGGGCAATTTCCTTTTGAGCATCGGGTTCCAATCTCTCCAATTCTTGCGCAAAAGTTTGTAAAAGTTGTCTCGATACCACCAGTGGAACATCGTCCGATAACACTGAAGCAAATAGTAATCACCAATACAAATCATTAAATCTAGGAAGAGAATCTCTCCTCACTAAATAACCTAACAAATCAAGCAAGAGCGAGGTAATTACTATGATCAATGAATTTCTTGGCTTGAACGTTGTCGTTTGATGAGAAAACAGTTGATAAAATGTGTTTGTATTGCTCGATTTTCTGCCTCTGATCTACGATCGCCAAGGCGTTTGCTAATGCACTCTCCATTGTCTTTTCAGTTTCTGCTTCAAAAAATGAAACCCTAAACCCTAAAGTACACAATTTTTTTCCTGAGAAAAGAAAGATTTAACGAAATCGAAGTTTCTACGGTGGGGGCGGCGGGGGTCTGGCTTCTGCCACCGAGTCGCAAAGGTTTTTCTATTACGTTACGATCAGCTCATTTTTGCTTTTAGAATATAGCGAATTACAAGCTGCCACGTTTCTAAATGAATGACCTTTCCGTCATTTAAATTGTTAACAAAGTAGTGTGTATTTGTTGTATGCCGCCATAGGAGATTAGGGTGTTTAAATGTTAAATTCAGTTAATTAATTGAATTGATTTTTAAATTTTATTAATTATTAATCAAAGTAAATTATTCATATCAAATTAAAAAAACTTATAAAAAATTTAAATTTGAGTTATATCCGACTAAAAAAATAAAAAATAAAAATAAATTTAAGCCACATTTTGTATAAAAAAAACTTTAAGATACCTATTTATTTTTTATTCATATTCTTTTAAAAAATTAATTTAGACCCTCGAAGTTATATTGTTTTTTATTTTTATTTTTTCATTTCTCTTTACTTTTTAAAGTCCTCTTCTACCGAAATGTACCATTCTTGTTTAGGAAGAATAAAAATTTACTCGAAAAGATTAAATAACTCGATTTAAGGTAAAAATATTTTATTTATCTTGATTCGATTTGAAATTTTATAAACTTGATTCGAAAAAATTTAAAATAAAGTTTGAGTTTTAAAATAAAAATTCGAATAACTCAAAATTTTTAGTAATTATGATTTATTTCTAAGTTCGAGACGAAACCATAATGTTTTATGATATATATATTAATATATAAAAATATGAAAAAAAAATCACCATATGAAAAAAATATATATAAAGAAATGTATATATATATGTGTGTTATATGATTAGAGAAAATCCTTTAAATTGGAATCAAATCGTATTATAACATGATAAATAATTCCAATTAAACTTTTATAAAAACTCAAAAACTCAACTCGACTCGAATTTCTTAAACTTGACTTGAATCGAAAAAAATTTAAATAAAGATTGAGTTGTAAATTATGACTTACCAACTCAAATAACTTAAAAAATTTTAACTCAATTCGACTCGACTCGATCAAACGCTAACTTCTAAGTACGAAAACCTAAAGCATATGAAATGCAATTATATTTAATGTGTTGAAGACACCAAATCTAAGCATTGATATTGATGCTTTATGATGATACCACTTCCTAAAAATAATTATTTTCATTGTTTTTATTTGCTGGTTTCATATTTTTTATATTTTAGATTGTTTTTATTCTTAATGCTCATATCTTTTTATTCTTAAATTAATTGAACCTAACATTCTAAATTCATAATTAACGAAGTGTGACTAAATTAAAAAACAAATCTCAAATTAATGATGCAATTAATTAATGATTATACTAGAAAAAAAAGGTTTGAGATAACATAAACTAAATTTTTTTATCTAATAATATTTTATTTTCTTTTAGTTTTGATTATGTTCGGATAATATAATATAATTTTTTAATTATTTTGGAATTTGTTTAAATTATAGTTAAAAAATATAAATATAAATCAGGTATCATGTGACCCGGTTAGTGAGTAACTAAATTTTATGAAACGAAATAATACTCATGTTTTCTATAATCTAGTAAATAGATACTCTGAATCTTCGTATATCTAAAAAAAATATAGATATTAATAATCAACTCACCTAAATTGAACACTAAATTTGTGTGAAAAATACAAATAATTATTTCTTAAACTCATCGAATTTTAATGTTTCTAAACGTATTAGTTATCTAATTAAAACAATCATAAATATTATGAGTCTAATCTAAAAAATAAATTCTCTAGTCCAAATTTTATTTATATTTTTTCAGAAGATGTTTTTCCATACAAAAAATATGTAAATAGTAAATAACGTAAAAAAATCCCGACAGGATATTGAGCAGGTGAGATACATAGATCATAGAGATACAAAGGGGCCATTTTGAAAGAAAAAAGAACAAGAAGATAGTATTGCAGCAAAAAGATAAGGATTCTACGGTGAAAGCACATCTGCCAAATTAATAAATAATCTGAAAAGAATAATGGCATTGCTTAATCAAACATCATCTATGTGTTTTAGAATATACTTTTAATTATTAGATATTAATCGTTTAATTATTGTATTAATATTATTGGTGTTCAAACTCGTAAGTCGTAACCTTTAATAACAACAACAGTTCATTTAACCACTGATACAAGATGCTTCATGTTTAAACATTAAATATTAAACGAGAATAATGATAGGATTTGTTATAATAATAATTTTAATCTTCGAAATTTATATGATCTATTAATTTGATTTATAATTCAAAAATATTCAATAAATCTAATATTTTATATTTCAATATTTATTTATTTTCTAAGAAAAGTTATATTATTTTTTTTATTTTTTATTATAATAATAATTTATTGTTGCTTTAATCATTCAACTACTACTTTGGTCATAGATTCATTTAACTTTACAGTATTATAAATAAATTAAATTAATTAAAATTTTAAATAAAAAATTAATTTATTAAATTATTACGATAAACTTGATTGGACGTATAATCAATTCTAACGATAGAATGATATATATTAATTCAACCATATGTTTATTTTTTTAAAATTAATTATAATAATTATAATAGTATTATTTTAAAATAAATTTTTAATTATTAAATATTAATCATTGTGTTATAATATTGGTATTCAAACCGTGATCTCTAAAACCAATAGTCCCTTCATCAGTGAAATAATATAACTCATGCTAGATATATTTTAATAAAATAACATATTTAATATAAACATAGTAAATAACAATAATATAGTTTTTTAGAATATATTAGGGTAATCATGAAATTATATATGTTTAATTTTTTAATAAAATACATATTTTATATATAAATAATATTTAAATTTAAATTATTTAAATAAAAACATTATGACGTTTTGAAACAAAATCGACAGTAACAAATTTGGAATTTAAACTAAAACGTTTTTTTTAACGCTGTGTTTCCATGTTTTTCCAATCATGAATTATAAGTGTAGTATAATTTATGATTATAAATAATATTTATTTTAAAATATATTTGTAATAATTGAATATTAATATTAATGTTTAAACATTGATTTTTAAAAATATCTATTGTTTCTTAACTACTGATACAAATTCGTATAATATAATATAAAATTTAAAAGATACAATTTTATGTTTCTGTGCAGTTATTTTTTGAATTTATATATATTTTTTGATATTTACGTGCCGATAAAGAACAAAATGACACTGATATTTTATCCTCGATTCCCAAAAAAAACTTGTTATCATCTTTAATTTTGATTTTTTATTTTATCATTGATTTTAAATCTTTCACATTGTTATTTCTTTAACCTATTTGATTTAAAATTTTGATTTTTTACGGAAATATATCATTATTTATACAGATTTAATGCTTGTAATTTTATTCAATTATAATTTTTAATGTATTCCCTACAATTTTATTTATTTTTTCAATATGGTCCTGTGATACGGAGTAAATTGCAAAGTTCTTGAAACTATTTATTTTGGATATTTGAATTTTATTTTATTTACATAAGCTAAATACACAACTTCACTGTAAACTTTCTGAAATTGTCATATTAGGTCTTATAATTTTATTTTCCCAAAAGTTTTGGACTATACTTATAATTCGAATAACATAACAATTAAGTGTTTTCTTTAAAAAAAATTAACCTATCAAGGCTTTTTTCAATAAAATATATATTTTTTAAAATGTAAGTGATAACATTGTGATATAACCTACAATACCAATTGATAAAAGAATCGTTAGATTCAACTGTCAATGTTGGTCAAAAAACTCGACAAATTCAAATTATTGATAAAAAACTTAAATGATTGAAAAAATCATTAATTTAATTAATTTTTTAAAAAACAATTTTTTTACACGTTTAATCTTTTTAAAAGATTTATTGTTAAATAACGGTAGATCCACCCTTCTAATAGTCTCATGGTCACCCTAAACTTTTAAAAATTCATATATTTACCTTTAATTTTATTAATTTTTATAAATTAACCTTAAATTTTTATAATATTCAAACTTTATATCCATCCAGAGATTCCAAATTTTATACGTAATCACCCTCAACAAATTTATGGACCCGCCACTATCGTTAAATAAGTCTAGCTAGAGTCATATATATATATATATATATATATGAATGGTGATTCTCTCCCACATAGCGATACCGAGAATTAACAAATGAATCCTCTAATTCTTGTTATCGTGGCATTTCTCTGCACCCGTCTCCTGAAATTTGCCTACTCCACCATATGGATCCCTTTGAGAATCCAAAGCCATTTCAAAAGCCAAGGAATAACCGGCCCCGGATACCGTCCCATCTTCGGAAACATGGCCGAGGTAGGACGTCTGTTCGAAGAAGCGACGTCGAAGCCATCACCACTTCACAACGGCGGCCATGATATCCTCCCCCGTGTGGCTCCATTCTACCACATCTGGTCCAACTTGTATGGCAAACCGTTTTTGTATTGGGCAGGTTCAATACCAAGACTAGCGATTTCTGACCCGGACATGATCAAGGAGGTCACTATGAACACCGGAGGTGGTTCGTTTGATAAAACCGGGTTTGACCCGAAAGGCAAGATTCTGTTTGGACAGGGACTCGTTGCATTGTTAGGCCAACAATGGGCACTTCACAGGAGGATTTTAAATCATCCCTTTCGCATGGAAAGAGTCAAGGTAATGAATAATGATCAAGTTTTGAGTCATGTCTGGTCCGACATTAATCGAACCCGAATCCGACTCGACGGACATTATATTTATACTTAACATATAATGTATGAAACTTGTAAAAACCTGTCTTCAACAGGCCGGTTGGTTACCAGACATCATCACTGAGACATCAAAAATGCTGGAGAAATGGGAGGAAACAAGAGCCGGGAGAGACGAATTCGAATTGGAAGTGTTCAAAGAACTTCATCACCTCTCAGCTGATATTATTTCAAGAACAGCATTTGGATCCTTTTATGAGGAAGGGAAACGAATCTTCATGTTACAAGAACAGCAGATGCAGTTCTTCTCTCTTGCAGTGGAAAGTCTTAACATCCCAGGCTTGAGGTAAACTTTTTCGTATATGTTATTCGAACTCTTCATTTTTTAAATACGTATCGGACCGTCGGACGACCGACGTGTATTCTATCGAGTGTCAGGTTTTTGCCAACTAAGAATAACAGAGAGATGTGGAGATTAGAGAAGGAAACCAATAATTCGATTCTAGCACTTATCCGAGCTAACAACAAAAGCAAAGAAGATTCTTCAAGTCTGCTTAGTCTCTTGATGTCTTCGTATAAGAATCAGGATGACGAAGATGAGATGTTGGGAGATGATGAAATAATCGGCGAATTCAAGACCTTTTACTTCTCCGGAAAAGAAACATCGGCCAATGCTTTGTCATGGGCGCTTCTGCTTCTGGCCTTGAATCCGGAATGGCAGGACAAGGCAAGAGAAGAAGTGGTTGGTGTTCTTGGAAACAAGGTTCCGGTTGCAGACAATTTGAAAGACCTGAAGATCGTAAGTTTAACTCATCTGTAATATTTTTCAACAGATATAGGTAAGATTTTCATTTTGTATAATCGATTTATGAACAGGTGAACATGATAATTGACGAAACACTCCGGCTCTACCCACCGATAGTAATGCTGATGAGAAAAGCATACAAAGATGTGAATCTGGGAAACATCGACATTCCCGCCGGAACGGAGCTTTATCTGTCACTGGCCGCCGTGCATCACGACACCAGCATATGGGGAAACGATGCTCACAGATTCAATCCGGCAAGATTTAAAGAGTCTCGAAAGCATTTAGCGTCGTTTATTCCGTATGGTTTGGGACCTCGGTTTTGTGTCGGCCAGACTTTAGCCACCGTTGAGATGAAAACCATTTTAGCTATGATTATCCGGCAATATTATCTGGCCGTGTCACCGGCGTACGTCCATGCACCCAAGCTGTTCATCTCCCTAGAGCCCCAGTATGGCGTACAGTTAGTCTTAACAAGAACCACTTTATAATGTTTTTGAAGGGGTCTTGCCGTCTTGGTCAATCGATGTAAAATAAATTTCGGATTCGGATCTGTTAATGATCATTATCCACTGTGTAATATATATCGTTATATTTTTTTAAATCAAAATATCTTCTTAATTGTCATAATTTATCAACTAATCTTGTTCAGTTTTTTACTGTTTTTCTATGAAGATTTGTTGCATTGTCTACCACAGTGTTATTTTTGTTCGTAAATTTGCCTTTTTGTTGTCAGAAATTGCAATGTAAGTGTACTGTCTGGTGTTTTTTTTTTTTTTTGAATTTTCTTTTCACTTTAACATCTAAGCATTATTTTCCCGGAAAAAAGAGAGAAAATCAGGCAGATCGGAGGACTAGAATAGGAAAATCATGATAACTGGCTTGGATTCTAACTAGGGTTTATGGGGAAAATTCACTCAGAATCACAAGAAAATCGAAGATTTTCCATTGAATTTATAAAATAGACTTAAAAGCCAAACCTTTAGTTCTTTTTTGGCATTTTTCTACTCTTATCCGTAGATAAATAAACAGACCACTTGAACTTTTTTGTGGCTTAAATCTTTTGATAAACCTCTTTCTTTTCCTTCCTGCAACTTTCTCTATCAAAATTTCAAAAGAAAAAAATCTTTTCTTTTCTCATGAAATTCCTCAGCTTCAACAGAACATATGTTCTGCAAGTTCATTTATGGTTACCCTTTTGACAGTTTAAGAACTTTATCCTACTTCCCGCCAGTTTCCTCAAAAAAACATCCATGGATTCCAACTCAGACATAAATTTCAATGATGTCTTTGGTGGTCCACCAAGGAGGTCATCGGTTCAAGATATACGGTACAGTTTTGGTGAAGAAATGGATTCATCATCTTCTTCATCATCTGCTTTTAGAACAAGTGATGAAACAGTAGTTGTACACCGGAATCCATGGTCTGGTTTAAGCGAAAAGCCGGTGTTCGGTGATGAAGGGACGACGAATCAAAGAAGATACTCCAAAAACAACTTCTTTGACGATATTTTTAGAGGGAATCAATCATTGACTTCTTCTCCAAGAAAGTATGAGATGAAGGACCCTTTTGCACCAGCTTCACAGCTATTGAGCCCCTGTAGGCCTTTGCCACCAAAGGCTGAACCTTTTAGCAGTTCATTTCCTTCTCAATTCAGGTTCTGAATTTCACTTTTTGGCCTTCATTTTGTTGTATATAATCTTTCATGTTTTTGGTCATATCTGCACATTCTGACACTAGTTCTATGTTGTTAAAGAAAACCAGTAATTTATCTTGTAACAGTGTTTCACATTGTCCCTAAACTGGTTTAAATAGTGTCTTTGATTGATGAAGCCATTGAAATCTCTGAGATTTGAAGGATATTTCAGTTTATTCATGGAAAAACTTAGAAACAATTGAAGATGTCTGCATTAGACACGAATATGTATCTAACATTCACACCCGAACCCGAGTAACATTGCATTTTTATTAAGTTTGCCAATGGCTTACTTTTGTTACCTTTAACTTCCCAGTCTTCCTGCCAAATTGAACAAAGGAATGGACCTACCCGTATCTAAAAGCAAGGATGGTTCTTCAAATGGTTCAAGTTACCATGCATATTCTCCTATGTCAAGATTCTCAGGCCAAGCAGATCGAGATAAAGATCAGGAAACAATAAGTGGTTCTCAAGGTGATTTGAAAGAAGATTCAAGCAGTTCGGGAATTCCGAGAAACGATAACCGGTTTCACTTCTCAATATACAAATGGGCAAACAATGGAGGAGTGCCATTTGCCATTCCTCTAAGGGGAATTCATAGATTCAAAGAAAAGGACAAACTGCAGAGATGCTCTAGTGCTAATGGTTGGATTGCTTGTGAAGGTCTAGCAATGGAACAAAAAGCAGCAAATTTGTATAACAATTTCAGCACTACAGATACAATGTCATCAAATTACAATAATAAACACGGCTCTCCCATTGATCGGAGGAACGAAGTCAATGAACCGGTACAAATTATCGAGGAAGGCAACATTTCGAAGCCCGGGTCAGAAAGTTGGCCTAAAAGTGCTGATAAGAATGTTTCTAGTGACACTGTCTTGTCTAGTTCAAAGGCAGAAAAAAAGACCCAATATTCCAGTTCTGTAGTTGGTAAAGAAACATACAAGCCTCGACCAAAGCCTCCGAACATCACAGAAGCCGGTACAGGTAGTGCAAGAAGCTCCCCTAGGAACTCATGGGATAAAGAAAAAGGCAGAGGTAGAGGAAAGGTCAAAGAGTTCATTAAAATTTTCAACCAGGAGGGTTCACCAAAATCCAGAGCTGACATTGCCACTGAGAACCAAAGCTCTAGATTGAAACCAAGACATAATACTGTAAAGCCAGAGATTGAACCAAGTATTAGTATGACTGAAAGTTATGAGAAAGTTCACATGCCTAGCATGCAAAAGAACAAAAAAACTCCCAATGTTCGAGATGGCGTTCATATGTTTAACAGTGCATCAGAAATGAATACTAATGGCTCAGAAAAAGAAACTGGTAGGCTATCTGGTTTCCACCATGTTTACATCATTTGACCTCTTTTTTCAATCAGTACACCATGAATTATCAAATGTTGAGCACTTATTTTCCACTTACTCTATACTGGCATCAGTTTCTGATGGCTCTAAGACTATTGCTGAAGATCCTATAGAGTCATCCGAGGTCAACTTTTCGGTATGTCATACATGATTTCACTTCACATCTATCTGTACATTTACTGCAAAATAGTTTACTTTTAAAAGATTTGAAAGTTGGTATTTGACTACATGACATTTAAAATATGTTGAGACTTTAAGGTAAATGATTTAGGCTAACCCTCTAATGGATTGCTCCTCTTTGGGTGATGAACAGATAGAAGACCTGACACTAGTTCCAGAACAGAAAATTTTGCCACAGTATGGCATGGATCATGAAGAAATCCAGGTAACAAAGAGTAGACTAAAATCAGATATAAACATATCCACAAACAACTATGCTGCTTCACATTTTTTTCAGCCGGTTACTTCATTGTAATGCAGGCCATCGATGCTAAAATACGGCAATGGTCAACCGGAAAACAAGGAAATATCCGTTCACTGTTGTCAACCTTACAATATGTAAGGATCTTCTAAATATATTTAAATCGTATAAAAATCTGACCGTATCTACACATACTTAAGTCTAAGTAACATAGAAGTTTACTTTTGTCTCTGAAAGACTAACACCGGTCGTATAAAAACAGGTTCTTTGGGCCGATAGCAGTTGGAAACCAGTCCCACTTACTGATATAATTGAAGGACGAGCTGTTAAAAAATCATACCAAAAAGCTCTATTGTGTCTTCATCCAGATAAACTACAGCAGAAGGGAGCTGCCTCCCATAAAAAATACATTGCAGAAAAAGTATTTGATATTCTGCAGGTAATGTATGATTCCTGCAAGCACTTCTTCTCATATTGATTGCGGTAAAAGTCCCGATATCTATATCCGACATATATCTAAACATGAATACTCTAGTCTTTTCATATGGACTATGGGTAATTCTTTGTGATGATAGAAGTAAAGCATAGAAATTTGTCCATGGTGATGGTGTTAGCCTACCAAATCTGTTGGATGTGATCAATTATTTCACTTCAAATAATCTCCATGTTTATAGTTATATAACTGGACAAGAGCTCCCAGACAAACCCCATAGGAAACTGTCATAGGCTGAAGTTTCATACACATGGGATGACTGATTGTTTTCTCACAATCTGTTTAACTTACCTACATTTATCCTTATAGGACAAAACCTGTCGCTGCAGCTTATGGTCCAGACTTTTAGTTTCGGTAGTTGAATCGACACTTGTCTTCGGTGCATATCCGACATGAGTGATAACACTTCAAACACATGAGAAAATATGCTTTAACTTCTATGAGTTGCAAGACAAATTTGGTTTCAGTTCAAAGAATACAATGTCTGATTCACCTCTTGCCATTTCAGGATGCATGGACTCAGTTCAACTCGATCGGTTCGATCTGATTTACTATTTGCTCGATCGTGACATTTCATCCATTCAAAAACAAAAATGTAAGATTTGAAGTTGGGGAATAAGGAGAATGCATGTGATTAGTAGATGTTGAGACATTATTTTCAAACCATTTTTTCAGTGATGAAAATTGAACAATGTTCTACAGAAAAGGGATCATTTGTACTGCAATGGAGTTTGTCTGGTTGATTAAATTATATCAGGGAAGAAGGAGATGGAGAGAAAGGGTCCATGAGAGTTTGGCTTCATGTGAGAAGAGCCTGCAACAATGCCTGATCGGTGAAGATGGTTTGTTTTCATGCCGTTTTGACTGTGACACACTTGTCGTTTTATGTTTCCTCTTCTTAATGCGGTGAAAAGAGTTCGTTTTCTTTCTTTACTATTTAGTAAAATTTGCTGCCATATTTGTATTATTAATGTCCTCTTTAATATTTGTTTGTTTCATATTATTTTTAAAACAAATATTAAAATTTATATTTAAATGAGATAATATATTTTTTTAATTACTTAATTAATAAGTACATCTCTATTAATGTCATTATTATTGAAACAATCAAAAGATTACATAAATTTATAATATTTATCGGTGAATAAAATATTTTTTAAACTTTAAAGAATAAAAAATATTAAAAAATAAATGTTATTGAACGAAGGAAGAGAAAGATCTACAAGAAAATAATTAATAAATTTTTCTTGAGTTGTGAATTTTATAATATTTTTAATAAAATAAAGATTAAATTCATACTTAAAATGTTAAAAGACTAAATAATTAATAAAATTCAGGATTAAACAATCACTATTTATAGTTATTGAGGTTTAAGAACGATTAAAATAATGTTTAAATTTTAATAATAAAAATATTTAATATTTAAATTTTAATGATTAAAATCATTAAATTTTATTAAATATTTTAAAATTTGAATAATTAAAATAAATTAAAAATAAAATTTAATGATGATTTATGTAAATATATGAAATACTACCTTTTAATATTAACAACTGGATTGATCATTCGAATACATTTATGTTGTACAATAACAAAAACAAGCCAATTTTGATTAAAATCAAATCTTAAACTTCAATCATGGAATCCGAATTCACAGAAAAGTAAGTAATTATCATCTTCATCACTTGGTCGAGTAGGAATCAATCCAAACTAATTTTTGATCCATGAAAAACAGTAAACAGTAAGGGAAAGAAAGCGTGGAAGCGATTGACGAGCGGAGTGAACAAAACGAAAGAAAATACAATGGAGGGGGGGGGGGGGGGGGATTGAGAGGAGGGAGAAACAAAGAAAGCTTTTATGGCGTCGTCTATTCTATTTCATCTTCTTCCTTTAAAGCATTGAACTTTATCCAGTTTTCAAGGCGGGGGTGCTTAAGCTTATCTTTCATCTCCTTTTAACAAAAATAAACGATTCATCATCATCATCTTCTTGTTGTTTTCTGTCCGTTCGCCGTCATACAGAAACTCAAAGCGTCCCCTTCAATGCCAACTCTGATTCGATTCTGTAGTGGCGGCTTGCTTTCTGTTCCACGTTGAATGGCCTCCTTCTCTCGACCTGTACCGTACGTTCTCCATCCCTCTCTCTTTTTCTCTGATTCCAAATTTTAAAATTTTAAATCTGCTGTTGGGTAGGATCATTTGTTGAAATTATGGGTGTAAATTTGTCTGATTCTCTGGTCTATCACTTTGTTGTTGTTCTGTTTGTTTTTTCTTCTGGGTATGATTTATGAACTGTTTTCTGTAGATCTGGAAGTGATTCATTTCTTCTTTTCAAATTTATTTTTTGTTCATTTCAACGATTGCTTCTTTTCCTCTCATATATATTCAAGCAAATTAATTATATTTACGTTGGAAAATGTGGGTTTGATGGTTAAATTTGCTGCTAAAAGTTACTGTTTCCCCCCATTTCCTATGTTGGATCATTCGTTCATATCTCTGGGAAAGTTCCCGTATGAAATGCTGGATTAATTAACGAGCATTGGGAGTTTTATATGTTCTAGTTTGTTAATGTTATGTTCTTCATGGATTCGATTTTTTTATTGTAACATCAGTTTTTATGTGATTATTCTTGTTACACGATAAACCAGTTTGCTTCTCTTTGTATTTGACTTGCTCGATTTCGGGACTTTTAGGATGTGTTGGTTGAGTAGAAAAGTAGAAGGAAGATGAATTGAGTGTGTTTGGCAGGAAAGAAAATAATAGAAATTGACAATTTTCCACCCCAATGCATGAACACAAATCATTCCAGATTGCAATGCTAAGAGGAGAGAAAATGAAAGAGATTAAGTTAGTTCAAAAGTTTTATTTTCTATCTTACCAAACACACCAATGGAAAGTAAATATATTTGGTCTAGCTGGACTCCTCATTACTTCTCTGTCAAACAAATTCATACTTCTGGACTTTTAGAAGATAACCATTAACAATTGTGCTCTGTGTTTGCTTCGAGATGGTTTCTGGTTTTTTATATTTGTTGTTGAATGAGGAATTTCAAATGTCAATAGATTAAACTGTAAGGGATTTTGGATTTGTTAGTTGTTTACACTGCTGCCTTATTATGTTGTTGTGGCATGGTCTTTACACACAATGGTTTGTCCTAGGTAAAAATACTTCTAAAGATGTTTTGTTGTACTATCTTTGAATACAGTAGCAGTCAATTCTATTACATGATTTATTTTGCCGTCTTCTTTTCCGGTATGCGTTTTTTTCTTGCTTTTCGTCTACGATGATTATGAAATAGCTTACTTCCTATAAGACAAGCAACTAATGTTTGCTACTTCTGCCCCAGGTTGTGTAGGCATTAACTATAGTCTGTTCTTACCATTTAAGGAAGATGGAATTTGAAAAAAAGAAGAGATGGAAATCCATGGTGTCACGCCTTTTCAAAAACAAATCAGCTTCTTGTTTCTTTTTCCCTAAGGTGAAGCCTGCTACATTTAGTACGAGCTGTGCACCTGTGTATCTCAACGTATACGACCTAACGCCCATGAATGGTTATATTTACTGGGCAGGCCTTGGTATCTTTCATTCTGGTGTGGAAGGTTGGTTGATAACATTTTCTCTAGAAAATATTTTGATTCTCCTTAGTTCGCCCATATATATAGTTTCTCAGATATAATGGTAGAAACAGTAGTAAATACTCAACATCATAACATGTGGAACACAGACTTGACAATCATGTCGTTGCTATCGAGTTTATGTCTAGATTTTCTGATGACTCAACCTATACTCTGTTAGTTCATGGTGTGGAATATGCATTTGGAGCTCATGACTACCCTACTAGTGGTGTTTTTGAGATTGAGCCACGACAGTGCCCGGGATTCAAGTTTAAGAAATCAGTATTCATTGGAACCACAACACTAGACCCTATGCAGATAAGGGATTTCATGGAGCAGTACTCAGAAAGGTACAATGGAGATACATATCACTTGATCGCCAAGAATTGCAACCATTTCTGCAATGGTATTTGTCAGAAGCTGACCGGGAAACGAATTCCTAAATGGGTAAATCGACTGGCGAGAATAGATATAGTACACTATCACATCCTCCATCTTGCATACTGTAAATCATTTTTCTGATGTTACCTGCATATTCTCATGTCACATTTGTTACCCATCTCTAACTTGTGTGTCAGGTTCAATGTGCAACTGTATTCTTCCTGAAGGCCTTAGAACTTCAGTTGTAAAGCATGATCCAAATTATGAACCGCAAGACAGTGAGAAGAAAAGACTGAGATCTAGCTTTAGTTGCCTGGCTTCGGTGTCGAAGCAGCCGAAATCTTCACTACTTAAATCATCCTCAAGAAACTCCCTACTACCATCATCGGAATCGAAAAGCTAGAACGATGTTTTATGTTGAAAGGAAAGGAAAATAACCGGTTCGGGTTATTCCTTTGGCATTTTGAGTGCATCCCTAGCAAGCTCCATAGAAAAGGCTTTGACAGTTGAAGATATCCTTTGGTGTTGTGTTCTGGTTTCTGTAACACAACATTAATGTGCTGAGAATTTGTTATTTTGAGATGTTGATTCGTTCCTGTCTGAAAAAACACTAATCAAGTGTAATTTTTTTTATTCATAATTATGTTCAACTTTTTTATTTAAATTACAATTTTAAATTGTTTAAATAACATTATAGTAAAGAAAGCAGAAAACAATCCATTGGTTTTAGTTCTTTTAAAATAAAAATGTTTAATAAGTTAATACATTTATTGACTTAAATATGTTAAATTTGTTATTCCTATATGTAAATTCTTGTTGCCACTAGATTTTTCCCAACATAAAAGGTATTTAGTAGGACTAATATTTATTTATTTCAATCAGTTGGCCAATTAATTTAAATCTAATATTAAATTGCACTAACGAAAGTTCAATATTAAATTCCAATGAAAGATAAGAGAAAAATATACTTCTGTGACAGTCAAAATTACATTAATGCCATCCAACAAGAAATTAATTTGGCATTTCAGCAGTAATTTCCAACCAAAAAATATATATGAATCAAACAATGACTAATACAGATGAAGAATCCAAAATTAGCTTTGACCAAATAAACCTGCAGGAACCAAAAAAAAAGACATTTCAGATTTACAGTACTTAACTATTAATTTGTTAATGTGGATTTCAATTATGAGACACTGACTCAAGATAAGTAATTATATAAACATCTATATGCAATACAATTAACTAGCATTTTTAAGATTTTTTCTTTGTATATATTTGAAAAATATATTTTATTCCCATGTTCAAAGTATATTTCAACACAAATATCCGACACATATTTAGAAGAAAATAAGAGTCCAAGATACATAAGCTTTAAAACCAAAAGAAATGCCCTATTGTGGCTTATATAGCAGGTGATCTTGGCCATACTTTCATGAATAAAGTTCACGATATAATTGCAATGGCGTTGTCAGTGCAAACTAAGAAACTCAACTGAGAATAGATAAAATGTGGAAGCAAGGTTGAAGAATTTATCAATCGTTTTTGGGATGCAAAACACTAGGCAGGCGATTATTACCATTGAGAGCAGCAAGGTATATTCGCTTCTCAGCCAACCCGATATCAGAAAGTATCAAACCACCCTGCAGGCAAGAAAAACAAACAAAAATTAAATGAATAAATAAAACATATACACGTGTATAACATAACCGAGTTCGAACAACATAACAATGAAGATAGTTCAAGTAATATTGTGTCATATTTAATACCTCAGAAGCCATCAATTTTCGGACGTTATTAGCATATAATTTTGGATTATCCTTCTCTTGCTGCGATGGGTGGTAAACAGGTAACCATGTTACCTCCAAGTGATTTACAAATTGACACAGAAGAAAAATCACATGTCGCGCCTAAAAAGGACAATACAGATCAGCTCACCAGCATTAACATCATCAGGAAGAAAAAAGGTCCTAAAACAAATATATTTAACATCAAATTAATTGAAATTTAATGTTTTCTTGAAGGGGGAAATATAATCAAGTTTTCCAAATAATCATCTGCTCTATCAACATTTAGTGATTTCTTCTTAAAATTCTTCCATAAACCAGGACAAAGGTTACAGCAACAAGCATTGGTTGAAGTAGTTTTAACAGATTTTACACAAATGCACTATGCAAACAACAAAACATCATTGGAATATTAGTGTAACGAACAAAAATCAGCAGAGTGCAACTATAGTGCACAAATGATTTGTACTGAGATCACCAAATAACTAACGAAAGAAAACCGATTTTTCTCGTATGTATTATCTTTTATGTCCGGTGATCAGTTACAGGTATTAAACAGCTAACTGATGGGGGGGGGGATACAATTTATTACCAGAAATCATAAAGCCATTTTGATTTTCCTTAATAGATACTCACCCCAGATATTGAATCCCAAGCTGGACTAAATCTTTGGTATGGGTACCTTAATATAACAGGCACAACAGGTGCTCCGGCTAAAAAGGCACCAGTCTTGAATGGGAGGAGGAAATCCCCATTAGTTGTTGTTCCTTCTGTTGTCGAGAAGAATATAAATCAAATTTTACTAGTTACAGATAGGCATGTGAAATATAGATGTTAGGATGCCAGGAAACACCAGCTACAGACAAATATATACTCATACAGTAGAGCATGCACCATAAATTAAACCATGTGATAAATGCATAGTGAATAAATAAGTTGATTAACCTGGAAAGAGCATTATCATTGGAGCCAATTCATTTTGGTGCGCATTATGAACTCTATCAGTCACAATGCCTGAAAGACAGACCAGTTAGACATTGTACTTTTGATTGATTAAAGTGGCGAAGAACGAGTTTGATGACGTAAGTTTTTCTACCTGCAACACCTTTGAAGTCTGATGATTTTGACTCTCGCTCAACATAGACACAACCAAGACATTTACTGTAAGAAACAAGGCAAATATCATTCATCGTGTCAACTCCAACTCAAACCAATTTATTTATACTAGGAATGCAACATATACAGAGATAGTGTAGAACTGGTAGGAAACATACAAAACAAAAGAAACATATAACTATCCAAGAGAAAATGATGTACACAGTACTCTTTCCAAAATGAAGATTTTTATTCCAATGTAAATGGTTCGCTCGCTAGACATGGCTTACAACATAAGGTGTGAAGCTTGTAGATTAGGAGCTTAGACTGAAATAAGACAAAACTATTGCCACAAGTCCCATAACTATATCATTCAAGCTTTAAAATGAAAAATGATGACTTGTCACGTTGATAAGATACAAAAAATCAATAACAATAACCAAAATGCAGTTTGTTTTTCAACAAATCACAGGGGAAATTTGGAGGATAAAATTAACTCTCACCCGATGAGACCAATTAAGGGAAGTTTACTCACTGATCTCTTCAGCAATAAAATCCAAGCATTTCAAATGGAAAAACCAAACAAGAGATATGTCAGTTAAAACAGCAAAAGCTTACCTTCTATGCCAAAATCAACAACCAAAACGAGAAGTGTAGCTAATGTTAACAGACCTTGGCAACAAAACTTGGAAAGGACGAGGACATGTGATATAAGATATCTAAATATGACAAGTGATTAGATACGATTGCCCCAGCCCTTTCTTGATCTTCCGATTGTTTGGTACTCTGTAGAAAAATCAAACACCGAGAAATAGAAATTTCAGGAGAATGTTGATCAGGCAATTACACTTCTTATGTTTAACTATTGTCGGCAAGTTAGCATAATTAAATGCATATAAATTCTCTTTAAAGATGTCAAACTTGAATGTCACAAATGCTGAATAAGTAAAATCCCACCTCGATTTTTGAATTCTCTTGGGTATTTGTTGAATCCTTATGAGTTTCATTAATCCAATAAAATCCTATCGTAAAAAGCAGCAACCTAGAAAGAAACCGGCCCGACTGTACAATCACGGCTCGCCTACACCCAGTCAAGTGTGCAAAATCTTCCTGCTCATCCTCCAGATTCGGGGTCGAGAATAGCGTAAAAATTCTACAAATCAAGTAATACACGACCAAGATAGCCATTACCAAAACGAGACGTCGAGGGAGAAGCGTGACGATGGCGACTCCCAGCAAGAGTTTCTCTTTCAATGGAAGCTTTCCACATCCCATGGAACCGTACAAGTCATTGCGCACGAAGGCAGCGAATTTCTTCTCGAGCTCCTGGATATCTTCGGCGGCGGATGATGCAGCGGATTCAAGGAGGGGGCGGTCGTCTTTGGCGGAGGAATCGTGGTCGTTGAGGTCTGAATCACCATTCTTTTCCGATTTTGAATTAATACCATTGAGTTCGGATCCCATATTGATTCTAGAAACCTAGTGATTTCCTAAATGTTGTATTATAAATTAATGGATCAGATATTGAATTTGGATTTGATCGGAAATGTATGGCGGAGGGAATGCAAATTTGGGATCGAAAACGAAAGGTTTCGTTAGATCAGAGAAAACCGCCATGGAGGATTCTGCTGCAAATCTCTAATCTTCAGCCGCCACGTCCCTCGTGAAGGCCTTGGTTTATTACTGGAAAAACAAAATGCGCGAAAATTGGAATTTTCTAAAATTTTTATTATTTAAATTATTTTTTTTAAAATTAAATAGAGGTTTAATATTCAAATAAGTGCTCAAATTATAATTGTGGATATTTTTGGTGGCTAAACTATATTTAGTTCTAGATAGGTGCTTAAAGTTTAAATTTATACCATTTTAAGTGTTTAATCATTAATATAAAATTGTTTGACAATAAAAATATGATAAGTAGTGAGTTTTAATTTTTAATTATTTTTAAATAAAAATAATTTTTATTTTTTAAATTAATAATTTTAAATTCTTACAAAATAATCTTAAATCCCTAACTCAAAATTCTTAAATTATCATCGTTGTCACGTTTACTATCTCATCAGAGACCACTACTATCGTCGTCGGATCACCATGATCGTTTTTTCCTACCAACCATTGCTTATAACTGGCGATAGGTATACCGACGACTTTATTTTTGCGTTTTTGTTTTTTTTCGACGTTAGAAAGTCGATCGACACACCTACCGTCAATTATCAATGATGGGTGGTTAGGGAAAACAATCATGGTAGTTCGATGACAACAATGATGGTCTCCGATGATATGATAAACGATAATAACGATGATAATTTAGAGTTTTGGAATTTAAAGTTAAAGATTTAATATTATTTTATAAATATTTAAAATTTTTATTTTAAAAAGATTATGTTAAAAATAAATAAAATTAAAAAAATAATAATAAAAATAATGGTAATTGATAGTTAGGCTCTTATAATAACGATAATTAAAACGGTAGTTTGATGAAACCCCGTTAACTGCCGATCCAAACAAACGTGTCAACGGCGAGTCAAGAGAAACTAACCAACAGGTTTCCGCCACGTGGAATTTTAGAACGCAAACGTTATAATTAAGCACTAAAATATAGAAAAGATGGAATAATAGAAATCTCTCTGCTGTAAACGCGTCAACAAATAGGTACGAAGTTTCTTCGAGGAAATTTTTTCTGCGATCTTCGATTTTTTTTATTTATTTTGACTGCTTTGGTTAGGTCAATTGCCTCGATCGGTCCTTTGATCTCCTCTATCTATTCGAAGGTAAGTAATTTCATTTTTTATCTCTATAGATTCTGAATGTTAGATTTGTTTTCTTCATTTTGTATTGCCGTTGAATCCCGATGTTTCTCTTTGATTAATCGTTATGAATTGAGAGCGTGTTATTTTAATTAGTTATGCTGATTTCGTTAGAGATGTGAGGGTTTTTTAGTTGAGATTAATCGGATTATTTAATTTCCCAACAATCAGATGAGTATTTAGATGCTTTGATTTTTGGTATGAAATCCTTCAATTTTTATGAAAATTTCAGCTATTTTTGTTTTCCTGGTTGTGTTGAATTGTATGTTTGGTGTTTGTTCTGGTTTCGATTTGATTTTTTTTAATAGGAATCTGAGTTTTTGAAGTCTGAGAAATGGCGAGTGGGTTTGGGGAATCAGCAAGCCATTCGCCGCCCCAGAATCCTTCTTGCTCTACCAACAACTCCAATGGTGATGCTGGTAATTTTGAGTGCAATATCTGCTTTGACTTAGCGCAAGACCCCATTGTCACTTTGTGTGGTCATCTTTTCTGCTGGCCTTGCCTTTACAAATGGCTTCATGTTCATTCCCGTTCTCATGAATGTCCTGTTTGCAAGGCCCTTGTTGAGGAAGAAAAATTGGTCCCTTTGTATGGAAGGGGGAAATCATCTACTGATCCTAGGTCGAAATCTATCCCAGGTGTTAATATTCCGAATCGTCCGGCTGGACAAAGACCTGAAACAGCTCCTCCACCGGATCCAAATCAGTTTCCCCAAAATGGGTTTGGGTTCATGGGAGGCTTGGGAAGTTTTGGAGGCTTTGCACCGATGGCAACTGCGAGGTTTGGGAACTTCACACTCTCTGCTGCTTTTGGTGGTCTTCTCCCCTCACTGTTCAACCTTCAGGTCCATGGATTTCCCAATGCGGCCATGTTTGGTCCAGCTGCTGGGTTTCCATATGGGTTTCAACATGCATATCATGGTGGCCATGCTCATGGATATCATCATCACCACCACCACCATCATCATCGTACTGCACAGGGGCAACAAGATCATTATCTGAAGATGCTGTTTCTGTTTATAATTATTTGTGTTATCTTTGCAATGATTTATCAATAGACCAAATCTGCTATCAAAGCATGACTTGCCGACTAAATGGATAGCTAAGATGAACTCAATGGTTAAATTTGGTAGTGTATGTGTTGTTTCCTTGCAATTTATTGTGTTTTATGTTGTATAACCAAATTATTTTATTTTAGTGTTGAATTTCGTTGTCACTGTTAGTATCCTCCAGAAAGAATAGGGTTTAACTGAGAAATTATTATATGATCTCGGTTTACCATGTCATCGATGGTTCACCGCGTTTCTCGTGAAGGGTTCAACTGAGAACGGGAATGAACAAGAAGCCATTTGTAAAGGCAAGGGACGGAATCGTCAAGAAATGGTGGATCTTTATAGGTTTAAACGTTGAAGAGTATATGGTGCAGTGGTGGAGCTCGAGGCAGAGCAGCTATGTTGTGATTAATAATGAAGAAAAATCAGACTTGGTCTAATTTCATGTATAAAAAACAATCAAGCTGGGATTAATATGAAATGACCGTGCTTTTCAACTCTTTACAAAGAATAGGGAAACCTGTTTTAAGAATAAGGGGTGTTTGCAGGATTCTCAGTAAGGAAAACTGCCAGTCATTCGAATATGCTCAAGGGTTCTTCTAAGCCCGAATTTATAAACTGCCGAATGGCCTGCTCTAAAACCATCTCCATACACGGGCGATGTGTCTGATTCAATTTGGTGCTTGAAGAACTCCCCGAGTTTCCTCTCAAATTCGGGTCTCTTTGCCCTTCTTAATCTATTAGAGCCTGAGGATGATGTTGATGCAACATCGCTGCTCGGAGAAGAAGAATCGAGCTGAGTAGCTAACCACATGTGCGCTAATACCTGACAAATTCCTTCCTCAACGTCCTGACTGAGGGTTTGGAAACCTGGCAAACAAGTAGAGCAAAATTTGTTGATCAATGTTTCTAGGTACGAAACCGGAACACCTTCTTTTGTATATGTTAAGATAGAAATGGAAAGCACCTTGAAGTCGCATCCATGCATGCATCATCTCGTGCGCTAAGATCGACCCAGTCAGTAGCCTACATAAAAAAAATCGACTTTCATCTTATACAATCATCTTTCTGTTATGATTAATGGGATAAAAAAGAAAAACGAGCATGAAATTGCTTGGTGGAAGCAACTATAGAAAATAATACAAAACCTTGGCAGGCCATATAAAATGAGAATTGCAGTCACTTCACATCTACGAGTCAATTTGAAGGGCTCTGTTATCATGTCCATGGCTCGATTTCCGATCCCAAAACTTGGTCGCCTTAGAATCTGATGATTTTGGGTTGAAGATGGTATAAATCTTTGAGCAATACAAAACTACCAAATGGAAATTTCCAAAGTTATATCAAACACCAAGGCAAAAAAGAATTTCAATATTCTTACAGTGCTGATAGTTTGTTCCTCAGAAAGGCAGAGTCCTCTCGTCTCTGGCATATGATAGTGGCCCTGCCCAACACAAATTTTAGAATGCAATCACTACACAAACAAAGAAGAGATAACATTTTCTGTGACCAGCTATATTGCTCTTCATTTTTTTTCTTAAAATACCCATGTCTAACACATTCAGAAACGGGAATAGAGATTTAAAGCCTTACATTCCGACCTAAAAGTTAAAACTGTAACTTACATTCTTTTCTCCCTCTCTGGCTTCATTTAATGCCTGCCTTTCAACAAGGAGTAATGGAACTTGCTGCTCGATTTTCATATTTAACCCTTCATAAAACTCTTGTATATCAAGATAAAGGGGTTGGCATTCCTTGGTATCCATAACTGCAGAATCCAAACACTCAAGGCAAAGCTTCCGTCCATCATCGAGGGCAACATATCCCGTGTCTCGTGGCTGCATATGATTACTCAAAAGTGTCATGCTTTCGATGTTTTTCTCACCGACATACAGAAATAGTGTCCAAGATTTTACTTTGGTAATTTAAATAAAAGCTTTTCATCACACTCACCTCCATTCGCTCACAGCTACAGCATCGTGGAGTGCTATCATGTTCATGAGAGGGGCAGTACTTCTGGATCCAAAAAGGATGCGCCCTATATTCAATAAGACCAGCAGGGTTTGTTGGAATCTGTCAAAAGTATATATCCCGAAAGACAACACCAACCAGCAATGAGTGATGTGCGGTAAGTATAAGTTCTTCTGGTTCAAAATTAATTAAAAAGTATATATACACAATGAAAATTTGTATGTAACACGCAGAATTGCAGATACGGGATTCCTATATATCAAACTTCCTTTTGAAATTCCAATTTTCCTTGTATTATTTTCCATTGTTTAAACTCAGAACTACATCTGGATCTGGTGACATAAACTACGAACTACTCTTCATGCCACCATATATCCATACAACTCTATTGCATGGTTTTTATATGTACTTGTGTGACCTTCAGGTTTAGCTTATTTTAGTACTCGGAATTTCATTATTAGGTAAAAACATATGGAAAACATTGAAAAACAGTCATAACTTTTGGTATTACTATAAGTTTGTAGTTGACATTTAACATTTGTAATATATAACTCCGCTGACATACGCAGAAATCATAATAATACCCCCTTTAAAGTATATGAACAAAATGACTTACAAATGAAACACAGTTAAAATAAATAGAAAACAAGCCAAAAATGCTTACAAAGTGGCTGCAAACATCACATTTTGGATGGTAACGCTCCTTGTAGCAAGTTTTATGAAAACGATAATTCCCGGACATAGAAAACTGCAGAATAAGGTGGACATCTAAATTAGCTTATTCATCAAAGAATTATCTTGTGAAAGAATCATAGACAACAACATTGATAGCTACCAAAAGGTCTACTAAAAATGTAACCTTGTACCTCATAATCAGAAATTGGAAGGTTGCAAGCATGGCAACGGAAACATTCTGGATGCCAAAATGCATTGAGGCAATTTAGAAATCTTCCATGGCCGATCTCAGTATTGCAACCAGCACAAATCCTACAAAAAGATTAATTTTGTCATGTAAGAAAGAAAATATTTAGAGTCCAAGTTATAGCAAAAAATCTTCGAACCTAATTGATGCAAAGGAAAACCAATTTATAAGCAAATATTTGCAAGGATAAAATCTCAAAGATATATCCATAGTTAAACCCTGATTAAATAAGCTGGGATGAAACATATATTGTAGTTAATGAAACATTCATATACCTGTATCCCATCGGAAAATGGACTGGGATAGGTTGATACATATTTGCATTTTCATATTGGGGAGGAGGTTCAAAGATCAAGCTTTCTTGTAAGGCTCTTGCAAATTGCTCGTCTTCCTCTAGTTGAGATTCATCATCTACCCAATAATGAGAAACTCAATAATTCAAATTATTGCATGTTAGGTAACAAGGATAAGTAGGGAAGAGAAAGAACATTGTATTGGCAACAAGCAACTAATTCACTGATATCATAATATACAGCAAAAAGGAACATTCATGTCAACTTCAGGGTATACATGTTACTCACTAATCATGTTTCTCCCCTTCTGGCCTTCCTCTAGAAGGGATAGGGCAATAGCTCGATCTATCTCTTCATTCTCATGCTCCTGCCACACTTCCTACATTAAGGTTGAAACCAAGATATAACATAGAAAACACATCAGAAGTTAATTAAACTAACTCAATACTTATTTGCACAAGAAAATATCCTTTTTATGCAATCAATGCTTCATAATCTAATTTCAACATGCCTACAACACAACCTAGCCAAATCCAGTAAACGGATAGGAACCTTATGCATGTACTAACATCAGCATTGCAGGTAGTAAGACGGGGTTGATCATCAAAAAAGCCAAGAACATATAGAAATTAGAAGTAGGGTCTAAGAGATGTAATACCCCTGTTCCAGATGGTGCATAAACTTGAGGATCCTCTGCGTGATCTCCATGATAATGTTCCTCTGAGTTCTTTTGGCCAGAGCCCTTAAAAAACTTTTTAATCCAATCCATGACGAAGGATGTTAACTCCTCATAGTCAATAAGGTTCCTGCCCGCAAACAGAAGATACATTCAAGCAAATATACACAACAATGTTGCAAAATATACGTTTTCAAACCACAGTAAATTTAAATACATCCCAAAAGAAGAAGCTAGGAAAATATGCTAACATAACTGTATAAGCTAGGAAAATATGCTAACATAACTGTATAAGCTAGGAAAATATGCTATTTTTTGTTAAATAACAAGGGATCCTACGTACCGAAATCATACCCCGTAACCCCAATGCCTACAATAGATTACATCAGTTCAACTTTACGTCTCATCAATGCAAGCAAATCAAACCAGGAAAAACAATAGCAATCAAAACCAACCTGGCATTGTTGTACCCCAGAATGCTTAAGCTAAAACTTTAGTTTAAAACATCAAATTTCTCCCCCAACCAAGTGTACATAAAGGGAAAAATAAAAACATATTCTTTTCAGCTGAAGATGCCGATCAAATTCATGAAGGGACTGAATTGCAGGCTCTTAAAGAATCAAACAATAGGAGAAAATGACTTACCTCAAACAAATCAACAGCCAGCAGCAAAGGGTGGGAGAAGATTGAAAAAGAGACCTAGATCAGAAACTCAAAAATAACCAAAAAAAGTTGCAATTTTTTTCAGTTCCATATAAAGCTATATATTCCCCCTCTCCGCCTTCTACTTTTTTTTCTTTATATTTTGTGAATAGATCTATTCAACGAAGCAAAAAAACAAGAAAAACAGTGACACCCTTTATTTCTTTGTCTCCAAAGAAGAAACTATCACACTCAAAACCCTAAAAAATCCCCTACAACGACAATGAATGGAATGCCAATAAGCTAAGAAAAGAAGCGTTCTTCAAAGTCAAAGATGAATAAAACGAAGAACAATTGATGAATTTTTGTGATAACCCCCCAACGGGACTCATCAAATCCAATTGGGCGATTTTCACCTTTTTATTTCTATTGCCTCTTCGATTTAAGTTTGGGGTTCTTCTAATTCATCCACTAGAAGACCCCCTAAAACAGAGAAAAAGAGAAGCTTTCTTTGAGGAAAGCCTAAAGAAAAAGACAAAACTCTGTTTTATGAAAATTTTGTAAAATTGTTTTTCGTTTTATATCAACTCATCGGCCCGCTTTTTTCGACTTTGTAGTTTGAGGGTCAATTTAGACATTACATTTCAAAAGTATTGTAGGAAAATAAAAAAATAATTTAAAATATTTATTACCATCTAAAATTAATATAAAATTAAATAAATTTTAAATCCGATTATAATCTTTAATATATTAGTTTAAATGAATATATTTGGCCCATTTATTTATATAAAATCTCTCTCGAAAGATTATTAGAGTTATTATTTAAAAAATTGATATTAATTAAGAGAAAAAATCTCATATTATAACGATAAAAAATATTATAGACGATTTAGTTTTATGATTGAGAATTTAATTTAACATTTAGATTTTAAGAGTTTAAATATATGCGTGTAGGATTTAAGATTTATAATTAGAATTTAGGGTTTAATATTTAAAGGTCATGTCTATATTTAAGATAATATAGTTAGGAATTTAGTTTTTAACTTATAAACCTTAAAATTTAATCTTAAAACATAAATTTTAATCACGTCCTCTAAATTTAAAAATCATAGTCTTAAATCCCCAAATATTAACCCTAAAATATTCATAAACCTTCAAATCAAAGTGCTTGTGAAATTTTTTCACAAAACTTTGTGTATGGAATAATTACACATCAATTACTTTTTTAATTATATTTTTATTAAAAACTGGCGTTAAATTTATTCATATTAATCGGTTAATAAAATAAATATTAATTAAATAAAAAATAATTTAAAATTTTAAAATTTAATTATTATTTAAAAATAAATAAAATAAAATAAAATAGAGAAAGCAATAGATATAGGAAAAATAAAGATTCCAACCCACTGATTCACTAGCTTGCAAAAGGGTAAAATATATTTTACTTTTTATCTTTCTTTCTCACTTTTTTGTTTAATATTTTATTAATAATTTAAAGTTAATTATAAAATAATATTTGTTAATATAAATTTTTAATTTTTAACAATAAATATAATTTTTATAAATAAAATGATTTAAATATATATTTTTAAATGAATATTATTATTTTTTTCATTAAAGCACTTATTAGATTTATTGATTATTTTTAAAATAGTCGATTTCTCTTAAAAGTATTAATGGTGCATGATTTATCTGATCAATTGATTTATTAAAATAATTAGATCGAAAAAGGTTTTCGACCATCAATAATAATATTAAATGATAAAATTAAAATATTATAGGCTTAAAAATTAAAGTTTTAAAATGAATCATACTCATAATATTCGTACATAAAGAGAAAGTTTGATAAAAAATTAAACAAAAAGAACATTATCTATTATAAATAAGAAAAATCAATATTGGATACTTGATATTGATCCATGTTCTATTAGGTACCTATCGAATACCAGATCTAAAATATCAAGATTTAATCTCAATCTCGGTTATAATTATACTGGTATATTAAAAAAATAATTAAGCAAAGCCGTGGTCAATAATTAGATAAAGTTTGGTGTTTTCTTTTTCCTTTAAAATTATATTAAATAGATTTTTAGTTTTTTTTTTATATAATTATATTTTTCGGTTCATACCCACTCGAGTTGACTGGTAAATTGTAAGAAAAAAACACGATGTTGTTTGAATTTTAACGGTGGTTGTTAACAAGTCAATGTCAACAAAAATGACGTGTTAGACAAGAAGTTATATTCGGTAGTTTTGTTGCGCGACACTTAAATTTAATGTCAAATTACGGTAGATTAAAATACTTTTCGATTAGGAGTTATTAATCGAATAATTAGTCGAATCAAATTATAAATTTTAAAAAATACAAATTAAATAAAAAGTTATCGAATTTATCAATTATCAAATCAAACTGAACACGAATCAAATATTTTTCGATTCGAATCAAATACAACTAGATTCACACTATATAAGCAAGGGCTCTTATAACATTTTGACTATCGAGTTCTTAATCCCATTAGTATAATAATATGGGATATTAATTAAAAAGGTTTGTTTTTAATTCGATTCATGAGTTTTTGATAAAATATTAGATTAGTTTTAAATTTTAGATAAAATATCAATTTCATCCCTAAATTTTAGAAAATTTTCAATTTAATCTCTAAATTTATAAAATATCAATTTAACCCATAAACTTCGGCTAAATCTTCCACCGCCGGCGACTGCTAACCACTGTTGTCAGCCACCATCAAAACATTACAAAACATGTTAATACCTTAACTAAATCTGATACTAATCAATTTGCTGCAAAAATTCCCCACATGAATCACATATCAAAACATTTCTCTTGATAATATATCCATCGTTTTGAACGTTCCATGAGCACAAGGAAATAACTGTACATAGAACACCTATTAATACCTTATTACAGTACAAAACCTTTATGATGATGCGTGGATTACCTTCACCATGTCTGGCGGTGAGCTCGGGGGACGGTTTACTCAGCTCACTATGTCCGGTGGCAAGCTTGGGGGACGGTTTGCTCGGCTCGGAGGAACTGCTGCTGGAAGAACATGGAAGATGCTAACATCCAGGATGATTGGTTTACTTCCTATGTTTGCAGGCTCAAAGACACACGCATCATGTTCTTCTATGTTGTTGTCGTGCACAAACTTCCTCCATCCACCCGAAAGCCCTCCATATCGGTTACTTCCTTTATAACAATAAAAAAACTGGGTCGTCCATGTACGCTCATTCGTTCGAAGAATCACATCCGTCGTTGCTCCGGAGAGATATTTAGCCACCCATGCAATAGGGATAGACTGCACAAACAAGGAAGAATATAAGACAATAAACATGGCTGAGCTTTAACATAGTCCTCCAACTTACAATCGAAATCGGGAACAAAGTCTACCATATAAAACCTTCGGCCAACATGTGTGGGCTTCATAACTACCATAAAACCTTCATCTGATAATACTTCTTGTGCCTTTAAGAGGACATTCATTTTCTCAGCTCCAGTCGGAACCCTTTTACCCGTTGCATGCCACAACGGGCCAAAGTCATCGCCATCTGTTGTTGTATGTTCATTCTCTAAAGCATGTGTTATGTTAGAGCGGAAAAGAGAGTAAAGTTATCAGTCAAAATGCATAGAAAACAACAATGAAAAATAAAGCCCTCATCCCGAGTTCACAATGCATAGGAGATGACCATAAATCCATAATATTAGGTGACAGGTTCAACTCAAAAGTTAATAAATTCAACCATGGAATGCAGGTTTTATGTTTAGAGTATGCCTGCAAAGTGCTCCTACCAGTATCGAGTCTTTCAACCTTCACTCCCCTAGGAGAAGTAGAATATTCTTTGCCTCTAAATCCCCGCTTTGCCGGGATGGACCGAGTACCAGAATCCCAATTTCGGATCTTCTTCTTACTACTAGCAGCGGAGTCGATAAATTTCCTTGATGGCCTTGCATCAGTGTCATTGTTAGTCGATTTTTCCGGACTGCTTTCAAGGCCACACTCAGAAGAGATAGGCATAATTTCATCAGCATTTTCACTCACCTTCCTTTTCGTTTGGTGTCCGCAGTCGGACTCTGTGTGCATACACTTCCTCACAAAATAAGAAGATGCTTTCTCACACAAGCTCTTGCCATCAAACATCAGAACATCGAAATGGGACACCCCATTGTATTTGAAGATCAAAAAGTCATTCTCGTTCAAGGAATGATCTTTCACAAAAGTATTCCATCCACTACCAAAGAACAAGGTATCATCTTCGGCTGTCACTCCTACATCCCATATGACACCACTGGGACCTTTTAGTGTCACAGTTTCTGGAAGCCTTTTCATGACATTCTTACCAAACTTTTCCGGTATTTCCTGCAGAAAAGAACAAGACAAAGAAACAGTAAAATGAATGCTAAAACCCCATGTCTCTTTTACACCAAAATCTAAAATTTCCATGCAAACTTGGGGACTCTAGTGTCATATCCTTATACCCATATACCCGGATTCAAATATCTGTCCAAATATTGAATATGAGTTCTTGCAACTAGGGATCTGGTAACAACAATCAGAAGATGGAACATACCAAGCGCTGAAGAAAATCACCATGGAGAAATTGGGAGAAATGAATGGCCTGAAAATGGGTCCAATAGACTTCCTCTTCCCAGTTCCCACAGTCCTTACATGAATCTTCCATTTGCTTTGACCATGCAGATCTGCAAACTCAAAATTCAGATAATTTGATTAACAAAAAACCAGAAATGGTGAGCTATTAGCTCTAGAAAGTACAGTTCATGTACAGGGCTGGTTTTAAATTAATTTATGATTATGAGAAGGCAAAAACAAACTAAAATGGAGAGTAAAGACCATTGAAATGTCCGTACCAGAGAAGATTTAGTAGCTGAGCTTGAGTGGAGTCTCCTTAGAAAGAAGCCATAAAGGTGGAGCCTTTGGTTTTGGCTTTAAGACAATAAGTATAGTTGAGAAAAACAAAACATGTGGAACACACTTGGCAACTCACGGTTACCACTTCCCACGCTTCGGCTTCGAGGATTGCACTGTCTGGTCTGGTTTCCATTAACCCATTCGTGCTTTGGTCCTGCTGTGTACATCCCTCTCTCTCTCTTCCCTAAAATATTGTAGGTTACGGCCTAAATGAACCACATTTTAGATTTCAATATAAATTGTTATGATTTTGTATAATATTTTAGATTAAAATTAATTTTTTAAGTTAAATTATTATATAAGATTTAATCATTTAAGAATAAAAATATTTTACGATAAGTATCAAAAGTTTTCTTTAAATTTTATTAAAAGTCTAGAATTTTAGCTTAAAAGTAATATTATAATTTTAATCAACTATCAAATTATGATTTTAAATAGTTATAATCAAGTCATGTACTCTAAATTATTTTTAATACCCAATATAAAATATTAAGTTTAGATCAAAATTAATAAAATTATCATTAAAGAATTTGAACATATGTTATTTCTTTCATCTATTGCTTAATTTCGATGATTAAAGTATATATTCAATGATTCAAAATATATGAGTTATTCGTTTTAATTATTCAACGATTAAAAATATATAAAATTTAAAGAATCTTATACCGTATAATTTGATCTTATTTTAATTTTTTATTATTAAATATTAATTTGACCCCGGTTGAATCTACAGAATCGATATTTATGGGTACCAATTATGTTAGGCATTGAACAAATATGTTCAAAGTCTGAAACTTTATTTTTGAACATATTCAAAGTTTGAAACTTGTTCAATTCAATTTTAAATTACAAAATACTTTTAAACTTTGAATCTGAAATGCCATTTTAGACCAAACTTTACATGATGTTCAAACATGATTTAATACAACAATCTATATATATGTGTGTGTGTGTGTTTCATACAAAAATGGATAAAAAGAAATCCATCTTCTCACAGGGAATTGATATACTTTTGCATCCGTTCCAATAGGTTTCATTGAGTTGCAGATACCATTCATGGTGGAACTTGCAAGGTGTTTCCGAAGCGTCCATCATCCGGTTTTCGGTTTTACGATCCTCCACGAGAACTATGCTTCCGAATCTTTCGATATCATGGATTGATTGGTTTCAACAAATGATGGATTAAGGAACTTGGCCATAAACGCCCATGTCTTGTACACATCTTCAAAGTTGGTCAGGAAACCAAGTGATGCAGTGATGATTTTTACTCGAAAATATAATTTTTTTCCATCTCGGTAACCATTAGCCATTGGCTGATGCAGTGCAGGATCTTCGAGCTCGTGTTTGGGATGTCGTTGACTTCCGTTGTCGACGACTCGTACATGGCTGAGTATACCAATGCCAAGAGAAATGCCACACTTCTCAGCTAGCTGCTGAACAAGTTCTGGTTCAATTAGTCCTCCTTTACCGTCTCGTACATTAAAGGCGACCGCTGCACCTCGTTCGTATTTGATCTTTGGGCCGTATATTTGCACAAGATGCAATCCTTTACTTTGATCGGAACTCGGTAGCCGGAGTTGAAGTAGTGAAGTTACAAGCCAATTGATCAGGTAACGCAATCTGAGGGTAGTTTTGTTGAGTCCCAACATGTCTATATGATCAA
Organism: Abelmoschus esculentus; assembly: GCA_035048815.1. Lineage (NCBI taxonomy): Eukaryota > Viridiplantae > Streptophyta > Magnoliopsida > Malvales > Malvaceae > Abelmoschus > Abelmoschus esculentus. Next base: position 2,428,532 of record JAUCBN010000043.1, read on the forward strand.
GATATTGGCAAATTATCTCCGGTTCCTTTCGTATGCACTCTTGTTCGACATCGTAGTCTTCATCGGTACCGGATTCATCATTAGCCAATGTTGTCGATGCTTCTCCAGTCTCCAACCAGCTTCGATTTTCGCAGCGATCTTCCATCCTTAAAGATACTTTGAGACGTGTACTTTCGGCTCGATTTTCCTCTTCCGTACCGAAGAATCTTCTGTTGTCAAACCTACTCCGTTCCCTCCTCCCGAGCAATCTGAACTCGCCCTCGGTGTCTCTCCTTATAGCACTTTCTGGGGCCAGAGTGTTCTCGAGCACACTGTCTTCGATATCAAATTCTTCTTGAATCTCCCCAACGTACCTCAAACCTTTATACTTCCCATCATCTCCCGAAGCAGGGTCCATACGAACAGGCTGTTCTTCATGACTATCCTTAAACCGGTGTGAGTCGTGTGACGTCGACAACACGGCTGCATCGGAAGACAACCAAGGATCTTCATGCAATCTCATGTTTATTTTCCTTTCATCGTAACACGGACTAGGTGCTTTTGGTGTCAATTTTGGAAACAGGCCCTTATTGTTTCTGATCTTCCTAGAAAACCATGTTGGTGGCAATGTTGTTTCAGGTTCATGTCTGGTCAGTTGGCCTGAATCATCAGAATGGAATGGACTCTGACCGAGATCGATCCAGTACGAATTATCCGATGATTCATCCTCACTGAAAACCGGACTTCTCATGAGATCACCAACAGAAAAGTTCTCTGCTTCCTCGAAAATGGTGCTCGCTCCATCCCGGTCCGAACTAGTACCACGATCCATCTCGATCTCAAAAACATTCATGACCTGATTGGAGGTGAAAGCACCAGAAAAAGCAGGCATATGTGATACCCCGTTTCTCTCGGGCAATGATTCTTCATCGTGTTTCGCAGTTTCGTCTTCAAGTTCAGCTAAAACATCAAGCACATCTATGGAGTCACTTAGGTACTGGGGATATATAGGAAGGATCTTCACCATTCCAGACCCAGTATGCCCACATTGGTTATTCAAGCTTGTCATCACAGATTTCTTGATTAAAAGACATCCAAAACCAGTAGGATCACATCCAAACAACCTATAAAACGATGTAATAATAAAATCCGGTCGAAACAAAGACAAGCCAAGGGAATCCATGTCCTTGGGACCTAATGATCCGGCATCAAGCAGAACATGCCAATTGTTTCGTTGGGCAAGCGACATCCACTGGTAAGAATACTTGGAACCAGAAACTCTAGACTGAACCGGAAACACGAAAAGACCATTCGAATGGCCTTTCTTCCTCCTTTTCTTGTTCGAAATCTGCTTCCTCAGTTCTTTAGAACAAAGTTTCAAAGAAGGCCATTTAAACCAAGCATTGTAAACCTTAGCTCCTTTCTCTTTAGCACATTGAGCCATCCAAATCACGGACTGGCTATCGTGATCGAACATGGTCAAAAGCTTTTTATTCGATCCGAAAGGGTAAGCTTCGGCAAGCAATTTAAAAGCAGACCCTCTACTTACAGTGAAAACAAGTCCATACTCATTTGCAGGGATGTTTAAATGATCCAAAATCCTAGTCTTTATATCATGTTCTACGGTGTCAGTCTCGGCACCTCCATAAAGAGCATGATTGCTCAAATTTGCAGTTATTTCAGACAAAGTAAATGATGATGAATCCCAATAATGTTGAGTTTGATTAAAAGAGAACAGCCCGAAACCGCAGTAATCAAGGCATACCTTAGCAGAAGGTTCAGATAAATGGCCATACTCTTCAACTCTAAGACGATCGATGGTCTCGGTCACTTGAAACTTGGGGTACACGGCAAGAAACTTAGAAAAGGCATCATGGAGGTCTGGAATGGAGTCTTGGTCACAAAAAGTCCGGTCTGCAACGATCGAAGCAGCATTCAGGAAGTCTTTTTGTGCTCGTAGCTTTGCCAGTGATGACCTCGATTGTCCTCCATTGTTATTTCCTTCTTGGTTCAAAGATGCAGAGTCAATATCTTGTGATTTAGCAAGCGAGCCATCTTCAGATGCTTCTTCAAGAGCTTCCTTGAGTTTGGTTTCCTGCAATTGTCTAAGCACAGAAGGCTTTCTCCTCACATCTTTCGAACCAGAACCATTTCTCCTCCTGGTTTTCCTATCCGCCATTAGAGCTGCACAGTGGGATATTGGTTTCCATAGTGAAAAATGCATGAATGGCAGCCTCTCTTCACCGTCACACTGATTCGAAATTGTGTCGGAGCTCAACTAGGAACCAAAGTATTTGCTTGTTCAATTCAAAGAAGCCTGTAATTAAAAGCAAAAGAGAAAAGCTTCAACCAAGGGCGGAAAGCAAAAGTTATGGATGTTCTGTTTCAGAATCAAGCTGAGCTTTAGCCCTTTAACTTTATTTCCTAGAACATTCAAAATAAGAGCAGCAAAACAAAGATTGTGAAAGTTAGAAGAAAATTATATGACACTATATATTAAATTTAAAATATAAAAATGATCTTAAAATATTATTAATTTATAAATGGCAAACTAAACAAAAAAAAATCTTCAAGAACTAAAGTGTTAATGATGTAAAACTTGAGGGGCTAAAATACTATTTCACCTTTTTAATTAAATAGGACTATAACATCCTAAAAATCGGTCTAGTCGGAATTCAATTTTTGATAATCGAAAATTTGATTTCCGGTAAGTGAAAGCATTACTGAATTATAGAATCAAAATGAATAATCATTGGATTATAGGTAAGTACAGGACTAAAATATAAAGTTTAAAAATATGAAGTTATGGACTAAAAAATGAGATTTTGAATGACATAAACATAAGGTTATAAAGAAAGAAAGGAATATGTGTGTAATTAGATCACCGAGTGACTAAATTGAGATATTTCAAAGCACAACTGGTTGCTAAATTAAAAAGAATCAAAGTTATAAAACTATAATATAAAATTTCAAGAATACAAGGACTAATAGTATAATTTAACCAACTCCTTTCTTCATGTGAAAGAAAAGTTCTTGGGGGACTCAGTTAACAATTTAACCATTCTCTAAAAGTGATGACAAAGCTTGATAATGTGGCAAAAAGAAACATGATAATGAAAAAAAGACGAAGAGGGTGATATATTAATTTTTGATATTATTAATATTCTTGATATCGACGGTTCGATTTTTTTAATCAACTATAGTGTTATAATAGTATCTGTTTTAGAGTATATTCTCAACCATTAAACATTGATCATTCAGTTACTGTACTGATATCGTTGGTGTTCGAACTCGTGACCTCTAAGAACAATAACCGTTTAAAATAAATAATAAAAAACCACATCAAATCTAATTATATTACTGAATAAGACAAGTTAGTATACTATTTTTTTTAAATTACTGTACATTTAAAATATATAAAATTTTAAAATTAATATGACTCTCAAATTTTTAATATTTCAAAACTTATTATTATCAAAATTAAATAATTAAATTTTTGACCCCGGTGGAAAGCAAAAGTGGTTTATGATTTTTTTTCGAATCAAGCTTTAACTTTTTTTAAAACCATTGTAAGCTCCTTTACTTTATTACCTAAAACATTCGAAATAATAGAAACTTAACTAACCAACAACTTAAACTTAACTAACTAACAACTTTTAGAGTATCCAAAATATGTATTCCTAAAATGAAATAAGATTTTGATGGAAACTTATTACATGATTATTTTTTTGGTTTTTTTAATAAATTATATATCTATTTTTATGATAATTCATATTTGAGATTTATAATTTTTTTAATAATATCTTTTTTAATTTTGAACTCGGATATTCTCATTAAGAATATATTATATCTTATCATTAGATTTAATATTTATTGGTTATTTTTTTTTTATTTTTCAATAACTCTATTTAATTATTTTTATTATACATGTTCAAAACCACGTGTTATCTGTACATCTTCGAACTCCACCCCCATTAAACCACTTAATTATTGTTTTGGTACATCATGATATTATACAGTAAGTTATAAAAAAATTATTTTGACAGAGTCGAGCATTGTTTAACTCATTTGATACACTCGATGTTGATTTTAAAATTTAAATCTATTTCTTTTAGAAACATAATATGTTTCACCAATACATATAAAACTTATTAATATAAAAAATAATAGGGTAAACTACATTAATGATCCCTTAACATACTGATTTAGATAACCATATGACATCCTCAATCTCTATAAATATGTTAACGTCCACATCAGTTTTTCGTCCAATTTTTAACGGCACAAGACCATTTTATATAAAAAAAATAGTTAATAAACCAATTTGTAATATTTGATAGTCAAAGGATATAAAAGATAATTGAAGTATAGTTAAGGGACCATTTATTTAGTTTACCCAAAATAATATTGTAATATTATAATTATACATATGTTCTTAAGAATATTCTACCACGTGAGCTGAATTTGAAAATAGTTTATCAAAACATAAAGAAAGAATTCTAACAAATTTAAATTTATATTAAATATGAGTAAAAATTTAAATAAAAAATAAAATTATTAAAAATAAGCAATCATTATTCTTTCACCTTATCCAAACTAAGTAAAAGTCCTATGACATGAAAACGGACAACTTGTGGTGACCAACAAAAACCAAACGAGAAATGTTTGGTGTTCCTGACAAATGCCTCTTCAACCAACAACGGTTTGTTGCACTTGCTTACAATAAAATGAAACAACCTCGTCCTTCAATTGTCGAAATCAATTCATCTTTATGAGCAGCCTTGGTCTCCAAGGCACCTAAAATGACCGAAATGAAAACACCGATGTTTTTTAGGGAGAAATCGGGTTATTTCTTATCACTTATTTTCGTCGTTTCTCTCTTTTTATTGTTGTCGTTGTCGTCGTCTTTCGTTCATGCCCTTTCCGACTCCGAGGTCGCATTCATAACTCGTCAGCTCTTGAATCTCGAAGAGAATGATGATTTGCCTGATGATTATGAATCTCAAGTGAAGGTTAATTTTACGTTTGAGAATTCCGGGCTCAAACGTGCTTACATTGCATTTCAAGCATGGAAAAGTGCTATGTACTCGGACCCTTTTAACACCACGCAGAACTGGAAAGGTCCAAAGGTGTGTGACTACGAAGGGGTTTTCTGTGCACCATCACTCAAAGATCCCAACTTGACGGTCGTCGCCGGCATCGATATTAACCATGCCGACATTGCCGGATATCTGCCTGTCGAGATGGGGCTATTGACCGATTTGGCACTGTTTCATATAAACACGAATCGATTTTGTGGGATCATTCCCAAGAGTTTCTCCAAGCTTAGTCTGCTTTATGAATTGGATGTTAGCAACAATCGTTTCGTTGGTCCGTTCCCGAAAGTTGTTATATCATTGACCTCGCTCAAGTTCCTTGATTTAAGGTATAATAATTTCGAAGGCGAATTGCCTTTGGAATTGTTCGAAAAGGACTTGGATGCATTGTTCTTGAACAACAATCGGTTCGAGTCCAACATTCCGGAGACTTTAGGCTCTTCTCCGGCCTCCGTCATCGTCGTTGCCAACAATAAGCTTTCGGGTTGTATTCCGAACAGCATCGGCAAGATGTGCAACACATTGAACGAGATTGTGTTCCAAAACAACAATCTCATGGGCTGCTTGCCGATCGAGATTGGAAATCTTGGGAATGTAACGGTTTTGGACCTCGCTTCAAACAGTTTCAACGGTGTTTTGGCGAAGACATTTAAAGGGTTAGGCAAAGTTGAAGAACTTGATGTTGCGTATAACATGTTGGCCGGTTACGTGTCGGACGACGTCTGCCGGTTGCCGAGCTTAAAGAACTTTAGGTTTTCTTTCAACTACTTCAATGGCGAGGCTAAATCTTGTCTACCATCTAAGGGGAAGGACATCGATTTCGACGATGCTGGCAATTGTATACCCGATAGGCCTGAACAGAAGTCAGCTGAAAAATGTCAACATGTGGTAAGTCGACCGGTCGAATGCAGTAAGTCGAAATGTGGTGGCGGTGGCGGTGGTGGTCAATCACCGCCGAAGCCGCAACCCCCTAAACCGAAACCAACTCCTACGCCTACGCCTAAACCAACAGATGATGATGATGACTCTTATGACCAATCACCTGTTAACAGGCAGCGGCCTCCAGTTCCACCTCCACAATCACCCCCACCGGTTGTTAAACCTCCCGTCCACTCCCCTCCTCCGCCAGTCAAATCTCCCCCACCTCCAGTTCATTCACCACCACCACCGCCAGTTCACTCTCCACCACCTCCAGTCCACTCCCCACCACCCCCAGTAGTCCACCATCCACCCCCTCCTCCAGTGCATTCTCCTCCCCCACCAGTGGTGCATTCTCCGCCACCTAAGGAAGTCCCTCTACCAGCTACTATCGGTTTCCAATACAAATCCCCACCTCCACCAATCTTCCCTGGATACTAATGGAACATAATATTCTGGTTCTGTTTTTTTAACCCTTTTTAGTACAACATAACATACCATAACCATAACCATTCTTTAGTTTCTAGCTTGTAATTATTCCAGAAAGAGAATGATTATAATTCTCTTCAGGCAGTACTCATTTGCAATATGCATATCTGCAAAGATTAAATTTTAGAAAATTATAAAATATGAATATTCAATTGGAAATTTTCAAATATGAACTTTTTTTAAATTATAAGTAATATTATTAGAGCACTTTCATCTTTTTCATATTTTTATAAAATAAATAGACAACTAAAATTAAGGGTATTCAAATTTTGGTTTTAATTAAATTATTCAATCAAATTAAAGTTTTTATTAATCGGTCGATTATTTTTAAATTTATTGATTAATAATTAATAATTTTTTAAATGTTTATTATCGATTAATTAGATTCAGAATCAATTAATTAATTAAATTAACAAAAAAAATATTTATTATATATTTTATATTATATTATATTTATTTTTATCACTAAACTTTTAAAAATTATAAAATAATTATTATATTTTCAATATATTATAAAATATTTATTTAATTTTATTAAACTAGCACAAAATAATCATTAAATGCGGAAGCAAACCTATACACTAGGGGTGAGCGTTCAAGCGAGTCGATTCGAGTCAAAAAATTTTGAGTTATTCGAGTTGAGTCATCATATTTTACAATTTGAACTTTTTTTAAAAAAATTTCGATTCGAGTCGATTTGATTTTTCGATTTTATGTATAAATTTTAATTATATTATTTATAATACTATAATATAGTTTGATTATAATTTAAACGATTTTCTCTTTATATTTACATATATATTTCTTCATATTATTTTTTACATGTGTAAAAAAATATTTTAAATTATTATTATCATCAATCAAATATCTTACGTATGAATATGTTATTTTATTATATTACAATCTTTATTAATAACTTCCTTCTTATCTAGGTAAGACTAAAACTAGACAAAAAATAGTGAAATTAAGTACAAAAATTAAAAAACAAATAGCATAATATAAAATATACAAATAAAAATTATATTAAATAAATTAAAAATTAATCTAGAACATGACCGGATTATAAAAAAAAATTAAAATGTGAAAAAAGAAGAAGGGACTGAAAATAAAACTACATGTTCTAAATGTACAATTAACCTCTATAAGTACTAAAAATTTCGAGTTATTCGAATTATTCAATTTTCATTTTACAACTTGAACTTAATTTGAAATTTTTTCGAATCAATTCGAGTTTATACAATTTCGAGTCGAGTTAAAACGAGTTGAGTTTTTTCACCTCAATTCGAGTTAAAAAGTTCAATTTTTTTCGAGTCGAGTCGAGTTTTGCTCACCCCTACTATACACTGCATATAAACTTAACGAGAGCCTGAACTTACAAACCTCAAAACATCACAATGACGGGTATGAATTTAAGATTAAAATTGAATGTAAATATTTAAAAGTATTAGATAAATATTTAATATATATATTGGGGTAGGAGCCTCTACGAATTTCCACACAGTTCTATCCCTAATTACGGTATCAATCCAAGTTGATTTTTATACGATAAAAATTAAATAAATGTAAATTATCCATATAAATAAAAATAGTTGTTGATTTTTGTTGATGTCAATTTTCATTGACATCGAATAGGGTTGATGAAGGGTGCAAATCGTCTGTCCTCTTTCTATGCCTTCATTTATGCCCTCATTTTAATTAGAGGGTTTAGGGTCTAAGGTTCTAAGTTAGGGATTTTGGTTAGAGTTTAGGGAATTAGTAGTAGGGTGTATTTTTTAGGGTTTAGGATTTAGGATATAAAGAATAAGGTTTAGAGTTTAAAATTTAATTTTTTAAGAAAATACAAAAAAGACATGAAAGGAGACACATAAAAGAGGCAGAAGATTTTTGAGGTTGAAAATAGATTATTTATTTTTTAGAAGATGAGTCGAGAAACACAAAAGATCATAATTGATTGTTAAATTAGACAATTCATTATTAGTTAATTTTAGATTAAGAGTCGTTGATAATATTAAATTAATAATCGAACAATGATTGACGATAATTAATAGTGATTCACCCATTTTGATACGGATAGAGAGCCATCAATTATGATCTTTAGAAAGAAGTGAGGAACATAGGTAAAGAGTAGGTGTAATGGTCCTCGTAAAGAATAGAGGAAATGTCTCTTTATTTTCGATCTAAGAGATATTTATATCTCTTTGACGCCATAGGTCAAGTGAATAAAGTGATAATCGATGAAATTTTGTCAGATTTAATGATGATTATTGATGGACTGACAAGTGATAATTCAATTATCAAACTATAAGTTCGATCAAATTTAATTCTTATTTTATCGCTACACGATGATCGATTATAAAACCCTTCCTAGACTGATGAGTCCAGATGTATAGGGACATTCAGTCTCTGCGATGCATAAAGTATATCGCAAGGCCGAGGCAGGGTCGGTTCAAAAATTTTGGAGACCCTGTGCAATTTATTAAAATATAGTCCTTAAAAAGTAATTGTTCATGACCTTTATTAGTTATAAAATTGTAGCCCTTAGAAGTAAATGTATTTTTAGGGCCTCTATGCGATCGTTTTTATTGCGTATGTCCAAAACTTCACTAGTTCTACTAAAGCAATAGTAATAGTAATAATTAATGAGTTTCTATAATCAATTATATTTAAGAAATAATTATAACGTTTTAACAATTATAATTCATCTTTTTCTAATAACGTTTTTAAAATTTTTTAATAAATTTTAAAATTAACATTATCTAATGAATATAGTTTATCAAAATTTAGAGTCCCACTTTTTCGGGTACGGGCCGAGGATACTGGTCCTCCAAGGGTTTCGTCATCGGGGCTTGTGGGCATACCAATCTTAGTCCAACCCCATGGATTTGTACATCTGTCTTCAGTGTGAACATCTCTCTCTCCCTTGAGTCAACAGACTACAAAATCCAAAGACACAACTGAACCAAACTCCAAAGCATTGACTTCACTTTTGACGGTTTGTAAAGGTTTAATTTTTAGGAGAAATTATATAAATAGTTAATTTTATTTATTATTATAATTTAATTTTAATTCTAAAAATAAATCTTTTTATTTTATTTTTTATATTTTTTATCTTATTTTTATTTTCTTCTTCCATCCTCCATTTAAACCGATTTTTCTAATTTCTTTTGGTTTGTTAAAAAAATATGATTCATTTCAATTAGGGATGAACAAAAAAATTCGATTATACGGTCTTGGAATAGGTCAAACCCTATAAATTTTTATTCAAAATTAATTTCGATGGAGTCAAGACTGATTCTAAAATTTAAGTCTCGATTATAGTCGAGAGTAAGAGCGGATCTTGATTTTCTAGTTTCGATACTCAATGAGTACTTAATAAGACCGAGACTAATATCAAGTACTTAATACTAATTTTATTACTCGTAATAAATAATATTTTTTTGTTTATTTATTCTTTTATATCAAACTTGATACTAGGAGTAGGACCTTAATTTTTTTCTCTTATTAGTTCACTTCTTTTAGCTTTTAAAGATTTTTTTTTTGTCTCCCACTTGTCTCCTTTGTGTGATCCACGCGTTTTCTCTATCCCTTCACTCGTTTTCTTTCCTTTGAAAATAAAATAAAATAAAATGATTGGATTGATTGTTCCATGGGACATGGCTGAGTTTGACAACCAAACACATCATAAAATCACCCCTTTAAATTAAAAGGAATAAAGTAATTAAAAGGTGACACAGGTTAATCATTAACGGAATACAATCAAGAAGGGTCATAAAATACTTTTTAAAATAATTTAAAATAAAAAAAATGATAGTACCGTATTATTACTATACTATTAAAAAAAAAAACATGTACTAAAATAGGGTCAGTAAGATGAAAGTTTGGAATTGAATTTGTATCCCAATGTTGTCATGGTCAGAAATGGACACCACTTTCTCCATTGATTTATTGCAGCAAAAAGCCAATACTTTGTGCTTCCTAGCCGCCCATCCATGGCGGTTTTCTTTGGAGTCTCTTCTTCACTTGACTGATGAAAAAGAAAGATACCCTTTAATGGAATTTTCATGTCCGGGTTAGGCTTTCCATTAATCTAACAAAAATGTATGTACAGTCGCATGGACTGGTAGATGAATAGATACATGTATTGTTTTTCAACCAGTAAGCCAGTCCAGGCTATACCACTTCTCTGCAACTTGAACGTGTAGGTCCGGCACCATTTTTTCGAGATTTCGCCACTCACTGAATACTTCTTCGTCGCATATCACTCGGTGTAGTGACTTCAAGTTCGATAATACAGACGGTGTTGGTAGGGTCGCAATCTGTAAACAGTCCCTCATGTCTATCTTTTCCAGGCTTGTTAACTTACCTATTTCCCTAGGTAGACATTTCAGGTTAACGCATTGTGAGATATCGAGGTAATTTAACCCGACTAGCTCGCCGATGCCGGGAGGGAGCATCTTGAGTTCAGGACATGCGTAGAGCCCAAGTATCTGTAGTTTCTTCAGCATACCTAAATCAGCAGGCAATTCGTGTAAACGGTGGCAGTTGGTTATGCTCATACTTTGTAGTGAATTCACCTTACAAATGCTCAAGGGCAGCTTAATCAGATCATCACAATGGTCGATTACGAGCTCTGATAGACGAGGGAAGATCTGGGGCAGGTCGAGCACTGATGGATCAAGGCTGTTACTAACTTTGCAGAGAACCATGGATAGTTTCCGCAAGTTCCTCAATGGAACGGTGGTGTTGGATAATTGAGGAACAGTCACTTTTTCAAGCCATAGGCTCCGCAAGTTTGCCAGAGTGAACACTGAAAAATTCTGAAGCACTGCTTCGGTTGCGCCGTGGTTTATAACGATCAGTGCCCTGAGTTTGGGCATATTATCTATGAAAGGAGGCAAGAAGTACTCGTCCGCAGAAAAATTCAGGATGAGTACTTCTGCCTTGGGGAACTCCATGTGGAACCAGTCCATTTCCCTCATTTCTCCTGTCAATTGATGAAAATTAAGCTTAATGAGCAATGACAGTGAAACAACAAATTATACCCCCTAAAAACATTACTAATAATGGATCGGAACAAGTGATCGTTAATACCCGTATGAACCGAAACAATCTGAGCATTGAATGGCTGATCTGAGTTTTTTTCCCATTCTCTTGGAAGTTCGGCATCTCTTCTAGGCATAAGTAGCCGCTTCCGATCATTCACATCTCCTTGATTGCTTAGATGAATAGCAAGGTCTCTCAACACATCATGCTGAGTAACACTGATTTCATAGTAACTGCAGAATGCATCTCCAGCCCTGCAGAATACAATTCCGAAAACAAAATTAGCAATCTTAAGTCTTCAATTAACTAATGCCACTCGAATCAAGTAACATATCTCAAGTATCAAGTAACTAAAGCCACTTTAATTAACATACCGAGCATCTTTGACCAGAGTGATTAGGTTCTTCTCAGAAAGCTCCATAAGAATGGCAAAAGCTTCTTCCTCATCAATATTATGGATTTCAACCCACATATTGACAATAACATCAACGGGGATTTTCTTATCTTCAGGAAATGATCCCAAATCCAAGAAACATTCCTTAGCCTTCTTCTTCAAACACTCGACACTAGTTTCCATTCGATCGAGCAATTTGTTTTCATGAGACTCGCAGATCGGTTCTCCTCGTGATAACCTTTTCCTTGCATTTATCCAGTACATTTCAGGTTGGTCTTGCAAGGAAGCTCCAATCACTTTAAGTGCCAATGGAAGTCCTTTACATTCATTAACAATCTATCAAATCCAAAATTTCACAAACATCAGCAAAGGTAAAAGACAATTTAACTATATCAACCACTAATCCTTTAAGTTCATGATTAGTTCATTACCTGCTTGACCAAAGTTGCATTGCCGGTCGGAGGAATCGACTTTTGTCCGAAAGCAGAGTGACAAAACAGGGACATAGACTCATCTTCCCTCAACAACTCAACCTCATAAACTTCATTAACAACCCTTTTCGGGAACTTACATCTTGAAATCACCAGTGTTTTATATGTCGGGACCTTGAAAATCAGTTCTTCGAGTACAGATTCCGACCAGACATCATCCAAAACAACCAGTTTTCGCGGTCCACATCCCCATTCAAACTGTGACTTCCCTTGAGGGACAAAAATGTTAGTGGTATGACTCATCTCCTCGCTTCCTGTAATGAATCCCCATATATTTGTCCTCAATTGTTCCAGATCCGGTGATTGTGATACAGTTAGGAACAAAATTCTGTTGTTGAAATAACCTAAAAAAACAGATTTTGTTAGTTTTTAATTTCATAATAGGCCATTAACAAATGAAAAAGAAGAAGATGCTGGATCACTTACTTCGAACTTGATTATCTCTACTAATTTCTTTTGCTAAAGTTGTTTTCCCTGATCCTCCAATACCCCAAATCCCAACAACGCTCAAATCATCTCTTTCGATCAGCATCTTCTTCACCTTGTTTTTCCCTATTTCCAAACCAATTCCACCAAAAATCCCCAAATTAGAATCCTCTTCAGCTTCGATTCCCTGTCGACCCGAGGTTCCCGGTCCAGCGTTCATCGAATTAAGCCGCTCCTCCAACCGGTTGAACCGCTCCATCGTTTCGAACCTCATTTGGTGAATGTCGGCTAACAAGTGAGCCTGCATCGGACCCCTAATGAACCTTTCTACTTGTTTCTCTAACTTCTCCATCTTCCTTACCAGCTGGAGGTTCTTGTACACGTTCCATCGCCCGGAATCGAGGACGTTGTGGGCCAATTCGAGACCACCACGTAAGGTCTCGGAGAAATGATTTATTTGAGATTGACGGAAAGCAGGGAGTTCGACGCCGGAGTATTTCAGCTCTTCGATGATAGGAAGGAGTTCTTCGATGCGTGTAATGAGACTGTCCGCACTAGATTTGCAGAAACAGGATTTGCGTGAGATGTCGTATAACTGCTGGAGAAGCTCCGTTACGATTTCTCCGGCGAATAGTTCGTTAAACGCCATCGCCGGTCCGTTTGTTTAATGGGCGGGCAGCCTTTTCGTCGTAGCGTGAGTAAAATGAGTTAAAGATCCTTAAATGGTGAGCGCAAGCTAAACAAAAATAAGAAAAAGAACTAAACTGGCACACTGCCTTAAAAAGTATGTAATTTATATTAGGATAAATTATAAATTTCATCCCTTAACTTTATTTTTATTTTCACTTTAATCATTAAAATTTTAAATATTTAATTATATCACTGAAATTTGATATTATTTATATTTTGATCCTTCAACGTATACAAAAGAGTAACGTCACCTATATTATTTTTATATGAAAACCATGTGCTGACCACTTCATTTATTTGTCTCCCTTTATACTTGCCGCCATCCACTAGGTATTGTTTCCAATAGTGTCACCAAAGGAAACAATATCATTCGTTTGAGAAGAAGTATTTGAATGAAGAGAAAACGGGTTGAGTGAAAAATTTTGTGATTTATTCTCTAACCACGATGGCGGGTGATGTGGCAAATAAGATTTAGATTGGTTTGAAATAAAGAATACAAAATAAAAGAAAAAAATTATGATTTAGTAACTATTTATTCGATACAAGATTTTGAGTGAAGACTCGATATAAAATTTTGAATATTAATATTCGATGTGAGATTTTCGAGTATGAATGTACATTCTTAGTGTTACGTGACATTGCACTTCACATTTGATTGTGTGTTTTGATTTGCTTGTGATTTGAGATGTTGTTTTGTGAATAACACGTGTTCAAAAGATTATGGTAGCGTCAGGGACGAAATTAAGTGGGGTGGGGCAATCGCACTCACCCGAAGAATTTTTTTTCACTTTTATCCTTTTATTTAATTTTTAAAAAAATTGTTTTTTAATAAATTTGCCCTCTATTTTTAAATATTTATGTTTTGTTTCTCTCAACTCTAAATCTTAACTTCGTCCTTGGATAGTTTATTTATCTTTTTTTATTGCTTGCACTAGCTTGCATGCTTATGATGAGATAAAAAATAATTAAATGAATGTATTTGATTGATTGTTTTCGTAAATAACGTATAACCTTAAAAACTTAAAATAAAATAAAAACGTTCTAGATTTTCTTTTCAATTTTTTTGGATAATCATTATTTATTTTTTTATGAAATTTTAAAATGAATGAAGCATAATTACATTTTAAAAAACTATAAACTCTAAGCTTTTGGGTGTTTCATGATTTTATTTCTATTATGCTATTTTTAGTATTTTTAACATTTATTATATGTAACAAAACTTGTATAGGCCACATGGTACTTATAGTAGAAACCGTCAAAGGACTAATATAATATACCTAAATGATAATTTTCACAAACTACAAGGGCTATTTAGTTATTAATCCTTTAATGATTTATATAAAACTGTTATGTCCGTACCAATATATATATATATTTTTTTCTTCGATGTAAACGACCAAGAATTATATTTTTAGTTAATTAATCTATTTATTCAAAATTTTAATTAACTAAAATAAGTTTAATAATATTTTGAGTTATAGTGGAAACTTTTATAATTTGATTTTTTAAGAAAATCTTCAATTAAACAAACTAATTAATTATAAAATAAAATTAGATTCGTTAACGGGATTTTTTTCATCGTCGTGTGTAAAATTTTTATATTATATAAATTTATTAAAATATTTTTCTTAATATGAAGATTATTAGATAAAAAATAGTTATCTATAAGTCAAAGCGTCGGGTATACAAAACTAGAAATTGAACAAGGGAGAAATCATAATTAATTGTGTTGAAGAGCTAGCATTTATAGCCTTGGCTTGTGTTGACTATTTTTAATGCAAATTATAAAATATTAAAACATATGTTAATTAGGTAAAGTAGACGTTTAAGCAAGCATAATCTCATGTTATCTGAATCTAATAGACGATAGATTAGTCTAAATGACAAGTAGCTTAATATACCTTAATCAAGTATTAAGTTCGAAACTTTGTGTATGTAAGAAATCTCTAGCGAGAAACTTAATCACTAAAGTCCTATATACAACACAGGTCGATCTGGATTAATCAAAACAAATCCTAAATCCAGTAGGATGATAAAAAAATATATTCGATCAATTGTATTAGACTTTATCTAATCTAATATGTGATATTCCTAAATAGAATCTTTAGAAAACTGATTCAAACAGTCAAACTCGTATGC
Organism: Abelmoschus esculentus; assembly: GCA_035048815.1. Classification (NCBI taxonomy): domain Eukaryota; kingdom Viridiplantae; phylum Streptophyta; class Magnoliopsida; order Malvales; family Malvaceae; genus Abelmoschus; species Abelmoschus esculentus. The sequence goes on from JAUCBN010000043.1 coordinate 2,444,197, forward strand.
TTTAAGCAAAGCATAATCTCATGTTATTTGATTTTATACCATAAAACTGGTATATGTTTGATTTCTTCAATCATACAGTCGACAGCATTACAGCAATGTCTCAGGTCCCAAAATATTATGGCTAAACTAACAGTAACTAAGCTGTCGATTCTTCCTTGTACACAGCACCTGGAACCTACTTTACAGCGATTCCGACATGTGATCGATGAACTTACAATGGAAAAAACAGTCATTCATGAGAGGATGAGTGCGAGCTACTGCTGCATGCTGGTCGCTTCATCTTGAGAAGATGAGACAGACCCGCCACTACATGCAGCCGACTGCTTGGAATCCCTGTCTTTGCAAGCGCCCACCCGTTGTTGTCCAACAACACGAAGCAGGGAACGTATTTGACGTCGTAATGGAGAAGCTACATGAAAAACAAATGCAACTAAATCAGCCACAACTTATACCGATCAGTCGATCACCGAATTACTTGGACTGATGTACATGAATAATCCACTGTCTTGCATGGACACATGGTTAATCAGCAAATTATGGTTCTCCCAAGTCTTAAATCAATGCGGAAAAAGATACTAAGGTCATTCTGCATGTAAAACAAACATACTGTAGGGAAGCAAAACAAATTACAATCATAGCCATACGCCATCATACATGATTTTACGAAACAGGAAAAGGAAACAAAGCAGGAAAAGTTCGACCAAGGAGGTGCTCCCGGAACTTGCTATATGTTCCATTTTAACAACTAGAATGTTGTTTAAACAAACTTCCTTAGTGACTCAAATAGCGAACTAACACGCATTCCACGAACCTCGAATATGGCAGTGCCTAACATGCAACTTTCTAAGAGTTTCTACCATCATATATGATAAAGAATCACTTTTCACAAAATTCAGCAGCTCATCGCTACAAGAACTTTCGTATGTCATCAGAATGCTGACTACCAAACTTTCGTATATCTAATTAAAACCATCAACTATGGGGAAAATCCTAAACATTAAACTAAAACTAGTGAAAAGTGTGGTGCAATGCTGTCATGGAAAATCGTGACATTTAAGTGTTCATCGCTACTTAGTAGTTACTACGATGTCTTTAAGCAGACCTGGAAATGGATGAGATTGACATATGGAACTGAAAGACTTGCTAATGCCAACCATAAATGTCTAATTTTTTTCTAGCATAAAGTACAGTGGTATTCATATCAGAATGTTCAATTTCCCATATCTATTTACTTTAAGCCATATAGTAGCGTTTCATAATTCATATATCGAACTCTCAGCATATAATCGAAATTTTGGAGATAAGTACCTCAGGCAGCCATTTCTCATTCTCAGCATCAGCCAAGACAATGTTGAGCCAATCCGAATTCCTATTTTCCACCTCCATGACAAATTTAAGTAAGGAATTACATAAACTACATTTAGGTGAGTAAAACTCAATCACAGTCGCCTCCTTCCCACTCGCCAGGGCGGACGCAAAAGCTCTCTGCTCTGCTTCCCCTTGTTCTTGGGGACTCAATGTTTTACCTTTTAACTTCAAGTTTCTGTTTTGAGTACTACCACTAGCCAATTGGATAGGATTAAAATGATTGACCCATGAATCGGAAGATTTCGAAACCGAGTCGAAGGTATTTAGAACAAGGGAACCAAGATTTTGCATTGACTTGAATAACCAAGGACCTTCAAAGTTACAAAGGTTAGGGCTTTTGGTCTGTTTGTTTACATCCCAAGGCCATTTCAGACAAAACAGATTCTGTTTAGGAGCAGAACTCATCTTCTCTAATTATGGAACCTTTTTTTCATGAAATAAGATAATCTCAAAACTGGGTTTTTGTCCCCTTTGCCACAGAATGATAGAAACAAGATTCAGAGCTTAATATACACTGCATTTGAAACAAAACCAGGAGAAAAAAAAAACCTTCAGTGTTCATGTTCTAGTTGCTATAGAAATCTCTAAAAATCAATACAACAAACTGTAATTGTTAAATCAATTTGAAAAGGAAAGAAAGTAAGAACATGTTACCTATGAACGCTTCAATTGGACAAAATGAACTCCGCAAGCAGGATCATAGCGTTCAAGGGATGGGAACAACAGAAAGACCGACGAGGATACTGTAAATGCAATATGTTCTCTTCTTCTTGGGCCGGGTTACATCATTGATTTCCATGGATCTTTTTTACTTCTTCTGTCTACGCTAAGGCCTTTTTGTAGTTTCATGACCCTCTAAGCCCAAATATAAGCTTTCTTATCAATTCCAACATTTTTTTTTTCAGAATGGATAGCATGTGAGATATCAGACATGGTGGTCGGCGGCGTTTCGATAATTTATCTTTCTGATTCGAACATTAAATGTAATTCATATTTTAACTCTTAATTTTAAATTCTAGTTGTCTCTGTTTTTGACAAGATTATTTCGAAGAATTGCGTTGAAAATTGCATTGTATTGTTTATGATAAAAAAACTACCTTAGAAAAATTATCATGCATAGATACATATCTATGCATGATAATTTTTCTAACATGATTAAACGATGAGACAAACAATCATCACTGTCATTTCTCACGTTTAATTCCATAAATTCTTTAAATCAACCTTGAAATTGAAAGAAAAGCTTGTTTAGTGTGGCTTTGCAGAAACAGAGATTTAAACATGGATAATTCATATTCAATGGATTTGATTGTTTTGTTTCTTTGTTGTTGTTGTTTTCTTCTATTTTTTGTTGTAGTAGGGTGCTTCTTCTCTTTTTCCTATATTGTTTTTGTACGTTTGTTTCTTCTTCGTTCCGATTCGATAACTAGGTTGTTTAGATTCGAATATGAATATCAGATAAAGATAAGTATAGGACAAAAGTAAATATATATAGTTTTCTTATGTATTTTCAGATACAAATATTTCAAGGGAAAAAAACCATTTCTATAGTAGATTGTCAACATATGCCAAACCAGAAACACTTTCAGGCATTATTGAACATTTCCATGTTCATTGTCCTGTTCCAGACAAAGGGTTGATCATCTTATTCTCAGTTTCTATGGTATTGGATGTAAACTTTTTTCCAGAGTTTGTAAATCAACACAAAATTTCTAACTAGATCTTACAAAGAAAATACTGAATTCTGGACCAGGTACAGCACCATCTGGATTAATCATATAAAAAGCTTCTGAGTCCTTTGATCCGACTACCCTCTCGAACCTAGCTCTCATATACGTCAATTCACCATCAGTTTCCTTCTCGTTCGGGCTCGGAAGAACTCCGGCACCCATAGAAACACCTCGGAGTAGCTGCATGACATGGAGTTCGTCTTCAGACAATTGTGTCCTCCTGATAGAATACCCCATCTTCCTTCCATTGCAGAACACTGCCCACACGAACTCCTCTAGTACTTTCTTCTTATGCGTCTTGTTTTCGCTCTCCAGCGCGATCCTCACTATGTCGGAGGCCATTTCCTTTTGAAGCAGGCTAGTGAGCACCGGCAGCTCGATTACGAACACCGGCACACTGTGGGGATCGTCTTGTATAGCTAAGCAGATCCTGCCTTTTCGGTACCCGAAGATAGTTCCCGTTGTGGCACTGTCTTTGAGCATCGGCCTACGTGGTCGTCCTAAGAGAGCAACCATTTTGCATCCGGAGGTTAGCATAGGGAAGAGCTTGAACATGCGTAGGAGACCGCCGCTGCTACTGGTTTTTTTATGCTTGTCACCTGGAGTTGGACGTAGTAAGGACAGAATTGCTGCCGGATTGTCCATTTTGAAATATGGAGTTGAGTGAAGCGGTGACATTGTTGGAGTTTGTAGCTTATTGAAGAGTATTGAAGTGTGAGTGGGAATGGGATTAGAGGGATTAAACTAGAAATATATGGGAGAATGTGGACCAAAGTGGTGGTCTACTTGGTTTTCATTATTATCCTGTGAATCTTGAACGGAGAGATTATTAGGTGAATCTTATTTATCACGTTATTTATGATCTAAATAACTAAGATTGTTTATTTTTAAATAATTATCTAATAACTGATCATCCACTAATTACATGTAAAAAAAATGTGATAATTCACCTTGAAAAAAATAAAAAAAAATAATCCTGATTAACTGAAACTGCGGATGACGTGATAAATCATCACCTAATAATTTTTTCTTGAGGTAGGGGAAGAGCAGACGAGAGAGCCTACAAGATATAAGTTGGTTAAGAGAAAATGACAATTAACGATATTAGTGTTACTTTTATTTAGCCAAATCTTATCAAGGAAAGGGGTTGGAAAATTTGCTCTTGTTGAATTTAAAACTCATATTTTAGAGGAAAAAAAATAAATTAAAAGTATTTAATCATTTATTTTAAAAGTTATCTACTGATGTTAGTATTATTTTTACGTTATAGTATTTAATAGTCAATTCGATTAAGTTTAAATGAATTGTTCCACGAAAAAGATGATAATGTTTATTTTAAAATATTTTGATTTTAATGATTTTATGTATAAGATATACATGTGTTTCAAAAGTTAAAAAAAATTATAAATAGATACTATATTATAATACGCATAGAACTATTAAAAATAATATATTAATTCGATTAAGAAAATGACAACATTATAAAATTAGTCCTTTAAATCTAAAGTTTTTTAAATTAGTAATGATAGAAATTTCTCCAATATTCAAACATCTAAAATTGGTTAAAATAATAATTTCATTAAATGATTAAGATAGACAGAAACAAATAATTATTAAAGAGCTCTATACCCGTCATCTTAAAAAAAAAATCACATGTTTAATAATTTTATTTTATGTATGTTTTTTTTATTGCCTAATTTTTCTATATATTTAAGTGCGTTATAGTTCTAATTTTATCCATCGTTTTTATTAATGAAATATTATTATCATTATCTTAAAAAAAATACATATATCTTTCCATTTTTACTTCTTTAAGATAAAATTCAAAATTTATCAAACAATTTAATTGGATAAAAGAAGAATTGAATGTGACAAGGCAAGGGAGGTCGGACCACAACTTTTCTGTTGTGAATGTGATGTAGAAAGGACTATGGTAATATTTGTGTTTAATGTAATGGGATTATTATATTCTTTTTAAAAGATATGTCTGATAAGATGTGTAGTGTCACTGTCTATATATCTTAATACCTCCCTTTCCCGTTCCGATATAAGATTAATGTTCCTTGCCTCTTTTTTAGGCGTGACATTAGCATGTGTGTCTCTGTTTTATGTAATTTAAAAAATAAAACTAAAACATTAGAAATTCTTACAAATTATTTAGGTTCAGCTCCTCTTCCCTCACATCTTCCTCTTATATCCATGGAAAATGGGAAAAAGATAAAGGAAAAAAAGCCTTTCCTTTTGCTTGTGTCTGACATTTCTTTATAGTGTCCGGTCGTAGTCTCCTTCGATCAAGCCATTTCAGGAAACAACATAACCCAACCATTTTCTACTCATCCATGGTAGTTTATAGTTTATACAGTAACATTCCCTACATCAACATGTCTCACATGTCCTGTTCATGGCTTCAACAGCCATGTGAAGAAAAAAAAACAAGACATGTCGTTTTCGAACTGAAAATGACTAATCATTTAAAAAAAGAAACTTGAATATATTCGAATCGAATACCTTAAATCTAACACTTATTTTTCGAGTTCATTGAGAAAATTTCCATATGGTTTGTTCCAGATTGATATGTTTTGCTTCTGCTTTAACAGCTCACCTGGGCTCCATATCTAGGAGTTTGATGATTGGAAGTTGATGAGTTTGGTCTGCAAATGATCCATGATAAGTTTCAGACTATTTTTAAAAAATAAAACATGGAAATGGGCAGATGAATAACTTCCATTGATACATGTTTTTGGTAGTGGAAACCAGCATGCATGGGAAAAATCAAACTAAAAAGCTTGTACATAAATTCTCTTTATGATTTTGGAAATTATTCAACTTAACCCTAACAACAAAATCCATTGTTTTTTAAACAATGAGATTAATTAAACTACAAAGAATAGCCTCTAAGTTCTCAACATGTGGTTTATAATTCCCGCTACAAAAAAATTGAGTTCTGCTGATCTTGAGGTCAGCAGTGGGATCTCAGAATTGACTGCTGACCATAGTGTCTTGTTGGTCGGAGTTCAGACGCTAACGACACCGGATACCCAAGGAACGATAACAGGCGCCTTCGGGTGGCTATTTCTGTATTCTTCAGAGTATCGGTCCTTAAAGTTCAAACTCGGCTTCTCTGACTGCAATTTAGTTTGTTTTTTCTCATGAGCTTTGAGTTGTAAACTACTTCTGTTGGATGCAAAAGTGTTATGAAAATGGTAACTTAATGGATTGAAAAACAACACTTACGTATTTCAGCCAGCACTCCATGTGTTTGTGTTCGTATTTATCTGGGGAATAGCAACCGGACTCGGATGGACAATAAACCCATATGTTGCATTTCTTTTGACCTGGTTTCGCGGATTTTGCCTGATCTAGGCAATCCTGGCAGCACTCAGCTGCACTTTCTTTGGGATTGGAAAGACCCCATCGAACACAATCACCGTCGTAATCAGTATGAAGTTCAGTATTGCATTCTGGTGGAAGAGGCCTCCCTGCTAAAATTTGTTCTTCATCTTCTGTATAAGAGAATCAGATCTCATTGACAGCCATTCTAACCATTATATCAGCTTACAATATGCATGTTATTTTGACCTATGTTGTCCAACTCTTCATTTTTCATAAACCTGTCTCTGAACATTTGGATATGGGGTGTGGGGTATGATCAGAAAAAAGAAAAACTTCAGAAAAAAACTGAACATATACCTATGTTGGATCGGATACATTCCCATTATCCAACACTCACTCCCGAGTTTGAGTAACATACATATTGAAAACAGAAAGTTATGGTTTTGATCAACAGGAGAAATTGAACAATTACCGGTATCTTCCCAGTCCTCCTGCTTATCATCATGTTCTTGATTCTTAATGTCAGTGGGTATCCAAAGACCAATATCTTCTGACAGCGCAGCCCAATCCGACTCCAAGACTTTTACTAAATTCCCTACAAAATAGTAAGCCAAATAGTTAAAAAACGGTTAAAAGCTTTTTATCTCAATACTTAACTAAAAGTAACAAAATATACCACCTTTCCGATTATGAGTTATACCTGCTTCCTCTTGCAGAAGAGTTGAATTCAATCTCTTTCCTACATGGACTAACTTTTTGGCTGCCTTCAGTTTCTCTTGGCGCCAGGTTTCAACCACTTCTGTAAATCCGAGATGAATATGAATGAAATAACTAGCAAACATGAGCCAGACATTATCACTAATTGCTTTGAAAGAACAACAAACACTTGAACCGTAACTCTAACCCAATGATTGAAATGGGTTTTTGCTTAGAGAATTGGTTGTTGAAGAATTCAAAATATTTGGTCTATTAGAATCTTTCCATCCAGTAAAAATTTAAACGATAGCAGTGGATATAAAACTGCACCACATAGAGCATATCAAGTTTCCATTTCCATCACATTGAAAAAGTAAAGATCTCTAGTTTTGAAGCTCATCAGCAACCAACAGCTAAATAATTCCAACTTCTTTCTAGAAACTAATATTGCCTGCTAAAGATGAAAACAGAAAAGGGCTTTGCCTACAATGGTTCTGAAATTTTTTTATGACACCCAGTTTTCAACTGGTATACACATTCAATCCGGGTTATGCCAAAACCATAAAACTGACAATTCCCAATATAATTTGTACTGTGGCCTCATGAAGACTATTTCTTCCTAGACTGTTAAGATATTTGTTACCTGTTTACATTCCTCCTAACCACTTAGAAGGAGCCTAAGAAATAAGGTACAAAGTCAAAACTAAAAGCAGAATACAAAAAAGTTGATCCTTTCTACGCCGAAAGAAATGGAGGAAAAGTGCAGGTACAAGTGGCTCACGAAAAGCACCAGAAACAATCATGTAAAGATTCTGCTCAGTAATGATTATATCTACTGTTAGAAATTGATTGTTTAAAGTTGGTGGTTGTTAGGAAAAGAAAAAACATGGAACAAAAAAAATTATAGTTTTTCTTTAACTTACTGTTTGAAATACATCCTCCTAACTGACAAATCGAAACTTTTCTTCAATCAGAATCACAATGCATATATGTTGTTTCAGTGATCGAAAAATATGAATGATTAATTAGTGACTAGCCTTAAACTCAAGCAACTTAAACTTAGAAATACTAAAGAATTGATCTGTCCCACCAATGGCCACGGGTTGCATTATAAAGCGTATTCACCCTTAGGCTATTGGATGGAGTAGATTAATAATATTGCAAACCTTGGAAAATGAAAGAAGGTGAAAACATAACATATGTGGCCTAATCGAAATTAATCAACATGAATCCTAGAGCCTATACATTCTTAAGAACCGAACTCTCATAGTTTCATGAAACCTTTTTGAGGTATTCCATTTGAGAAAACATTAAAAAAAACACCAAGGATGCTAGGAACAAAGTTTTAAAATGGATTTCTTTAGAATATCAAGAATATGATCCTTAAAAAGCTCGTGTTCCAGCAGTATTACGATTTTCAACTTACAGCAAATAGTCCCATCCTCAAACATCATAAATGTTCAATCCATGTATAACTACACCACAACAGAACACTAGTTACCGAATAAGAACAAACAGAAACACAACATCGTGTTCACTTTAAACTGCAAGATAAATTACCAAAACCATTGAAAACTGAAAACGAAATTAAGGCAGACACCAACCTCGCTGCTCGGTGGCAGTAGCATTTCGTCTCAAGCTTCTCAATCTTTGCAGAATCTCATCAGTTATCTTATTCTTAAATGCTTGTGGCAGTTTAGCTACAGCCCTTGATTCTTCTTCACCCCAAAATTCAAGCTTTAATCGATCTACCTTTATTTACAGATATCAACATTCAATACTACCAGTCTACCACCACATACAAAATGAGGGAAAGAAGGAAAGAAAACAAGGAACAATAGGATAATTTGCATACCAATTTAACAAGCTCTATAGGTTCATTGGCTCTTCGAATCCTAACTGATTTTTCCATTTTCTTTATATGATCTGGTGTATGCTTTACATCTAAGAAAAAAAACCAGAAAATCAGAACATTAATGAAGAGAAATTAACAAACCCGGAAGCAGAGCTTATAGAAACTCACCACCATTATCTTTGTTGGAATAAATGTAGAGAGAAGAATATAGAGAATGAAGACAATATAGAGTAATAACAACGTTAAGGGAGCAAACAATCAGAGTGATTTTTCTATACGAAGAACCGAAACCACCCCATTCTGATCCTCGAGCCATCTCTAATCTCCTTCGCCCGCTGCCTCATCCCACCATGTTCTTTCGCTTCCCCAAACAATTGGATCAAATGGGTTTTAACAGATCGTAATAATCAACCTTTGCCTGAATTTTTCCAAGCCAGTGCACTGTTTGTACATTGCGTTCGTGTTGGCTTTTCCCTGTTCTCTTTCGTAGTCGCTAGGCACCCGGAACACACTTTTTCCAAGGCCTGGTTTTTATTTTTGATTTTGTAAAGTTATTTGAATTAATAGCTTATATTTAATAAATTTAATTTTATTTATTTATTTATTTATTTTTGTGTTGAATTTGAGTCAAGTAAAATAAAGTTTTTGAGATTTTATGAAAATTCAATTGTAATTGTTTAATATATTATAATATCATTTAATTCAAATTTAAATAATTCTCTCTGATCGATATATATATATATTTATATGTGATACTATTTTTTATATTTTATATATTAATATATATCATAAAAAATTAAAGAGTTCATCTCGAATTTAAAAATAAATCATTTAATTATTAAAAATTTTAAATTATTAAAATTTTTGTTTCACAATTTAAACTTTAAAATTTTTTGAGTCAAGTCAAATCAAAATAAATCGAATATTTTTATCTAAATTTTTTTAAATGTATTTCCATGATCATGTGAAACGTACCACGCACTGCTTCTGCACGTGGATTTCTCTTTTTTTTTTTATCAAAATAAAATTAAATATATTATTAATTAAATTTAAATATCATGTCCCATTTTAACCACGTGAACGCTTTTAGAATTAATTTTCTCATAACAATTTTTTCGTAATTAGAACCGACAGGAGCGGAACATTACGAAGCTACGGGACATAGGCATGACCTCCATCAACTTTTAGGGTAAATTACATTTTAAAGCCCTAAAAGTTCTGAAATTATTAAAATCAAGTATTAGTCTTTTCTAAAAAATCGGTTTAATTTTTTTAAGATCCTAACAGTTTTAATGGAATTAAATATTGCCTCTAACTTTTATGGTATAATTTAATTTAATATCATCTATTAATAATTGATCTGTGAGATATATTATTAGGTCTTTTAAATAAAATTATAAATTTAAATATTAACATTATAAGTGAAATAATATGATCAAAAGAGTAATATTTATAATATTTTTATAATATTTAATCTGATTTAATCCAATAATAAATTAAATATCAATAATCATAAAGAAAATCTATAATAGCATAGCTTAGTTGGCTTAAAAGTTAGGTATGTGGAATTAAAATAATATATATATATAATAAGTTAAAAATATTATCACTATATACGGGTTCATGTAGAAAAAATATTATTTATTTAAAAATTTTAAATTTAAGTTCGAATAAATTTATTTATATAATAATAAATTTATTAAGGATTAAAATTTGATATTAATTTTATTTAAAAAATACTTCACCTTAATAATAATTTGAAAAATATGATGGGTACGTAAGAAAAAAATAAGGTTGACACAACATTTATTTGTTTTTATTTATTATTTCATTGGTTTATAAAAAATATACTCTATGTCTTATAAATATTATTATTTATTGATTTTTAGGTTATTTTTTTCGGTTTTAACTCATAATTAATTAAAATTTATTATTAATAAAAATAAAAGTATATATATTATCAAAACCTCTAGTTAAGTAGCTTTTAAATATATTTTAAAACTTTAATTACTTAAAATATTTAATATAATTATTTAAATTTTAATTTTTAAAAAGTTAATAAAAATAATATTTATGAAACGAGAAAATGATTTATTTATTTAATTCTTTAAAAAGATTTTCCCTAAATTATTTTGTGCATTAAAATAAAATTAAATGAGTTTGTTGAGATTAGAAACTATTCTGCACTGTCTTTCTTGCAAGCTTCCGTTAAAAGTTACTATATTAGGAAAACTTATATGACTTGTCTAAATTGATAGCAATTAACAAAGATTAATTAAGTACACGTTTTATCAAAAAAAAAAAATTGTCATAAATTAATGCATCAATTCCTAAAAAGGTAAAGTGCACAAATAATACTAAACGAAATAAAAGTATTTGTTAGTTATTGGTAACTTAAATTTTTTATAAAATAATTATTAAATTTATTAAATTATTATAAAATAATTTTCAGATCTTATCAAATTGTTATAAAATAATTATTAAATTAATATTTAAATAATTATTATTTTTTTTATAAAATAATATTACTCTATTTTACTTTTATAATTTGTGAAAATATTTTATGTTTTTGAGATAATTATCGTATAACATGTCAAAAATTAAGTCCAATAAAATATATATTAAAAATAGTATCATTATCCGATTAAAGTCAAATCATATATCAAGATTTGTTGATCATTTTACGAATAACGTTGATAAAATTTTAAATATCATAAATACGAGAAATTATTTTATTGATTGATTTTATCATGTTATTTATGGTTTATAATCACAAAAAAATAGTTAATTAATTTTTATATTTTTATATATTTTTAAGAGTGAATTTTTATATTTTTTATTATCATATAAATAGGTAGTGGGTGGTTAAGTAGGAGAAATTATATCATGAACCCTTTTCACCACGTCATTTGTGATCCCAACCAATCAGATTCCTCCACCTCATATTTTTTAAGGTAAATTCCTACTTGAAATAGGTGAGTCGGTAGTTATCAGGTAGTTACTTAAAGATGAACGAACCTGATTGCATAGACCACAAATGACGTGGTGAACAAGGTACATGATATAATCTCTCGGTTAAATAGAGATTAATTAAAAAAGAAAAAATACGTGTAAAATAAAAATTAATTAACTACTTTTTAGTGGTTAAGGACTATGGATGACGTGGTAGAACTGGTTTATAAAATAATCTCTCCATAAATATTTTATGAAAATATTTGAGTAATAATCCAACTTAAAATTAGATTTTAAAAAATAAAAAATAGTTATATTTTAAATTTTAGATTAATTTTATAGTGTATATAATAAAATATTATATATATGACGTTATTTTTAAAAAATTTAAAAATATATATTAAAAAACAAAAAATAACATCTATAGATAATTTTTTCCCCTAAATCGTCATTTACAAAAATATATGTGTGATTTTTTTTAACTGTTAGCCTAAATTTTAAAATAAATTTTAAAAATATTATTTTTAAATAAAACTACAAACATTCTATATATCTAATGAAATCGATTTTATGATCAAATTACGACCATTAAATTAAAAAAGTATTATTTTATTTAAAATATCAAATTCAACTCTTTCCAAGATAAGGACAACAATTGTGGAACACCTCCTTTAAAAAAATCCAAAAATATAGAGGAAAAGAAAATAAACGCACAAAATAGGAGCCGTTCCCCTATGATCGTTTGCTTTTTTATATTCGTGAGCACCCTAAGCATAACAATACTTTGAAAAATTAAACATAACTAGTTATCCAATTGTTAACTGACACGTCATAGATAAGTAGTATATTTCCGTCAAATTGAATTATATAGATAATGTTCAGCAAAATAATCCAAAATTTGCGGAGTATTCTCAAAATTATTTTGAATTTAAATTAATTCTCTTTATTTTTAAATTTTTAAAATTCAATCCAAGTTATTACTACCGTTAAAATCTTCTATCAAATTCGATAATGTGGCATTTTAAAATAGAAAAAAAAATCGATACTGGGACTAAATTTAACAAAGAATGCAGGGACTTGGATCATATTTTCCAAAAGTAATAACAATGGCATTCCGGTTGCAAGATTTGTACGATAAAACCAGTCGCAGGAAATCAAACATACTTTTCGTTCACAGTTCCCTATAAAAAGCTGGACAAAAACAAATCACATTTTCATTATGATCCATAGATAAATACTATTCTCTGCTGTTTCTAGTTTTCTACCCTTTTTCTTGAGGCGCGGGGAGCTAAGAAAAGCTTAATCATTGCTTGGAAATTCGAGTGGAAGAGGTGAAAAAAGCAAAGAGAGAATGTGGGGATTTGGGGGGAGAGTTTATTGGGGAAGAAAGGAAAGGAGGAGAAACGATGGAGGTATAGTTGTGGTGTTTGCTTGGATGTCGAGTCAAGAGAAACACTTGAAGAACTATGTTCAGCTCTACGCTTCTTTGGGTTGGGATTCTCTCGTTTGCCATTCAGAATTCTTAAACATGTATGTGTTTTAAGCTGATTTGGGGGTTTGATTTACTTTTTGTTTAATCATTTTTTTTGTTGGTTAGTGGATGCTTTTGACTTAATGTAGCAGTTGATTTCCTGTTCTGTGAATTGGGTTCTTTTTATTTGTCGATTTTTTTTCTTCTTTTTTTTAATGATTTGATCTTGAATTTCTATGATGAATCTGCATTTCTGATTAAAAATGGAATATGGAATTGAGGGATATTTGGATTGAATTGCTGTATATTGTCATGTGGCTTTGATTCATACTTTTGAATTGAAGTTTGATTCGTACGTTGGAGATGGATTTTGATGTTTGGTAATCTGTACAGGTTCTTCCCAGATAAGGCTGCTGCTCTAGCTCTTGATCTTCTTAAAGAGCTTGTTCAGGTAATACTGAAAACAATCTCAATTTCGATGCCCGACTCTTGAATCTTGCTCGTGTAGGGTTTTATGCTTTGGTATATAGATATTGAGTGGGTTTATCTTTCTGATTTTTTGCAGGAGCTGAAGATGATGCCATGCCCCGTGGTCTTTGTATCTTTTTCTGGCGGTTCGAAGGCTTGTATGTACAAGGTTCTTCAGGTATTCCTTTCAAAACTTCGAAAACCCCATTGTGTTTATTTGCCTTGTATGTTAAAGACTTTTTCCGTTTGCTTGTGGTGATATAGCTTTATATTTTCTTGTTGCAGATGATCGAGGGATTGTGCGAAGTACAAGTAAATCCGGTATGTTGTCTCTCTATCAAGATGCTAACTTTTTACTAGCTTCTTAAATCATGTCACTGCAATCACTCTTTCCCTTCTTTATTTCGAAATGGACTGATGGTGTTAATGGGGCTATTAAGGTATCAATACCGGAAATCGTTGTTTCTTTTCCATATGACAACAATCAACTAATGGTGGTATAGACGTATAATGGCAATTTTTGAAAAATGTTTCCTCGAGTGATGATCAATATTGTTTATGAACATTATTATAGATGTTTAAGTTCTAATTATATTTTAAATATTCTTTTACTTCTGGTGAAGGATGATCTCCACCTGGTGAAGGAGTGTTTTTCCGGACATGTTTTTGACTCTAGTCCGGTGGATTTTACCAGTGATCTGGGTGCTCGATTCGCTGTTCACCCAAGTGTTCTCAAAATGTCTCATTCACCCAGAATAGTATCATGGATAGCAAATGGCATTTTTTCTGGTCTTGATGCTCTCTTCCTCAGCAGGTTTGAATCCCATCGTGCTGAGTATTGGCAGACTCTATACGCTTCAGTTGTAAGTGTACGATAAAAATGTTATTCAAGTTATTATTTTTCAATTTTTAATATTCTATTTACTAATATACGTCTTTTGCAGAGATTGGGGGGCCCTTATCTCATATTATGCTCTGAAAATGATGATCTTGTTCCCTATCAAATTATCAGCAATTTCGCTCAAAGAATACAACAACTTGGCGGTGATTTAAAACTTGTGAGGTTCAATGGTTCGCCTCATGTAGGTCATTTTCGCTTATGAGAAGTTGCTTTTATAGAACATGATCATACCATACATAAAGTTTTATTCAGGGTTCAGTTAAACATATTTAAACTGAAGAGATTGGATGAAACAGTGGCGCTTTACATATAATGCGGGTAGTTGTTCCTTCATCTTCAAACATTCGTCACATGCTGCAGCCACCATCTTTGCTTGTTTTAGAAAATATCATGAAACATACGGTTTCTTTACAAAAATGCTTAAACGTAAACCGAACTGATGCAGCAGTAGAGAAAAATTGACAGAAATAACAAAAATGAGAGATAAAAGAGAGAAGACAAAGAATAGAGAATTCTAAAGCTTATATCTTATTCAGGCAATAGCATTGACTATTCAAATTGTGCCGGTTAATGTTTTTTTTCAGGTCATTACCGTCATTATCCAATTGATTACAAAGCTGCTGTGACCGAGCTTCTTGATAAGGCATCTGCCTTGTATTCCCGAAATGTTCAACAATTCGAGGGTGAACGAATTGAATCAGCAGAGTCACAGGATGGAATCTCTGAGTCAATCTCCAACATCAGCAACATAGCCTTAAGCCCAAACAGGAGCTTCCGGGGAACTCTGGTGCAAAGTGATCATTTCCTCTTGCCTAGTTCAATAGATTATTACGAAGGTAGAGATTTTGGGTCTGTGCAAGACCAACACAAGGAAGGTTTGATCCCTTTGCCTCACCCCCCAAGCATTAATCTCCATGGGGTTCTAGGTCAGATCCTTTTCGATGCTTGTGTTCCGAAGAATGTTGAAGATTGGGATCTAAAGTCATCCGATTCCTCAACTAGACACCGACATACTTTTCGACGGAATTCCCATTTCAATCCAATGAGATGCATTCGAAGATCCAGGCTATAATCATATTTCATTGACTACTATCGGCAGAGGCATGTTCAATGGAAGGAGGAATGGTATGTGATATCTGTGTTGTTGAACAATAAATGGTTGATGCCATGTGTTTGAGCTGTTTCTGAGTCTGACATAAACTGTATATAGAAGGTAACTTATGTATAATTTGTTTGAATCATAGCCGTTTAAATGGGTAAAAAAGTAAGGCATCAGTTGCAGAACAGATAATAAACATAAGTTTCCCGTTTCATATGATGATTGTCTGTGTTGGCAGCAACTGTTTGTGTGTGAGAGAAAGAAGATTGCATCTGGAATGACAGCTTTGATCTTAAGATGAAGATATTAATCCCCTCTGTTTCTGAAACCCTATTAGGATTATCCATGAACTAACTGATAACCAGACTTGATTTTGTTTTGATTCAAAGTGTGTGAGCTCATCGACTTTTATCAGTGGGGTTCAAAAATATCCGACTCGAACTACTCGATCCATTGACCTACTTACTCGATTAAAAATTACCGGTATTTATAATAAAATATCCGAATTTTTCGGGTTGGATACCCGACCTGTATTTTTTCCGGGTAGTTGGGTTGAGTCAGAGTCAAAATTTTTAAGAACCAGGTACCCGACCCGATAATTTTAATAAATATATATTTTTAATTTTTAAATTATATTTTTATTATATATTTTTTATTATTTTTCTCTAAAATTAATTTTAAATCTTTAACTTCTTTTTATATTTGTATTATATATTTTTAAGTTTTGAATTTTTTATAAAATATTTATATTAATTTGTCAATATGAGATTTAAAAGAAAAATTATGATCGAGAATAATACGTTCTTTTATCGATAAACTTTAATATATGCATATATATCCAAATATTTATCTTTAGAATCTATCTCAAATTAATAATTTTATGTTTAAAATATATATCATGAAATTTTAAGTATTTTTTATATTTTTTAAAAAATAAATTTTAGAAAAATATAAAAAATTAAATCGAATACTCGATTTTACAGGTACCCACATTTTGCGGATACCCAATTTTTATAGATTAAGTCATAAGCCGACGTTTTAGTACTCGGATCGGGTATCCGAAATCCCGGATGCCCGATTATAAACACCCTTGTCTATCAGTATCATGCTACAGACGAATGGATAGATATGGTATTGGGAGTTTCCGAATAAAAAGGAAAGACATCGACATTATCACATGATAAATCAAAGTACATTTTCCTTTCAGAGATATCAAATAAGTACAAGTTGTTATTTGTCTAATTCTCTTACCAAACTTTCCCCCTCTCACTATAGCCTATTGCAGAAATTATATTATAGGTAAATTCTATTACGTGTTC
The DNA here is from genome assembly GCA_035048815.1 of Abelmoschus esculentus. Classification (NCBI taxonomy): domain Eukaryota; kingdom Viridiplantae; phylum Streptophyta; class Magnoliopsida; order Malvales; family Malvaceae; genus Abelmoschus; species Abelmoschus esculentus. The sequence goes on from JAUCBN010000043.1 coordinate 2,461,389, forward strand.
ATAGATTAACCACTAAAATTTATCCACGTCATTATTTTTTCTATGTCATATATTTTTTAAAGTAAATTTCTACTTGAAAAAATTATTTTTAAAATGAATTAATAAAAAATATGATTTAAGATTCACTTTAAGAATTTTAAATATTTATATATTTTTTAGATTGTTGGATAAGTGAAAAGATGGTAAAAATTAATAATCGATTATACGAAAATTATTACTTAAAAAAGTAAGGAATTAATCTCTGTCATCTATTCTTATAAAAAAAAGTTATACGATCAAATTTTTTAAATAATATGAATATTTATAGAGATAGTATGATCTTAACACACCTAATCGATGGCTTTATTAATCAATGTATCAAAACTTAGTAAACATAATAATATATTAAAAATATAGTTAAACCAAAACTCAAAAATTTATAAAATAAATTGATGTTCATAAAATATGAGAATTACCTGTTTTTCTTTGGCTCTAATAGTAATAGTAATAAATCCGGTAAATCTGGATTTGATGGATATAAATAAATTTTGAAATTTTGTTTTTAAGAAATTACAATTTTATTTTTTATAATGAATTTTAAAATTTGATTAAAATTAAAAATAATAAGAAAAAAAACATGAGGACCAATTTCAGCAATAAGAATTGAATTCTAAAAATTTTGATTGTCTCGTAGATTTTATAAAGGGTTAATATTTTTTTTATAAATATTTTTTTACTTAAAAATCTTTTCGTCATGATCGTTATTTTTAACTTTAAGATTTATATATATAAAAAATACTTTGATACATATAAAAATTTTATATAAAACTTTTAATCTTATGCTTTAAAGATTTAAGTCAGGGTTTATGATTTAAGTTGTAGCTCTAAAATTTAAAGTTTATAGTTAAAATTTAGAGTTTAATGTTTAAATTTTAGAGAATTAGACATAAATATTTAAGTTTAGTTTTAAATTTAATTCGTATATCAAAATATAACTCATATATATTTCATAATTCGAATGAAGTTTGAAGATCAAAATTCAATTGCACTTTCTTTAGTAGTAGTACTAGAAAGAAAATGTGGAAAAAAGGAAAGGATGAAATTGTAAGAACATTCATTCCAATTTTGAATTTGAATATTTGATTGAATGATGTTTCAATCGAGGAAAAATATAAATAAAATCCATCTAATCAAGACGTGGGAACACAACGGTCGAATCGGATGGGTAATTTTTAATCACTGCGCCATTCCGATTTCCCCAAAGCTCTGCTGATTTTGGTTTCCAGAAAAATAGTTCCTTTGATTTTGATTATCGACAACAATGGTGGTAGCCAAGAACAAGATGTTGTCGTACGAGGAATGCCGTCGGAAACGAGTGGAAGAAAACAAGAAAAGAATGGAGGCTCTCAATCTCCCACAGCTCTCTCAAGCTCTTCGCACCCCATCTTTCAAGCCCTCTCCATCTCCGGTTCAATCTCTATGCATTTTCTCCATCAACTTTGAAAGCATTTTTTTGGCTAATCTGAACCTTACTTTGGATTGTTTATTTGATCCCAAACAGAGAAAATCCGCAAAGTCTCGAACAGGCGAAAAACAACTGGTGGTGGTTAGGAGATCGGGTCGTGTCGCCAACAAACCCGCCTCGGTTTATAAAGAAGTGAGTTGTTTCCTCTCTACTGTTATTGGGTTTGTTTAAAAATCTGACCTTTATCTTGCTTCTGATCTTTTCAAATAGATTCTTGTGGACAAAGTGATGATACCTAGAAGGTAATGCTTGTTTGGGTTTTTTGATATGTTTGATTTTAGTTGTTGTTTAAGGTTTAGTGATGAAGTTAATGTTTTTTTTTTGTGTGTGTGAAAATTTTAGGGTATCTAAGCATAGGGATTTGTCAAACCGGGTGTATGCTTCAGATGAAGCTAGAGCTGATGCTTTTGAGAAAGCAGAAAAATTGGAATCTGATTTAGGCCCTGATTTTCCAGTCTTCATCAAGTCCATGCTTCAATCACATGTTACTGGGGGATTTTGGCTGGTTTGTTTGCCAAACCATTGATTGTTTTGCTTTCTATTGTTGCTTCTTCAATCTAATGCATTATTGTATAATGCATACCTAACCATGCTTGACACGAGAACTCGAAAACAGCCAAATTTATGTAACACCAATGAATATTCGACCAAGCTGCGAGCATGAACATGTCAGATTTAAACATAGGAAATCATTTGATGTTTTGGTAGGGAGCTTGGAGTTTTGAAAAGTTTTTCGATATCTAGGTTGGTATTCGGCTGATTTGGTTCGTTATTTAAACATAGGATATGAGATGGATCATTGCTGCTGTTAGTGATTTCTGCATGCTTCACTGCTAGGATAAATGAGTGGCTTGTTAATTTAGAAAGAACAACACTTGCACCACTCATTTCATACGATGTTCATCATTTGCCATCTGGAGTTAAGAAAGAAATAAGAAGCAGAAGGGGTCTGTTCCTCATATTAAGAATTGCGTTAATTTATCATTGAATCAGTACTATTTTGTGAAACATGACCACAGGGCCTTCCATCCCACTTCTGTAAGACATATCTTCCAAAGCGCGACGAGGTTATGACTTTAATAGACGAAGAAGGCAATGAGCATCCAACTGTATATTTGGCTAGAAAATCAGGACTTAGTGGTGGATGGAAAGGGTTCGCAGTTGCCCATGAGTTGGTTGATGGGGACGCAGTCGTTTTCCAGTTAGTTCAACATACAGCATTTAAGGTAATTGGTGTCTCTTTGTCTTTAAAACATGGTCTATGTTTATGTCAGAGTATCCCTTTCTGTTACAATTAGCCCTTTTTTCTATGTGCATGAACTACTCTAGGGAATTATTGTAGTGATTCAATCTGTATATTTGTTATGCTTCCATGTTTTCAATAAGTCATTTTCACCTTTCCCCTTCATTTCTAGGTTTACATTATAAGGGTGAACGATTCCGAACAAAGTAACGAGCTATAAGCTTTGAACAATTCGGATTTGGAGCCATCCAGCAGTATCAGTTCAGGTAAGAATCATTCTGGATTGAAATACTATGTTGTTAGGTAATGAGTACCTTCAAATAATTCAACAATCATCATCAAACTATAAAGACATCAATTTTGGAACCGAAATCTATTTTCGTATAACTTGCAGAATGTGCAATTTGTTGCATACTTTGTTAATCTTCTCTGGGATTGGGACCAACTTGAAGTTCTTTGAGAATGAGGCATATGGTGTTCATAATAAATTCCAGAGAAAACTGGAAAGTGGTGTACTAATTGGAACTTGCATTTCAATCTTCAACTAACCTTGTTTAGCATGACACTGTACTATGTAAGAGCTACATTACCTAGATTCAAGTTTGAGTGTCCTAGACAGATATGTTTCGGCAACGAGTGCACATGTCGGACTATGTATCGGATATAGGTGTTGGTTCTTAGTAGACTCTTTAAGTGCTGTCTGTCTGCTCCAGTTGTTATGTCTTTATGATTAATCAACATTGTATTAACTTGTTTTTTACTAATTTATATGTTGCAGGTATACATGTTTCAATGGAACTGCCATGCTTTTGCCATTTTAAGGTTTTCTTGGAGGCTGGTTGAGACAGTAATTAGCTGTTGTTCATAGTTTACTTAACACCAAGACCTGGTTTAATCTAATGTATTAACTGTATGCCTATTAAGTTATTATTGCGGCTGTTTCCATGTTCCATGTCCAGTTTTATGTATTCCATATCCTGTAATATTTAGCTATGTTACCTGGATTTGAGACTGTTTGTTTGAATGTTGGATTGGAGAGATGATGAAGCAGCTTTTAAAATTGGTTTAATAACAAAGTTGGCCATTACTCTTTGCACGTCATATCAATTTGGTCCTGATTTTTAGAGAAAAATAACCTTCGACCTTTAACATTGTATTAACGTCTTAATTTTAAAAAAATCAAATAAATTACGTTCTTGCAGTTGGAGCTCGGAGTCGGCGTGTAGGGGACGGATAAGTTGACGAGAAAGGCGTTTAATTCGAAAGACAAGACACTGGCTGCAGCTTGGCTGGAGGACATAGAACTTGTTTTTAATACGAACATCTCAATATCTTCTTATAACATTCATAATTTGAGGAAAAAAGAATTTAATTTGATTTCTATGATATCGAATAATTTAAATTGAATATATTTAATTAACTTAAACGATGTAATTTAATTTGAACTTGGTTAATGAGATGCTATGTAAGTTTGGGTGTTGAAATCTTTGTTTCCATCATATTATTGGCTTGAACCCAACTCATCTGCCCTTTTTTACTTTTATTTATGTCCCATTTTAAATTAGAGGGTTTAGGGTTTTAAGTTAGGGGTTTTGATTAAGGTTTAGAAAATTAGGGATAAGATGTAGGGTTTAAGGTTTAGAATATAGAAAATAAGGGTTTAAAGTTTAAAATTTAATTTTTTAAAAAATACGAAGAAAGCATAAAGAAAAACACAGAAAAGAGACAGAAGATTTTTGTTCTATCCGATTTGCTTATGTTTCCATGAACACAATTCCTCACCTTTTTCACAACTTACACGTGTATGTGGGTTCAACCATCTCACCTAACTCTTTTGAAATTTTTATACATAAAATTAATATATTGTATGCTTGTTTGAATCTAATTTCACAAAAAATATGAGCTTCAACTTTTGACTAAATTTCACAAAACTCCTTTGAAACCAATCCAACTAAATTTAGTCAACAAATGTTTTCATTATTAAACTTGTATGAAAAATGTAGTTTCAACGTAATGGAAAGGGTCAAAGCACATTATTAATATCGAGTAAAAATCTCTTATCTTTTAATTGTGTCTCCTTCTATGTCTCTTACTAAAAAATTGAATTCTAAGCCATGATACTAATTTTTTATATCTTAAACCATAGACCCTAGACCTTGAAAAATACACTATGCCCCTAGTTCCTTAAATCCTAGCCTTGACCTCTAACTTTAAACCCTCAACCCATTAATTTAAAGTGGATGTATCAATGGAAGCACGGTTAGGAGGTTGACGATTTGCGTCCATTAATATCGTAGGCAATAACATAATATAAGAAACGAGTAAAAATCTTTTGTCCTAATAGTGCCTCTTACATGCTTCTGTTAATTTTTTTTTAAAAAAATTAAATTCAAATCCTAGTTTTTTAAATTTTAAACCCTAAACTCTATATCCTATAAAATACATCATACCCCTAATTCTCTAAACTCTAATCACATCCTCTAACCTTGAATCTTAAACTCTAAACCCACTAGTTTAAAGTAAAACATCAACGAATACACACTTAAGGGACAAACGATTTTCGCCCATAAAAAATATAATTAAAAATCGTAGCATATAAGATACATTCAAAATATATTAAAAAAATATAGTCAAGTTTATTATAATAATAAAAAATAAGAATGGAAATAATAAAGTTGACTAAGTCAAAGTCATTGAAGTCAATGTTTGAAAGATTGAAATCGAAGTAGATGCAGACGATGAAGGACCTACCAACTCTTTCGGACATAAAAAAGACATTGCTCAAGGAAGTAGGAACTTCTTAGTTCTTAGATTCTGGATTCAGATTTTTGAAGGCAGCTTTAATTTCAATCATGGCTACTGATCATCATCAAGAAGAAGGAGAAGAAATAAAAGGAGGGTCATCATCAATACTATCCCCTGTTTCAGTTCCTTCATCGTCTTCAACTTCTCCTTCTCATGAATTCTCATTCACAATCTCCCTCCACTCCTCCTCTGACTTAGTCTCCGATTACAAAACCAAAACCTCATCTTCGGTCGCAGAAGATTTGTCTCCGGCCGATGACATCTTCTTCCATGGCCATTTGCTTCCACTTCATCTCCTTCCTGATTCTCACCTCCCTGTCTCGCCACGTTTATCAACAAGTTCACTGGACAGCTTCAACATTCCCAGAAGAGACTTATTCAATGATCCGAGAGCTGTAAAAGTAAAACCCATCAGCAAAAGCGACAGTAATATCCGAAAAAGGGTTAACCTTAGCCACGCCATTGAAGCAAAAGTAAAGAACAAGTCAAAGTCTTTCTCTTTGTTCAGTTTAAAAAGACAGCAGAAAGGGGGCGTCAGCGTTAGAGAAACAGAAGAGAAAGAGAATCAGAAGAAAAAGATTGGATTCCATGTGAGTCATGTGTTGAAAAGGTACATGAGAATGATTAAGCCATTATTGTTCTTCAGAAGAAAGAGAGAAAATAATCTTAATCTCCATCTCCATAGCCAAGCTCACTCGTTTTCAGGAAATTTGAGTTCCAGGAACAGAAAACCAGAGTCGAGAGGAAGAAGAAGAGGAGGTTATTATTCAGCTCCTTCTTCAATGAGAACATCGCCTTCACATAGTGGCCTTCTTGTTGCAACCAAAGGGTCTCCTTCTTCAACCAGTGATAGCACCATGGAAGAGTTGCAGGCTGCAATTCAATCTGCAATTGCTCATTGCAAAAACTCCATGAAAGGGGAAGAAAAACTCAAATACTAGGACAAGTTATGATCCCTTCCTTTTTTTCATTGTTAATCTGTGTAAAGTGTAATTTTCTATTTAATGTCAATACTCTAGTCCCGTGACAATATATATAAATTAAAAAATAATTAGAAATAAATACTACTATAAATCCATAATCAACATACTAAAATTTGACGTAATTTAGACCATTAACAATTGTTGTTGTTGTTTTTCTTTAATTTCTCCCCTTAGCTTAATTTTCGCATTCGAAATCAGTATTAATAGATAGATACACCTCTGCTTTTCGCCTGTTTGTTTCTGGCTGGTCCGGGTAAGTTCTTTTCGTTTCTTTTTTATTTTATTTCTGGAATTTAATTTTTTAATTAGCTTTCTGTTAATCTATATCTAATCAATGGATTATTCATGAATTAAGCGGCCAATCATTTGTTTGACATTGCAAGTTGAATGAATGCATAACGTGAACCTGAGAAGCCAAGCTTAGTTTCTTCATTTGATTTCCATCTTTTTTTCTGAAACAATCGACATTCAGATCAGCTTGGATTAGCTCCGCGTCCTTTCCCGTTAGCTAAATATATAATTATAGGACAAGTAGACCATATAATAGAATCTGCAGCTTTAGCTTCGTCATTTGCCATTGATTAAAAGGAGGGAGATCATCAGGATAGGCTGATGGAAGGTTCTAGGCGTGGGGGAATGCAAGATAGTCCAGATGAACATCTATCTGAAAATACTAATTCTGTTTCACAAAGTCATAAGGAGGGCATAATTGTTCCTCTGCCTTCTAATCCGAAGGTTGGAGGTTCTGAAATTGACCATCTAGCATCAGCCGGTGAACCTTCTTTATCCCCTAAAGATGTAATCAGAGTTGCTGTTGGAGCTATACATGGTGTTTCTGATGGTCAGCAACCTGAACAAGTTGACTCAATTGTCAGTTCTTGTGTTGTCAATGGTGACAATGACAAGGTTTTGCCTTCTGCTTCCTCCCATGATGTGAAATCAAATGAGCTTACCTTTCCCCTTCCTGAGGTTGGCACCGTCCGTTATTTCATCCTCTCCCAATGTCATTGGCTGTAAGGCAGAAGATGCTAAAAAAGGGGGTGTAGATCACGTCAGTCATCTTGTTCTTCCTCATAAAAAGATTGTCAGTTCTATGGTTGAATCCCCAAAATCTGGTAGCTCGACACCGAAAAATGGTGATTTGAATAAAGGTCGTATTGAAACAGCTTCACCTTTTGATCCTGTCAAAGAAGCAGGTACCAAGTTTGGAGGAATGGTTAGATGGAAATCTCAAAGAACACAAACTCTGGAGGTATAGTAGATATATTTATAGTGGTGGTAATGTTAAGATAATCTATGCTACTGCAATATATTTCTTTCTGTTTTTCTCTGCCTACTTCATTCATTTCTGCTAAATGTAATTTGAATTTTTATGGGGCTATAGGGACCCAATCATGTAGCCCTAGACCTTGAGAAACTACACGAGGAGATGGCTGTATATAAGAAACGGTCAGTGGATGCTGAACATGCAAAAATTATAGTATTGAAGGAGCTGGACAACACAAATAGTCAAATAAAAGAGCTAAAGCTGAGCCTGGAGAGAGCTCAAAGTGAAGAGAAACAGGCAAAACAAGACTATGAACTCGCCATGCTCAGGTCAAGGGAACGAGGGATTTGTGACAAGGCTTGTGTCGAAGCAAAGCAACAGCTTGAGGTTGCTAAAGTCAGACATGAAGCTGCTGTCAGGGAGGTGAAATCTGTTAACGAAGAGTTGGAGACATTAAGAAAGGAATATGCTTCTATGGTGACTGAGCGAGATACAGCTGTTAAGAAAGCTGAGGAGGCTGTTTCTGCTTCGAAAGAGGTTGAGAAGAGAGTGGAAGAATTGATTATTGAGCTGATGTCCTCAAAGGAGTCCTTAGAGTCTGCACATGCTGTCCATATGGGTGCAGAAGAGAAAAGGAATGGAGCAGCCATGACCCGAGACCAAGATGCTCGCTACTGGGAGAAGGATCTAAAACAGGATGAAGAGGAGCTCCGGAAACTCGATCAGAAAATTCAATCGACAAAGGATCTGAAACCAAAGCTAGACACTGCTTCAGCGCTGCTACATGATTTGAAAGCTCAATTAACCGCTTATATGGAAACTAAATTCAATTTGGAAAATAATGGGAACTCCAATGATGAGTCACATACACCAGAGAAAAGAGCTCTCACCGAGATACCAGCTGCAGTTGCCTTGGCAAGGAATGAACTTGAAGATGTGAAGCTCAAAATTGAAGAGGCAACTGCAGAAGTGGATTCTTTGAAGGTACTTGCTGTTTCATTAAAAGCGGAGCTTGAAAAGGAAGAGTATGTTCTTGCCATCATTAAGCAAACAGAAGGCATGCTAGTTGATTCTGCTTCTCTGAAAGATGACCCGGATAACACCGAGTCAAAAATACAAGAGGCTCTTGAGGCCACGTCACTTGCTGAAATGGCTCGTGAGGAGCTGAGCAAAGTAAAGGAAGAGGCTGAGCAAGCAAAGGCTAGAGTAAGTACCATGGAGAGTAGGTTACTTGCAGTTCGAAAGGAGATAGAGGCAGCTGAGGCTTCGAAGAAGTTAGCTTTATATGCTATCAAAGAATTACAAGATCATGAATCATCTCACAGAACTGATAACGTAGATTCACCAGATGGTGTAATTCTTTCCTTAGAGGAGTACAATGACCTCATCAGACGTGCATATGAGGCAGAGAAACAGGCCAACATGAGGGTGGCAGCTTTTGTTTCTCAAGTTGAGGTAGCTAAGCGATCCCAGTCGAGTAGCTTGGAAAAATTGGAAGAAGTTAAGCGAGAGATGGCTGAAAGAAAGGAACAACTAAAAATTGCTTTGGAGAAGGCTGAGAAGGCCAAGGAAGTTAAGTTAAGCTTAGAGCAGGAATTGAGACAATGGAGGGCTGAACATGAGCAGCAGCGAAAGACTTCTGAATCGAGTGGAAGAGACCCTACAAGGGGAAGTTTTGAGGGAACAAATCAAACGAAGAAAACTGAACCTAATACTTCTCCTTGCAGCACTCTAGATAGCTCAAAGGCAGTCAATGGGAGTTGCACTGAATCTGAATCATCCCCGGAAACAGCAATCGTAAAGAAGAAGAGACTGTTACCCAAGATAGCCATGTTTTTTAACAAAAACAAGTCAAGCTTACTAAAATCCAAGTCCAAGTCGAAGTCCAAAACCTAGTAGTCTGTCTGATGAAATGATGTATTATCTTTGCCATTATAAATTCACCAGAATGCTTTTTTCTTGGTAGTCATGGTCTCCGTCAATATACGATTAACCTTTGCCGGATTTTCTCGAGTGTAAATGTTACTGATTCTTGTATGAATTATAAAGCTGAGAATACGCTTTCGGTTTGTATTTCTAGAGGATCTGAAGAAATAAAAGATGATTCAAGTTCTGTATATGCTTTGACATCCATGGATGTTATTCATGTAAAACTCATACAACAAATGGCCAGCCAGACTTTGAACATAATCTGAAATGACAAATCTGTCTTATTTGTTCTTTAATCTTTATTTCAATTTGGTCACTTCTTCTCCCATACTGCATAGTTATTTCCAGAAGTAGCAAGCTGGTAATCGGAAGGAACATGGTTTCCAAGATCCTCCTTTGGTCCAATCTTCATTATGATTTTATCATCAATGGCTGCCATATAAAGTTCAGGTTCCGACGCCAGAATATTAACTGTGCTTGTGCTATGAATCCCATTCTTATTCCTGATTGCCACCAGTTTATTAATCTCGTCCTTCAACCCGAAGTCGAATAAGTGATCATAAAACTACAGAGCCAAGATACAAAGGTTTTCGTTAAGAAACTTACGAAAGGTTAAAAGAAAATGAAGAGTGAAAGTGTATACTTACTATGGAGGGGATGCCAGGGTGAGTTAGAATATAAGTGTAAAGCAATACTACTCCGAACGATCAAACAGAGGTAAACAAATGTTAATAAAAATCGAATAAAGAACGGATACAGGAAAATGAAAATAAATTCAAACCGAATTTTGATTTGAAATCGGAAGTGAGTTGAGGTTTGCCGGAAGCAGTTTCCTCAAGATAGATTTTCTGCCATTCCGAGGTGCTGAATTGTTTGGTAGTCTGTCTCCCAAGATACAACAACTAGAAAAACTTCAAACAGTAGCACTATTGCCGAGTTCTCGATCTGCTCTTATCTTTGCCGATCACCAATAGAATACGAAAGAGAGGAAAAGTGTTTGGGATAAGTAAAACAGAGAGAATCAACTCATATTTATAGAGGGATTCTAGGGCAACAGTGGTCTGAATTTCCCGAATTACGATCCGAAAAATCCGGGATTCAAATTAAATACCATAATTTGCAATTACATCTATAATTATCTAGAGTAGTCAACTGCTAATTAATTCAAATTTAATTCTGAATTAAGGTTTTTTTCTGGATATTTTTAAAAAAATAAATTAAGGAAAAAATATGTATAACGAGTAAAATATCTGTAGGATATTCTTGATCAATTCGGACATTTCCGTCGTGCAAGTGCGTCCCAACCCAAATGAAATTAGATTCACCCCCAACGCGTGAGGCACAAAATCATCTAAAATCATTTAATAATTTCTTTATGGGTAGTTGTATATAAACTACTCTCACTTCATTTATCCTACCAATGTGGGATAAGGGGTTTTACATTCCTTATTTATTTTTGACCTTCCTACTTTGAGCATCAATTTCTCATTCACCACTCAACGATTTTGAGCGTATAAACTACCGTTATAAAGATCTCGCGGCGTAGAATAAGAATCAACCATTTACTTATTCAAAACCTCATCTTTACTTGTTCAAAATATACACCAAAGATGGCCACAAATCACTGTTTTTTCCAACAATAAGTATATCCCTGCATTATTTTATCCGATGGGAATGACCATTTGTTTTGTGTGGATCCAGTGTCATGGTTGTCGATGAAAGTTACAGCATTTTGAGGTAAAAGTCCAATCAGTCCAGGAGGTTTCCCGTTTGAGTGCTTCAATCGCCATAACTTCCCTTGCACCGCATCGTTCAGAATCCCTTTCGTAGTGAAATCGAATGCTGTCACGATGCCTCCGGCAGCTTCAACCCAATTTTTTAAGTCAATACGGTGCGAGTCTTCTTGTCCTTCGTTTAACTGTTCCCATTTCTCCCCGACAGCAAAGTCCGGTGAAGTTCGGTCCATGTAAATTTTGGTTATGCTAGGGGCATACCCTCTTACAAAATCGAATCTCCATCCATCGAATCCGATTTCAGTCTTTAACCAATTCAACCAATCCGATAACTCATTTTGTACCATCGGATTGAGATGATCGATATCCGGGGCAGGATCATAGGGAAATCCACTGTCTAGATTCCCGGTGCCATCACCACAGATTGTATCATCTCTGCAAATGAAGGACGGTCCCCAATCTAGACGACTATCGGACGTTCCACCTTCGAAAATGCAATATTTACCCCTGCTATCTTGACTCTCAGCTGTTCTATGATTTATCACAATGTCAGCAACACATTTGACTCCCTTCTGATGGAAAGCATCAATCAACGACTTCAATTCAGCCCGAGTTCCATACCTCGATGCATCGAGATCATATAGCCTTCCGGGCAAGTATCCTGAACAGATTCATATACAGTCAAAAGATTGCTAACTCAAGACAATCCAACAAACACAAAGCAAGCAACTTTCATGGAATCATTAACATAAATTAACATATACATATATGATCAATGAAGAAATTCAATTGAAGGGTACCCTTGGGAGCTTCTGACACCGACTGGGAGGGCGGCGGGAGCCAAACATGAGTAACACCGGCGTTGGCGATATCAGAAACAGAGTTCCTAAGAAAGTTGTACCATCCACCAGCCTTTTTGGATGATTCCCAGTTGAAACCCTACGTAAAAACATACAAATTCAAACACCCAAACATCAAAATCATGTTTTTAACATTCTACCATAGCCTCAGAAGGTAAAGAGTGACCGTACCTGGAACAATATGGTTGAGGTTGCAAAAGGGGAGAAGAGAAAGAGGAAGACAAAGATGAAGCAAAGAGAATTTGTCATTTCTTTCCTTTGGTTCTGTTTTGTGTGTCCTTGAGAGCAGAGCAGCTGAGGTTTTTAAACTCTCTTGTTCTTGTAGGTTGGTCTTGGTCAGCTTGTTTGTGGAATTTTTAACCATTAGCGCGTAAATTGGTGGTTTGGAGTTGGAAAATGAATGCTTGGAGGAGGAAGATGCATATGAACTTCTGAATTTTCATTGATACCAATCATTTACTTACGTATTGAAGAAGATGAGTAAACTTTGAAAGTTATTGAAGTAATTCGTTTCTGATAGGTGATGAGGAGTTGAGGACTGGCTTTAATGTTCTTAGAACAACTTCATTTCTGAGAATAGAGACGTTACATGAATTTATAAAATTTTAAAATATTTAAATTTTAATCAATCAAGACCGTTCATTTTATTTTTTTTTAAGGTAAATCATCATCTCTTTTTTACATGTAATTAGTGGGTGAACGGTTACTAAATAGTTATTTAAAGATAAATTATCTTGATTATTTAGACTATAAATAACGAAGTTCGCTTAATAATCTCTCGTAAGGAATGAAGTTAATTTTTATATTTGTGGTGGAGGTCTGAATGTGGGGAAGATTTTAGAAAATAATATGGTTAAAAAAGTTTAAAATGAGGTTGCATCAATTTTTTATAAAAGTTATAAAAATTTTAGTACGGATTTTTGATATATACTGGATTTTTATAAAAGACGTAAGAATTTCAGTACATACCAAATTTTTTTAAAGAAGTATAAGAATTTCAACACAGTGTCTACAATAGTATATGTCTACAATATTAATGTTTGAACCCGTAATCTTCAAAAACAATCGTTCTCCTACCCACTAAAACAAGATATTCATACAATATAATATTTTTTTAATAAGATTTTTTATTGACGTCCATAATTCAATTGAATATTTTATAGATGTCAAAAAAATTATGAACTATTATAAAAAATAATTAAAGAAACCATTACCCTAATCATAAAGTTCACAATTAAAAAAAACTCATTCCAATCATAATGTTCATTAAATTTTATTTGAATATAATTAAAGAACATATTCAAACATAATGATTAAGAAAAATAATTTTAAGTCTTATTTTTTATTTTTGTATAAAAAATTAAAATTATTCTATTTTAACCATTGAAAAAAACAAAATTGTAAGATTATTCTTTATCTTCAAAAAGTAAGAATTCATAATATTGAATTGAAAAATCTTTAACAATCTTCGATTGTATAACTTATTTACATATTTTTAGTTTTTTCAATTTTATTCGAAGAGCATTTTAATCCTTTAACGATTTTTGATTGATCGATTTAAACCCATCATATTATTCATACATAAATATACAAATTTAAAATTACTTCATATTTTCATAGATAATTCTAATTTCTAACCATTTATATATCTATATGTTTTTAAAGCACTAAAACCTTTAAAAATTTTAAGACTAAAGAGAAATAATACAGTAATTTAGCATTATTTATCGACTCGAGTCACGTAAAAAAGATGAAATCTACGAAATAACATAGTTGGATAAAACGTATAATTTCAGTTGAACAAAGGAAGATGTTGCCATTAATGAATCAAAAGGACATTAGGTTTTGCAATCCAAATGATTATTTATTATAAGCCATCTTATCTGGTAAAATATATAGCATTAAATCAGTGATAAATGGCTTCTATTTATATTGGCCAGCCTAAGGTAAACTTTTGCAACAAAGGAACCTAAAACTGCATGGCTCACATCTTTGCTGGCTTCGGGAAAATGTCTGGAGTGAATCTCTGAGCTGCACTCAAGCTCCCCTTGATCTTCATCATCCCCCTGAAACACACAGGGCAGTGCCAGGGAGTATTAATTGTCTGATACAGACTCCCATGGAGAATATAAAGGGAAAAGGAAACAGAAACTCACCTCATAAAAGCAACCTGGGGATTCATCTGCCCGGTGGCGATCTTTATGAAAACATCATCCTTGAAGAAAAACGTAGCATCAGGTTTCCCACCTTCATATGTGCCTAAACGTCAGGGTAATAAATAGGTCATTACCAACAACTGAACTGAACTGTAAAATAAGGCCATCGACAACTATCATGTCTATGTTATGCCTGAGTGCTGACCTTTGGTAACCTCTCCTTTCTTGAGATCAACAATGTAAGAAACCTCGTCAACCCCAAGTTTCTGTAAACCAAAAACAAATCTTTAAGATCAAATGGAAACTAGAGAAACTGAGACAGCATGATGAAGGGTTAACCTTTGGGGCGATATTGATTTGGAAAACGAGGCCGATCTTCTTGGTGAGTTCTTTACCAGCGTCAGAAGCCAAGTGGAATTTCATCATCTCGAACAAGTTATCAGATTTCAACTCAGTAGTCGACATTACTACAAAAGAAATGTAGGGAACCGAAGAAGAAAGGCGAAGAAATAGTAAGTGTTGAGTTTGGTTTATGGTTGAAATCGGATTTTTTTAAAGGCAGTGAATGTGAGGTAAGTAGTTGAAGAGAAATCAATTGTTCGGAACGGCTTTCAGATCACTTAATAGGAACTTTAATGTTTTATCAGAGTGGACCAGCATAACGTGACTTTCTCAACAGGACAGGGACTTATAATGTTTTATCATTTAACTTTTACTGTTAATTATTAATTTCCATGTCAAGTGCATGTTACAATTCACCCCTAGGCCCTAGTTGTTGAACATAAACTTCACAGTCAAATTCAAAATTGCAGGAATAAGATAAACGTAGGGATAGAATGAACAGCACAAAAAACTGGTTATATTTACATGAAGAAACTGCCCTACATGGACAACTTCTACTGCCAGCTCTTTCTGTCTGGGTCGCCGTCACCTAACATACAGTTACAGATACTGTTTCATGCCATCCGAGCTCTTCTTTCTGAGTCTCCGAACATATAAGAAACACAAAATTCTCATGTCCAACAAATACCATTGGAATCCGGACAACATGTTGGTACATATGCATGTGAAGGTAACACAAGCTGACATGAACCCAAATCAACAAAAACTAATATCTATGGAGCATCTTTCGGTTTTGTTCACTCTCGGAGGTGGAAGCATATGTTTAGCTAGTTCAGGTGAAGGAAGCTTCTTTATCTAACCTAAAAACAAAACCAAAAGTGTGGCAGAATACTTAGGCCAGAGTCTTTAGCCTCTTGGAACGACATTCACTGCTGGTTTTTTCACCTTGTTCTTCATCTACAAAGTTCTGATCCGACACCTCTGCAACAACAGATCAATGTCTTAGAATTCGAATACATTACAAAATATACATCACATGTGTATCTTTTATCGATAGACATTGTACTAAAACAAAAATATATACATGCATCCTAGCTTCTAACAACAAGTATATGCCACTCGGAAGCGATTCCGATAGCATGGAGTCGGTTGGATTACTTTGAATTGTTCGTTTTACCTTTGGGTGAAGCATTTGAATTGGATCCCGATCTAAAGTGCTGGATCCAAGGACTTGCCACGAAACAGCTAGAACCATCTCTTTTATTCAGTCGAACTCTTGGTGTTTCGAAATTTACCTTCTTCCAGCAACCATCTCGAAGAACTTTAAACTGCAACAACAAAGATTGAACAGAACAGTGACATGAATAGATTGGATACACAAGGAATGGAGAGGCAGTGAGGCACCCCCCCTATGATAAACAGGCAAACGATCAGTCTTGAACCTGGCCAGAACTGGTAGGATGTTTTGATCCTGGAAACCTCTCCTTTTGTGATTTGCACCTCAGGAAATCCATAGAATCATATAACTGGTCAACAAATGAAGTTTCCATGGATTTGAGGTATAAATTATGCTTCTCATCTGTCCAGTCCGTAGATGTAGATTCAGTCATCAAAGTATCCTGTTGTATTATCAATTTTCATCATTAAAAATCTGAAAGATTTTCATAATTTCTTCACCACAATCAGATTAGGAAACACCATGTAAATATACAAAATTAATGTTATAAACCCTTTAAATAGTACACAATTATCAAAACTACTAAAATAATCTTTATCAATGCTAAGCAGAAACATTACAGATGAAATCAACAACAACAAAATATAGCAGAAAAAGAGATGGTTTATTTACCAAGCTTGGAACTTGTTTTTGATGAGGAAACCGACCGGGTGACCTCGTACGAGTCAATGACTCAGAGGAAGAGGCCTCTGAACTAGACCAAGACTCGGTTCTCCTGAAACCCTCCATGCAAATAAAAGAAAAACACAACAAGAACGATGCTTTTTAAATTCTGAAGATCAGAAGATGATAAAAATGATATTTTTTTTTTCTTTAGGAAAAAATGGGTAAGGAAAGATGGCCATTGCAATGAGAGCAGTTGTTGGGGGATTTAAAAGAACGTTACAGTTGTAAGCGCTTTTTACACGTGTCATTCTGGGACCTTAACGTTGCCACGTCACTTCACAGTCTTAGGGTAAAGCTCCAGATATTTATTGGAGCTCTCAAAATATCTATACTGTTTTTTTTTTCTTTCCTTTTTTAAACTTTAAAGATAAGATTACATGGCCGCAATATTCGGAGTTTTAGTATATCTAAAAAGCTTTTAGATATTTTTATTTATTATTGAACAAAAAATATTTATATAAATAAGTATTAAATACCTTACCTAAATTAACAACTTGATCTAATAAAATAGATATTAAATATTTTACATTTCAAAAAAAAAATATGCTGATTTGCTGCTATTGTCATTAACCTGAAAGCAGGCGCAAGTTCATCTCTCCGGCAGCCAGCTTAAATGTGTCCTCCATCGACATCGCTGCCGGAAATTGGTCGGATATTCCACCGGCCTAATCCACATAAAACCCCCACATGACATGAGCATTGTCATATATGTGGTAAATTAAGAGATCAAGTTTTCTTAAAAGAGTGTACAGTTAGGGGTGTAAATGAACAGGGTCTTCGACGAGTTGCTCGTGAACCGTTCGTATAATATTTGTTTATTAAGTTAAATAAACGAGTATGAACAGATATTTTATGTTCAATTAATAAACGAACGAACACGATACGAACATAAGTGCGTTCGGCTTGTTTATGTTCATGAACAAACTCGTTTATGTTCATTTATAAGCTCGTTTATATGCTTGTTTATATTCATTTATATGTTCGTTTATAAGTTCGTTTATGTTCGTTTATTAGCTAGTTTATGTTCTTTAATAACCCTAAATTCAAAGTATATAAACGAGCATAAACGAGCATGTTCACGAATGTTAAATTGATATGTTCAACAAGCATGTTCATGAACACTAAATAAACATGCTCGTAAACGTTAAATAGACAAGTTGATGAATATATGCAAATAAACTCGTTCGCGAACACTTAACGAACATGTTCACGAACGTTAAACGAATAAATTATCGAACAGAGTTTGAATACCTTCAAAAATAAATAAACGAACACGATCATACCCTTGTCCGTTCAAGCTCGGTTGGTTTACACCTTAGTCCCTAAGTGTACTTACGTGGACATGGATTCTGTACATGCTATGACATGAGCCGAAACCACCTGCAATCGATGCTTTTCGAGTATGTACAAGATGGTGTCTAGCGTCCCCGGGTTCCTCGGCGAACAGACATTGATTTGAAAGCAAGTTGGTGACATTTGAGATGAAAATGTTGGAGAGATGTCGATTGTCAGTTATTTGTTGGTCCCTGGTTATCTGTCAGGAATGCTTCCCTCGATTCAGGAATTACTTGCACCTGAGATGTAGCAGGAAGTTGAGGAAACAAAGCATGAAGACTAGAGAACATATTCCTCATCTTCTTCCTCCTTTATCTCTCAGTCCATATATGCATCTCATGCTCCGACTGACTGCCGCCGCCGCCATTAACCTTCCCTTGTTTCGACCCTATTTTCGGACTTCTCTTCTGACCACCCACCTCTACGACAGCCGCTGTCACCGGGGATTATGATCAAATTATGAAAAGAAAATGGTAAAGAAGGGGGAAAACAATATAGTTTTATAAAAGACTAATTAAAAATAAAATGTAAGAAGTGGGATTTGAACCCACGCCCTCTTCCGAAGGCCAGAACTTGAGTCTGGCGCCTTAGACCACTCGGCCATCCTGACAATTATAGACATCGGAAATCGAATTGTCAATAAAATTGATACTTAGAAATCAATTCAAGGTCAAGACTTATTTAATTAAATAGAATTTAATTTAAATAATTCGCAAATCTGATTAAAACTATTGGTAACTAACTGTGAAAAAACTTGGGTCGTTATCTTTCGATTGGTTTGATTTATTTTATTTTATTCTGTTATTTTCTTGTGTTTTTCATTTAAAAATAATATGAACCAACGTTATCTTGAAAATTATTTAATCAATTTTAATAATCTAAATAACTATATATGATATAGTTTTAGGGGGAAATTATGTTGTTAAATAGGTTTCAGTATCTTATAATTTTTTATAAAAAAAATAACATATATTAAAAGTTCAGTTGAACACGTCTATCTTTGTAAATTTCCTTGGTTATTTATTGAATGTGAATATCTAGAAGTTTTAATTTATTTATTAGTTATCTAATTTATATTGTAAATTTTATTTGTATTCATCCTCAAAATAATTTTTGATTAAATTTATGTTTTTAATGCTTAATATATTTGCAATCATAGAAAAACCCTTTTGCTTCCTTCATCCTCTGTTAGAACCGTAACTAATACCAGGACAAGGGATTGGATTGTAACAAAGATATTTGTCTTTAGCGTCTCATATCTATACATATAGGTGATGGTGTCCACTGTCCGAATGTCAAAGGTCTCTCTTTTATGGAAGAAAGTTAAAAGATTCTACCAGCAGAGGAGCAGCTGCTGCTGCATGAACCTCAAATCAAAAGCAACAAAATGCTGAACTTTAATAACTTCACATTCAAAGGAAATATATCAATAATCTAATCGCCAATGGGATCAAGATTCATACTTAAAGAAACTAATAGTTGCAATTATCAATGGAAAATATAGTTATTCAGACATTTGTGACATCTCATATTGCCTTGTTTAATAAGCGGAAGAACTTGTTGCCTGAAACAATCAGGTCTGCTCACTTATTCAGACCCGTTGTTTTACAAATGGGGCACAAGTTCTTCTGCATCAACCACTGTTTAATGCAATCGGCATGAAAATCATGGCCGCATTCGAGTGTACCGAGATCTTCTCCCTCATTATATTCTTCCTGCAAGTTTGTTGTTGAGAATTATTTAGTGAATTCATAGCATCGATGAAGAAATAACATGAGAAAAATTCATTACCTGACAAACACAACATGGTTCTGCCTCTGTCTGAGATCCCGGTGCTCCAGAGTACTTTCGTCGTTTCAGGCGGTTTGATATAGTTTCTTCATTCAACCCTGTGCTTACGTAACCAATGCGCTCTTCCAAATCCAGTAATTCCTATTACCCCACAAAGCAATTCAGCCTTGAGAATTTTCAAGCTCAGAAAGGGTTGTAGATGCCAGGAACGTAGATATTACCTCATACGACATGTTATCAACATCGAGCCGCATGCCCCTATGCCGGTCGTGCATATCAGCTATTCCAGAAACTACTGATGGATCAAGAATCATGACATCCTGCCATCCAAGCCGAATTAGAAAGAGAAAATACTACTTGTTGGAACAAAAAATAAATCTCAAGTACATTTGGGCCCTGCATGACAAGGCCACTTTTTGCCGTAGCAACTCCAGTTCGAAGAATGACTACCTATAGGAACAGAGGTACAATTTAACAAAAAAAGGAAAGGAATCTTTTTCATGCTTCCATGTTTGAATTGATTAAGTTATAACACCACAAGTTTAGAAACCGTACCTCAAATCGCAAGTTCTCGCCCCTACGCATGAGATCCAAGACATTGCGAATCTAACCAATAACAAATGTACAAAATAAGTAGTTTACTGGCAAAAAGAAGACCTCAAAAAACTAAAGTGTGATACGTTGACTTTAGATTATATTGAGCATTTCCGATAACAAGGACCAATGGCATGTCCTCGGATAAAAGCAATAGGAAAAGGGGACAAAAAATGAATGATATTATTCTCTGACATATAGCATTGCATGAAAGATGCAAGGAAGAAGTTAGAGTGGTAAATCAAGCGTAAATAATGTACAGGAAGGGAAAAGTGAAAAATATTGCAATAATAAAATATTTGAAGGGAAAAAATTCAGTTCTGGAACAGACCTCAGACGCAACAAGCCTGCTTCTTCCCTCGGTGGCAGCAGCTAAAGTCCGCAAGGAATGGGGGATTCCAAGCAAATCAACATCTTGTCTCTCCAACCATGGCCCTGACCTAGGGTATGAACGAAAGTTCCCATGATTACCTACTCCAGAGGAAAGTAGCATCTGTTCTGGAGATGTAGGAGGTCCCGAAGAAAGTGATAACTGATTGCCCCGGCCTCCAGATTCAGCTGCGAGGGATGATATCAATGACCGACGAACAAGTTCTGCCAATCTCCGTGGGTATCGTGAAGTGGTGTTGGGATGAGGGACATAAGTGGAAGCAGACATCGCATTGGCACCAGAACTTGAGCCAGCATGAGATGTAGAAGCGCCATTTACAGGGACATTCATATTCCCACTGCTTAAAACTTGATTTGTTGGATTTCTAACCAAAGTTCTCAACTCAGACGGTGTAACAAACATAGGAGGATCTGATAGATTTCTAGTCATGCTTCTTGATTGATGCCCCTCATCCGGTATGGTTTGTCTATCCCCAGATACATTAGAACTTGATGAATTAGAAGTTCGTGAGGCAGAACCTCCATTCCACCTAAATGGTGGCAGATTCCGCGGCAAAGTTGGAACATGAATTACAACATTTGGGTTTCGAGGAGTTGCATTATCTACCTCTGGAGCTGGGCTTCTTGAATTGAGAGAATGATCAGTTGGAAGAAGTCTTGATGACTGCTGCAAAGATGAACCAACAGGCTGCCTGAATGTATCACCAGAAGAAAATGTTGGAGTCACTGGTTCTCGTATACTTAAAGGACTTATTCTCAGTCGGAAATCCCTGTGTGAACCCTCTGCAGTCGGCAACAAATTCGGTCCAGGAATGTTGTTGGAACCTGACCCTCTAACATCAAATCCAAGTCTAGGATGCACTTGTCTTGTGGGGGTAGTTATATTCACACTGCTTCCTGCGTTATAGCTAGCAGAAACTCCATGCCAAGCGCTAGCATCTGCTCGAGTAAGGCTGCTGGAACTTCCACTTGAAGAGGACTGTCCAACTTTTGCTTCAAGAGCCTTTCTTTTACAGGATGTACGGCGACCATCGGGACCAGGTGAAATTTGCTCATTTTCAGATCTACTAGGCTTATATAGGTTAGAAAGTTCTGTAACTCGATGGCTATCATCTCTGTGACCCACTAAGCCAGCATTTAAGTTGAGATTCTGAGGAACTGCGTCGGAATTGGAACTTTCAACATACAGAGAGTTTGGTTCATAAAACTGCTCATCTAACCTTGGACGAGCAAATGTAGAGACACTCATGGAAGATGATAATCCATGGTCCATTTTCCATTCATTATGGTTGCCCTCATTCTGTGTGCCACTAGAGCTAGGCTCTGCCAAGCTCCATCTCCCCAGATCCTGCTCCTCCCGGCCAATCGAGTTCATAGATACATTGTTCATGTCATTCGATGACAGCAAACAATCAGGTGGTCCATTTTCTATCGGATTTCGAATATTATTCCAGCAAACCTTCTGGTCTATAGCAGTGTTACTTGACGTAGAACCATGGTCAAAGAAGGTTTCAGGCATGGAACCCACTGTACCCTTCTGCCCCTGCATTAGGTCTACTTTGAGCTTCCGTATAAATTATAGAATAGTCCTGAAGAATATTTCAAAACAAATAGCTACTCAATAATTGGCACGAGAAAGTGAAAGTGTAGCAATAGCATTAAAAATGCTTCTACGTTACGAACTTCTGTATAAAAGTACACAACAAGATATATAAAAAATGTTTTAATCTAATTTCAGATTCATCACAGTAAAAAGAGTAACCCGAATAGGATAAATGCCAGTCTACTTGATACCAAGACAGTGAAGACACCAATTGTTGCAAACAAAGTACTTATTAACATGAGCACAGCCATGAAAATGTCACTTCGAGCCTTCAATTTGTATGGTTTAACACCATACACGTTTTCTTCAACAATACAAAAGAAACCAATAGCACCGCATCTACAATCTAATATATCTAGTAAACTAGTGGTAATGGTAGATACAATAAGCTGAGGAAACAAGGAAAACAAAGCAAGTAGAAATTATAACAAGCAATGAAGCAAATGCGAATAATTAGTTGGAGCAATAGGCAGTAATTAAGCCAAGTAATCTCTCAGCCTGCAAAGCTTAGTTTAGAGTTAAAACAGTGTAACTAAATAAAAGAAGATAGTTCTTTGCCAGTACTTGCTGCTAGCAACAAGGTAAAGCAACAAACACTAATGTGAGTAATCTCAAATTCAATCCACTCGGATATTCAAACATAGAACCGGAACATTGCTATAATCGGGTGGAAGCATTGGGTACAGGTACGCGTCCTGTAAAGGTATGCAGATGCTAAACTTTTTCCTCGTATTTGAAGGATCTTAAAAGGTCATGGCTCGAACCCCATGTCCAATGTGCAGGCTTCTACGAGCAAGAGTTGGAGAAACATAGGAACCGGGTACCAAGCAACTAAATTTGGAATTTTGAAACATTTGAAGGGAATCAAAATCAATCAATAACAACCAATACAAAACGCAGACAATGAATAAGGATCAAGCTTCCTTGTTTACCCAGATAGAACAAAAGGCAAAACCATACAAAGAAACTAAAAATGAATGCAGAAACAAGAAAAAGGAATTCCCAAACCGAAACCCACCCTACAAAATAATTGGAAATAGACAGAAGATGATTAAATCCAACACAACAAAATGCAATGGAGAACCGAAAGGTGAAACAAGGCAGCTAGGAGCACCATCTCTCATAAATCAGCTATTTTACAAGAGACATCTATAACCAAACAGCCTCTGAAAATATAGTAAAAAATGGCATCATTTGAACTCAAACAGGTAATACCTCTAGAGAATATGCAGATTTCAGGGGCAAAAACCATAAAGATCAGAGCTTTGAAAAGATAAAGGGTGTCCTTTTAATCAAAAAAAATGAAATTCAAGAGAAATAAAAACGTACACAATATGCCCCATATCTCATCTGATCATCAACAGATCAAGCAAAAGCAAACAGGAAGAAAAAAAACCCAGAAAACTCACCTAACGGGTGGAAATCAAAGACTTTGATCGATCTGAAAGAAGAAAATAAACAAGAAAAGAGATTAGACCACAAAAAGGGGATAAAAAAGCTGTGATTGAGGCTATGCTCCTATCGTTTCTCAAGCAAAGAATGAGAGAAACAAAGAAAAGAAAAAAAGAAAACCCACTTGAGGAATGGGAGGAAGAGAGAGAGCCTTTGATAGATAATATGAAACGGAAACACCATACAATGAAACAAAGAGACCGACTATAAGAGGACATTAACCTGTAATTTACCAAATAACCCTACATGATAAAAGACAGAAGTAATGGTCATAAAAACAGCAGTTTCCTAACAAAAAGATTTGAGCAACACGAACAAATAAAAACTCAACAAAACAACAATGTTCACCTAGCCCTAGGCATAAGGTGTCAATGTTGGGCCGCTTACCGAATGGCTTTGAAGTTTCCATCTCTCTCTCTCTCCATCTCTAAAACTAAAGTGTGTTAAATAATTAAGATTTGGAGAATCCCGTCTATCAATGCGGTTCGTAGGCAAAGCCCCACAAGACACTAAAAACCCTTTTGTTTTGTTTCACATCCTCTCTTGTTCACGAAAAGCGCCTGCTCTTCCCTTCCCTACGGCCTTTACGCCTCTTTTACACATCCACATGCACCAACACCACTCTTGTCTCTCAGCCCATTTTTGTGACACAAAAGAAATTAAATACCTTTCCTACACCTATAAACTATATTTAAAAAATGGGTTTTCTTTTTCATTAATAAAAATCTGGGCTTGGTTTTATTTTTCAAGTGAAAATATAAAAGAAAAATGGGTTTTCTTTTTTCATTGAATCTTCTTCTTCTTCTCGCATAACCATTCAAAGGTGGTTGCTTTGCATTACGTTTTAGCTCTACAAATTTCCATCTGGACATATGGGTTGTTATACAGCCACGTTGAAAATAATTTTTTTTTATTTGAAAATTGATTGATGAGAAGATAAAGCATTGATGATTCCCCATCTTCTTCACAGGCGAATATTTATAGAAATGCTGGCCTTTGCTTTTGGAAAAAAATTAAAAAAAATATTATCACCGGAGAGATTATTAGGTAAACTTTCTTTATCACATCGTTTATGGTTTAAACAATTAAAATCGTTGATTTTTAAATAATTATTTAATAATTACTCACCCACTAATTATATATAGGAAAGATGTGATATTCATCTTAAAAAAATTAAGATAAACGGTTTTAATTATTTTGAATCACAAATAACGTAATAAACAAGTTCACCTAATAATTTTTTTAACATGTATGATGCTAACACACTATATTTGGACTTTACTCATGGTTTGGATATTTAGGCACTAATTGAATCAAAGGAAATATAAAATGAAAAGATAGAGAAGGTGGTGTTTTGACTTTTGTTAAATAAAAAAAGAACAATGCTTGCAAGTTGAATGATGGGTTTGGTCTGGAAGTAAAAAAGTTAGGTCAGTTGGACGATAAGTAAGGTCGAACTCAATGGTAAAAGTTAAAACCTTGTCGTAAATAAAAGGTTATTTTGTCCAATGGATTTAGAGTAATTTACATTTTACATCACTAAATTTAGCATTCACTTTCATTTACATCATAAACCTTTAATTTAATCAAATTATATCATTCAACTTTCATTATTTATAAATTAAGTCACTTATATTGGTATCATTAAATATCTCTAATGAAAAAAATTGAAATTGATATTTTTATTTAATATATTTTTCATATATCATCCATAAATGATATTTAATTAGTAATTTAATTTTTTTAAATTTATAAGAAATTTTGTTATTTTTTTTTTAAACTTATTTAAACGAAATAGAAAAATTCCACATAAAATTATTAAAATTGTCAATTAAACATTATTTAATAGTGATATGGGAAAAATATATTAAGTAGTAGTACTAATTTATGTTGTTGTTGTTTTTGTTAAAATTATTTAATTGTGTTAGCATAAATGATTTAGTTTATTAATAATAAAAGTTGAATGATGTAACTTGATTAAATTAAAGGTTTGTGATGTAAATGAAAGTGGATGTTAAGTTCAGTGATTTGAAATGTAAATTACTCATGGATTTATATATTTAATTAGTATTTGAAACTTTTCTAGATTTATTTGAGTCTTGAACTTAGCTTTAAATATACTTAAAATTTTTAACCCGTTTGCCTACTGAATTTAGCCTTAAGTATCTTGGTTGTACTTGAACTTAGAAGCAGTCACGTGTTTTAATTTAAAAATGTTAACTCTATTAGTTTTTTATTGATGTGTTACCTCTAGTTAACTAATGAATTTTCTGTTCTCAAAATTCACTGAAGTTTAAGTCAAGTTTAAACCCTAATGTTCAAATCCATTAAATCTTAGATCAGATAAATCAATTTGAATCTCGAATTAAGTTTATCAAATTTAATTATATAATTAATAATATTGTTTATTTTATAAGAAATGATTTCTAAATCCTTATCATCCAATTTAGGAATTATACCTGAAATAAAATAGTAACATTTATGGTTTTAACTTCATCACCTACCAGAGCAGTAAAAGAACAATTCAAAACAGTTTCAATGCAGGCAATTTATGCAGATCAAACAGTATGAATTAGTTTATCTACCATAGCAGCTAGTTCGAAGCATAGACCAACAGCAAACATGACAAAGACAGAATAGGTTTCTCAAAGGTTTTTGTGCACCTCTGCAATGAGAAGAAAAACAATGGCAAATGAAGCCATTAGAGAATCTGAGTAGAAAAAATTTCTAGAACCGTCATCATTGGAGAAACTCGAGAACATGGAAGCCAGGTGAACCGTCATCATCTGTTATGGAAAGCTTCTTGATAACTTAAATTCTTCTGAAGTGACATTCCTGATATTAGGCACATGAGTGCAACCTGCATGGTAAGGAAAAACGATATAGTTAACTAAAGCTCTCATTATGTTATCGATCCAAGCGCTTACCAGAAAACGAGGAATAAAAATGACCTTACGAGTTGAGTGATCTTCTCTCTATTCCTATTTGAAAATTTTCTTGTTTCCTAATAGGTTCTCGAATATACATATAAATCATTCTCTTCATATTCTGAATGTATCTGCTCCTATTTTCTTTGTCTGTATCACAGAAACACATCAACCCAGATCTTCCAATTCTATGAAATCTTCTTCTACAATTGATTGTAATTCATTGGTGGTTAGCTGAAATCCCACCTGCATAGCAGCCATAGATCAGAAAAACTAGTGCAGTTTGAAGAAAGAATGTATCATCTCTTAAAATCTGAAGAATTACTTCATGATTCTGAATATGAACTTTCATTAAAAGAACAGTTTTAAACAACTCTTGTTACGAAAAAATGATTTGCAATTTTGAAAAGAACTGAGATCATATCTCTTAATGCATGCCAAAGATTCGAGTTGTTTGATACAGAATTGAGATCTAGAATACATGCATGTACTGATAGAAATGTTGTAAACCCATGTCTGGTTGCACAAATAAAAGTATCTACAAAAAATGGCAGTAACATATTTCCTATGAAGTAAAATATGCTCAAACAAGGGTTACCAGATCATTGGGCAGGTCTGGAGGGATGCCTGAAGGTAACTCTAAATTGGCAACAGAAACAGGTGTAGCTGCCATTGAACAAGGTCTGAGAGATCCATTGGGACGACCACTAATGTGACGAAAAGCAGAAACACTTTCTTCAGCAGAACTAAAAAGATTCTCTGATACACAATTTCCAGCACGAGGTTTGACAAATACTCGGCATAGGACGAAAGAAGCCTGCAGAAGGTCGAGACATCAATTTCATGGAAGTAAGAGTCACAGACCCTCCCCTACCATTGAAACTAACATAAACATATATTCACATCGTTGGCATAGCATATCTCACAAACAAAAAATACCATACTTTGAATGAGTATGCACATAAAAGTAGGGATTTACTAAGACTTTACAGCAACATTTAGGCTGAAATTTACATACAGAGAGACTTTTATACCATGTCGAACCGTAGAAACAACAACCTAGTAACTCCATGTGTATAATTGCATCTATTTGCCTATCCAACTAAATGGAAAACCAAGTTTAAGTTCACTAGAATGATGAACCATCAAAATCATTTTAGAACCACAACAATGCATCTTTTCAGAAAACTATGAACATCAACAAACAAGACAGGACAAAAATTCACCCCCTCAATTTTGGGAAAACTTGGAGTTAGTTTTGAAAATAATTTCCCCCAAGCAGTGAAAAGAGCCCAGGTCATAATGGGGAATGAGGAATGGGGAATGGGGTTTTAGAACATTAAAGACAGAATCATTAAAAAATAAAGCAAAAACAGGGTGGGTTTGGTGGAGATGACACAATTAAATCTGCAATAGATACAAAATCTGTCAGTTTCAATTAATCACTACCTACCAAACATAATAACAACAAGCAATTCCTCCAAATATTACCCATAAAAGTAAAACCTCTTAAAAATGAAAGGGGAAAAGTAAAACAAAGTAAAGGCACTTTTGTTTTTCACCTTGGCATCATGAAGCAGGTCGTATTCATACATAATCCAGGGAGTCCTAACTGCTGCCATAACCGAATTAACCGCATAATATACAAATTTAGATTTAGTCCCCAACACTACATTCCCACCATCAAACACATCCTTAAATTTCCCTATTCTCCTCCAAAACCCTCCCTTTGCTCTTCTCCTCCTTTCCCCCTTTCCCTTACTCTTCGTAAAGCAAAACCAGTGCTTTTTCCTTCCCCGACATCCGTGTACAAAACAAGTGCCATCAGGCAAATCAAACGGCTCGTAATCGTACAAATTAATCTCGCTTATCAAATCATATCCGTAAATATCAGTGGGATCGGCGGCGAAGGAGTTGTTTTTCCCGGTGAGATAAAAATCAAAAAGTACCTTTTCAGATGGGTAAAATCGACAACCCGGCGGAAGATGATGTATCGACCTAGTCCTTGATGAATCCCCTCCTTTTCCTCTTATATCTATCAATGGAAGAATCGAATCTTGTTTGTTACACATCTTGATTCTTGGGTATTGTTTTTTAATCGAATCAGAGAGGGGGAAAATGTTCTTTTCCCAGGAATCGAAAAGGAGGGGTTCTGGGTCAATTTGGGATTTAGGGTGGTTGTAGGGATTTAAAAGAAAAATCGAAAGCGTGTAGCTTAAGCTTTCCTTACAAGTGAAAGTGTTAGTATCCAATTCATGTGTCGGTATACAATGGCGGAAAATTATATCATGGGTCAGTCCCACCTCCTGTTCATGTGATCAATCAATAAAATTTTTCCATTTCATCAATTTTTTCATGTCATATTAAAAAATAATGAGGTGGACAGTTTCTATTGGTTGGTCCATGGATGACGTGGTGGGACTGACCCATGATATAATTTCTCACAATGGGGGAGTTTCTTGGTGACGTGGAGGTATTTCATTGGCTGTCATTATGAGATTGGTGACGGCGGGAATATAGGGCGTGCCTTCGATTTGGTCAAAAGATAGAACGTACGGAGAATATTTAGCGTGACATGTTGTTAGTTGAAAACACAATGATATGTAGCCTGTCAGCCGTTAGATCGAATCATTTGCTTCGCTGGCAGTTTGAGAAAAGTGGGGATGTGTCAGGTAGTTGGTCAGCTGGATGGTTGACATGCTGCGGGGAAGAAACACTCCTCAACACCTCCATGGCCGCTCGGGTGTCGCATTGGCAAGAGCCGTAGCCAAAGCTGGAATTGGCATAGGCTGCCCAATGCCAGCAGGCAGCATCTCGCAAGGGCATGCCACCCATGTCGTATGGAACAGAAAGCATGCCTCCACCAACATTAGATAGCGGAACTTCAGGCATAGTACGACCAGGGGGATAACGATAGGCACGTCCCCTGGGCATCATCTGGAACATTTTGGGAGAATTACAACAAAAGTGCCAAAACATAAGCATAAGATACATGCTAGCACACATGAATACAGCTAACCTGTTGTTGCATCAATGGCACTGGTTGCTGTTGCTGATTCTGTTGGATAGCACCAGCTCCCCGTCGTCCCCCTGGGCGTTGGCCCTGCTGACCCTGCTGTACCATGGGAACTAAGAAGTTTGGTACAGGAGGCACCAGGCCTCATTCCAGGAAGCAGTTGCTGCTGATAACCAAAACTAGCCTAGAATAGGCAACATAAAAAAAAAAACAAGTTATTAATTTTACGCTCAAATCTCCCCAATCAAACTGTGTTACATAATTGAAACCCAATAAAGGTAGCAAATAATACTAAAAAGTCATCCAAACATCTAAAACAATATGCATGACAAGTAAAAGAATTGGTAAGGACTAAAGATATTACTTGTGGAGGAAGCATTGCAGGAGGTGCTTGGCCATATAAAAACTGTTGGCCAAGACCTGGAGCACCAGGAGGGTACATAGGCATACGAGGAGCAACTGAAGGGATAAGTGATCTCATTTGAGAAACTGAGCCTGAATGATATCCATATGTGAGAAAATACCATTCCAAAATTTGTGCCACTGCAACATAAAGCGGTTTGCTAACAACCATTTTACCATTCATCTCAGCAAGCTGTTGATGGATCCTAAAACTTCCGACCCGGATCAACATTGTATCCGGACCAATAAAACAAGGTCCGAATACATTAACATAATATTTTACAGGCCTGGGTCTGTTGGGCTACATATATGTATTTCCCACAACTTTTCAGAATCAAAACTTTATAAAAATCAAAGATAATTATGTTAGTGTAGATATTGTATTAATTGAGTTAATGATGTAATATTTTTATATTTTTTTCATTCATCTATAAGATATTTTCATAGAAGGTCTAAACTCTATTCTACATTCTATATTGATCTTTAAATTCTGAAATATTTTATATTGATTTTTAAATAATAACCCGCGTTTTAAATTAATCCTTAAAATTTAAAATATTTATATCAATCATCAAACTATCAATATCATTTTATTTTAAGCATTCTATTAACATGTAGTTAACTATATTAGTTAAAAAATAATTTATTTTGAAGGTTTGATAATTTTTTAGATGGTTACGGGTTCAATTCATAAGATCATAAAAAGTATAATAATTTTTAACTAGTAGAATTAAAAACACGTTTAAAAAATGATCAAAATAGTTTAGAGACTGACATTGAATGTTTTAGCGTTTATGAATCAATTTAAAATGAGTCATAACTTAAACTTTTGAGAAAAGTAGTTGTCTCTTTGATTGGACGATTTTTTTATAATTATGAATTTATCTTCTTAACTTTTAAAATTTATGTTTTAATCTATTATTAAATTGTTACTTCGTTCTTGTCATGTACTAAAAAAACTAGTTTAGAATTAAGGTTTGAAGATAAAATTTCTAAGATTAGGGTGGGGTTGTTTTTCAAATTTAGGGTTTATGGTATGAAATTTAGATTATAGGATTAGAGTTTAAAATTTAACTCTTTAGTGTTGAGATACGAACAGGTTAAGATTTTGGTACGATATAATTGCAACTTTACAGAAGTCTTCTAAGCAATAGAATGGGAATCATACCAAAGCTAAATCATGCATTTAACTTTAATTATTTCAAGAACACTCACGACCCACCTACTTGCCTCTGTGGCTGCCATCATTTTCAATTCTGAAAACAACCCAATTAGCATCTAAGATAAATAGGAACCTAGCCTACAGACAAGAAACAAGTGATGGATAATGATAGAAGAACTAGATAGATCCTTCTCACTGCTTTTTCAACAGGTTAATTATGTTTATGCCATAGCCAGAACAAGATCGATCCCTCACCCCAGGAACAATTCATTATCAGAGAAAGAAAGAGAGTAAAGAAATTTGGTTTGTTCAAGTCAGGGAATAAAGAAGGCCATTAGAGTACAACAACAAAGCTTTGTGTCTGTCTTCTTTCCTGCTGCAACAAAAAAGAAGAACAGAAACAGATTCATCATTTATTAAAGCAGGGTTTTGGTTTTGGTTTTGGTTATTGGATTGAAAGTTTGAAACCCTTTCATCTGCTTTCCGGGTGCAATGGGAAGAGTTCCAGGGTTCTGTTTTCAACCTCTTTACTCGGCGATCTGCTCATTTCTTCTTCCTCCAATGACCAGCTTCTGCACTTTCTCTTATATGGACTATCCTCTTCTCTTTCCATAATTATTTCCGCCTATAATAATGCATGATCATTAGCTTCATAAACGGAAAACAAACTCTAATATATAAATCATAACAAGTGGATTAGGCTTCTGCTTACCCTAGTATCCAAAGTTATGGGAGGTGTGTTTCTAGGACAATGGCCAAGTCCAAGGCTGTTTCGCTTCTGCTTTTGTCTCTCGCGTGCTTTGTGGTTTTGGAACCAGTAAAACACGTTCTTGCCTTCGATCTTCCCATACTTCCCGAGCTGCTCGGTGATTTGTTCTATCTGTTGTGCGTTTGGGGTTCGCATCCCACCTCGATACAGCATCTCCAATATCCCTATCTGCTCTTGCGTCGGGTTCCACCGCGTACCCCCTGGGTGCGTTTCCACCTACACATCATAACGTAAACTTCTTTCAATATTGTAATTAACTGCAG
This sequence comes from Abelmoschus esculentus, assembly GCA_035048815.1. Taxonomy (NCBI): domain Eukaryota; kingdom Viridiplantae; phylum Streptophyta; class Magnoliopsida; order Malvales; family Malvaceae; genus Abelmoschus; species Abelmoschus esculentus. The sequence continues at coordinate 2,493,818 of JAUCBN010000043.1, forward strand.
TCTGCAAGTACTATACACAGGCAAATAATAGAGGGAACGGGCCACGGGGTGGATTGTGAACTGTGGAAGTGTATGTGTACCGGAGGAAAATGGCGGTTGGCATCGGAGGGACTGATCCCGAGTTTCCGATGTCCGCTATCGGGTCGAATGAAGCTCTTGAGGTCGAAAGAGGAGACGGTGGTTGTTGTATCCGTTGAGTTTGAGTGGATCTTTGGAGCCAGAGGTCGTAAACGCTTGCATCCAAGTGAGAGCAATGGTTCCTGCTCCCATAATCCACGAGCCAACTGATGTACCTTCATGTTTACCATGGTGAAGGTGTGAACGATGCAGAGTGGAGAATTATATAGAAGATTTGAAAACATTATAAGCTAGATTAAGTGAAAAAAAAAGTGGGATAGGAGGTGGTTGCTTTGAAGAACACAGACCAAATGATGAGGTGAGGTTGACTTATGATTTCACTTAATTTTAAAATTAAAAAAAAAAGTTTAACTGTAATGAGAGCAAAAATTCAATTTTTTAATAAATCAAATAATTTAAAAAAATAATTTTAAATTCTAACTTTAAATATTAAAAATTTATCTATAAAATATTAATAATCGTAAGTTCATAGTCTACTTGGATGAGTTTTAGATCGATTCTAATTGCTTTTCGGTGGCCTCTGTTTTTGTTTGTTTATGATTCTCTCTTTTTCTCAAACTTTTTCTTTTAAATTCAACAATTTTTTTTGTATAAAGTCGATGTGGGATAGGAATTTTAAAATCTTCCTCCAATCCCAATGCTTTAAAATGGAATTCCTTTTCTTTCCCAGATACGACTATAATGACTGAGAGACACTGAGAAAAAGGATACCCCAAAAGCTACTGTATGTAATTCTGTGTAATCATGTTTTATCACATTCAAACAATTTTATATTCGAATATATTATATATCATCTCGTTATAAATCATAATATATTTATATTCTGTTTATAAATTTTATATTTTGTCTAAATCCTAGCTCTGTTCCTGTATAATTTTTTAGGTATAAAAATTTTATAGTGGTTAAATAATAATTGCATGTTTCACTTTGTATGATGAGGTTTGAAAATAGAACTTGATTTGATGATCACTATTGCATGATACTTTGGAACCAATTGATTGGATTCAGCACGTGTGAAACTCAATATATAACTCAAATGACACGTGTGAGTGCGGTTCAATTATATAAATAATCTTCATTTTCTATTATTATTATTATTATTATTATTATTATTATTATTATTATTATTATATGTGTTTATATATATTTTCCTGGAGAATTTCTTAATAGTGGGATGGATGTCTAAGTGCATATTTAATGTATTGTTCTAGTGGTTTTAATTACTTTTTTAGATAATAAAATAAAATTTATCTCAATTTTTTTATATATTGAATAAATATTGTGATATAATTTTATTAGTATTAGGTGGCAGTCACCCTCAAGCATGTTTTTCACAATAAATTTTGCTTGTAAATTCGTGCTCAATTAAACCCTATTTTGCAAAGTCAATAATGGGAAGTCCACTTCTTCAATTTCAGTTTATTTCAAAGATCATTAAAAACAAAAATTAAATTCACATATTTTTAAAATCTAACGAGCAATTTTAATTAAAAAATAATATTTTTTTTACAAATATTATTAATTTTTTATTAAATTTATAGAAAAAAATATAATTACATCATAATCAAGAAACAAAATAATTGGATTAAAAAAAACCCAAAAATTCTTACGACCCAAAAACAAAGAAAATAAAAATTCGTATGGAAATAAACATACCAATAAAGCTTTCTGAATCTCCTTGTCTATGTCCAAACGAGACACATAATAAAAAAAAGAGTTGTAGGCAATCCAAACTGTCGTACAAAAAGTACTGCTACCCAAGATTGATTTTATCGGCAAACAACTATCAACCGAGTGAAGATAAGTCTTTCCATGTGACCACCGACAAAAACAATAAATCAAAAACTAGCATCGATTGAATCTTTGTGCGAATAACAACTCATCGCTAGGGTATGTTGCAACATGCCATAAAGACAGGCGAACGAAACCCCAAAGCAAAAATAAAAACATGTCACAAAGAACAAAAACAGAAAAATAAAAATCTTTATTAAAATAAAACAAAAAAAAATAATAGATCCGGTGATCGACAATCAATATTAAAATTGATTATTGATCACAGATCAAAATAAAAAAAAAATGAAAAAGAGAGCGGGGCTAAGGTTTTTTAACCAGGGTATCATTAGCTAAAAATCATATTTATCTTACAAATTTTGAATTTAATCGTTATTATTTTTTATATTTCTATGATATTTTCTTAAACTTTACGAATAAAGTCTTTAATTATAGTCGGAACCTTAGTTTAGTGATGAAAGTTAACAGTAAAGAAAACCCTAATTATTTGTTTTGAAAACGTCGTTTTCTTCCTCGTATAAACTTCAAATGTGAAATGTATCCCAAACGGCAATCTCGCGTTTTCGTGCATCTCTCCCACCCCAGATGGCTGTTTCCATCGTAGAATTAAGGATTCAACACCCGAGATTTTGTTGCCGGCAGCTGATGTGACCTGTCCTTTTCCCCTTGCCATGCACAGCCAGGGAGATCTTGACATTGACTAATTTGCCTACCACCTGTTTGTGGAAATGTTTGAGTCATTGCTCAACAGCTCACGCTCAGCTCTTCAAATGGATTTTTGTCACCACCGACTAGCTGGAAACGGAATACATATCGATAATGATGCCCCATGGCTAGTGATTGTACCTTAGTTGTCTCATATATACCCAACTGTTTTTATCTCCGGTCATATCAATTTGATAATTAACAAAGTTGTCATTTTAATTATTTGCACAACTACTTAGTGAAAAATAATTTAGGAGAAAAATAAAGAGTCAAAATTTGAATGAATTAAAAATTTTGGGTCTAAATAGGTAAATTTCCATTATAATTTTAGTGTAAGAAAATTGGGATCTGTTCCTTGAAAAGAGAGATTTACTAGCTTGTAAAAGTTGATTAATTTCGAGGTTAACTAAATACTCTGTTACTCTTTAGCTTAACGACAAACACGATGTCTGTGATTATCATCATATCAGTGTTGACATATTAAGCTTAATCATGAGTTTATCCCCTATTTTTGGACTTTTTATTATATTAATTAAATGGGAATAAAATCCAATTCTAAATTATTTTTTTACCTTTAAACTAAGAATTATTATTGAAAAATATTTTTAAAATAGTTAAATATTATGGACCATCTCCTTCATTACCTTTAAACTAAGAATTATTACCTTTAAACTAGAAGAAAATAACATTTCCCACGTTAATTCCACCCCCTAGTTTACCTAGGCAGACATGATTATGTGCCTAATCTTAATTTCCCTTTTTTTTTTTAATATATATATCACATGTTAGGCTGATTATTGCTTTGCTTTTTTAAACATTTGTGTATATTTTTTTTATGGCAAAATCAAGATTTTTTTCTTTGAAACTTTTTAAACCTTAAATCCTCAATCTTAGTTTTGTCCCTACATTAATTAAACCATCTGAGTTATGGATTGTTATGGATTGTCTGGATATTACATCTATGATTTGTGTTTTAAATTTGAAGTAATATATTCTTGAACCAATGCTGAATTCATGGTTGAGAATGATTTGCAACTATTTTCACAGATTCAACAAAAGCAGCAACGAATGAGATGGCGCAGTTTGGATCATAAACCACCGAACATTGACCAGGAAAGTTTGATCACTCACAGACAGGCAGGAAATGTAGTGAAACACTTCATTGTCTTATTCACAGAGAATACAAAGTGGCCAACTCACCCAAACATCAAAATGACATGCAAGAATTTCAAACTTCATACAAAATATTGATCACAAGGTGAGACACTCGTCCATCCATGAATGGACAGTCAAAATTTAACACAACGGGGGGATGTCTAGGTTCATCATAATTATAACAAACATTTGTTTCTTCAATAGGAGTTTGTGTCAGTCATGTCCTGCTTTCTTTATAAACATTCATGTAATATGAAATAAAAATTACATAAAACAAGGGTGTTTTTATGTAATTAAATTAAAATATAAAACTTGATTTTGAGTTCGAGTTAGTATGCATACGAAAATGAAATTGTTCGTTCGTAATTTATGTCACGCTTGATAATATTATTATACGAAGAAGATAATAATTTCGTGACATTTGCATGAAAGTCGTGGATCCCACGCAGTGTAAGAAACGTTGTTAAGTCATGATGATGAAGACACTGGCATCATTTGCACGTGTCTATGGTCCATGTACCATCATCATAAAACAGGTAAAGGAAGAGGATTCCTGTTCCTATATCATAACTCAGTTCACTTTAACATAATGTATAAAAAAAACATGCTGTTGCTGTCCATATCCTAAACTAACTCATCAATGTTTAGGGTAGAATATTAAATTACAATCGTAACGTAATAAATTTATGACATTGAAATTATATGTTTTTTAAATTATTACACGAACATTTATAACAACGATAATCACAACAACAAGTGTAATTTAATACTATATATGACTTACTGTCATGCTAACCCCGTTTCATTAGTTTCTGATGTTTTCAATGTCTTTCTTCAGACCCAATGTACACCAATACTCTTTAAGTTTTTTTTTTTATAAATATAATATTATATTAGTGTCTATATTTATGTTCTATTACTAAAAAAATAAGTTTATTGTTCAAAATTTTTATTTCCCTTTTTAGGGAAAGATCGATTAAAAAAGTTAATTACTAATTTTTTAAGATTTATGTTTTTAAAGTTTAATTCTTCATATTTAAAATTATAAGGTATATTTTGAATTTTATTATTGAGATATAGAGAAAAAATTGTTGAATAGGAACATTAGTGCCTTCACTTTAAATTAGTGAGTTTAGAGTTTAAAATTTAAGATTAAATATTATAATTATATTTTAATGAATTAGGGGTAGGGTATATTTTTTAAGACGTAGAATTTAGAATATAAAAAATTAATATTAGAGTTTTAAATTTATTTTTTTTAATACGAGACATAACTGGTACGAGGAAGACTCCTGTTTCTCTCCAAATATAGCAATTTATATACCCACTTTCTCCAATCCAATGCCTTCACATTTCTCTACCCTTGGTTTTCGTTTTGCTTGGAAACCTTTCCAGCTCGCAGAAACTGAGAGAAAAGGATGGGATGAACCTGAAAAAAACAGTTTGCTTTACTTCTTTACATCATGACAAAATAAAGCCAAAACGTGCGCATCAAACACCACACCATCATTGTTTAAATTCAAATACTATACATGCAAGATGCAACCTCACTTAAATCTTTATATAAACTAATGCAAACCCTAATTTAGTCAAGCAAGATCATGCAAGTAACTCTAAGAAATGACATGTTCGAATCTCATCATCTCTAATCCCTGATGTACAGAGATAGTGGGGTATATAGGAGAGGGGGGAAATGAGAATAAATGAAGAAGATGGTCGTGTGCGGGAGGAAAATGGTCAAGTCGTGTACAGGGAAGTTGGTGCAAATGGATGACAGTGTAAGCACAGTGTTGAATTGATGGCACTGAATCAGCCTCATTCCTCACTATACAAACTTTTCCCACCTTTTCCCTTTCCTTTGCCTTTTACATTCTTTCTTTTGCTTTTCCTTCTTCCCAATCACAAACCCTTTCTCCTCCTCCTACTATTTCTTTAACCTAAAACTAAAAGATAGGGTTAAAATCTTGACCTCTCACACTCAACGTCTGTTTCCCATGTTTACTTTACCTTCATTGTTCTAACTTGCATGGGGTATATATTTTGAAGATTTCGCCACTGTAGATCATATCATAAAGATAAAGATAAAGCTACTGCATTATTCTTCGTGTAGGGTTTAAAGTTTGATGTTTTAAACTTTAAAACCACATTCTCTCTCTCTCTCTCTCTCTCTCCCCCATTGCTAATACGTATCGGTTCAAGTGCCAAGCCAAGAGTTGTCCCACGGTTCATTTTCTTGTCTGAAATCAACCCTAGAATGGCCCCTCCATGAACTTAACAATATTCACAGCCATTGATCCCATTTTCCCTCCAAAAAGCTCGGCGACAGATGGGAGAGAGAGACTCCATTTTCAAGCCACGATTTGTCAACCTTTTCCTCTTTTTTATGGTGTTTGTGGATATTGGATTTGTTTGTCTGCTGGTGGAGATTGTGAGTCTGTGATCTCTTGTTCTTTGAAACATAAAGGGTTTAGGTTCGGTTGACGACGAAAGTCAAATAACATTAAAAAACAAAAACACTTTAAAAATCAATGGAAATAAAGAAGTGGAGTATGAGTTCATCACAAAAAGTTGTGGGGGAGAAAGAAAGAAGTTACTGCTAAATTGTATCTATAAATCCTAGAATATTATACCGTAAATATTGATATTGGAACCCACTATTTAAAAAAATATTTTTGGATGAGTAATAAAGTTTAATCCCAAACCCAAGAAAGACAGGCCGATGTGAGACCATAAATGAAATATGGGGTTTCAGCCCCAAACCAATACAACTTACATTGGATCTTCCTTTTATGGATTGGGCTTGAGCTTGATCACCACACGACCGTCGTGCTTCCCGTCTGCCTCGTTTCTCCGGTTTCCTTTAACTCTCCTCTTCTTTCACTGCTTCTTCTCGTATCATTTCGTGTACATGGATGAAGTTAACGACTAGGTGATGAATTATTGCTCTACTATTACCATTTTGATGACTCAGAGAAAGCTGTGTCCAAAATATAAAGTATGGATTTGTTTATGTGTCTATCTAGCATTTGTAATTCTTATTAAGCTTATATATGAAGATGATTAGGACAGATGATGGTTGCTGACAAATGGTTTAGTTTACTGTGTCCTCCTTGTGGCCTTCAAATGGCCAAGGTAGATTTTGATTGAGACTGGTTGGACTTTAGGTGTGGTATTTCTCTTGGCCATGGCAATGTTTGGAAGCTAGTAGAAGAGAAATTCTTTGCTTGATTTGTCATCTTCATATACATGTGGTCTGAGTCTCCCTTACATCTGCATCTGGACTTCCACTCTACCAAGAAGAAAAACCCAACCCCTCAACGTCCACTTCATCACCTATAAACTTCAACCAAACTTCGTAAGCAACCACCATGCACGACGGTGACAACCACAGGACCACCACCTCTTTCATTTGGATGTGTTTTACATACATAGATACATAATGTTTCCATGGAAATACACTCTAATCTCACTCCCCCTTCCAATTCCCATGGCTTTTTTTTATCATAAATACACACATCTGATCATATCCTGTAATTAATCAGTAACCTTATCAAACAGAATCAACCTTTTCTTCTTTATTGATTCTATTCTTTGAGCACTTACTATTACATGAGAGAATCAAAAAGACAAAAACTGAAGGACTGATGTATATCAACAGTTTGGTTTTGATTGTTTTGTTTTGTTTTTATATCATTTCAATCTTCCTCAGAAGATTCAGGGTACTTGTTCAAATCAGGTTTTCGACCAGGGTTCGATGATTCCGATGAATTAGACGCATGAAGACGATGAAGCGAGCCTGTCTGTAGAGCATCGACTTTAGCACCGACCTCGGTTGCTTTCTTGCGTATGGAAGCGGATGAGATGTCCCCAACTTCATCGTCCTCTCCTACTATAAGGTCGGGGAAGTTGAGTACAGCCGATGGTCCACGCAAGTAGAAGACCGCGGTATCGTAGGCTCGAGCGGCGGCTACCGGTGTGTTGTAAGAACCCAACCAAATCCTGGACCGCTTGTTTGGCTCTCGTATTTCCGCCACCCATTTCCCCCACTTCCTCATCCGTATCCCCCTGAATGGTTTCTCCTTTTGTTGCTGCTGCTGGACGCTTTGCAGCTTTTGCTTCTCTCCACTCGTTGAGCTTGAACTTGAACAACAATCACCTTCCATTGAAATACCCTAAAAAACCTAAACTACATTAAAATTTAACAAAAACCCTTAATTTTTTTTCTGTTTTCTCTTGTTTTTCTAAAGATTACGAAGCTTGGAAGCCATAACCAAAAAACAAGAGATTGTTGAAGCTAGGTTTAAACTTTAATGAAAGAGTAGTCTTTGCTTCAAAAGCTATATATATATCCTCCATATCTGTATATATGGAGAAGTAGATAAAGAGCTGGGAGTGCCCACTTGGCTGCAAATCTGCCGTCAGGGAACTGCCGCCACGTTGATCGTCTTACTTGAAGATAAGTCCAAATTTGGCCGACAAAATCCATCACCTCCTAAAAAGCCTACACTATAAAATGAGATATAATAATACAATATTCCATATCAGGGCAGTTCAAAGATTTTGAGAATATTGTGTAATTTATTAAAATATGATCTTTAGAAGTAATTGTTTATAATTTTTGATAGTTATAATAATACTTTTTATTGCGTCTGTACAATAATAATAAGAATAATCAATAAGATTCTATAATCAATTATCACATTTAAGAAATAATTATAACGTTTTAATAATTATAACTATTTTTTTAATAGTATTTTCAAAAAAATTTAATAAATTTTGAGATTAATATATATACTTTATCAATATTTTGATACCTCTTTTTTAAGAGACCTTATACGGTCGCTCCAATTGCGTCTATTCAGAACTCACTGCTTCATATGTATACTATACTAGGAGTAGTATATGAGATTGTAATTTTTAAGTTTGATATGATTAAAAAAATTGATACTTCTGTCAAACGAGCAATGAGATTATTATAAATGTCATTACAATATTTATTGAAATGTAGTGTTTAAATTATTATATCAATATCAAGTCTGAATAAATATGAGATATAATAAGGATTTAATTGATTTGAAACAAAGCAAGGAAATGGTTGGTTGGTCTTCTACTTTATTTTATTTCATATTTTTATTTTAATCATACGTTATGGGAATCTGACCCAAAAGACACTACCAATTATTGACCCCACACAAACTCAATTATTAGGGGAATACCATACCTTGTTTAAATTAAAAGGGACTAAACATACAATTATACCAAAATATTATCTTTTAAATTATACCACACAAACTCATTCAATTATCTTTTATAGGGGTTTGCCGCAACAGAATTCCTCCATTCAACGCCGCAAATTTTCCCCATTTTTCTTAAATTTTGTTTAATCAGTAAGTATTTCTTGATTTTCAATAGTTTTTTTTAATATTTTTTTAAAAATTTTAAAAATAATTTTATATTTATTATATATTTTTTATTTATATGACACGTTTATTTTTTATCTTTTAATATATATTTTTCGGTTATTCAGTATTTTTTATTTTTTTATTTTTAGGTTATATTTGATGATTTTACGACTGAATTTTTATGTTTTCAACTTTTGAATTAAATTTGTATATTGTTATTAATAACAGTGGGTATTCGCAGTTACTAACTTAAATGATATATAAAAAATATAAAAGTATATATAAATAATGTATGAATTTAAATTTTTTAGGGGATATGGCTACCATCCTCTTGGTCCATTTTAGCACGTATGTAGAGGTGAATAAAATTTGATTCGACTTAAAAATTTGATATTTTAATTTTGAGTTATTCGAGTCGAGTGAAATAATTTAAAAAAATTCAATTTCTAGTCGAGTTTAAAATTTTATGGTTCAAATTATTCGAAAAATCGAATAACTCAAAAATTTTCAGGATCTAATTACATATTTAGTCCCTATAATTTTAGTTTTGGTTTTATTTCAATCATATGATCACTTTATATATATTTATTTTATATTTTATTTAATACATTTTTTATTTTTATATTATGCTATTTATTTTATTATATTTAATTTATCGTAATTTTTGATCTTGTCTTGATCTTATTTAGATAAGAAAGAGGTTTTTAACGAAGCCCATGATTTAATAAAATAACATATTCATACATAAAGTATAATAATAATAATAATAATAATAATAATAATTCAAAGTCTTATTTACACATGTAAAAAATAATATGAAGAAATATATTTGTAGATATAAAGAGAAAATCGTTTAAATTAGAATCAAATATACTATAATATTATAAATAGTATAATTAAAAATTAAAGTATATAAATTTGAAAAATCTAATCGATTCGAACTCGCTCAAATCGACTCGAATAAAAAAAATTTAAAATATTTCAAATTATAAAATACAATGACTCAACTCAAATAATTTAAATTTTTTTAACTCGACTCAACTCTACACGTATACGATTGTTCCCTCGAACAATTAGATGTGCTCCTCCTGCAGCACTCCTCCTCTTGATACCGACAACAAATCCGTCAATTCAAGATTAAAATATCTACAACAGTAGGACACGGGCTGTTTTTATCTTTCATATGTCTTATTATACTCCTGCCCCAGCGCAGGGTTATTTGTATTTGGCACACAATTTTTATATGGATATTTACATAGTAATTCTAATTTTAGTTTAGTTTATTTTGATTTGTTTTGTTTAGCGTTAATTAAGTTTTGTTTTCGAAATGATATCTTTAATATATTCAAGATTTATGATTATTCTTATAACAATTTTTCCTTAAAAGAATCAATTATAACCCTTTACTTTGGAAAATGATTTGATGTATTAGTGGTAAGCGAGAATAAAACTCGATTCAATTCAGATTTTTTTAAGTCATTCGAGTCAACTCGAATATTTTAAAAATTTTATGACTTCATGCCGAGTTGAAATCTGTTCAACTTGAAAATCGAAAAACTGAATTTTATAATTTTACAATTTAATCCCTATTTTTCATTTTTCTTCAATTTCTCTTTATTTTAGTTTTATTTTGACCAAATTTAAATCGTATGTTCTTAAATTAAATTAAAATATCTATTTTTTAAATCTATTTTTATCAAATTTAATCTTTTTACAATATAACCCTTCAATTCTGTATAATTTCCTCATTTCTTTAATCTTTTATTTGTTTTAAATCTATTTTTATCAAATTTAAATAACATATTCTTAAACCACTTTAAAATATCTATTTAACTTCAATTTATATTTTAATTTAAAAAATATAAAAAATAGAGATATAATTTAATCACAAAATATAATTGCTCTAATCCTGCTCATTTCTTAGAACGTTAAACATGTAAGCAGAGCATACCAATTAGTTCATAAAGAATCTTTTTCTTTTTCGGCCGAATAGTCTTAACCCTTGTAATCCCAATGTCCAAGGGCTGAAATATTTGATTATGGGCCTACCAATCAGGCCTGGGCTCCAATCATGAATGCATGTTTTTTTTAAGGTTTGTTCCTATTTAATTCTTAATTCAAATCGATTTATATCGTACATTTGATTTTGATAGATGAATCATTTTCCAAAAATCAACAATTTCTGCTATTTCATCATATGTAAATGCAACCAATCTTTCCTTACTGATGCCCGTAAGTTTTTCAATGAAGATTTTTATATACACAGACTCGAACTCGAGACCTGTTTAAGCGATATTAAACTGCTTATTATTTGGACCAAGATATTGACGATGAATGTGTGTTTTGATTGTGATTTATGACTAAAGGACATATGCACATGATTAAAAGCCTAGGACCCTTCACATGTTCTGTCTCCTATTCATGTGAAAAAGGCTTTTGATTTTATCATCAAAGAGCATTTACAATGATAAAGCACAAAGATCTTTAACAGCATTTTTTGGTGTTTTATTCAGGACCAAATTATGATAGGAGGACATGGGTTAAAACCATACACATAAACAGAAACATAATTTAGATTTTGTTATTGCCTGTCTCTGGTTGACACTAACAGGCTTATGGTAATGATTATGCCCTTTGGAATCAAAACTTTTTCTATGAAACCTTAGAGTAAGTTAAAAATGTACTTCAAATATGAAACCTGTTGCACCAGTTAACATAATCTGAATGATTAGACTTGCAAGACATATACTCCAAATTAGGTTGAACCTCAAGCCGATGTCGAGATTCGGATTAAGGGAAGATCGAGAGAGGACAGAAAGATGGGTGTGATTGGATAAAAAGTGAAGTGTTGAGAATAAATTTTAGTGGTCTTAAAAGGAGATGGAGCATGTGATGCCAAGCTCCACATGGGGTAGAAAGGAAGCACTATGGAAAAGAAGAGGTGGGCTCAAGAGATTGAAGATGGTTAAAACTTGGAAAAGGGGGGGGGGGGGGGAATATTAATGCACTATTTGCACGGTTCATGTGGATTTTCTTTAGGGTCTAATGAGAATGCCCTGTTGGGTTTGCAGGAATCTAAAGCATGTAACTGACTATAAAATTATAAAATTTCGGAGTTAAAAAGATTTTTTTTATCCGAATGTCTCGTACTATCGTATTCATTTTCCGTCCCTTTTAACAACATTGCTTGAACCCGAGTCACCAAACATAATATACCATCCTGTCATTGGACAAGGACCTATTGGATTCTCTCCTGACTGTCCTAATAAGGGGAAGGACTACTTGGTACAGATTCATGTATTGTTGGTGTAATCATTCTTAATGTTCCTTCCTCTCTTGGTTTCAATCATTCCAAGTATACATACGATGTGTTCGATATATGTATATACGTATGCGGAACGACGTAGTTTATACTTCTAAAACCGTTCACATCCGAATACGACACTTCCTGCGAATTGACATAACATAGTAAGACGAGTGGTAGCTTTGTAGTCAAGCTGTTAATAAACAGGAATGTGCCGTTTGGAACCCTTTTCAAGGTTGGTAAGATGGAGTCATCAGTTTCAATAAAAAGGTGGAGAATCTGAACACAGTAACAACGACAAGTTTTACTCAATGCCACTGTTCTTATGATCAAATATATCCCCTATGGAATACAAGGACAAAATACAGTGGGGCTTACTTTAGTTGCTTGGTCGGTTTTCCAATCTAACGGTAGAATTCAACCAAAAATTAAAAAAAAGGGGTTATGGGTGTGTTAGGTTGAAGAAAAGGAAACTTGGGGTTAGGGTATTTGCACCAGATTTTTTATTACATTTTTTCATAGTGTTTTCCCACTGTTTATTCCTCCTAGCTTAACAAACTTGACCTGAAATCTATAACAACCTCTTTGCCTCGTCTAATTCCTTGTGAATGAAGGTGTTCGACAATATGCCTGACTGAAGAATTCCATTTGATCGATGACGAGTTTGCTTTAACTTGCAGTCTACCACATCAATCAAAGCCAAACGGTACGACATCTCCCCCTGGAATAATACTAAACGTCACTATTGTTATCTAACTGGGGACACTTGTTCTGACCTAACCCTATATGACAAAACTCCAACTAAAAATCAGTACGGTTCTTCAAATAAAAAAATCTTTATTTGGATGAAAACTCCTTGTCAGCCATTTCATTACCAGAAACTGATGGGAAATGTTCCTCATGGAAGAAGTTTATGATACTTACTCAGAAGCCAATTCATATTAATGTTGACATCGATTTTCTTTCAGTTGAAGGTACGTGTAACATCTAATAACAATAATATTAGCTTCGAACCGATAAAAGATATCGGAATTCATTCGATATATATTACTTTAAACACGATTATAATATTATTTAGACCACGAAACCTTCCATTCTATAGATGTTTGTATTTAGAGGTAAAGTATGGATATTTAGTTGGCCTGGAGAGAAAAGTATAAATTGTTTGGGGGGTAAAAGTAAACAAAAATAATGTTAAAAGAACTGAATTTCCTTAAATATCCCTCATGCCAAATCATTTACAAGAGTAAAACTGATTCGGACCATTCAGCTACTTATATGTATCAAGTATGGAATTTATCTACATCAAAAGGCATATTCAAATATAGCATAAAGAGAATGGAATGAGTTATAGGATAGTAGAGAGCTACGTGGACAAAAATGGTATGTAATCTCTAGATTAAATAATTAAAGTTTTACGTTGACATTCCTTCTATTTCTTTAGGTTATGGTTTCGAAATTTATTAAAAGTAAATTTTCTCGATAAAAATTATTAAAAAATATATATAATGAATGATTAATTAATATTTTAATTTTATATATTTACCTCAATGACTTTTGAGCATGCAATTAGTGCCTCCAATTAATGAGTTACACCATAAATGAAATTAAACCCTCTATAGTTTTCCTTAAAAAATTATAGGTAATAATTAGGAAGCTTTTAATCCCAAAGTAAACACAACACAACACAACACAACAAAAGCTAAATCCTTCCAAAACTCCCAGAAATGGAAGAATTAATTGGCTGCCACAGAATCAGTAAAAAGAAAAAGAAATGGGACAAAAATAAGTCTGACCGAGTGAAAATGGCTTATTATGCAGGGACTGAGTACTGCGTAAGAAAAGGCCATGTGAGGGTGGGAGACCACCAGCTGGCTATGTCTATTTTCTCAGAATTTTCTTCCTTCATGAGGTAGCTTTTGTGTTGGACATAAATGGTGAAAATGAATATATAATTATTTAAATGTGCCATCTTTATACAGTATTTATGCACTCATATGCAAAAGAATTAGTAAGAATAATTAATGATCCAATGTTTTTTATTATTTTTCCAGAGATCTATATGATTCCAAATCACGTGGCGTATGTGCTGTGCCATCCCCTTTTTTCTTCCATATTTTGAGCACAAATCATGAAATTTTCAACATCATAATACATGGTTTTAGGAGCAGTTATCTATCATATATTATCTTTTCTGGGGTTATGCATTTTTAATTTTCTTGTACTTTGGTTTGGGGTTACAGATCAAGATAACAAGAACCCAGGAAAAATGGAACAGAGCAAGACTCCAAACTGATATTTGCTGTAAGAAAAGAGAAAGGGTAAAGAGGTAAAGAGTGTTAGGAAAGTTCTTTTTACATGAGAATTTAGTAGTGAAGGCTAAGGAAAATGATAGTAGTTGTTGTCAGATGTCACTGCTCTTAAACTTACTGCTTTATATTCCTCCATGGCTATGTCATCCTACAGCATCTAATTCCCTCAACTATCCTTCCCTGGTTTACAGTACCCTCTTTGTTTTCTTTATTTTTCTTACATTTCACAACAACAGCAGCAACAAACCATTGTCTGGAACACACTGTTCTTTTCTCCCTCATCCCTTTGTTTGTTCTTGCATCACTTTCTTTGTTCTGAAATTTCTGTATTTTCAGACAGCATGATCAGTTTTTTGTAAGGGAAAAAGAAAATAAAGATTGCATCTTTTCCAACTCTTACACTTTCTCTTTATTGGGATTTTCTTCCTTCCTTCTTTTCTTTCCTTTTTTTAGCTGCTTCCTATGGAATCTACCGGAGCTTCTGAGGATTGTTGTGTTAAGGTTGCGGTTCATGTAAGGCCGCTTATCGGTGATGAGAAGCTTCAAGGTTGTAAAGATTGTGTTACTGTCATCCAAGGGAAGCCTCAGGTACTGTCACTTTAGAGAATACATGCGTTTATTGTTGAGTGCTTTCCAATGGATGATTTTATTGGGGTAGTGTTGAGTTTCTGAGTATGGATTTGTTGGTTGATTTTTTCCCCCGGTATTTTGGAGATCTGGATCTTTTGGACGCTGGAATGGTTGACCAATGAGAATTCATTATCTGTTTTTGGATTGTCAGATTTTGTCACAATTTACAGTTTTTATAATGTGGATGCCTGTGAATTGAAGTGTTTTTATTACCATGGAAGCCAAGATGAATTCAGTTACTTTCTATGATAGTTCTTGCAGATTGCTATTTCCATTTTAAATATGTTTTAGCATGGATTCTTTGGTTGGATTAGTTGATGCTAGATATTATTTGGTCTGAATAGACATGTAGATTAGGGTGAGAGTTTGATCGAGTAAAAAATATCGAGTTATGCTAGTTGACACCTAATATTTTACAACTCAATCTTTATTTGAAATTTTTTCGAGCTAAGTCAAGTTTATGCAATTTCGAGCGAGTTTTTTCACATTGAGTCAGAGTCGAAAATATTGTTTTTTTTCCGAGTTGAGTTTTGCTCACTTTTTTGTTATGAAATTACATGTATTTTTTCACCATGCTGCAGGTACAAATTGGGACACATTCCTTTACGTTTGATCATGTCTATGGGAGCACCGGCTCTCCTTCTTCTTCAATGTTTGAGGAATGCATCGTCCCACTTGTCAACGGCTTATTCCAAGGATATAATGCTACCGTTCTTGCTTATGGTCAGGTACAGTTGAATCTCCCACAGGTCACAAGAGACCTCTAAATATTGAAATTTTCGTTCTCCTGTTGATTGAAGCTCGAAAAATTTGCAGACTGGATCAGGTAAAACATATACTATGGGCACAAGCTTGAAAGACGGTTGCCAAACCGGAATCATTCCTCAAGTGATGAATGCTTTGTTCTGCAAGATCGAAACTCTGAAACATCAAATTGAATTTCAATTGCATGTGTCCTTCATTGAGGTTTGTTAAAGAACTAATCATTTATTTGTCATTTTAATTCTGGTTATGCTATTAACCTTTAATGGTTTGGACAGTATGTTTTGCAAACTTGATTTTATGAATGCATGTGCCATATGACCTGTTGTTGTAGAAGCTGTTCCCTTGGTCTATCAAATGTCAATTTTATGAATATATCTTCTGGTTCGAACCCGACTTTATCTTCCTACTTTATAGACCTGACATGCATATTTTTTCTTCTAATTTTGATGTGAAGATTCTGAAAGAAGAAGTGCTAGATCTGCTGGATCCTACTTCTTTGAACAAATCAGATACTGCAAATGGAAATACTGGAAAAGTAAATGTCCCTGGAAAACCTCCAATACAGATTCGTGAATCATCGAACGGTGTTATTACGCTAGCTGGATCTACTGAAGTTAGTGTCAGTACATTAAAAGAAATGGCCGCATGCCTAGAACATGGATCGTTGAGTAGGGCTACGGGGAGCACAAACATGAACAACCAGTCAAGGTTAATTTATTTAGATACCAACATTTCTGGTGTTATATGCCACTGTAATTATTTGCTATAATGACTTTTTTTTATGCTTTCTGATGTGTTGTGTAGTCGTTCACATGCAATCTTCACCATCACCTTAGAGCAAATGCATAAAGTCAATCCTATTTCTGGAGATGGAAGCCCTTATGATGTCATGAGTGAAGAATATCTTTGTGCCAAGTTACATTTAGTAGATCTTGCTGGATCAGAGCGAGCAAAAAGAACCGGTTCCGACGGGATGCGATTTAAAGAAGGTTAGATATCATTTGCTTTTGTTTAATGAAATCATTCTTCTCCAGTCTCCACACGAACATAATAATTGCCATATTCATCATTTAAACAGGAGTCCATATCAACAAGGGCCTACTTGCACTTGGTAATGTCATCAGTGCACTTGGTGATGAAAAAAAACGAAAAGAAGGTGTTCATGTTCCCTATCGAGATAGTAAGCTTACGAGGCTTTTGCAGGTATGACTACTCTAAGAGGTCTGTTAAGAAGATTATAAATTATAAATCAACCTTTTTCAAATTTCAATATCTTTATTGTCTCTAGCTTTGTTGTTTATTATGTGATGAAAACATGACCATTCTTTCGGCAGGATTCACTTGGTGGCAACAGTAGAACTGTCATGATAGGTAACCATTTCTTCTAAGAAACAATTTAGCCTTTCCAACCGTTTCATTTTATAGTTTGATATATTCACATCCTAATCCCCGCATAGCTCACCAGTTGTCGATTTCGATTTTGTTTCGATCATTTCCTGCTGAGCAGCATGCATTAGTCCTGCTGACATCAATGCTGAGGAAACTCTGAATACTTTGAAGTATGCAAATCGTGCTCGCAATATCCAAAACAAGCCTGTTGTAAGTTTGAGAGAATACTTGTCCTTGAACGTTTCCTCTCTCCATTCCCAACTTTGTGTTGTCAGATATAGGTGAAATTCAATATTGTTTCTGTACATAAGTTCATTCTTGTTCTGACTTGATATAGGTTAACCGAGATCCTATGGCCAATGAGATGCTAAAGATGCGTCAACAATTAGAGCATCTACAAGCAAAACTTTGTTCCCGCAGGGGTTCTGATGAAGTACAGGTATCGTGGTACTCTTAATCGCTTAATGAACTTTATAATTAGTTTTTAATCTTTTCGAGGGACAATTATACCAAGATCTTAAGGTAGTAACAATTGTTACATGTCTCAAAGACTCGGTTTCTTATCTTAAGTAACTCATTTATTCCTTGACATTTTCTCTGAGATAACTTGTATAGGACATAATTTGTAGATTCTTAAAGAAAGGATTGCTTGGCTTGAAGCTGCTAATGAGGATCTGTGCCGAGAACTTCATGAGTGTCGTAGCAGATGCTCTACTGTTGAACAACATGAAACAGATGCTCCAGTATGTTAAGGAAACCCTTATTGCGTTCAACTGAACTCTGAAATTTCTTGACTAATTTGCATTTAAGTTTTTGTCATGGATATTATGGTCTCAAATGTATATGAATGCAAAACTCTTATTATTTCAGAACGGAAGCCCCTGTTATGTCAAAAGTGATGGGGTGAAAAGGAACTTGCGTGGTATAGAATCACCGGATTATCAAATGGTTGAAACCATGATGGGTACCTACTTACCTGATCTTTTGCAAGATGCATGTCATCGTTCTTTATTAGTAATACCAGAATGACTGGTTCATTATGTCCGTGTTCTTTTATTAGTAATATCAACTTGATTGGTTTGTTATATCGGTGATCTTCAGATTTTTCTTAATGTGTTTTCCCGGCTTGAATATGATGGTCGTTTTAGCAGGTGATTCCAGAGAAATTGATGAAGAAGATGCTAAAGAGTGGGAGCACACGCTTCTACAAAATACCATGGACAAAGAGTTGCACGAGTTAAATAGACGTTTAGAGGAGAAAGAGGTATATTGTTCATTAGTTGTTATTCGGAGGAGGTCGCATACATGAGGATCTTTATCCATGATAATTAAATAGTATGTCCATCGCAGCTCTTCCGAATCTAATTCAAATATTTGATGTGTATGCTCTTCTTTTATGCATGAGCAGTCCGAGATGAAACTTTTTGGAGGCCACACAGTTGCACTCAAACAGCATTTTGGGAAGAAAATTCAGGGATTAGAGGAAGAGAAAAGAGCTGTGCAGGTCTAAAAACATTCTTTTAAAAATCATGGTTTTACTCTAGGAAAAGTTGTGTCTGTTGACAACTTTAGCCTCTCTTTTTTTCATTGCAGCAAGAGAGGGATCGGTTACTGACCGAAATTGAAAATCTTTCTGCTGGTTCTGATGGACAGGCACAAAAAGTGCATGACATTCATTCTCAGACACTAAAATCCCTTGAAGCACAGGTGACAGAAAGTTTTAGTTGAAATTGCATTTAGTGTTAGATTGAAGAAAACGTCTGATGAATTGATGATGATTTCATTTAACTTGTAAAACTTTTTTGCACTAGATTATGGATCTTAAGAAGAAACAAGAGAATCAGGTTCAACTATTAAAGCAGAAACAGAAGAGTGATGAAGCTGCGAAACGACTACAAGATGAAATTCAATTCATAAAGGCACAAAAGGTTGATTCTTATTTTGGATCTTTATAGCTTTCATTTCTTTCTTATCAATACCATTCTACTCTCTGCTAAACCTTCCCACTTCAATTCCCCCTTCCCCCTTTTCTTCTCTTCCCTTGCCTATTCTGTGGTTGTAGGTTCAGTTGCAACATCGGATAAAACAAGAGGCAGAACAATTCCGTCAGTGGAAAGCCTCTCGAGAAAAGGAGCTGTTGCAGGTTCCTTGCTTCTTAGCTTTCTAGTATCTATCAAATTAAGCTTTTTATAACACCATGTCATGTTTTAACTATTATGCTCTTGTGTTAGTTTGTGATATTACATGAGAAATAAATATAATATAGCTTACATTGGCATCTATTGTTTGATGTATGTACTTAACTGGGTTAATATCATGCATGCACAATCAGTTGCGGAAAGAGGGCCGGAGAAACGAGTATGAAAGGCATAAGCTGCAAGCTCTAAACCAACGTCAGAAACTGGTAATCATATTTTTTTTCTTTCTCATAGGAGATGAGCGTCTAGACTGCTTTGTATTTAGGAAAAATAATTTGTAGTTATTCTTGCTTGCAGGTTCTCCAAAGAAAAACTGAAGAGGCCGCCATGGCCACCAAGAGGCTAAAAGAGTTGCTTGAAGCTCGTAAATCTTCTGCTCGTGATAACCCAGGTATGCTTTTTCTTTTTAAGGTTCCTGTTGTTGGAGAATCCACGTCTTCATATTCATGTCTGGTCCCTTTTGTTTCTCCATTTTTTAATGTTTTGGTATCTTTCAGTTACTGCCAACGGGAATGGAACAAATGGGCAGGTAATGATCTCTGTTTTTTTCGATCTTTTCGGGTTGATTTCCTTATTCACATGTAATAAACCAGTTAACATAAGTTCCTTATGTAGACCAATGAGAAAGCATTACAACGTTGGCTGGATCATGAGTTAGAAGTGATGGTGAATGTGCATGAAGTTCGCTTCGAATACGAGAAGCAAAGCCAAGTGTATGTAACAAAATCATTTTTGCATAATAAAACTGATGCTGGATAATATAAACTATTCTGATATCCCTTTCATTTATTTTGCGAATTCTCCAGGAGAGCTGCTTTAGCTGAAGAGTTGTCTGTCTTGAAGCAAGTAGATGATTTAGCTTCAAAGGGGCTGAGCCCTTCAAGAGGAAATAATGGATTTGCTAGGTAACAATTTTCGGAAATCATTTTACTTCATAATTGGCAGTTTACTTCTCTAACCCTTCCACCGTACGGCTGTAGAAACGACACTTTTTCCTCCATGGAAGTGCTCCAATCTCTCTAATACTCGATGAATTTTACTGTCTACAGGGCATCCTCCTTGTCACCAAATGCAAGAGTGGCTCGAATATCGTCACTTGAGAATATGCTCAGCATATCTTCTAATTCACTTGTAGCAATGGCTTCACAACTTTCAGAGGCAGAAGAGCGAGAGCGTGCTTTCACTAACCGTGGACGTTGGAATCAGTTGCGTTCCATGGGAGATGCAAAGAACCTGCTTCAATATATGTTCAGTTCTCTTGGAGATTCAAGGTGTTTCTTCTCTCCTAGTAATACATGTACATGAATCAAATATAACACCCTAATGCTGGAGTTCGACAAGAAAACATAATAACGAATAAATTATGGTTCAGAAGTCTGTAAATGATGCTTATATGTTATCAACAGGTGCCAATTATGGGAAAAGGACATGGAAATTAGGGAAATGAAAGAACAACTCAAAGAACTTGTAGGTCTGTTGAGGCAGAGTGAGTTGCAAAGAAAAGAAGTGGAGAATGAGTTAAAATTACGAGAACAAGCTGTGGCGATTGCATTGGCTACATCAGTTACGGTTAGTTTATGCTTGTAGCCACCATTGTTATGTCTTTTGGCCTTCAAGTGAATTGTCTGTCTCAAATTCATTGTCGCTTCTATCACCGGTTTTGACAAAAGTTCTATGAGCAGGGGAAATCACCAAATTCATTGAAACACATAGCTGACGACATGAATGGCTCATTATCTCCAATGTCTGTGCCAGCACAGAAACAATTGAAATATAGCCCTGGTATTGTTAATGGTCCAACCAGAGAATCAGCAGCATTCATAGATCAAACACGGATGGTAACTTCCTTCCCCAACTTTAATCATAGTGTTTCAATCTGCTTTCATGCTTGGCTAAGAAAAGTTTGATTTGTTGCTTGTGTAGATGGTACAGCTCGGGCAATTACCAATGAAAAAGTTAGTAGCTATTGGACAAGTTGGCAATGGCAAACTGTGGAGATGGAAAAGAAGCCATCACCAATGGCTCGTACAGTTCAAATGGAAATGGCAGAAGCCATGGAGACTTTCGGAATGGATTAGACACAGTGACGAAACAATCATAAGGACAAAGCCGCGTTCACAAGCTCTGCCACATAGGGTCTGATATTTGATGGCACCAAATTATGTTGGCCGTACTAATCTTTGATTATATGTATATGCCTAGCCCCAGGTGCGCGATCGAGCCTAGAAAAGAGTGCAGGTAACTTTTTCTGCATCAGTATTCCATTCAGACATCACCTGTGATTACTGCATTTTCTGTTTATTACATGCATGACTTCTTAATGATTAAAACATTATTGATTTACGGTCATCCCATGTCGTCTTGGACATAAACTTGACACAAAATGTCGTCTTGGACATAAACTTGACACAAAATGCCCTTCTTCGATTAAATGGCTTTGTTGAACCCTCTATGTTTATTTGACAGTGAAATTGACTAGGCAAATCCATAAACCTTATGTTATCCTCTTTTTAGTTGATGCAGTGTGCTGGAACTGGCTGTTGGAACCTCCATAAGCCGTGTCGGTTTAGATTGATATAAATATCTCAGAAAGTATAGGTCTGTAATCTTCAAATATTCTTGCTGTGATTACTGCATTGGAGAGCATCTTGTAACGAAGTGTCTGTGCCGCTGATGGTGCGCCAAATACATTGAAGACATTAGAACGAGATGGTTTCAATGAGGATGGTGTCAACAAAAAGCATGTCTAGACCACACTCGAGCTGTCTCCAAGGTTTTGGTGTAGTAGTATCAATAAACACGTTTGAGGGAAGAAATTGTCCCCTAGATTGTATGTCTAATTATATTTTCCTGTTTTAAGTTTCTTTTTTTTTTCTCTATTCTTTCTTTGTTCATACCGTTTCAGTGTGTAAGCTTGTTCTTGAACTTTGCAGCATGTTCAATCGTTATACAAGGAAAATTCTTTATCCCTTTTGCCCCAGTTACTTGAACTTGAGTGAAAACAGCACTAGCTGAAATTTGAACTATGTCAAATTTGATACTTAAACTTGCAGCATGTTCATCATTTTGGCTTTGTAATCGTGGATGGTTCGCCGACATTTGTGAACATATCAGCGATGCAGGACCAGCATGCATAGTGCTCTTCTTTGCGATAATTACTAACAAGACCCCCACACTGTAAACAGATAAATCTGCTTCCATCGGAGAATGCATCCAGGACGATCTGCATTCTGCCAGCTTCAGCAAGTATAGAAGTCCCGTGTGCATCTGATGCAATCGTTGGACAGCTAAGGTTGCATGGAAGTGTTTCTGCTTTCAAAGGCTGAGCTTCAGCTATTGCACACTCAGCAAACAAGAAGCCAGCTGATCAACTGCAGGGTTTTCTTGCATTGTAGTTAAGTAAACTTCACGAGAGCACGGTACAGTGATCGAAATACAGCTTCATCACCACCTTTGGTTCTCAACGCCATTACAACCTGTTCAATCGTCGATAAGAAGAGGTTAAAGCAGGAAACAAGAAGGTCCAGTATACATGTCTAAATTAAATCGAATGCATCCATCCAATACCAATATTTTCAAGTATTTGCAGGGTTTATTTGAAGATCATATCGGATATATGTTGGAAATGGTTTAAAATTCTATGAATAACCTCAATGATTTGATGTGATAATTTTAAATTCAATTCGAGTTTAGAACGTTACATTATTGGTCCAACAACCCTACTTGCGTAAGGTATGAAGCTATCTACTAGAATCTCAGCATGATATCTAATTTAGATTCTATGTCATAACTATATATATATTTAAAAAAATCAACTACCAGTTTAAATTTTTGAAAAAGAATAGGCATAAGCCATTAACGTGAGCTGCAACCTTGATGATATGAAAAGTTCCGATCTATTAATAGGTACAGGTGAAACCTGGATAAAGCAGTCGTCTCGTAGGGACAAGAATACGAAACAACATAAATAATGTCGGAAAATAAAGGCAGAGAGCAGCGATTGAAGTTGTGATATCATCAAGTACAGATTGTAATTTGTTTTTTTCTATACATTTGAAATTACTCAAAACTAACATTCTACAGTCAAACCACTACATCTTGAAGTAATTTAAGACATCCCAGAATGTGGGTCCAATTCACCATCCTCCATTACTACAGCTTCTTTAATCTCCTGTAACATCTTCAGAACTTGCCACATTGTGGGCCTTTGTTCACTAGAACTCAAACAACAACCGATGGCCACTTCAAGCAGCATCCCTAGTTGATCTTCGTCTCCTCCATCGTCTTCCCTACTAGACCTAAGCCAATGCACCATCTCATCCGGTGACAAAACCGGGTGCTTAGACGGAGACTTCCCTGTTAGAAGCTCTAACAACAAAACCCCAAATGCATAAACATCAGATTTCGATGTTGCCTGGTGAGTCGAACCGCGAGTCTCAGGTGGCTTATATGCTAATGAATCAGGGTCTTGGTCGATAAGGGTTGAGGAAGCGGCTAGGGCTGCGAGGCAGTGGTCGGTCAAACAAGCCTCAAAGTCAGGGCCGAGGAGGACGTTAGAGGACTTGAGATTACCATGGACCAACCTCCATGCTTGGTGGATGTAGGCGAGGCCTTGTGCAACGTCTTCAGCTATTTTCAAGCACGAGGTCCAGTGGAGTGGCTTGGCCCTTGTTGATTTCGATCCTGCACATGCAAATCACATTAAAAAATGTGCTCTATTATTAAATTATATCAACACTAATTAAACTATTCATAGATACCATAATAATATCAACAATTTCCCATGCAATCTAGAAGTATGCAGCAGCTAGATTCTTCAAACTGATCAGGGAATTATTATATTTATGCTAATGTGTGGAACCCGAGTTAAACCAAAGCTTGACTCAGTCAGTGAGTAATTACCGTGAATGAGAGAAAAAAGACTGCCGTTGGGTTGATAATCATAGATCAAAAGCCTTTCTTCTCCGGCCTGGAAATAAGCTCTGAGAGGAACCAAATTGGGATGCCGTAAAGCACCAACTGATTCCATGTGTTGCTCGTATGTTTCCTTTGTTGTGGGTGCTAATTTCCCAGAATCAAGCCGCTTGACCGTCACGATCAGACGGTTGTCCAGCACTGCTTTGTACGTTGAGCCCATGGTTCCTCTCCCAAGCAACTCGGCTGACGCTCTCATCAGCTGATCCAGTGTATACAACTGTGCTTCACCCGCACAGAACGCCAAGTTCCCGCTCTTGGCGACGTGCATTCCTTGTACTCTCTTCACTTTCTCTTCCAACTCACTCTCCTGCTCCATTTGAATCGCCGCCGCAGCTTGCGCTGTAGCCGCCGCGTCATCGGACTCATTCACCGCCGTTGATTGCTTTCCGTCTTTCTGCTTCCTCACCGCTATGACAAAGCAGAGAAGTGAGCCTACGAGAACGAAGACGCCTGTAGAAAACCCTATTATAACCGCGCTTCTCTTGTGCTTCTTCGAACTCGGTTGACCCAACTCTACACCATGAACTTGTACACTTTGACCAAGAATCACCTTAGGCGGCGGCGCCACCGCAGCAACCGGACCAAAAAAGTGGGATCTTGAATGACATTCTTTATGAATAATCTCTCCACAAAGACCGGGATTCCACGAAAAAGAAGAGAACCCAAATCTTAACAATGCTTGAGTCACTGGAATCGCACCAGTAAAATTATTCCCCGAAATGTTGAACGTTTTAAGGGACGACTGGTTCAATGGAGGAATGGTTCCATTAAACCGGTTCCAGTCCAGTCGCAGGTAGTACAACCGGTCTAGAGAAGCTAACGAGTTTGGTATGGAACCAGTGAGATTGTTGTAAGACAAATCCACGGTTCTAATCCGATGAAAGGACAGAATCGAATGAGGAAAAGAGCCTGTAAAGAAGTTATGGTCAAGGTAGAGTGATTTAAGGTTTACAAGAGCCGACAGATCAGGTATTTGACCGGTGAGCGAGTTGTTTTGGAGACTCAAGACTCGGATCTGGTCAAGGAGGGATAGAGTATTAGGAGCGAAAACCCCACCAAGGTGGAGATCTTCTATAATGAGACGCACCACTTTCTGTTCATAACAAGTCACTCCTTTCCAGTCACAAAAGTGAAAGCTTGTGTTTTGAGAGAAACCAAGATGGTTTCTCAAATCAGCTTTAGATTGAAAACCCAGAAGAGCTTTCGCCTCAGGGTCAGTGGCAGCCGAATGCTTGGCAGCTTCTGGGTAAGTAATGAAACAGCATAATACTAGTACTACTAAGAGTGATAAAATGGGGAACCTTTGGGGTTGTTGTTGTGTTATCTTCGGGTTCATCATTGCTTGTAGAAGTGGTCAAATCTCAGGATGCCTTGTGGAAAAGAAGAGTAGACTGTAGAGTGTATCTGATTTCAGCTGAAAGCCTGAGAGTGGGAAGTGGTGCTGCGGAGAGTGAGCTGGTGATAGGAGAAAGGAAGTGGGAGACAAAAGTATGTAATAGCTACGAGGGGAAGCAGTTGTCGGACTGTAAGATCAGAATCACGTGAAGGCAAGCCAAACAACAGTGGTGAGTGGATAATGGGAAGTAGAAGCTAGAGACGCAGTAATTTGGGGGGTCGGAGTAATCTATTTATGTACCATTAATAACAATATATGGGTAAATTACATCCTTTTGTTTTTTATTCTAATTTTTTATCAGTTTTGAAAAAAAAATATTTTAATTATTTACGTTTTATATCAACATTTCTATTAACATAGTACATAATAGTCTAAATAAATATTAATATTTTAGTGATCAAAATATTATAATACGAGAATATAAGTGATTAAAATATCAAATTTTAAAATTGATAGTCAAAAGAAAACATACAAAAATAAAAGGCATCATCCGTGTAATTTACACATTCTATAAACTATTCTAGTTGTTTTGTTGGCATTCGGCAAGGAACCAATTCTCATGTCCCAAAATTATTAGGCGAACCCTGTTTATTATATTATCTGTGATACTAAACAATTAAAATTATTCATCTTAATTTTTTAAAGTAAATCATATCTCTTTTTATATATAGTTAATGAATAAATAATTATTTTAAAATAAATTATTTTAATTGTTTAAATCACAAATAACATGATAAATAAAATTAATTTAATAATCTCTCTATGACCCCCTGTCTCTTCCAGTTTAACCCAACAAAATATAAATAAAAACTCTGATTTATAAGCATCTTTTGACCAAAACACGTCACGGTCTGTACCGTGTTGGGTAGGACTTCGATAGAGGTGAGACTGGGTTTTAATTTTTTTTAATCCGATTAAATTTTATTCTAATAATTCATCTTTAAAAGATTAAGATGAATGATTCTGATTACTTAAGATCACATATAACGTGATGAATAAGATTCGTCTAATATTTTTTTCTCAAAAAGAAGCTATAAAATTAATAATTATAACCCAGGCTAAAAATACAAACGTGACTAACAGAATATCACCAAAAGGTCAGAACCAACAACACTATAGCTACACTTTACCCTTGTACATGCTTCATTAATTTTTAGGGTTCAAACGAGCAGGTTAAATTTAGAGTTTTTAAAATGTTATAATTAATTATTTTATTTTTTATTAGTGTGTTAATTTTTAACAATTTTATTTATTAATATGTAAGAATAAATACACGGAGTAGAAGAGAGAGAATGATTTATAAAATTTAATTTATAATAAAATATTAAGAAAAAAATAAGTATTATATGATTTTGTTTATCGGATAAAACTATGAATGAAATGATAGAAAAATTATAGAATAATTTCTTTTAATTTTATTTTAAAACATAATTAATGAGATAGTATGAAAGCTTTTGAGGTTTTTAATGATCATTTAAAAATTATTAAAAAATTGACTGTTTAACGGTACATTGTGTTAGTAGTGTTCAGTGAGACGCGTTGTCTGTTCTAAACTTATCCTTTCACATGGGTTAGTTTAAGTATAAATTTAAATGTTAAGAGTTTAGATTATAGGTTTATAATTTAGGGATAATTATTTTATACAGTGATTATTTTTTATATAAATGTGCCTAATTTAAGGTTAAAATCAAAAATTATATAAAACTATAAACATGTTACAAATGATAATTAAGAAAACGGCAGTATCACATGCTGTCCCCAATGTGACCTTTTGGACCTTTCAAGGTTGTTTAATTCTGGGGCTTTTCAAGCGCAGTATAGCTTTTCGGAGCCGGCGGCTCTTCTTCTTCTTGGAAAAGGGTTCGGGTTCTCATTGACGACGCCGGAAGACGACATGGGATGATACTGAACGTGCTTTCCCTAGCACAACTCCGAGGTCTCGAAAAGAAATTTGTACAATCGACTCCCGATCTTTGAAATGGAAGCCCCATTATACAGTTCCAGTTTACGTTGAGCCTCCTTAGCTTGATCAACCTCCGGCATTGTGGACCTACTTGGGTGAAATAATTGTTGGACAGTGTGAAATTGAATGCATTTGGAAGCCGGCATAGAACCTCCGGTATTGCACCGTAGAAGCGGTTGTGAGCCATGTTGAGCAGCTGTAAATTCGCCATGCAACCGAACGACTGTGGGATCGGACTGGTTAGCCTGTTGGATCCAACATCGAACACAGTCGTTCTGTTCAAGTATCCGATTTCGAAGGGCAGACAACCGGATAGTTTGTTGCCTAGGAACAAAACCTCGATCATGGTTTCCCATGCAGACCCTATGCTTCGTGGGATGGTACCGGTGAAGTTGTTGTTCGCTAGGGTCAAATAAAGTGCGGGTGTGTTGCCGTGATTGGTTGGGACCGATTGCGAAAACACATTGTTGTTAATAAATAGAACATCGGTGTCGAGATCGAACACGCTACGAGGGACGGTTCCTACGTAGTTGTTGAAACGAAGATCGACGAAGGTTAAGTTCCTAGCACTAAGAACGTTGGACGGGAACCCTCCAACGTACTTATTGTTGCTCAAATCGATCTCGTAAAAGTAACGTAAACCGCTAAGACCTTGATCGATTACACCACTAAAGTTGTTCGAATTGGCATGGAAGATGGCAATATCGGGCAAGTTTGTAACGAAACGATAAAAATTCAAGTTACCACCAAACGTCGCACTGTTGAAATCAATGCCTGCAAGTCCGGTTATGTTGAGGTCCGGTACGGTGTCGCAAATGAACCCTTTGAAGAGGCAGTAGTTGTTGCCAACCCAAGTACCGGTGTAGTTTTGAGGGTCAAAGGTAGGGGTGAGTATTTGATCGAATCAAATAAAAAAATTTCGAATTATTCGAGTTGACGAGTCATTGTTTGTGATAATATAATTTATACTTTATTCAGAAAAAAAAAACTATATATAATTTATGCTAACTTTATGTACCAATAATTGTTTGTGGTGCAGTAGATCTATTACTTAAAAGATGAAAAAAATTAAAATTATTTTTGTATAAATAAGTTTTTTGATAATTAAAATGGAAATGATTTAATTTGATTATATCGATCGGATAACTTAAATAATGAATATTAATTTATTTTGTACAAATAATATGTGTAAAACAGAGATCACTTTCTTTTAAGGTAAGAAAAGCAATTATATTATAGGTCCGGCCTATCAGGTTAGTCGTGGTCTCTAACCAATTAAAACGGCTCATTCCGCCACTAATCAGCTATGTAATTTCCAAAAATCATATTTTTAAAATGACATGGAAATTCTGAGTGAAGATTCATTGGTTGAAAAAAACTGAAGTGGATATTAATGGTGAAGTGGGTGGTTATTATTGGATTAAACTACGGCTGACGTGATAAGCCGGACTCGTAATATAATTTCTCCTAATTCTGGGAACAAAACAAAGTTAAAGGAAAAGAAAAATAATCCAAAGTTAATCTTTTTATTAAATAACCCAAAGTTAATCTATTTCAGCAAATAAAAGCACGAAAATAACGTTCGAGACAAGGCTAGTGGAGCCAGCAGACGCTCGGAAATATATATAAAAAAACAAACATAGAGATGATAAATGGATTTTGATATATATTATTTTGATTCAAATTATTTTGGGTCTAATTATATTTAGTTCGAGTTTTGGTCAGATCGGTTAGATTTTATTTTGGTTTATGGTGAAAAAGATTGAGTATCGGATTAAATGATTTCATGTCTGGTCAATATGAGATTATCAATTTTATTCGGATTTTTAAGCCGTGCTAGTTTTTTACACTCCTATATGTGAATTTATAAACTCATTATATTTAACTTTTTGATGATTTGATACAGTAATTCAAATTCAATATTCCTTTATTTTTTAATATTTCTTTATTTTTATTTTTTTAGATTGTCTTCGGTTCGAGTTATTTTCAGTTCAAATTCATTTGTTTGAATTAAAAATTAATTTGGGTCCAATTTGATTTAACTAAAATTTGAGTTATTTCAGGTTCACATTCAATATTTTCTAATATGAGATATCCATCCTAGTCACTACTAGGATTGGTCATTGGGGCCTCTTGAAAGTCTATTTTATTAAATGAAACGTAAAAATGGATCTATTATTCGAAGTTTTATTTTATAACTCAAATTTTATTTAATTTTTTAGTTAAGTTTATAAAATCACGATTAGAATTAGAATTCTTAATTTTATTTAAATCGAAACTAGTTTTGCTCAATTTAGGCTTCCTCGTCCCTTTTTATTCAGCTGTGTTCCTCACTTATTTAATCTCATCTGCTTCAGCTTCTCAATTGATGAAAAGCCAGACCTTGCTAGTATCCATACAGAGCTCGTAAGCCATTAACGTCGTCTTGGCCAAGGTTCCTCTTGATTGTTCCAGCGCTAATTGATGGATACATGACTGCAGATTGATACTGACTATGCCCCAGTCCTAGATTATGCCCCAATTCATGCACGGTCACTGATTGCAGGTCCATCTGGGACCATCCAGGATTAGTGCTCCAATTCTCGTCTGCATCATAGTGAAACCTCCCATCCGGTGGTGAAAAAGCATGAGCCAAAGTACCTTGACGCCCATCAAACGGATATCCATCCCCATGATCGCCTCGATAAAATCCGATCCGGATATCCGCTCGGTACCCTTGTTGCACCTCCTGGAACCTAAACGGAGACACAGACGCCCATGTTTGGAACGCACGGGCAACAACGGATCTCAGTACTTGGAAATTAACCACTTGGAGAGAATCAGGCAGGAAATTGTAGGTAAGGGAGTATTTGGTCCATCTTGGATTCCCATCGAAAAATGAATAGTTTGAGACCAAGTAAAACATGCCATGATTATGACCATTGGAAGTTTGTCCAAGGTTAATATCAGGAACACCGCAACGAGGGATCGACATTGCTTCGATCGTATCGCGATCAATCACACCGGTTACATTTAGACGGTAGAATTTTTGGTATGTTTTAATGGCAGATTCTAAAGCATCATCGAAACGATCGTCTAAAAGTTTGTTCTGATGTGAGTAATAGCCATAGGCTTTGAGGAATTGCTTCACTTGACCAATCCCATCGACAACTTCTCCTTTCTCGGCTTGGTTTAAACTTTTAAGAGATTCGAATTTAAATGGCGTACCCTTTGCTACAAAAGGAAGCAACACGAAGAACACAAGGATTGGTACAAGAAGTTGATGAGAAAATTTAGCTGCCATTGCAAGCTATGTAAAGAAGTTACTGAGATGCACTATTTGCTTTAGTGTGTGTTTTGGTGCTTGCTTTCTCCCTTATTTATATTAAAAAAATTCAATACACCAATAGGTCATTAATTGATGAGCAAGGAAAATATGTAATTACTTTGAGTTAATTACTGCCTTAGATTAAGTTTTCTAGCCCACAAATATTAAATTTATATATAAAGCCATAATTAATCTTCGATGTTTAATTATTTAGTTATTTTAATTTTTATTTTATTTTTTTGAAGTATTTAAATTTTTGACGTTTTATTTATATTAAAACAGTCTTATTTAGATAAAAATTATTAGTTAATTAACGATTAATTTTTTTATTGATATAGTACGTTCATATAAACTGAATTGATAATGTGATATATTCATGTGTAACTAGATAATGATGATGTGGCGTTATAAATATTTTTAGATTAATTATAAATATTTTTTATTAAATTAAATATTATTAATTAAATATGACACATGGCATGTATCGATTGATTTAAAGACAAATGTAATAAACAAATTTTAAATATGTCTTTGGTGAGAATTAAACATAAGAAGAGCTAAATGTCTAGCCTTTAAGCTAAGATAAGCTATTGTTTTGTAGTTTAATTATCACTTCTCGTATTTATTCATTGTCTCGTATTTTTTTTTTTCATAAATGATTATTTTTTATTTCACAATTTATCAAGAATATTAAAAATATTAAGACAAATTCTATGAATAATTGTCTCGTATTTTTAAAGTGAAAAAATAAAAACTATGGGTGAAATTTTTTGAACAAAAGAATCATGAAGTCTTACCGTCAAAATCGAAAAATTATTAGGTAAATTTTATTCACTATGTCATTTGTGGTTTCGATTAATCAGGATCGTTCGTCTCAATTTTTTTTAAGGTGAGTTCTTACATGTAATTAATAAATGAGTAATTATTAAGTAGTTAATTTAAGATGAACGGTCTTGATTACTTAGACCATGAATGACGTAATGAATACGATTCACCTAATAATTGTGTTTACAAAATTAAATTTAACTAATTTAAATTGATTATCTTTAATTATAATATAAGTTAAATTATATTTATGAGATGATTTCTTTAATAGGACACTTTTAAAATTTTGAATATATATAAAATTTTATATTTATTTTTAATTTCTAATTTTTGATTTTTTTTAAAATTTTAATTAAATGTTTGTCAACAATATAAAAAATAATATAATTAAAATATATAAATAAAGACTATCATTCTCAATAAACTTAAACTTAAATTTATTTTTTAATAAATGTTTTTTTAATTTTAATTATTTTTATATTATTGTCAAATAATTAATAAAAATAGAAAAAATAATTTAAAAATACATTAATGTTAATAATTTAATATTATTATATTAAAAATAAAATGCAAATTTTATCTCATAAATATACTCTAATTTATGTTATAGTTAAGATAATCGCAATATAAACTAATTATCGAACCTTTATTATTTTTCTTTGCGAATTGAGTTATTAAATTGAATTTTTTTAGCAATTAAATATTTTGATCGACGATTTCTATTATAAATTATCGCTGTCTAACGTAATCTTTAACGATAATAAAACTCAATATATTTATTGATGGATGATTTAAATTTTTTTAAAATTTAAAAATCAATAATAAATTATATATTTTTTCGTGGTTAAAAATTAATTTTATCATATAAAATTTTAATTTATTAATATTTATGGAGTTCATGGCTCCCATTAATTCGAAAGGTATTTCGGCTATGATCACTAACCTAATTAATGTGTCATTCCACGTGTGAATAAAACATTGCAAAAGGGGTGATTTAAACAAAGCTTGAGCTTATTTAATCATTAAAAACTTTTAAAATTTATTAAAAATAAAAATATTTAATTAACAGGTTGATTTAAGTAATAAATAATTTGATATTGTTTAAATTTAAATTTTTTATTAAAAAATTCATCCACCAGATTAATTAGAGTAAAACCTTAAAAATCGAAAGATAGAACAAAAAATAAAAAATATTTAAAAACTAAATTTAATAAATTGAAAGTATTAAAAATAAAATTAAATCATTTTAAAAATTTATAAACTAGTTCAAAAGTTATTGAAAGGAAAACAAAAAAATAATAAAAAAATATAAATAAAATAAGATCTAAAATTATTTTAAAATATAGTATTTTTTAAGAAGTATTAAAATATAATTATTTTAAAAAATTTAATTAACTGAGCGATTAAATATGCTTATTTGTTTCTCATAAGATATTTACATTGAAAATATAAATATCATCTTTTTATATTAATAAAATCCGAAAAACTATTAAATTAAAATTAAAATATATATATATAATTCTATAAATTTTAAAAAATAAACTTTAAAATTCTTTCATTTCTACGTAATAAAATTCATTTTTTTTCAATACTATTGATTTTATAAGTTCGATATTTTAGCATTTAAAGTATCAAGATTCTGTTCTGCCCATCTGCCGCCAATATCGCGCCTATTTTTGAACCCAGTGTGGTGGACCGTTATTTTAGGCTAACAGCCAAACATTAATTTATTAGAAATCTGTCGCATTTGTAAATGAAACAAACCGTTTAAAATTTGATAAAAAAAACATGAAGAAAGAAAGTAACAGGTCGATTTAAAGATTTTGAGGTCTTGTATAATTTATTAATATAGTCTTTAAAAAGTAATTGTTTATGATTTTCGCTAGCTATAAAATTATAGCCCTTAGAAGTAAATCTTCTTTTTAAGAGGTCTTGTACGATAGTTTCTATTGCGTCTCTCTAAAACTTCACTAACTCTACTGAAGCAATAGTAATAGTAATAATCAATGAGTTTTTATAATCAATTGTCATATTTAAGAAATAATTATAACGTTTTAACAATTATAATTCATCTTTCTTAATAATGTTTTCCAAAATTTTCAATAAATTTCGAGATTAACGTCATCTAATGAATGTAGTTTATCAAAATTTGGCCTCTTTTTCGAGGGCCCTATGCAGTCGCTCCTATTACGCCTGTCCAGAACCTCCACTGGAAAGCAAATTCTGTATAAGAAAAAATGATTCGACAAAAATTTAGTTACTTAAGGATAAAAATTTGGAGTTTATATATTTATGATTTAGTGTTTAGTATTTTATATTTTAGAATTTAAAATTTAATATTTAGTGTTTTTATATTTTAGGGTTTAGTGATTTGTGATTTAATGTTTAATATTTTTAAGGTTTTAGGTTATATTACGTCTATTAATGATTATTTACGAAATTAAGTGGGTTGTGGAGAAGCAATCATCTCTACTCATTGGGGGTCCGAAAATATTTGTGAGGGTGAACACAAATCAAAATATTTTTTTAGGGTGGATACAAATCATAAAAATCTTAAAATTTCAGGGTGGACAAAGTCATAAAAAAATAACAATTTAAAGACTAATTCATAAAAATTAAAAAAATCAAAACTAAATTCAAAATAGGTACGAGCCTACCCTCCTTCTTATGTAAATCTGTTGTTGTCCCAAATTTCTTTTCATATTTATCTTTTATTTAAATATTTTTAAAAAATAATTTATTTATAAATTTATCTTTATTTTTTCAAATACCCCTACAAGCTCCACTACACTTACCAGAAGCCAAATAGAGGATTCACTTAGGGATGGGTACAGAATCCGAACTCGACGGGTTGTGACCCGATCCGATCCAATCGGATCAGATATTTTGTAAAAATTCGAGTTCAGAACAGGTCGGTCGGGGTCGGGTTTAGGGTGAAAAAAATATGACTCGACCCGAGATTAATAGTGTAATTTTTTCATATATATTTTAGGGTTATTTGCAATAATAATCCCTCTTTATATATATTTTTTATAATTAGGTCACTAAAATTTTATTTTTTTTACAATTAAATCTCTAAATTTTATTTTGTTTAATAATCAAGTCCTTAAAATTTAAATTTTTTTATGATTCGAGTCAGGCCAGATTTTTTTACCCTAAAACTAGGTCGTGTCAGTTAAAGGATATAATTTTTGGGTCGGGTGCGGGTGGGCCAAATATCCGACCCGACCTAACCTGTACCCATCTCTAGATTCACCCGAAACAAAAGAAATCAAAGGAAAGGTCCTTTCTGTCCACTTGTTAGACCACATAATTGCCAAATCACCCTCAACGTTCGGTAAGTGATAATTATCAACGCATAATCTCATTAATTAGGACAAATCAACCCCGTAATATCGCTATTAAATAATATTTATAGCGGAAGTGATGAGATTTTATTAGTGTTAGGAGAAGATAGTCGTACTCTTTAAATTTTTAATTTTATTTATTCACAGTTAATTTATTTATTATTGTTTATTTTAATTAACGATCGGATAAATTCATGCATATTAAAAACTCACGTAATCGAGATTGCGTTAGAAAAATAATTCAAGAATTAAACTCATAAAAGTAAAGCACACTAAATTTATTTAATAACTAAACACATTAATTAATTTAACTACTATTTACGAGATTTCAGTGACAAAAAAACTTAATAATTAACCACCTAATAACAAATATAAGAATATTTTTAAATTTAAGATTAAACAAAAAATCAATTTATTTATAAATTAAACCTTTAATAAAAAAAATTAAAAAAAAATTAAAAATAGATAAAAATAAATTCATTTATTTTCAACGCCGTTGCTGCAGCTACACCAGGCCCAGTCGGCTCAGCTGCAGCGCCGTCGGTGATGCCACGAAGTCGTTTCAAGGAGAGTTCCTCGAGAGCTGGACAGTAACGGCATCGAAGCGAGAGAAGATAGAAGGAATCAGAGGGTGCATATCTGATTGTGCGACCAAGGATATTATGTGCTCAATATATTTGGCATAGTAAAAGGCATAGATACAAACTAGCAGTCTAGTTCTCTCTAAGATGTTTAGCTATGTTGTTCAGACTCGGGTGTCGGTGTCGAAATTATGGCAGCTTGCAAGTCCTACTGTTGCATAGATACAAACTAACAGCAAGTGATGAGTGGTTGACTGCCAAGAAAATTTGTTTGCATCAATACTAATGATTAAGAAAAAGTGATGATCAAAAGAGGCTTTGGATCATTGGCAATGAGGTCAACTCTTGCAACTAAAAGCACTTCTGCAAGCGATCCTGTGAACCATGATCGAGGGACAAGCATGATTATTAGAGTCAGAAAAAGAAAAACCCTACCTTATGTTGCCTGTGATGGACCCGAGAGGAGTGGGGGTGGAGGGCAGGTCCAGCACACAGCTGGATGAAAGAAAATCAATGGGGGACCCTAGTCCTGGACACTTTCATTATGATGGTTTCATCTTTCATGGTACAAATTCAGGGAACAGATTAAAATAATTTTCTGAAACATTCAGTGGAGAAGATGTTAAGGATCTTTGGTGTTGTTTCTGTTGCGTTTGACTGGAGATGTAGGAGAAAGTGAGCCGTACTTTTATGGTTTTCTGAAGTTGGTGTAAGCTCTGTCTGTGTTTGATTTAATACTATTAGTAAAGTAAAACATAATATAACCTTCTTTGTTTTAAGATTAAAACATATTATTACAACCTGGATAAATGAATATATGTAAAATTATATAATGTGACCCACACTTTACATTTTCTTTGATGTTTGTCTTCATTTATTGGGGATGGAGCCAGTAAAGGTGGTAGCGGGAGTAGGAGTGAAAGAAAAGAAAAGGAAGAAAAGAAAAGGGTTGAATCGAATTAAATTGAATTGAATCTAAGAATTTTAAATTATTTGATTTGATATGTCATATTTTATAAAAATGGTTACTGTGTATTAGGAGAAATTATTACATGAACCTGTTCTACCACCTAAGATATGATCCTAACCAATTAATTTAAGACACATCATATATTTTTTCATTATCATATTCAAACATAAAGATTTTTTTATCTTGTCTTCCTCTTTATTGTTCAATTTTTTTTAAATTATTTTTTCTAAACCCTAACCTCAAACCCTAATTCTAAACCATAAACTTAACCATAACCCTAAATCATGACCCCTAACCCTAAACCTTAACTCTAACTTAAAACCTAAACCCTAAACTTAAACACTAAACATAAACTCTAAACCCTAAACACTAACCCTAAACCCTAAATCTATAAAAAATTAATTGAGAAAATTTTAAAGAATAAAGAGAAAGATGACACAAGAAATCTTTGATAATATTTTTTTTTCTTTTTTAAATTAAAGACATTAAATTGGATGATTTGGACAATGCTTATGTATAAATATGATATAAAAAAAATATATGATATATTTTAATTTAATTAGTTAGGGACCATATCTTAAGTGATGAAACGAGTTCATGTAATAATTTATTGTGTATTAGATAGTTGCATCCCAATTGATGTTGGGTTTCAAAGCTTAAAGTTTGAGAATGCGAATGTCACGTGTTGGAGTAATTGTGTTAGCATGGCCCATGATTCAGCTACTATTAATTATATAAAAAATTTAAACCTATTTTCGTATGATAATTGATATATGGAAACCTTATTTAATTGAATTGAGTTGCTGAGCAGAGCCAGACAACCCACAAAAACACAAAAGCACGTCCTTTCCTTTGGTTTACTGCTCAGTGCTCACGTCCCACAATCCTCTCTTCCGAACAGAAACAAATGGCTCAAGCTACGTCTTTTGCCACTCTTTCTTCATCTTCTCCACTGATATTCTATAAATGAAAACAAAAATCTTTAAAAAATCAATCTTTTGGTGGATGGAAATGGCTCTAAACTCCTCGTTTCTTATCGATTCTCTTTACTGTTCAGAAGAGAATTGGGAGGAAGAGGAAGGAGGTAAAGAAGATTACTTTGTTGAAGCAGATGAAGCAAGTTGTTTTGGTAATGGGAACCATTTCCCAGCCTTGTTAGAACAAGACTTTTTATGGGAAGACGATGAACTTTCCTCGTTACTTTCCAAGGAAAAACAAAACCAACTGTATGAAAGCCTCCGAAGCAATGGGAATCTTGTCGGGGCTCGCTCTGATGCCGTTGAATGGATGTTGAAAGTCATTGCTCACTATTCCTTCTCCGCTCTCACGGCTGTTCTCGCAGTCAATTATTTCGATAGATTCTTGTTTAGCTTCCAGTTCCAAAGCGACAAACCATGGATGACTCAACTAGCTGCTGTTGCCTGTCTTTCTCTGGCAGCCAAAGTTGAAGAAACCCAAGTACCTCTCCTACTCGACCTACAGGTCCGTCACTGTTTTAGCTAAGTTTCATGCTTTTTTTCATTGTTTTTTCAATTCGATTCCGCTTATCAAATGCTGGTCTGCTTAGGTGGAGGAGAGCAAATATGTGTTCAAGGCTAAAACTATCCAAAGAATGGAGATTTTGGTACTCTCCACACTTCAATGGAAGATGAACCCTGTAACCCCAATTTCATTTCTTGATTACATTGCAAGGAGGCTCGGATTGAAGGGTCGTTGTTGCTGGGAATTTCTTCGGAGATGTGACCAAATTCTGCTCTCTGTCGTTTCAGGTTAGCACAGGAAACAAAACCCCTTTTCCTTTCTTTTACCAAATTATGAATTGGATCATAATTTGTGTTGAATTCTTTGGCAGATTCTAGATTTTTGTGCTACTCCCCTTCTGTAATGGCTGCTTCTATAATGCTGCAAGTTATGGATATTGCTGAACCTAATCTTAGACTAGAATTCCAAAACCAGCTTTTAGGCAATCTCGGAATTGATAAGGTACAGTGACTGTCTTAACTCTTAATTGTCTCTTGCACTTATTTATGTCAATGTTAAATGGTGCAAAATTCATACTGGGTTTTGAAACAGGATAAGGTAGATGAGTCATGTAAGTTGATAGTGGAATTGGCAAGCACAAGAGCTGAAGGAAACCGATCGAACAAGCGCGGGTTCAGATCGGTTTCCGGAAGCCCCAATGGAGTAATGGATTTGTTTTTTAATTCCGATCGGTCGAACGATTCATGGACGGTTTCATCGACCGTGTCTTCTTCACCCGAGCCTGTTTTAAAGAAGATCAAAACTCAGCAGGAACAGTTTCTGGAAAGGATAGGCCATGCTCCTTCAGATTTTCTCAGCATTCCTCACTAATTTCCAACTTGAAAATTTCTTACTTTGTAATAATATTTCTGTTCTCGTCTCTGCTTTTTTCCAGCCAAAACACAATTTGAGACAAATCTTCAGTTTCTGAAGCAGGAATGTCTGTTTAGGGGTGTTTGGTTGGTGAGAAAAATTGCAAGCAGAGATGGTTTGCATTTTATCCGGAACAATGTTAACCCCCAAAAAATGAATATAACAATGCAGAGTCCTTCCATTAATTCTTTAGCCTTTTCATTTTACTTCAGAAGTTTAGTAAAAAAAAATGAAAATATCACAATTTTGCTAGTCTAATTGTCGAGATGATTGAAATACGTACGGAAGTGTGCATTTACATGTATACTATACTTTTGTACGTATTTTCCTGCATGCCATGGAAGGAACATTTTGTCTTGTCGGCCACCGGCAGATATTTTGTGACTATAATTGTGGGTTTTGATCTATTGAATTATATTATGGTACAGTCCTACCACGTTATTCATGAGACCGACCAATAAAATATATTCATGTAATTATTTTTTTACCTCATCATTCTTATCAAGTAAACCTTCAGTTGGTAAAAACTGTTTTAAACTTAAATTATAATAAATGTTAGTGAAGATTCACTTGGTAAAAATGATGAAGTAAAAAAAATAATTACATAAATGCTTTTTATTGATCGGTCCTATGAATGACGTGGTGGGATTGTCTCATAATATAATTTCTCCTTCGGAAGAGCTCATCTTTGTTGAAAATTTTTATTCATGGTAAACATTTTTAAACACGATAGTGACATGAAAAAACACGAATATAAAAAGATTTTATTTGCCTTAATTAATCCAAATCGAACTGCGTCGTATACTTAATTTTGATAAATGAATTTCTAAACACATTTAAAGCATAAATTTTCAAACTGCGAAGTCAAATTTATCTAATTTTTTTACAATGAAATGCTTCCCTCGGTTACTAGAAACTGTATTTTTTTTATCCATCATCTTTTTCTACCATGTTAGTTCAAGATTTTTCTTACCCAAAGTCTGTCTTATCTTGTAGTAAAAAGATTAAATTACCTAAGTTCAAAGGTGTTGAAACTGCAGAAAAAGACAGCACCGGGAACAACTGACATGTGCTTGCTTTTCTACCACTTTAAACTTAAAGTTAGGGCATCAAAACTTGAATTTGTTTTACAATATTCACACCTCTCAATTACAAATATATATATATTCACAGCTGTCTAGATTTTCTAAATATACTAAAATTGACTTTATATTATTACACCTATTAATGGATTTTATACACCTTGAATGTGTATTTATATATAATATAAAGTAGGTTCATTTCGGCTACAGGGACGGAACTGTGTAAGGGGTGGGGAGAGGTAATCATCTCCCACCTCTATTTTTTTTTATTTTTATCTCTGTATTTAAATTTTTAAAATTATTTTTTTTTATAAATTTGTCCCTCTACTTTTAAACATTTATGTTTTGTTCCCCTCAATCCCAAATACTGACTCCGTCCCTGGAGCCTACATGGACCATATGATTGCTTTGGATAGTGTATTAGTTGTCCTAATAACAATATTTGTATTAGTTTTAAACAAATCATGTTCTTTTAATAAGGAGTCGTAACAGTAAGTATATCTGATTAGTTAATCAAACCACTCATCTTTATTTACTCATATTCTCTTAGGTTATAAGTTTTAGATCTGATAGAAGTACCTCTCTTTTTTTTTTCTTTAGAGTTTTCTCTTTCGCTTTACTCTAAGTAGGATTAGGATTAAAATTTATACTAAAAAAGTCGTAAGAATTGACTGATAGTTAAATATATCTATATCATTTTATTTTATTTTTGAATTCGAATCTCTACATTCAAAGAACTTAGATATATCTTTCCCTCCATACAAATTTATTCCAAATACACCCTATAAACTAAGTAGAGACAAAAGGTTGAAAAGTATGGGACAAATCTTTTGATTTTACTTGTTATGTCTCCCTCATCTTTTGTTCTTTTCTCTTTGGTAGTTAGCAGTGTCAGTTTTAGAGTGTTTCAAGGGCTTTTGAAAGAAAAGAAAAGACAACAATATAATATTTGTTTATTGTTCACCAAAAAGAAGAAAAATGGTGCCACTGCCAATGTCATCTCAAAGCTCATCCTTTTGACCTATTCGGCATTAATTGAGAGTTTTATTAAGCAAATGATGTAGTTTCGAATAATAATAATATAAGAGTTACAGATATCGAGATTCGAAATTAAAATGAATATAGATAAAGAAATGGTCACGGTAACCACATTACTGTAGATAACATTAATCTTATGAATGTTCATCGTGAAATCGGGCAGTTAAAAGGTCACTCCAATACAACTTGTTACAGGGTCATTACCCTCTTCTTAAAAAAATATGTCTGATAAGATGTGCAATACCACCGTTTATATATCCCAAGATCTCCCTTTTTCTTTCCAATGTAGGATTAATGCTCCTTAACTCTTTTTCAGACGTGACATATACGTATAGATAAGGGACCTTACTCCTACCCTAGATTGAAGAATTGCAGGCAGGCCCACAGTAGAAGGGATATAAATTCCAATGAGTATATATTTGAATGAGTTGTGTACTGGAACACTGGATACACATTCCATGCGTGAGTGGTATAATTGAAGGCAGAGACTTGGGATTTTTCCAACCTGGAATGGCAAATGGCAAATGGCAAAGCTACAAAATTACTATTGAAAGAAATCTGAAATGATGATGGCAATGGGGAACAGAACATCACAATAAGAGAATCCGATGGTGGTCTGGTTTTAAGGTGTCAACATCGTCGGGTAATACCAAACTTAGGGTTCATCAGCTCCTGAACACTACAGGACAGCTTTGCATTTTGGGTCTTTTTGTATCTATTAATTAACCCATCTGCTGCTGCAAGAGCAGATGTAGGGCGAGACAAATCAATATTATTTCAGGCCAATCCATGGGGCCAGCCACCCTACATATGGTCCACTTGAGATAGTGGAATTCTCTAAAAATTCAACCACCCTTGTATTAAATCTACCGGGGATTCTTCCAGAGAAGTTTTTTTAATAAGTATGGTATTGTCAGTTAAGCAGTGAATCAATCAGCATGGAAGTAATGAGGACACTGATCGAATGAAAAGCCAATGGGGAGAGAGTGTTGGTGTTTGAAGGATTGTAAGTTTAGGGCATTAGGGTAGACTGGTCATAACTCCGAAGGCTGTTGCTGCTGCTTCTAGAGAGATTTACCGTTATGGTTAAATACAAGGAGCTCTTAGGACTCGGGTGTCCCTTTATACAGTCAGAATGGAAAGGACATGGGTAGAGGTTTAGGTGATCAGGGCAGTTGCAGACCATTAAAGATTGGTTTCAAAACCAACCGATCACTACTCACTATGGACTAGATTTCACAGCTTAAACTTCAGAGTATAAGGTCATATCAATATATATATATATGGATTTAATTTCGGATAGACAAAGACTCTCGTTTAACTAAAATTTTCAATTCTCAAAATTAATCTTTAGAAGAAAAAAATACGATTAATTAATTTGATTTCACTCAAAAATAACTTCAAATAAAACTTAAGCTATAAAATAAAATAAAATAAAATTATTTTTATTGAATTATGAAACTAACCTTGCAGAATTTATTTTAATTTTTTTAAATTAATTAATTAATTTATTTTTACTTTTAAATATTTATATTTTATATCTTAATCTTAAATTTTGACTCTATAATATTAGAAAAATACAGTTGGCCATGGGCCACTCACTTGGGCATTTCATAGAATTAATCACATTGAAAGCTTTTTCTTGGGACGGTAATTTATTCCAAATTATATCGAGTCCGATTTTATTTGATGAAAAAAAATAATCTAAAATGTATTGAAAAAAATTAAATTAAATTTGAAA
The DNA here is from genome assembly GCA_035048815.1 of Abelmoschus esculentus. NCBI lineage: Eukaryota > Viridiplantae > Streptophyta > Magnoliopsida > Malvales > Malvaceae > Abelmoschus > Abelmoschus esculentus. The sequence continues at coordinate 2,537,228 of JAUCBN010000043.1, forward strand.
TAAAGTTTGAAGTTTTTAGTAGGAGGCAAATCAAATATATATCACGTTAGACTTTGATCCAAGTTAAATCCATATCCTAAAAAGTTAATAGATTGAGAATTTTCGATTGATTCTTAATAGATTAATTCTTAATACAATTTCCCTAATTCAAAAAAAGGATTATAGAAAACAAACATAACAAGGGTCAAATTTTCTGAAAATTTACCCTTTATATCAACCCTTCATTGTTTCGAAGGAGTTCCCTTGATTAAAAAGAAAATGTCCGAAAGCAATGGACAGAAATTTTCACACCACCTAAAGTCCTCTGACTGCCAAGACAACAAGTATAAATTAGGTATGATTTCTCCATCCATCCGTGCTGGTTGTAGGCGAAGAGGGATGCGAAACCCCATCCACAATGTACTTCCAGCCTGTTATTTTATACTATATACATTTATCCAAATCCAAGAATAATTCACAGTGAATACACACATGTAGCAGCACTATTGCACTAACATCAATGTTCTTGGTGCTGAGAATGTGAGCACCACCAGACATAATGCAGAATAAAGTATGATCAATCACTAACCAAGCATAGAGCTAGCAGATGTATATAAATATAACGCGCATCGTAGAACATAAAAAAACAATATTGACATTCGACTCTACTGTAAATCCCAAACTGATCCATTTCTATATTGTTGAATGCCAAGGAATAAACATAGTGATTAGAAATCATTCATGGTTGAAAGGATACAAGTGTAACAAAAGATTTTAGAAGAGATCAGGAACTTATAGATATATCTTAATTGCTAAGTCTTTGTTTATATAGTAAGATGTTCAGCATCAAATGACAAGAAAACTCTACCTAGGGGGAAGCATGATCTAAACAATGTAAATATTGATAATCTGATTTACCTAACAAAATGCACAATCGGGATGCCATCCACCTAAACTACAGAAATTAAAAGAGAAACTGGGGCTTTATGGCAAGTTTGATAACCGGAAGCAACCATAAGAAAAGGAGTATGATGCAACTCAGTATTGAAATAAAGTAAAAGAGAGAAAGAGATTCACCATACAGAAAACAAAAATGGTATTCAAGACACTCAAGTAAACATATGTTACAGAATTATGGAACATGAAAATAGCTTGACACGAGCACATATGCTTAGATGACTGAGATGCTAAGCATATATGTTCATAAGAATGCAGATTCTAATTCACAGCGGAAACCTCACATAAGAATCTTTCCTAAACAGTAAACACATTAAATTTTTGTATCAACAATTACTTTCCTTAAAAGGATTAAAATAACAAATATTAAGACCTAAGACCATATATCAGATCAATATGAAATATAGAAACTTCTAGTGCATGCAGCTCTTTCTACACACGAACTATTTACATGACTCAAGTTTCAACTTGACACTTCTGGTTTCCATTGTTTAGCTTTCAAGAGATGAAAATTCTAAACAGCATTGCCTAATTCCTGTGAAAATCTAATAACTTAGTTTGTTGAAACAAATCGTGGGGGAACATTAATTTAAGGTACAACAGAAAGCTGTTGAGTTGGTGGGAAACAATCATTAATGAAGAAAATTTCTGGCACCCTCTATGCTGCATTTTTCAGTGTTGCAATGAATAGAGCAACAAAAACCAATCAACTCATAAAGATCAAAAGCATTTTCACAAAGATTACAGAAAACCCTCAGAATCAAAGAGGAGTATTACAGTAAATGATATTATAATTGTCTTATATAAGCAATTAAGCATCTCGAAATATCCATAGCCAAGCAAACAGATCTCAACAAACACTAGCAATACCAATTATAATCTTAAAAAGAGCCCGAGAGAGAGAAGGATCCTCAAACTCAAGTCTCTGCCTCAACGGACGACGATGAAATCTCCTCACCGCTCGGAGCATCCGTACCTGGAGGAGCATCGGATGCTGCGGCGGTAGAAGCTCGAGATTTGACAGTGTCCAACATACGCTTGCTGATCTCCTTGGAATACATCTGAAGGATCGCGATGCCATCATCGTCGGGGGAGAACGCTGCTCCGGCGACTAAGAAAGCCTCCTCCTCCATCGACTTGGCCACGGAGGATGCCTCGTCCTCGGGGATCGTGCCGTAGCGTTTAGAAAGTACAGATTGGGAAGACAGCGTCTCGACTATACGGTTGATAACGGCATCACGAGTTCGTTGAGAGGGGGGCCAAATTCGGAGGGTAAGGTTATTGAGCTTGGCGCATATGTCGTCTACTTTCTCTTGAGGCTGAGTCTGGTGGAGCTCCGTCGCTGCGGTGGTGGATTCAGTTTCGATCATTTCTTTTGCTTAGAGACTGAGGGTAGTGACCGTAGAGAAAATGTGGGACTTCGAGTTTGAGAGGGGAAGTTTTTTTAATCAGATAAAAAATGCAAAAAATAAAAATAAAAAGCTTTAAAAAGGGAAATGATTTTGGGCCGAGAATGGGGTTGAGCCGTAATGGGCCGACCAGCTTTCTTTAACTAGATTTATGGTTAAAATACACAAATGGACAGCAAAGTATCTCAAAAATTAAAATGATCATCAAATTTTAAAAATTTGCATAATGATCATTAAATTTAATTTTTATTATAAATTTGTTATCGAATCTTTAATCATTATTAAATAAATGATGTGACAGTTATAAAAATTTATATTATTATATATTTAACTTTTAATGTCCAGACTTAATTTAATCTTAATTCAAGGATAATCATTAATTTCGGCCCTTATTATACATTCTTTCAATTTAATACTATTTTAAACCAAAAATTGTTTAATAATTTATCCTTTGAATGATAATTTTAAATTTAAGACTCAATTATTCAAATATTTAAATATTAAAAATTAAATATATTATTATAATTTTTTTTGTAATTGATACATCACCCATTTAGTAACAGTTTAACAACTAAATGATATTTTATATAAAAAAACTAAAATGTAATAATATTATATAATTTTTAATATAATTTTATATTTTTAAAAATAATACATATCCTTTAACGGTAAGAATTAATAAAAATAAATTTAATTAAATTATAAAATAAATATTAAATATCTATTTAATCTAAAAGAATAATTTAAACACTTAAATAAAATAAATAATATAGTTTGAATACTTATTTAACCGTTAATTAATAATAAATCCATTTCTGTTGTAAATAAAGTAAAGAACAAGAATAAAATAGAAGAATAAAGATGAGAGAAAAAAGGGAGAGGGATTTTATTATATTCTCAAAGTAGGGTTGTATACAATGCTATGTCAAAAGTCTATATTTATAGGCATAAGATGAAAACCCTAATTCCAATGGGTATTAAACCCTAATACTAAAGCCCATTAAAGTTTAACTTAATATATGGATATTCACCATGAATAAATATATTTATAACACACATCTTTGATACGCATAACATGCTGCCTCATTAAAAACCTTACCAGGAAAACCCATTGGGACAAAACCTCGGTTAAGGGAAAAAGAGTGCAACGCGTATTTACTCCCCCTCATGAAAATATCACATAAGATCTTTGAATCTTCATAATTCAATATTGAATACAATCTTCAATTGTTGAACTAGATCATACACTAGTGGATAAATCTTTCAAATCATTGCTTGAAATGATTCATTGAATACTATTCATTTGAAAATCACGAGGGACGAAACTTGAAGAAATATGTTTCGTTTTATCATTTTTGATATATCTACCTTGAGATATAAATTTTGTATTATCTCTATACAAGATAGCTTGCATCTTATCTTGTGAAAAACATTCACATATCTTCAGGATATGTTTAGCCAAACACATATTTTGGTTTTGCCTCATGCATAACAATTATTTAAAGGTAATGATCTCGTAGCACTTAAATAATATTTCTGGACCAGCTAAGATACGATGCTTCCAGATCAAATAATGTGTATATTGTGCTTTAGACCAAAAATATCATTACCCTTTTCGTGAGGCGAAAAAAAAATCTTTCATTAAATTAAGAGACTTAGCAACAACCCTAAGGGTGATCAATAGATATGTGTTATGCAAGTAAAGTTTCTTTTAATATTTTTTCTATATGTCGATAGATGCACAAGGATTTGAGGAGATCTCTTCACGAGTCTCAACGATATTCAAATCATCGACATACACAATAATAAAAATTTAGAGCTAAACCTCTTAATAAAAATGCTCGGGGAAATAATTCATATAGCATTATACTAATAAGTATTCAATGAGGCGATCATATCAAATACGCCTAAATTGTTTCAAGCTATAAAATGATATATTCAATATGATTGAATAATGTTCTCGAGAACTTGAATTAACTGCTTATGACAATCTAAATCTTTCCGGAAGTTTCATATAAATATTATTGTCGAGAGGCCCATTCAAATATGATGTAACAACATCCATTAGGCAGAAACCGAGTAATTTTATTTATTGCCAGATTGATCAAAATCTAAAATTAGTTGCATCCACCACCGAGGAATATATTTTCCTCATAATCAATTTCATGTTTTTGTGAGAATCCTTGTGCAACCAAATGAGCTTATGTCTCATGATTTCCCCTTTTGATTTCTCTTTCTCACAAAGGCTCGTTTATATCCACGAGCTTTACACATTTCAATGTATGGGCTATAGACCCAAATACTTCTCTTTTCAAAAGAGATTTTAGTTTCGCCTCAATTGTCTCTTTCATGTTGGCCAATCATTTCTTTGTTTACATTGCCCAATTGACAATGATTTATGATCCACATCATCAAATAAAATCTCTAGTGCTATATTGCATGCAAATATATTAACGACGTCGATTTAATTTCAGTTCCACTTATTACCAGACATGACATAATCTATTGAGATCTTTTTATTATCAGGTACCTGAGTCATGTCAATGTCTCTATTGGAGACCATTTAATCTCTTCTAGAGATTTTCATAATCATTGATTCCTCGATCAGACCATAATAAAATATAGCTCCTTTTCTTTTTCGAGGATCTCTTATCTTTGGAACTTACTTGTCTACTACACTTTAAGCGTAAGTTAGACCCATTAGTAACTAGAGTTTGTCCTTCCATGACATCAAATTTAATCGGAGCATTCATAGTTGGTATACGTGACTTAGTCACTCTTTTATGGTCAGCAAAATATCTGGCAATTGATTTGCTAAATGAATTATCCTTTGAACTTATAATTCACATTGTGTAGTACGTGGATCAAAATGAGAAAAATGATAATTCATTCTAATTTATTTCTTTCCCCAGCTATTTATTTTCTCCCCCTAATGTTGGGTAAACTGACTCATTAAAATGATAGTCAGTAAATCGGGTTGTAAATAAATCCCTTATCAGAAGCTCTTATATATATTCCCAACAAAACTCATCTTTGTGCGTTATGGTGGAGCAATTAGAACATATATCGCACACAAAAAGAATCTATGATGAGAAATATTTGGTTCTTGACCAAAAACCATTTGTAATGGGGAAAACTTATGATCATTTGTTGGCTTGATGCGAATTTGTGATACTACATGTAAAATTACATGTCATCAACATATCAAGACTGATTGTCTTTAGAAAATAATCTGAAAAATGTGCTCGTAATTTTATCAACTGAGCAAGTAGCCTCGCAAACACCAAGTTGCGGGTTAAGAAAGGTGTATGGGCCCATATATATCACCTTGTATCCGTTCTAGAAAATTAATAGCACTCTATCTTCGATGTTGATGATTGAATAATCAAATTGCTTTCATAGCAAGTATCACGTGAAATATTATCATGAAGAAAATCTTAATTCTTCAATAAATGACCACATGAAAGTGTCAGCAAATTTTCGCATCATAATTGAACCGGGATGGTCTAACCGGTCATGTCAAATAAAATTATCAGTAAACATCTAGTTTACAATAGCATGAGCTTCAATTTGTATTAATTCTTATGTAGTACAATATGGATGACAGTGCATGTAATTTTGCCAAAATTTCCTTATTGCCTTGAGTTATACTCGTAATATTGAGATAGTCAGCACCCCCTTAACTAATATTCTCATTATATTTATGCAAATATCTTTAAAATTCAATAAGTCTCTTTGCGACTTTTACGAGCATAATGCACTGTAAATATGAGATAAAGTCTCATTTGGCAATAACATATTTGCTCAGTTGGAGCCTTCTGTTATAATAATACTTTCGGATATAGTACTCATATTTCCTTGTATTTAAAATGGGAAAATATACATAATTATGCACATTTTAATATGTGCTTATTTCATTCACTTCGGGGAATGAAAAATATGTGCTATGTGCCATTCACTTCGGGGAATGGAAAATATTAAATATAGCACATTATATCAAATCGGTTATCTATCAAAGATAAACTCTCAAAAGCTCTTCCGAAGCATTGACATTTCAGTACTTTGAGATATAGTACTCACATTTTCCCTTGTATTTAAATGGGAAAATATTTCTTATGCTTAAGTATAGTATGAGTACTTGCATTGTCTGCTTGGCATAAATAGCCACAATTCATTGTAGATTTCATTCCGGAAGTGATAATATTTTTCAAAGGATAAATTAACATAGAATGTAAATAAATAATATATAAAATAAATTAACGATAAATTAACAAAGAGCGTAAATAAATAATATGTAAAATAAATTATCATAAATATATAATAAATAAAAATAAATTAACAAAATAAATAAAAGATCAATTATTTCTTTTAGATGTTTTAAGGAAAATAAAATAAATGGTGAATTATTCTCTTGAAGGACTATGAGAAAAATTATCAATATCCAATCTAGTTGGATTAATAACGCCATTATTTTCGCCACAAAGAAAATCTGATTATATTTTCTTTAATTTATCATTCATGATTATGAATAAAGTCCATAATACCTCGACGTTTGACAAGTACGAGATCAATGATTTATACCATCACATTGATAACATAAAGATTTTGATATGATCTCTATCATTCTTGTCATCTTTATAATTCCACTTCTGGTGGATATAAGTATTCTCAAAAGAACCATCTTATCCATGTTTATTTTATGACTTCAATCACAACCACAATTACTAATGTGGCTTTTATTCATTCCGCTATATAATGTCACATTCGTTTTAGTGAATGGAGCGGAGCCTGTTGGGCGATATTCATGATTTTTCATGAGCAACTCGTTATTTTGTTTAGCCACAAAAAGGCAAGAAATTAACTCAAAATATTTCTTAAAGCTTTTTTCACGATATTGTGTCTGAAGGACAATATTGTTGGCATGAAAAGTGGAGTATGTTTTTTTTCTTCTAACATATCCTCATCAATGATACTTTGGCACATAATTGAGTTTTATTCACTAACCATATAGTGAATTATCATGTTTGCATTCACTTCAACGAATGAAACAAATTCAATAATCGCATGGAATAAACATCATGCATGCATTCACTTTAGGGAATGCCTCCCATAAAAATTCTTAAATCAAGACAATTTTCGTAACTTGAACTTGGGAGAAGTCTATAGTCAAGTTTTTCGACACAAAAAAAAATATTGCTTCCAAGCAAATATAGACTTTATAATATTCATACTATTAAATAGTAATTGATCAACCAATATATATACAATATATACAAAGAACAAAAAATTTAATCATCATACGCGGCGTTGTTAAACCAGTCCACAAGGTCCTTTAAAAAAAGAACCTCCTTTGAGACCAGTAGCCTCGCAGAACGGGATGTTCAGCCAATATACTCGGATTAAACCAACATAACAAAGAACATATTAATTAATTAAAGGTTTAATATTTGTTCTAATATCATGTAATACTTAAAACATGATTAAAACATAAACTTTCGTCATAATAATAAAATAAATAAATATCGGTTATAAATAAATATAAAAAAAATCTCAAATTAAATAAATAAAACATACTTGACTTTCCACTAATTTGAATATATGGAAAGTTTAATCACCAATATTTTGTTAAAATCCTTTTTGAGAATTGTCGACAAACACCACGAGAATTGAATCACTTTATCGCTACACAAACACCAAATAACCAAAGATTTTTAATAAATTAAAAATCAAATTAAAGATCAAGAGAAAAATAAAAATATAATTGAGGGAGAAGAACTTATCTTTGATTTATGCCAGTAACAAATTCTTTTCAATAACTCCTTTAAGATTTGAATGACAAACACCTCCGTTGGTTAGAGTCTCGTGCTGATAACGTGTTAATAAAGTAAAGAACAAGAATAAAATAGAAGAATAAAGATAAGATGAGAGACAAAAGGGGAGAGATTTTATTATATTCTCAAAGTAGAGTTGTATACAATGCTATGTCAAAAGTCTATATTTATAGGTATAAGATGAAAACCCTAATTCCAATAGTATTAAACCCTAATACTAAAGCCCATTGAAGTTTAACTTAATATATGGACATGGAGAATAAATATATTTATAACAATTTCTAATTTTAAAGGGGTGCAAATGTGCAATTTATGTATCGTGTCCTTTGTGTACAGTCGTCTGTCGTCGTTGACCCCATTCCGTTACGAGCCATGGCTCGAACCGGCCTTCACCTAACTTCCTCCTCCCTTCTAATTCTCACTACCGTGATCTGCTACAATCTCTTCACCGTCGATGCAAAACATCATCACCGACGGCCGATGCTCCTCCCTCTACAACTATCCTCACGCAATCATTCACAGCAACGGGACTTTGACAACATCCGCCGTCATCTCCAGCAATCGGAACTCTCTCCTTCCACTCCAAACGCTCGCATGAGACTCTACGACGATCTCCTCTCCAACGGGTCCCTCTTCTATAATTAAAACGTTTAGTTCTTTTCTTTTTGATTTTTTCGAAATATTGAGTTTTTTTTTTTGGTGATTTGCAGTTATTATACTACTCGATTATGGATAGGAACGCCTCCTCAGGAATTCGCTCTTATCGTCGACACCGGAAGTACTGTAACTTATGTTCCTTGCTCCAGTTGTGCACATTGCGGCAAGCATCAGGTTCGGTTCCTTATCGAAGTCGTAAAGTTCAAATTTCCTAATTTTAATTATAATAATCAACTTGAAAATTCATGCCTTTGTTTTAAATTGAGATTGAGATAATTAGTTAACTTTGATCGATTTAAAATCAGCGAGTTATTAGTTTAGTAGAATTACGGCGATTTTGAATCTTAGATTTTTATCGCTCTATTAAGGAAGCGTGTTATGTTTCATTGCTATATTTAGAATCTTTGTCCAATTTCTTGATATACTGATATGTTGGTTAGAAATTAATTTGGGGAACTGGTGATTTTTTTTTATTTTTATTTTTTGCAATATTAATTCTCTTGTTGGAATCCAGGATCCAAGGTTCCAACCAGATTTGTCTGGCACTTATCAACCTGTAAAATGCAATCCGGGTTGTAATTGTGATGATGAGCAAAAGCAATGCACTTATGATAGACGCTATGCTGAGATGAGTTCCAGCAGTGGTGTGCTTGGAGAGGATGTTATTTCTTTTGGGAATGAAAGTGAACTTGTTCCACAGCGTGCTGTTTTTGGTTGTGAAAATAGGGAAACGGGTGACCTTTACAGCCAAAGGGCTGATGGTATAATGGGTTTGGGTCGGGGGCAGCTTAGTATCATGGATCAACTTGTTGATAAGAATGTTATTGGTGATTCGTTTTCTTTGTGTTACGGTGGGATGGATGTTGGTGGAGGTGCAATGGTTCTCGGAAATATCACTCCTCCCCCTGAAATGGTGTTCTCGCATTCAGACCCTTTCCGCAGGTACACTTCTCTTACAGTAATGTATTTGTGGATGCATTTTCCTAAGAATTCATCTGTTTCTTCTTATTCATTTACTGTAGTTTTTGAACGTCAACAGCCCTTACTATAACATTGATCTTAAGGAAATGCATGTTGCCGGAAAGCGATTGAAGTTACCAGCTGGGGTCTTTGATGGAGGGCATGGAACAGTCTTGGATAGTGGCACAACATATGCTTACTTACCGAAATATGCTTTTGTTGCATTTAGAGATGCTGTAAGATCTAATTGCTTTGAGCTTCATGCTATGTGTAGTTTGTTTGCTAGTCAACTTCTCTTTTTTATTCTACCATTAATATTGCTTTACAGAAGCCAGAATTATTGTTTGAGGTTTGGAAAAAGTTTTTGATGAATGACTACTCATTTTGTCATTTGTGCTAATCTTTTGTTACTTCAAGAAGATAGAGTCGGAAACTTATGCATTTACCATTTAGGAGTTATATGACAAGGGATCTGTGGAGAGACTGAGTATAGATACATATTAATATATTTGAGTTACAATGTCATATAAACTTGCCATCCTTAAGAAAACTGCATGGTCTTGACCCTAATTTTGTTAATGCAGATCCTAAGCGAAGTTCATTTTCTAAAAAGGGTTCATGGTCCTGACCCTAATTTTGATATATATGTGTTGCCGGTGCTGGAAGGTGTTGCCAATGACCTTTTTTGTTGAATGCCAAAATTTATCGTCTCCCATTCTTAATGATTTTTTTTTTCTTGAAATGTAATACAGGAATGTTTCCCAACTTTCAAAAATTTTCCCAGAGGTTGAGATGGTCTTTAACAATGGAAATAAGTTATTACTGTCTCCAGAAAACTACCTGTTTCGGGTAATGATTTTATTTAAAAAAAAAACTTTACTTTCTTGAAGACCCAAATGGGTCTCTGGTTGGTGGCAAAGCTAATTTAAGTGGTTGTAAGACATTCTTGCATCATCTATTTCCTATGCTAGCTTTTCAAATTGTTATCTAACACATATCTCTTTTGTTTATGTCCCTTAAATGGCATGATTTGTAGCACACAAAGCTTAATGGTGCATATTGCTTGGGAATTTTCCCTAATACCGAATCGACCACACTTTTAGGAGGTATGTTACTTCATTCGTGAAACACAAAGCCCTCTCTACCTCTATGAATGGGAAACTTTGTATGCATGTGCGCAGCATAGTAAGTTCTATCGTTTTGAAAAGTCCATGGTTCTTGCAGTATACATGGACTTGTCTAGACCCTATGCTTTTCCCACCCAATATATCTTGTTTGTTTGCATGATAATGATTGCAGTAATAATCTCTTTTGTAATTTTATTTTGAGTTAGGAATTGTTGTCCGGAACACCTTAGTGACATATGATCGGGGTAATGACAAGATAGGCTTTTTGAAAACTAATTGTTCTGAACTGTGGAGGAGAGTGCAGACATCTGGTGCACCTGCACCAGCTCCTTTAGTCTCCCAAAGCAATGATACGAACAGGGAAATTCCTCCGCCACCAACTCCAAGTGCATCGCCGCCAAATGTTCTTCCAGGTGCATGACATATTACCTGCTACCACACAATGTTTCTTGTATTCCATGGTTTCTTCCCTTGCGCCATTCCATTAATTGATGTATCGTGTTCAGAATTTATGTACATTATTCTATATAGGTTAGTAACTCTTTTCTCGTGAACGAAAAAAACTTCTGCTGGTGCAGAACATTGATGGAAATTAGAAACACAAAGGAAAGATCTTGTTGGTATTTGGAAAATGACACCATAGTTATGATAGACCTCCAAGAAGTTTGTCAACTTTAATTGCTAATTAGACCCACCTGGTTTTTCAGTCACCTCGATGATAGTTGAATGAGTTCTCTCTCTTTCTTTTTATTTTTTCTTTTACTTTTTCTTTCTAAAATGAAGTTTCCTTTTGTAAGGAGACTGATGACTTGTTTGCTTTGTAATCTTGATAAAATTTTGTTATTCATAGAAAGACGGTGCCATTCATGAAGTTATATTGTTCTCCTAATAAGCATAAAAGATTATAATTACTGGTAAATAGCATACATACATCCCAAGGATTTTATATGTATGAGAAGTTATCTAATACACTTCCAGTGGAGTATTTAGACTCCAGAAGCATGGTTAGAAGGATGAAACATATCCCTCAGGGTATATTAAAAGTATTAAAAAATAAAATGGGGCATGGCAGCCTTTTAACCCCAATTGTAGTGTTAAGAATATCCATTGCAAGGTATCCAAGATAACCCTTACATAAAATACATGTTTCTCATTTATAATCTGGTTTCTAGTCAGATACAAAATTATGTGCTTGCATTTAAAGCTTATTATTGTTGAGATGACCTAATTTTGTATCACTTCCTTTTTTATAATCTTGTTTAGTCTATGATCACCATTTTGTACTAGCAGAATGAGCATATTGATTGCTTTAGAATAATGGTGTTTGAACGACGCAGTGCTTTTTTTATTGATTGACTCCTAGACTGATGAAAGCATTTATACAAATTGATCTTGTAAATGTACATTTCCTCTGATGATATTGTCTCCCCAAACATGATAATCAGGTTCATTTCATATTGGATTGATAACATTTGATATGTCAATTAGCACAAATGATTCCAAATTGGAGCTCAACTTCAATGAGCTTGGAGAATTAATTTCCAAAGAACTGGAAGTCGATAATTCACAGGTGCAGCTACCTTGACTCTAACCAGGTTCTTTAGGAGTTGTTTAGATTTGAGGGAGTGCATTGAAGTGCTTTTAATTTTTTTTTTATTGCTTCATTTCATTTAGGAAGAAATATATCTTATTTGATTATTGGTGCTATGTAGTCTAAATCATACTTCTGACCACGATGTCATATATATTGAATCACAGTTGGAATCTTGTGGTTTTGTCAATACATGTTACTTGCAGATTTAAGTAGATGTGTTCACCTGTCAGGTAGCCTACTAGCCCATCCAAAATTTTGATGGGCTGGGCTTAGATAGAAAAGGTAGGCCTGATAAAAAACCATCCTGGATCAGGCAAATATTTCTTTCTAGTCTAAGCTCTCTATATTATGCAAACCTATCTCTAGTATTTTAACTTTAAATTTGGAATTTTAACAAAATTTCGAACAACTCTCAAATTTCATAATATAGAGCATTTGATCAAAATATTTGAGTTGGTCGAGCTTACGAGTTCTATTTTAAAACTCAAACTTTATTTGAATTTTTTTAATTGAGTCAAGTTTATGAAATTTGAGAGTTGTTCGAATTTTTGTTCAAATTTAACTGTAAACATTTAAAATGTTATGGTACTAATTAGTTTCAATTTAAAAAGTTTTCTATAACTGTTTACAATACACGTATATATTTATATATATATATAAGGCAGAAGTGAGGGGCTCGAGTTCGAGTCGAACTTAAAAAACGATCCATTAGTTACTTGAAAAAATCGGTTTTGCTTACCCCTAATTATGTGGGTTTCTTTTTATGGGTATTGTTGTATGGGAATATAGTGATCTCCTATGTGCACTTGACCCAAGCACAAAGATAAAACTCCCAGTGTCATTTTAGAATGTTAGGTCCATCCATTAGTGTAAGAGTGTCTGTATATGTTGTTCTATGTTTGATAGTTAATTAGCCTTCATCTATTTCACCATATTTATGTTATTGGTTCAATTTTTCAGGTTCGCCTGCTGAATGTCACTTCCAAGGGGAATGAATACCTTGTTAGATGGGGCATTTTTCCTGCTTCATCTGCTAATTATATTTCTAATTCCACCGCATTGGTATTACCACTACTGAGATACACATTCGCAAGTTGAAATTCATTCTTTTCCATCTATTTACCACAGCACTGTTCTTATTTTCCTTTATCATATGCAGAGCATCATTCTGCGCTTAAGAGATCACCATATGCAGTTTCCTGAGAGATTTGGGAATTATAAATTGGTTGAATGGAATGCCGAACCTCAAAGGAAGTTGTATGTTCTCTTTTGCCATTCCGCTTTCATTATTATTCCTTTTATGCTTTCTACTACTGTGGATTAAATTGGTTAGTATTCTGTTGAACAAATCTTTGGAGCATTTTGGACAATGAAGATCACTGTTGAATGGTAGGACTAGGATGCCTGAATGCTATTGATAATAGAAAGACGGAGTAGTTTGGCAATACAGTTGTAGTTGGGATGGTTTTAATTCAATGACATTAGAAATAAGAATATGTACTTCCGTACCGATCGAGAGCAGTACCGCCCAATTTTTTTCCTTTTTGAGGATGTTTCTTTCCTACAATATTTACTGTTTCATATGGTATAACTTCAAAAATAACATTGAGTTCTTACTGGATCTTCACAGGCCATGGTGGCGACATCACCATCTAGCTGTGGTACTCGGATTTATTACCACTCTAAGTTTGTCAGCTATAGGGATATGGTTGTTTCTTCGATTCCGACGACAATCCATCACTGCTTATCATCCCGTTTCTTCTCCTATTCCAGAGCAAGAGCTTCAACCTCTTCAATCTTAACTCGAGAATCATTTGCTGCATAGTTTTTCTTCTATACTATATCTTGCACAGAATACATGCTCTTGGAGTTTCTCAGACTGACACTGATGGTCCATTCCAGCCAAATCAATACAAGGTAAAGAATCATTTAACCCCTATTGTAAATTTTTTTTTATCATCTTCAACATTTTTCATAGGTAAAAAAAAAACAATATAGAGACTATATGATTTGACCAGATGATCGAATATGTATTCTTTTGACTGTGATGTATGTCTATATGTGCAACAAATCTCTCTCACATCAAGTAATACAAGATCGATTATTCTATTTTTCCCTATTTTCTTTCCGAATGCTGGAAATTTTGCAGTTTTTAACATAAGCTCATGTGTATGTAAGGTAGGAGAAATTATATCATGGGTAAGTCCTACTACGTCAGACCAATCACTAAAAATCACCTATATAATCATTTTTTTCATGTCATATATTTTTTAGAGTGGATCTTCACTCATATTTATTGTTAATTCATTTTAAAAACAGTTTTTTTTTATGTGAAGATTTATTTTAGAAAATATATGACATGGAAAAAATATGATATGGATGAATTTTAGTGGTTGGTCTCATGGATACGTAATGGGACTTACCCATATGTTTCGTTAATGTAATTCTAAATCATTTATTATCAAGAGTGTAAGATTTTGTCATTGGATTCTCATTTATTTCATAGATAATCCCGGATGAATTATTATCCCATACACAAGTCTAGAGTTTAAGGCTTTTAATGTAGGAGTTTAAAATTTAGAATGCATGCTTAAAATTTAGGATTTATGATAATATGATTAGGGGTTTATGATTTAATCTATAAACCTTAAATTTTAATCATAAACTCAAAATTCTATCAACAGACTTTGAATTTAAAACTGCTATACTTTATTCTAAATCTTAATCCTTAAAAGAAGTTTTTAAACCTTAAAATAAAGATTTTTGTGTCAATAAAATTTTTAAATATACTTATGCATGAAACAATTAACCAACTTATATTACCTTAATAACATGATATTTCTTGGGTAATTTTTAAAATTTTGATCGTTATCATTGTATAACCCAAATTAATTGAGAAAATCAAACTTTTACATCATCTCTACCTTCAAATCAGTTGCCATGATGAAGGTTTCAGAACTTTTTCCAGGTTTATGGAGGATCATCGTTACACCCGAATCCACCATGTTTATACAATTTCATCAATATTCTTCGACTCCTTAGTATCTGGTGAACATTAAAGATAATCCATGATAAAGGAGGATAATAAGTATATTTAAAATACAATTTCATCAATTTCATGCTTTTATGAAATTTTTTAAAGACCTAACAGTTGATTAATAAAGGAGGATAATAAGTATATTTAAAATATAATTTCAACGTACAAAGAATAAGATATTAAATCTTTTAGTTAAGATTAAAATTTTGATTTTTGACGATATAAATAAAATAAATTAAATGAGAAAGATCATCCCATAATAGATCTCTATAAAATATGATCTGAATTAGTCCGTTAATAAATTAAATATAAATCATATAATCAAAATAATGTATATATATATATTTAAAAAAGCTAAAACTTAATGTTTAAATAACTTACTTTTTCTTTCTAAATACTTAAACTCTCTTTTAAGTGTCTAATTTTTTACTCATTTTAAGTATCTAAACTATTTTTTTCGTCTTATAACATCTATTTTAACCAAAAATTAATGATTTGAGAAATCATTTTAACCAAAATAATAATAATTTAAATATTTAAAAGAGTACAAAAAATTAACACCTAAAAAATAAAATAATTTAAATACCTAAAAAAACAAAATAATTAAAATATTTAAAATAAGAAAATGAGATAATTTACTTTCCATTTTCTATCCTCTCAACTCTGTCCTGTCCTGTTATATCCGATGCAGAGGGACTCGATTGCTACGAACATTAACCAATGAGTGTGTCCTCGTGTCTGGTAAAAGAGTTTATTGTTAGGGACATTGCTTCCCACCCATTTTTTTTATTTTGGTTTTTTATATAAATTAATTTATTTTCAAATTTATTTTTTTATTTTTAAACATTTTTATTTTATCTTTTAACCCAAAATTATAATTTTATTTTTATATATTCTTCATGAGTACCGTGGGATTTACGTTAAATGCATGAAATATAATGCAATAATAAATTAGAGAATTAAACATGATTGCGATTGATTTGAGTGTATCAAGTATGCTTAAGTGTTCTTTAGAAAAATAATAATATTTAATTAATGGCTATGGGTCACTACTCATCATATTGAAAAAAAAATTATTGTCATTTTTTATAATTAAATAGGCTAGGATGTAAAATAATTATAAATATTTAAAAAATAGGTCTTAATTAATAAAATTATGATTAATTTAGATAGTACGAATCATCTAACTTCATCAGTTAAAGGAATAGTTGTTGTTCCTGGAGGTTATGGATTTGAGTATTAGTAATGTCAGTATAGTGATCGAGCGATCAATGTCCAATAGTTGAGAGTATACTCTAGAACATATACTACTATAATCACCGTAGCTGAATAAAAAAATAATTAATTTTAGATATTTATATTTCATAAAATTATTTTTAAAATTATTTGTACTAGATTTTTGTCACATTCGCATTGGGATTTATATTGAAATCTATTAATATTGTATTTTTTTATTTTCTGGATTTTGTTCTGATTAATTTGGATTGACTCTCGTCGTACATCTAATTTTAATAGGTGAATCTTCTATCAATGATTTTTTACGTATATAATGCTTCGAATTTGAGATCTATTTAATTGAATGAAATTATTATAATAATATTTTCAATATTTTACAAATTTTAAGCAATATATTTATTTTACTCATTAGAAAATAACAAAGAACCATTCAATAGTATTGAAAAAGTATTTTTAACATAATATATTATATTTGATTCTCTATTTTTCTTACGAATAAATAAATTTTATTGCTTAAAATATATAATTTTTTGAATTAAAATATATTGTAGAAAGAAATAAAAAATAAAAAAAGTAATAAAAGCTTAGTAATTACACCCTATTTCCAACATTATGAAGACTCCATCCTCTCACGCTTAGCATGCTCACACTTGGTTATTATTAATGCCACATTCCCACAACTCCTTTTCCTAATTTTAATCATTGTTCGACTCTTGAAAGACCTTCATAATTTTTTATAGTCATCTTCTTCTATTCAAAGTTCGACTAATTTAGATTAAATATTATATAAATTTAGTTATTTTAATTTATTTTTTATTTATAATATTATGATCAGAATATTTAATTTTGTTTAAATAATTTAATATCTCATCCGACTAAATAAAGTAGTAAATAATATAGATCTTCATAAATTTATTATCATAAAAAACTAAAAACAATTAAAATATGATATAAAATACAATATCACTAGACGTAAATATATTACATGTATATAAAATAATTTAATACACAAGATTATGTAAATTTTAATTTATAAAATTTTTCAATTTTAAGGTTTAGATAGCAAGGTATAAAATTTAGAATTTAGAACTTAATGTTTAGATTTTAAGATTTAATGTATTAAGGTTAGAGATTTTGATTTTAAGGTAAACTATATGAATATCCATTTAATTATGAGGTCGATGTTGATTTGATCATTATATTTTTTAAATTTTATCAATTTTATCACGTAATTATTTTAATGTTCCAATTAAGTTACTAATTATTAAAAATTATCACCACTTAATTGAATAATGAATTTATTTTACTAAAATAAAATTAGAACTAAATTAATAAAATATGTAAATAGTAAGATTAAATATATAATTATATAAAAAAATAACAGCCTCATCATCCCTATATTAGTTTTTAATAGTTGGTCGTTTAATTAGAACCATTTATACAATTACATTATAAAATTATCAAAATTAAAAAATAAATTAATTAAATTAATACCAATCTCATAATTAAATGATCACATATATAATTTATCTTAAATTTTATAATTTAAATATAAAAAATTATAAAATATAGTTTAAAATATTAAAATATAATTAAAATAATACAAATACATCAATCAAACTTAAACTTGAGGTAAAAGAAGCAAA
The DNA here is from genome assembly GCA_035048815.1 of Abelmoschus esculentus. Taxonomy (NCBI): domain Eukaryota; kingdom Viridiplantae; phylum Streptophyta; class Magnoliopsida; order Malvales; family Malvaceae; genus Abelmoschus; species Abelmoschus esculentus. Next base: position 2,555,661 of record JAUCBN010000043.1, read on the forward strand.
ATCGTAATAATTATCCCTTTGGTTTGGTAGTAGGTCATTTTATTTAAAAAAAATATTTTACTTCTTAAGTTCGTATTTGTCCAATTTGATGTACATTTGGAGTAAAGCTTTATTTTATGTAAATTTTATTTTATATTAATATCTACATATTATATAATTAAATTTAAATAAATATTTTAATTATATCGAGGTCAGGACGATCTTATAAATAATCCGATTTATAAGTACCTATAATATCATTTTTTAAAAATGTCTAATTTAATTAAATATTAAAATTATATTTTAAACATAAATATAAAGGTGTATTTAACCTTTATAAAATTAAATGATTAATATTAAGATTTATTAATTATATTAGTGACTAAAATAATCATCTTATTTTATTTTATATAAATTTAAATATCTTTTTATTAATAATCATCTTATTATGAATACCTATAGAAGTTATATACATAAATTATAAACTTTAATTCATATAAATTCTATAATTTTAAGTTTTAAAAACTTATTTAAAATTTAATACTTAAATTTATAGTTTAAATATACTGTAAGCAATTGATTCGACTCGTAACCCGCGGCGTGACAGGCCTACCTAACTCGGCCTTGACTCGCGGAATAACCTGCGATTGCGATTTTTGTCCTTTTTAATTTATGTTTTAGTATTATTTTTTCTGTTTATTTAGAAACAAATTCATTATCTTTACCTGCTTTTGTCAGGGTTCAATTCTTCTACCTCTTCACAGCTTTCTTCTACTTCTCTTTTACACTCTTTTGGACTGTCATTGGGAGCACTTTAATACCAGAAAAGGGTAACAAAGCGTAACGATAAGCTTGATCGGTGAATGGAGAGAAAGCAGGGCTTGTCTCCGAGTCGGTCGAGAGCTAAAAGTCCGGCGAGGAGTGCATCGCCAATGTCGAGCATACTGCGGAGGAGGAGGAAGAACTACAGCCACCACTCGGAGCCGTTTTTCTTTAGGTCGGGGGGCTTGAGGCCAGCGGAAACTTTGTCGCCGTTGAGAGAAGGTCCCGATCCAGATGGAATGGAAGGTGAAGATTCGAAGACGGAAGGTAGGTGGGTCCAGTGGATGAAAGGTCAGCTGTCACGCGGTCCTTCTGTTTCATCTTCGACGTGTAAACGCTCCGATCTGAGGTTGTTGCTTGGAGTCTTGGGTGCGCCGCTTGCGCCGGTTCATGTTAGCGCGTTGGAGCCATTTCCTCACCTCAGCATTAAAGACACCCCAATTGTGAGCTTCTCTCTCTTTTTCCCTGCATTTATTTCGTTAGGTTTTTTAAAGTCAGGTGAAATTTTATATTCAATGCTTTTGTGTATTAAAGCCTTCTGCTAAATTTTTTTAATGAAATCAATATTAAGTTCTTCATTTCGATAGTGTTCGATTTGCTAATTTCTTTCAAGGAGAACAAAAGGTGGGATTTTCATGGATTATAATATGGCTGCAAATGGGGGTTGTTTAGATCTGCTATTGGGGTGACCTTCGACCGCAATTTAATACTATTTTAGGAGAAATAAAGTTAAATTGAAGAATTTGATTAGTTGCTCTAGATTTTCATGGAAGGAATTATTTGTAATGTGTTTTATGTTCTAATTTTTTCAGGAATCTTCATCTGCTCAGTATATATTACAGCAGTATACTGCTGCTTCAGGAGGGCAAAAGCTTCAAAACTCCATCCACAATGCTTATGCTATGGGTAGGGTGAGAATGGTAGCTTCCGAGTTTGAGACGGCTAACAAGGTCTTGAAGAATCGGAATTCTTCGAAAGTTGCAGAATCCGGTGGGTTTGTTTTGTGGCAAATGAATCCGGACATGTGGTATGTTGAGCTCGCACTTGGTGCTAGCAAGGTTCAGGCAGGTTGCAATGGGAAGCTTGTGTGGCGGCACACTCCTTGGCTAGGTGCACATGCTGCTAGAGGGCCTGTTAGGCCACTTCGTCGAGCACTTCAGGTAATTAATGTATTAACTTGTTTCCTTTACCTCATTTTTGTGTGTGTGTGCGTAATCATTCATCCAATGGTACAAAATTGTATTTTTTTTTTCAGGGTCTTGATCCGAGAACAACGGCAAGCATGTTTATGAATGCAAGATGTAATGGTGAAAAGAAGATCAATGGAGAGGACTGTTTCATCCTCAAGCTTTGTGCTGATCCTGCAACGTTGAAGGACAGGAGTGAAGGACCTGCAGAGATCATTAGACATGTTTTATTTGGTTACTTCAGCCAGAAAACAGGTCTTCTTGTGCACTTGGAAGACTCTCATTTAACCCGTATACAAGGCAACGGTGGAGAAGCCGTGCACTGGGAGACTACAATCAATTCATTTCTTGAAGACTACAGACCTGTTGAAGGAATAATGATTGCTCACTCGGGCCGCTCCGTGGTGACCCTTTTCCGGTTTGGTGATACTGCAATGAGCCACACTCGGACCAGGATGGAAGAAGCATGGGCAATCGAAGAAGTGGCATTCAACGTTCCAGGTCTGTCTGCAGACTGTTTCATACCTCCGGACGAATTAAGATTGGCTTCAACGGCTGAAGCCTGTGAATTTTCTCAAGGTCCGAGGGTAAAAACTACCGTCGCTTCTGCACCATATCGAACCAAACCCGGTAAACTAGATAACAGCTCATGACCCATTTTATGTTGAAGATGGAGAATTAAAGAAGAAACTTTTGACCGTCTGTAATAGTTTTACTTGACTAACTAATTGGAAGGTAAAGTAGAAAATGTTGACTGTAAGAATTTTGTTCTTGGATAATGTCGCTTTGAATTTGTAAATACAGCAGGGTTATCTTCGTATTTTTCTTACGGTTAATTCGAAGCCGAATTCACAAAACTACTTTGTCAAGTCTAAGGCCCTCGAGATTATTAGGTGAATCTTGTTCACCACGTCATCTATGGTCCAAGGCTCTAAGCAATCAGAACTGTTTATCTTTAAATAACTACTCATTCAATAATTACATATAAGAGAGATAATGATTCGCTTTAAAAATAATTAAGATGAACATGTCATAGTTTTAAAATAATAATATATAATATCAACATTAATAAACTTAAATAAAATAAGTAATATTAACTTAATCTATTACCTATATAAAAATGAAAAATATATATTTTTTTAAAATCAAGGAAAAAATATCATTAGTGTATATTATTGTCCAAATTGAATTAAATACATTTATCCAGAATACTAAAATTCAACTAACTAGTTTCATCGCAAAATTCTCAAAACATTTCAAAGATTATTTTTACAAACTTTTGTAGGTTACAAATGAAGCGGATAATAAATTTAGAATTGGAAATAATGAGTACAAACCATCTAATCTCAGTAGTTTAAGGATGATTGTTGTTTTTAAAGGTTATAAGTTCGAGCACTAATACTATTAGTATAATGTTTGAGCGATCAAGATCTAAAGGTTAGGAGTATATTCTAAAATAGATATTATTGTAACACTATAACTGATTAAAAAAAATGAGAAACAATAATAATATTTCACATCCTTTGAAACATAAAATTCTAAATCATTTGAACTCCGCAAATTGCACCATCATTGTCGTGCCTACTGCCTAGTACAGTGAGGTGCATGTGCACTAAAATGGACAAGGGAGCACAGTCTACATCAAGACAGATTATCAAACGGTGACATTCTCAGAATTATTTTTAAAACGTGATTTTATTAAAGAACAGAACGTATTTATTACAAAAAAAATGAACATGAAATAATCCAACTTCTCCCCCATGGTTCTGAAGACTGGTTAATGCAATAAAACCCTAGAAAAAGCCTAGAAATTCCAGTAATCAGATTGTTTTCTCATGCAATTAGCTGACGATAAAGCCATGGACGTATCAAATTCCATTACCTGCAATGAGATAGCTTGTGGAAAACATTGAGACATCATACCTGGTATAAAGGTGCATCATAATCACTCAGCCGCGACCTCCGAACTGTCTTTTTCGTACAATCGATAAATATGTGTAGACTGGACATTTGGGGTTTACTTTCCAGAACTGCAATCACATCCTTATCAGAAATAGAACAGGCCACGCTAGTATAGGTCGAGACACCTTGGTTCTGGTCTGGCCATATTTCCTACTTGACCCTGATGAAAGGAAGTGAGTGAAAAACAAAGCAAATAGAGTGGACAAGACATAAGCCATCTAATGCAACAGTATGCATGATAAACTTTACAAACATATTAAACATGACCAAGCTTACCAGATGCAGGAGGACTGAGTGAGCCCCTCTTCTTGGACTCTTGATTGCCCCTTGTATTATATCCAGATACAGATAGAGGTCTGCGGTTCACATCTTTACCTGCTTGACAACCAGACCCTGAATCTGTTCCCCCCTCAAGTTTCTTGCGGGCTTGCTCAGCCATAAGTTGCCATTTTGACAGCATGTCATCCCCTCCAACTGCGGCCCGTGCGGCAACATTTGCAGCAGTGGCCCTCATCTTGTTTACCTGGATGTTACCTACCCCATTATTTGGATGATCAAAGAACATACAATGCTCGGGAAAATTATCTGTCAATAATTACTTCACTACTTTTACTCGACCATCATCTTTCTCCTTGTAAACGTCAACTACAGCAGCATGAATTAAATTTAGGAAGAGAACCATAAAATATGGTACCCTGAGATTCACTCCACTGACAGCAGTTGCATCATTCAGTTGTTCAATGCTCTGATCTGAAAAGCCTCCAGATACTTTTTGCTTCTTACTGATGGAAATCCCATGGAATACAAGTAAAACTTTATACAATAAAAAGGAATCAACTCATTGTTAATTGACCTTGATAATCATTCCAGGCTATACTGCAACATATTTGACCTTGAAAGTGGTGGGGATGAAGCGTGGTTAATGGTTACTATGGTTGTCAAGCAGGTAAAGATGTAGACTTTTAAACAAAGTGCTTCTAATAGGCATCAGCAAAAGCATCCACAATCGTATATCAAGATATCACAACAAGAAAACATAGACTAAGATGAAATTACCGGAACATTAAATCCATTTGTGTTGTGATGGAAGGAGAAATCAAGTTAGGAGGAACCAGTACCACACTAGTAGGCGTTGAGAAGCCAATTCTAGAAGACTGCTTCTCTAAAAACTCATCCTTGGGTGTAGCTGTAGGCTGTAACTGCATTTCCCTCTTCATCTATTGTGGTAGATGATCCCGGGGTTGCAGACAAATATGGTCCATGCTGCTGCTCCGCGCCTTGATCGACAGAGTCCTGTTTCACATATGTCACAGATGACAAAGGGACAGGATTCAGCTCCTTACTTGATGAGGGTTGCCAAGAAACAGAACTGCTTGAAAAGTGAGAAATAGATTAGGTAAATTAATTTTTATGAGATATTTTTAGATTAATCATAGTAATAAAAATGAATAATATGGTTATTAAAAAATATCGGGAAATTGGAAAATATAAACAACCCTCTGACAGCAACACCCATAAATTGAAGAAAATCTGAAAGGTCTGCCTTTCTTCCTTCCCAACACTGAGATTATCTATAAGCAAAAACAGAGAAAAACAATTAATTTTCATTCATTTTTTAAAAAAAGGAAAACACAAAGCCATGTCTCATAGGTATACTCACGGCAACAGGCAAGATGGTGACAGCAGAAACAATTTCCAAAAGTCCCAGAAGAAATTTGTCCCAAAAAATAAAAATCAAGACCCTAATCCGACCTCCCTCTCAAATTCCATCAGGCAATCCATTCCCAAACAGCACGATGCTCCGGCTTCCAGCACTACGGAAGCCGTATCCGGTGGCTCTACCGGCAGTCGTGTTCGGATGGGAGAGAATGGGGATTGGGTACCAAACACAGCAACTCCATCCAGTCTCTCCAATGGGAATTTCGTAAATTACTTGCCCCAAGATGAAGCCGTGGCGGCGGGACTCAGCGCGGATGATGGAGGATTGGATCCAGTGGAATCACAGAGAGTGGTTGATCTCTTAAATAGAGAGTTGTCTCGCTTGCTCAAGCTCAGTCCCAGAGAATTCTGGAAACAGGGTATTTAAACTGCTATTGGATCGTGCTTTTGTTTTTTTAATGCAATTACCCTTTTTCTTGAATTCCCATTTATTGTGCTTTCTTGTCAGTGGCTGGCGACACTTCTTTGCATGAATTTATCGACAGCTTCTTGCAATTTAGGAGCAGGTGGTATGATTTCCCTCATCGCGGTGTCAAAGGGATCCTTGCTGGGGTTATCGTTGGAGAGTTTGAATTAAGCCGCCGTGTCTTCATGTTGTTGTATCGAATGTAAGTTTTAAGTTTTATGACGCTCCTACATAAACACCCTTTTATCTTGTAAATTGCTGTGGACCTTCTTGCTTTCGTAGATCTTCAAATCGGGATCCTGGTGCTCGAGCTGCCAATAGTCTTAGTGCCAATGACCATGCCAGTAGGTATTCTCTTAATGTATTTAGTCTGGTCACATTTGTTGTTCCTCAACCTAATATATCCCCAAAGCTGTTGTTAAATTTTGATGTATAGGGTATTTTATATGCACATTTTATTCACTATTTTTTCCTGTAGTCATCTTGCAGGAGAAGAAGTTGCTTGACTTGCCGAAGTTGTTGGACATTTGTGCTATATATGGTCATGAAAATGATGATCTGACCAAATTGCTGGTAATCATTCTTTTGTATAAGTGATTTAAGACTATTTTCTCTACATGTTTTATCCTATTTAAAACCTATAGGTGAGCTAGTATTTTGAAGACTATCTGCTTTGCTTTCCGCTGCAAGTAACTCTATGTATTTACTGCTTCCTTTTCGTTAGACTTAGATTTATGCTTGATAAGCTTCAAATCCATTATTGTCAAAGGGAGGTGTTTTAATTTATCCTTGAATTGGCTCCAATGGCCATTCTAGAAGTCAAGTTGCAATGGAACCTTAGCAGAGTCAGATAAGGTTATAAGGGTGATTAAGAAGGTTCCAATAAAAATGACTTTCTATGGCTTCTAATTTTTGTATCCTATTAAATAGTTAAAAGGTTAATGAGCTGTGGGGATGCATCAGGAATCCATCTCTATACCCTTCTAAGTCAAATTAGTCTCATGTGTCTCATAGTTGAGCAAGGTGGGAGATATCTTCTCCTTATTCCCTCCTGACCCCCCACCACCCACAGACAAAAGAAAAATCTTTCACTATTTATTTATTTATTTATTTATTTTCAGGTTGCAAATGCTCTGAAAACTCAGCCTACAATCCATGATAATTTGACTGGGGTATTGTCTCATTTCTTGAGTATTGTTCACACAATGCATGAACGCTGCAGCACATCTTTGGAGGTACTTTGTAAATTGCTTTGAGTCTGAAACAGTTTTTTTTTTAGTTTTTCCCTTATCTGAATGAAGTGTTTAACATTCTGTGCATCTCTGTACTGTTTCTTTTCATATGTAGTTTTTCTTAGTTATGACATTCATGGTTGTTCATTTATGTGTTGCTAATACTGGACAGGTCCTTCTGTCTTCTGAAAATCATGGAGATAATGGATTTGATCAGCTTCATGCTGACTTTTTGGAGGTTTGTTATTGTTTTTGTCTGTGATTTTGAATTATTGGTCTAGTGTGGAGAAGTGTTTGAAAAGGTTCTTTGATTTCTATCCCACATTGAACTCACGGTTGGAACTTGGATGATATTATGGCATTGTATTTCAGTTTCAGGGATGGTTTTCACCTAGAAAAGGAAATGCAGTGTGCGTAGTTTGTGGGATTTGTTTTTTCTTTTTATCATATTGTAGGAAATGTTTTCACTTTATCACAATATGAATTAATAAACAGATAAATACAGAGTATAACAGACCTGTGTCAAGAGGGAGTTGTGGGATAGCCAAAGCAGGAATTTGTTGCATAATAGGATGACCCCCTAAATCATTAGCTTAGTGTTATCTCAAGTTGAATTTCTTTGCTGGAAATGAAGCCTTAAAATTATTCGATTCTCTTTGGACAGGTGATGGACTTTATTAATGATGCTATTGTAGCTATGGATTCTTTTGTTACTGCATACAGACCTGCAGCTGTTTTTTTCTCTTTCCCTGTTGAAGTGAGGTATCTCTTTTACTATGGAACTTCTATTCGATATGAATTATTGTGATAGGAATCCTGGATGTTCCTGTAAGTTGAATTGTTGTGAGTAGATAGTTGCACTGGGCTTAACTTAACTGGTTGTGAATCATAACTACTTTATGTTGTTTTAACCTTTTTCATTTGTTAGTTATGTGGGAGATTTCATTGTGGATGTGTCCCTTCCCTTCTTTCCCTTTTTCCTCACAAATGATACAGGAAGTTATGCTCTTGGTACAATTTATTAAAAAATCTCTCCTTCTATGCAGTTATGGAAATGAAGAATTGCTCACAACTCTTTCACGTCTGCACGATAATTTACTTCCATCTTTGCGACGGGGTTTTCAAAGAAGTTGTAAATCAGGAGAATTCACAAAGCTAACAGATATTGCAATAAGTTTGAAGATGTTATCTTTGAGAATGGTCAAATTTGGTTGGAAACTATTAGATACTTGCTATCTTAGTGATGATGTGTTTTTGGATGGACATCCCATCCCATCTGCAGCAAAAATGTTTCCTGCCACTGTGGAAGATCCATTTATAAGAGCAGATATTTTGGTTCAAACACTCAGGGAGATAAATGGAGTTTCACTACAAAGTCAGGAGAATGAGAAACAAGATACTTTCCTTAAGAGCGTTGAAAAGAATTGCAATATAATGAGGAAACTTGAGAATTTGCAGAATACTGGTCAGTGCATTAATTAAAATCGTCCCTTTACTTAAAAGATTGAGATTCTGCATTTATAATCAGTTTATATTTCATAGTGAATTTGTTTATATATATGATGGGGAATATTGAGGAAGAGAGAAGGAACTTAAATGTAGGCTTAGGTGGCTCTCCGCTTAAGGCTGGAACCAACCTTGCTGAAGATAACTTAGCTGTCAGCCTTTAAGGTTTATTTGGTGAATCAAACCACTTATATTTCCTCTATGAAATTGCTAATTTTATTTGAGAATTATTTATTTGGTTCCTCATTACAGTTATACATTGTGCACTCTACATGAAGTAACTTACATCACTTGTTATTTGATATGAGGGAAAATCATTATCTTGATACATGGTGGAGAAGGATATGTATTGCTGTAAATGTAATATTTGTGAAACTGGGTTTTCTTTTTCAAAGTCATCTAATCATTGAACTTATGCATTGGAGTATGTCGATAGTTTACTAAGCCTTCATTATTAACGTGCTAGCTCTTCCACATGTAATTTGTATTCAACTACCTTCGTGCAGGGTGGATATCCATGGAGGATGAACAATTTCAGTATCTATCTGGGATTACTATGTATTCAACAAAGGACATCGCTAAAGGGCAAACCCCTAACCCCCCCATACCAGCCTCTGTGGCAAGCAATAATGTACAGATGGATGAAGATGCAGCTATTATGCAATCAAAAATCAGCCAAGTTAAAGATCTATTTCCTGATTATGGCAAAGGTTTTATAGCTGCATGCCTGGAAGTTTATAACCAGAATCCAGAAGAGGTCATTCAGAGGATTCTTGAGGCTACTCTTCATGGAGATCTGCAGGCCTTGGACACTTCGCTTGAGACAATGCCGGTGCCCAAGTCTGCTTCAACCCTGAACAAGAATGATAAAGGAAAAGGGAAAGGGAAAATGGTTGACACCGTACCAGTATCCTCAACTACAACTGTACCAGTAATTAACAGACAACCAGTTGAAGGTCCATCTGTGTCATCCTCATCTACAGTTGGGAGGTTTATTAGGAAGTCCAAAGATGACTCACCTGATTTAGCTACTCTTGATGCCAGAGATGAGAATAATTTATTAAGAAAAGCTGCTTTGATTTCTCAGTACGAGTATGAAGATGAATATGACGACTCTTTTGATGACCTAGGTCTAAGTGTTGCGGAGTCAGGGTTGGAGGAAAATGAGATGCTAACTGACAAACTCAGCTCCAACTTTCGAAAGACCCAACCTGAAAGTTCTGGTCAATCTGCGTCTAATTCAAAGTGGGGCTCAAGAAGGAATCCCCAATACTATGTCAAGGATGGTAAGAATTATAGTTATAAGGTTGCAGGTTCAGTTGCTGTTGCAAATTCCGATGAAGCTTCATTAGTAACCCAAGCACAGGTGGAAATGATACATGGCCTCGGACGTGGTGGCAACCTTCCCCTTGGTGCAGTTAAGAAGCTGATGGATCATGAGGAGCAAACCAACCAGCCTGATGTTTCTGAAACAGGAGGGAGGGAACATACAAGGAACGCTAGGGGCAGAGGAAGAAAGGGTGGAGGAAGACATAGAGAGCCTCATGCGGCGCAAGATAACCCACCCGATAACACCGAATCCGAAGAGAGAGGGAATGCAGGAAATCATAGGGGCAGGGGAAGAAGGGGTGGTGGAAGACATAATAATTACAGGAAAGATAGAGCCATGAATAAACACTTCTCTGGATTGACTGGTTTTTAGACACATGAGAAAGATACACCTTTATCATTTCAACCCTGTTTCATACAGAACTTTCCTAAAAATATATTTCATGGATAGCAAGTACTTTTTACTTTTTCTAGTTCCATTTTACTCTGGCAGTTGAGAATACAACTTTCCATGTCAGTTCACCTCTTTCACTTTTGGTAAGTTTTAGTTCACCTATTGAATTTCATCCTTTCAAGGGTTGATTCAGATTTCAGAGAATAGTTTATATATGTTGAATACTTGCATATTTTTTTTGTCATGTCTTGCATTGCTAGATCTATTCGTATCATAAATATTCTATTTTTAATGGGTAAACTATTCCAATAGTCCTCCAATTTTCATGGTATTAATTTAGTTACAAATTTTTGCAATTGAGTTGCTTCACTTTTATGCAAAGGCGAGTAAAACTCAATTTAAAAAACCTGAATAACTCGACATAAGGTGAAAATATTTGAATTATTTAGACTCATTAAATTATTTTAGAGAATAAAAACAAGACAAAATGACAGATTATGCTTTAAAATATTTCACATTAAAACCCCACTTTAGGATTATTGTTTTGACTCATTAAATTATTTTAGACAGGCTCCTGTTGATTCCATGTTCTTTGTAATGCATCAGACATTTTCATATCTGGAGAAATATATAGGACATGGCTAAAGCCCAAAGCACCACAAAACAACAACAACAAATGACAATCAATAAGAATCAAAAGCAACCCTACTTTTGGTGACATCGTAGGTTTTGCTTTTCTTAAACAAAGGATCTTGTTTCTTATCAGTGTTACTACCAGCATGATGGACTTTCTTAGTTTCTTCGAATTCAACAGACTTGTCTTCGTCGATTCTCCCCATGCCAACACTAGAACTCTTAGGCAAACCTTTCGCTGCTTTCATCTGCTTCAGTTGTTCCTGCAAGAACATCTCCACTTCATTCCTATGACCCAAGCTCCTAACCGAAGCCGCCCTCATGAGATCCCTAAAATCTTCGTTATCAAGACTAGATGCCGCGGAGCTCGCACTGACACTCCGCGGCAAGCCCGGGTATTGCCCCGTGCCATAGTCGCCACAGCCTTGCCCTAAGCTGACACCCGCAGCGCAACTCGTCATGCTTTTAACATACAAATCCCTTGCTTTTCCCAAAGCTCGAAAGGGAATCCTGATAAACCTCACGAACTTGTTCTGGCTTTGGCTTTGCCCTTTCCTACTCATTCTTGATAAGTCAAGGAAACTGAATATGGAAAGATTCAATGATTGGGAAATGATGGGTTTCTGTTAAAAACAATGACAAAGCTTGAAAAACACAGAATTATGGAGAAGAAAGAGTTAGGTCTTGGTTTCTTCAAGGTACTTTGTGGTGTATTTGGAGGACATTTATAAAGTTCTTGAGTGAAGCTACATCAATGGAAGCAGTCCGATGGTTTTCTGGATTCTTTGACTCTTTCCCAACAAGGCAGATTAGCCCAGCTAGGTCAAGAACGTGTATATGTGGAGTGTGTCATTCAAATATTTAAGTTATTTTATATTTTACATCATATTCAAGAGGATAATGATTTAGGTCTAGGAAATACAGAATTTGACTTTCCGTTGGCTAGGACGTTGAATTTAAATTATATATATTTTTATTTTAGGAATTTAAATTTTATTTTTGTTAAAATATATTACATCGTTATTATTTTAGATATTTAATATTTTATTCTCAAGTTGATTTATTAAAAAATTCAATACTCAATTATTGTAAGATACAAAATATTAATTTTAATTTTTTAAATTTTTTGCAAAAATTCTAAATTTCTAGAATAATAATCTAAAATTTTAAAACCCTAATAATTAAATCTCAAATTTCAAACTTAATCCATGTCGTAACTATTTACCCCATCCTTTGATCTTAAAAAAATCGACAAACAACATCTCAATTAAATTTTATAAAATTTTTATTTGAATAACGAACGATAAATAATAATTGAAAAGATGATGAATGATATATGAACCGTGCAATAAGAATAGACTTTATTTTGGTGACGATGACATGGTAACACGATAATGATTGATTTAGATTTATATTATTATTTTTTAAAATTTTGAAAAGTTGGAGTTTGTTAAAAATAAAAAGAAATTAAAAACTAAAACCTATTCTATCTCATGTTTTAGTTGATTAACATTTTTTTAATATCAATTATTGATTAAATAATTAAAATTAACAAAATAAAATACTAAATATTTATTTTAAAAAATAATTTAAATAAAAAATATATAATTAGACAATTAAACCTAATTAATTAATACAAACCAGCGGTCTAATTACATATCTTCAACGCTTGTAAAGCTTGCTTGCTTTACCTCTTCATTGATTCTGTTCAACTCTTATCTCATCAAACAAAGAATACAACAAGTTTGAATAAATTTGTTTGACTTGAAAAACAGACGTATATAAGTAATTAATATACTAAAAATATGCACGTACGTATGTATGCAGGGACGAAGCTAAAGAGGAGTGAGAAGGAGCAATCGTCCTTTTATTTTTTATTTTTGTCCCCTATTTAAATTTTTTTAAATTTTTTTTTTTATGAATTTACCTCTCCTACTTTTAAACATTTATATTTTGCCCCCCGCAACCTCAATCCTGGTTCTGTCCCTGTATGTATGTACGTACGTACGTATACATTTTTATAGGAAATTAAGTCATCCAACAATAATAAATCTAGAAATTTATTTAAGGATATATATATATATATATTTAAATCTAAGGTGAGCACAAATCTTAAATATAACAAAAATTTAAAATTAATTTATAAAAAATAAATAAAAAATATATATAAATTTTTAAATGTTTAGAATAAACTCGTACCAACATACTTGTCATATATGTATGACCCAATTTTAAAACATTGTTTGACTAATATTATTTTTAAAATAGATTAATTATTAGGATGGTCATTTATATTTTTTGTAATATAGAATTAATCATCGATTTTCAATAATAATAATAAAATCACTTATAATTTTAAAGAGTAAACTTTTGATCAATTTATTATTTATTATCGTTAAATATTAATGATTTAATCTATCAACAAAAAAGGATAAATTACTATAATGATCACTTACAATTATTACACGTATATTTTTTGTTCTTGATTTTAAAAATTAAACGTTATGTTTACTATTAAAAAAAATTATTTCTAATTTCATTCTTGAATTTTTTAAAAAAATATTTTTTTACCTTAAAACTTTGCTCTTTTTATTTTTGTACTCTGTAATTTTTAATTTGAGATTTCTAAAAGTTCTTTTTTACTCTATATTCAAAATAAAATGATAATAAAATAATTTTTTTATATTTATAAAATTAATTAAAAATAATTTAAGCACCAGAAGTGAACAATAAATATAGTTTAGAAACTTATTTGACTATTAAATGTATTTTAAAATATACTTATAATCAACTCATGCATCACATGAATATTCAATTAATATCTAATAAATTTGATTTAATTATTTTAATTAAAAATAATTAAATATAAAAGTAATATTATATAAAATAAAAATTAAAAATCGTTTAGTATTTAATATTCATATCCTTTCTCACATCATTCTTTTTATATGTTTCAACGCACAAAAAAATATTTAACACAAAAATGAATTTGAAATAAAATAAATAAATATTCCCAAATTGAAAATATTATTTTATTAGGTTGCTTGAGCTCCACGTTTCCCGATCTTCCAACTCCCAAATCTTGATCCATAGAACTTTTACAAGGCGTAAAGTTAAAAATAGCCCACCAAATTATTTAAAAAATTCATTTTCATCACATAATTTTTAAATTATTATAACATTAATATTAAATTTTAGGGTTTATTATAAAATAGCATAAAGCTATTAGCTTTCCTTAAGTGGATGACGTGGCTAAAATTAATGAGAAATATTTTATTTTCGTCAACTCTGTAATTAAAATCTTATTTTGGTAAAAAATGATATTGAGCTTTAAGGGTAGAATTTATGTTTAAAATACTTTAAACTATGAGCAAAATATTATATGTATTGCGTTAAAAATATTTTATTTTTACAAGTATCTTAATTTTAAAGTTTAAATATTTTTTAATAAAAATTTTTTGCCTTCTAACTGTGTCTTTTATTAAAAAAATTAAATTTTAAACCTTAACTTTAATTTTTTTATCTAAAATTCTAAACCTTACGCCCTAAAAATACATCATATTCATAATTCATTAAATTTTAACTACAACCTTTAATCTTGAACACTAAACCTTAAACCCATTAATTTAAAGTAAATATACAATTAAAAGATAAACGATTTACCCTATTCTTTTCGTTAAAGATAATTTCTTGATATATTTTTTAACAATTCATACTAAAAACGAGGTAATCTAAATAAATATTAAACACAACTTGATGAAAAGGATGATATTGATTAAGATGTTTTAACTTTTAACCAAATATTTTAATGATTATTGACAGGTTCTTCTCGATGCTTTTAAAACACACATGTTATATCATCATGGTGAATAAAGATTAATGGGACATGAGCACCTTAAAATTTTGGAAAAGTTAGACTATAGTTTATGTGATAATGTCACCAAATTTTCTATAAATTATTTTATTTAAAAAAATATATATTTTTCTTTAACATAATTGTGATGTTTTTTTTTATGACAGCTTAAAACGATTAAAAAACGATTGTACAATTTTTTTATAAAAGTTATAAGATTTTTTATACATAATTTTCAGTATATATCGAAATTCATATAAAAAGTATAAAGATTTTAGTACATATAAAAAGAGTATATCAAAATTCTTACGACTTTTATAAGAAAAACGATATAATTATTTTCAATTGTTTTTTAAGACCATCGTTAGCTAAAACTATCTGATTGTGATAGAGAAAGGTAGGCATCCTAAGTTTGTGAAATCTCCTCTTGTTTTTGCCTAATTAGACGTCATGGCTCACATAATACTCTCCAATTCAACCAATTACATTTAATTTTCTAATACTTTGTATATGGTAGATTAAAATACTACTGATAATACTTCCACACGTTACCTGCAGCTTCAACCTTAATCTTATATTTTTCTTCAAATTACCTTATCAATATTAATAACTCTTGTTTTCTCAGCCGGAACGTCAGAAATATTTGTTTGAATTTCAGCAGCTACCTAAGCCAAGGATTCCGCCTACTGCTGGTCAGAATATAATATCAAACATCACCAAACTATATTGTAAAACCAATTACCTTAACAACAAAACCAGTTTCTATCAGACGATCGGAAGACTAAAGAGAGACGGGAGAAGGAAATAAACCCATGGTTAAGAGTGTGTCGAGGTACAAGATTGTGGGATGTCTGGTTTCTTCTATAGTCCTTAATCTGTTGCTTATCGTCAATAACTATGTGGGTGTTCAATGGATCCTGAGTCGGGGTTGGAGCTCTAGAGCAGCAGCTGAAGCAGAGGCAGTGGCAGAAATAGGCTGTTCAGGCCATGGGGTAGCTTACTTGGATGGCCTCCTCGGTGATGGAAATGAACCGGTTTGTGAATGCAATACATGCTATACAGGCCCTGATTGCTCTCACTTTATACCTCACTGCACGGTGAATGCTGATGGGTACCACCCTGCAACACTTGATATGATCAATAACTCTTTGTGCCTTCTGTCAAGTTTATCTTTTAATTTAGGGTTCGTATTTGATTCTTGGATGACAAGTTTTAATTGTTGCTCTATTTTGATTTGGTAAATTCTCATGTATATGCAGAGGAGATCCATTGTTTCTGGAACCCTTTTGGATGCAACACTCGACTAGTAGTGCACTGGTAGTATCAGGGTGGAATCGAATGAGCTATACCTATAGTGATAACACCTACTTCTCACAACAACTCGAGAGCCTAATCCACAAACTACACGCGTTCGTCGGGAATGCAATCACTCGAAACAGATACATTGTTTTCGGTGCAGGTTCAACCCAAGTCCTTAGTGCTGTTGCTTATGCATTGTCTCTGCAAAATGCCTCCTCGCAGTCGCCTACACGAGTGGTTGCTTCAATCCCCTACTACGCGGTTTGTTCCATAACCAGCACTTGTTTTGTACTTTTAACTCACGTTTGTCATTGCTGTTGTCATTGATTTGTGTCTGAAATGAACTTTGGCAGCTCTACAAGTACCAAGTGGAATATTTTAATTCGGAAAAGTTCAAGTTTGAAGGAGATGCTTATACATGGAAGAACAAGAACAGATCAGATGGTGCTGCAAATGTGATTGAGTTTGTAACTGCACCAAATAATCCTGATGGACGGTTAAACGAGGCGATTCTCGATGGCCCTAATGTGAAAACAATTTACGACCGAGCTTATTACTGGCCACATTTTACACCGATTCCAGCTCCGGCAGATGAAGATCTCATGGTGTTTACACTTTCCAAACTTACCGGTCATGCCGGCAGCAGATTCGGGTAAATAATGTTAGCTTCTTTACATGAATGAAAATAGCATAATTGCATGAAACAATGAACATATATTCTGTGTTACATATTCAGGTGGGCAGTGATCAAAGATGAAACTGTATTTAACAGAATGGTAACACACATGCAAATGAATTCCATGGGTGTTTCCAAAGATTCTCAGTTCAGAGCATTTAAGCTTTTGAAAGCAGTCCTTGAACAAGGAACCGGAATATTCGATTTCGGATACCAGACAATGAAGACCAGATGGGAAAGATTGGCCGCGGCATTATCCTCATCAACCCGCCTCTCCCTTCAGAAAATTATTCCTCAATACTGCTCCTTTTACAATGAAGTCAGAGAGTTTTCTCCAGGTACTTCTCTCAACCTCAATTTAGACATGTTATTGTCTTTAACCTGATCACGTTGATGTCACTTGTCAGCTTATGCATGGTTAAAATGTGAGAGAGAAGAAGATAAAGACTGTTATGCAGTTCTCAAGGCAGCCAACATCATTGGTCGTCAAGGAAATATGTTTGGTTCAGAAGATCATTATGTTCGACTCAGCCTGATCCGAAGCCAAGACGATTTCGATATACTGATAGAACGTTTACAGAAATTAGTCTATGAGGAAGACGGAGCCAGAACCATGTGACGAATCAGATCAACATTTGTTGATCGAAACATGGAAACAGATTACGCAATAGAAAACTACTAAAGCTAAACAGGGTACAAGACATGTATTGAGAGACCTTATGCAATAAAAGCTAAAACTATGTTAAAGTTTCATAATTGAGAAAAACAAGTACAAACATAAAATATTATTCAGACTCGAATGAATATTTAAAATATGTAATTAATTATCTTAGTTGATATATTCAAAAAATATTTTTTTATATTTAAAATATTATCCTATCTGAATGTCCGATTGATTATCGGAGAAAAATCATTGATTTTACATTTGAAATATCATCCTATGTTAAACTTTTATCATTGCTGCTGCTATCTATATTAGCTGTTGTGATGCGAATTCTAATGTGTTATTATACAAATTAATTAAATGAGGACTAAATTGATAGAATGTATAAAAAGTAATAATTAAATTTATTATTATTTTTAATTAAAATTAAATTGATTTAATGTATAAATATAAAAGATTAAATATTTTATTATATTTTTTTTTATCAATATGTAACCCTTAATAACAGTTAACGGTTTAATGACCGATTGTTAAGTCAAAGCTTAATGACCGTTTGTAATATTTAGAATTTAGATGACCAACATAAAAATTTTGGGATTATTTGATGATAATTTGTGATCTTTACCCTAAATTAAAATTATAAAAAAATTCTCTAGGTATCATTTGATTAAAAAATAAAATTATTTAATTTAAATATATTATAATCAAATTCATCAAAAAAATTTAAATAATAAGGGTTAACTTATATCTTTATTTAATAAAAATAAAGCAATTAATATTATATTATTTTTATTAATTTAAATTCTAACGCTTAACTATCTTTATTTAATAAAAATATTATTAACAGTAACATCTTTGTCGCTAGATTAGAGCGTAAAAGCATAAAAATATTTCTAAAAATTAGAGCGTTGCCGCCTTTTGTTCAATAGATTTCTTATATCTCCACACCGCAGAAGTCTTATGGTGGACAAGTACAAAAATTTAAACCCTGAAGCTTTTCGATCAATCACTAGAATGTCGTGGTTAGCTCGTTCACTGGCTAGCTCGATTCGTCTAGACGACGACGACGACGGCAACTTATCCGCTGTTTCAAGTGATGAAGGAATCGAAAACGACGTCGCAACGCACGGGTCTCAATCATCGTCTCCTACGAGGCTCAAGATTCAAAGCGAAGAAACCAATGCGGAACAACAATCGTTGTCCCCTGAACAAGTAGCGGAACTCCAATCGCGGGGCGTCAAAGAAGATCTAACCGAACTCAAACAAACCCTAACCCGTAAACTCTGGGGAGTCGCTTCCTTTCTCGCGCCTCCTCCTCCTACGCAATGCAATGGTCGGTCATTCTCAGATTTGAATCAATCTGAGCCGTTGGATCGGTCTGATTCCGTGGCGGTTGCTGGTGTTAGGGACGACTTTGCTGAGATCGGGGTGAAGTTGTCGAAGATGGCTTCGGATTATTTTCCGTTTGGATCTGGGGGAAATGAGGAAGAAAATGATTTGGAAAACGAAAATGAGGAGGATGATCAGGAGTTGAATGCTGTCGGGATAACGGATGAGGTTTTGGCATTTGCGAGGAACATCGCGCATCACCCTGAAACGTGGTTGGATTTCCCTCTTGACCCCGAGGAAGACTTGGATGGTAATTTATTTTCTTAATTAATCATGATTAATTTGATGTCATTGATTTGTGGTATAATTTAGGTGTTTATTTATATGCTCTGCCTCGAATTCTTGCTATTAAGTTCAGTTGTTCAGAGCAATTGATCATAAAGCATGTAAATTGTTGTTGAAAAGTTTTTGATACGATGGAAGAATGGACATCATTATTATTGAAGTAAATTTAGATACTATACTAACTACTACGTGATAATTGTCACCTACTCACATTATGTAGTTCCTGCCCTTCACATTATTGAATTTAAGCATGGGCCATCGTGAAAGTGTATGCTTCTTTATCAAGTGATTGAACTGAAACATATCTTTAACTTTGCAAATTTGATCAATATCAACCTTGTATGTTTGAATTCTGGATGCATGAGAAAGCATTTTATTATCCTTTTTCAATCTAACACATTTCTTGTGCATTCTTTGCCTCTTTGTCTTGTTAGTTTTTCTATTACAAACTTTAACTCTGGTTGCAATTTTTTGATTTACCATGTATATAGACAAACTAAACCAAACCATATCAAGTCTTAATCCCAATATATTTGGGGTCGGTTACTTGAACCAAGAAAAATAACATTTACATCGGGTAGACAAATCCTCCTCCTCCAATCATTACCATACTCGCTTCAAGTTCTCTAATAGTTTCATGTAATTATTTATCACCTCCAACCATGTTTCTTTTTTGGTCTTGACTAGTTGACTTCAATCTTTTATTGTATGTAGTGAAAATTTGTTTTATCAATTGTTATAATCTATCAATTTACACCCTATCAATGTGATAAGCATTGGAAAAGTTCTCTCATCTTATCCACCATAAAAGCTATCCTAACCTGAGAAAAATATCCTCATTTCAGACACTGTCAGTCCTTCCTAGTCCACCGCACATCCATTCTGATATTGGCATCCGATTGCATTTTTTTTGTTTGGACTTGGGACTGCTCCCGTAAGATTACACTGAGTTATGAGATGTATACATTTACATAAATGTCAGTTTGTGAAATTCTGATTCTCCCTTTGTTTTCTTGTTTTAGATTTTGACATGTCAGTCTCTCAACAAAACCATGCTATGGCTATTGAACATCTTTCTCCAAGACTAGCTGCTCTGAGAATTGAACTTTGTCCTTGCCATATGAGTGACAGTTACTTCTGGAAAGTTTATTTTGTTCTTCTGCATCCAAGACTTAACAAGAAAGATGCAGAGATGCTGGCTACACCTCAGGTCAGTTGTTACAGAAACAACATCATCAGGGGCCCAAGTATCTTATTATTTTGTGAAATTTCTTAAGTATTTCCTTTTTTCTTTCATGGGGAAGGACTTTTAGGGGATTTTGAATATCTTAAGCCCTTACAAAATCTTCAATTTATTATATGTGTCGTGTGGTGGTGTTATTATAATTGTTGTTATTGTTGTATATTTTAAACTTTAATCTCAGTTGTCATACTTTGTTTAATATGGGAATATAAAGTATATCGAAGTCCTATGATTTTATATTTCCTTCCAAGTTTTCTGGATACTCATTCTTGCTCATTTCCCTTGCATCAACTCTCAAACTAGATCCAATTTTCTTACAATTGAACTCTATCTAATTTATTCCCATGGATTTACCATTATCATTTCCTTGTAAATCATAGGTAATATTTGGAGTCCAACAGTGTCTGCAAGTTTACCAGTCCACATCAAGTCTGCAGAAGCAACCTTTAATGGCTTGGTTTCCATAGTTCTTAAGTCATATCTGAGAGAAATTAGATTTCTTCACGACTTAATCTTTAGCTAAAATTGTTATTCGCTCAGTGCAATAACTTATTCATATAGTTCTATGGGTTTGACGTTGTGAATTCTTAGAATTGTGATTATGATTTGTTTGCCATAAGTATACTTACCATGCACGTTATGCGGGGAAATTATTGAGTATTTAGAATACTAGATTGTTGATTAATTCTAATGGTGGTTTACCTAATGCTAGCAGGTAGTGGAAGCCCGAGCATTGTGGATGAAGGAGCTTCAAAAGCAAACAAAGCCTGAATCTGATTGGTATGGAAGAAGCACTTCCCTCGTAGCAGACAACTGTGGAACCATACACGATGATCTCATTTCTTCCTCTTCCAGTTATTTTCCTGTTGAGACCATGTCACCAAGGACCTACGTTTCTGAACCTGCATCTAGCATTACAACAGATTTTGAAATTGATAAGCATCCAATTGAAAGCATTCAGATTCCATTTGTAGACAAGTCTGTTATTGTGGAAAAAACGGGGATTGACACCGAGGATAAGGAGTATCAGGTTGGTCCATCCTCAAAAACATTAGTTCTAAATTTTGAAGACGATGAGATCAATTGGCCAGAAGATGATTCTGAATTTGGTGGTTACAGTGGAGCTGAAAAATGCGTGGAGAATGAAGAAGATATTTCTTTCAGTGATCTTGAGGATGTCGATGATAATAGTGCACCCATGAAATCGAAGATAGTTTCAAAAGGATTTGAAAATTCTACAACAGAACTCCTGTGATTGGATTCATCTTCAGCTTGCCGTAAGCTCTGTTTGTTGGAACAAACCGAGAGGTTATTTGGTTTGATGTAAAACCAGCACCCGTTGGCACTGACAACGCCATGGATTGCTGGATGTGTGTCGGAGCTTGTTAGCGTGTGATCAGTCGAGTGTTAATAGATTGATGATCACCCTTGATTGTGCAAGGATTGTAACTAGAAGAATACAAGTGAGTTTCCAAGGTTGGAAAAACCGTCCGAAAAGGTCGATCACTGGGTCGATATCCAAGTTGAAATGAGAATATATGAGTTTAGAACAAGTTTTATCTAGTCGTGATGCAGGTTTTGTGCAGAAACTCCACAGTTAAAAGGTACCATCTTAGAACATAAAGCTTGTCCTAAGATGAAGAGTTTTATATATTTATTTTCCTCTAAAATATATTTATTATGCTTAAAACCATGAGATTAAGTTTCTCATATTTGTTTTTGTATAATTAACCATTTGTAAATCTTAGAATTAGAAGAGATTGACGTCGTTCCTTTAATCAGTAATATATGTAACGGTTCTTGGACTTAGTTGCATGCAACCTTCTCCATGACAATCATGATTTTCTTTTGGGAAAATTATATCGGTGGTCACCAAACTATCATCATTTTTTTATTTTGGTCATCTAATTATTACTATTTCGTTAAAATCGTTTCTCCTGATAATTTTTTTAGTCCTCCATTAAATGGTGTCAAAATACATAGCCGTGTTTGACTCTCTGCCTGTTGTCAACTTATTATAGCTTGTGACAGGTAACTTCTCCTTGTGTTGTGTCATCTGTGCAATTTGATGCATATTCTGATTGTTTTCAGTAGTATATCAGCTCCATGTTGTTACCATCTGGAAGGTTAATGCTCTCCTAAAGTTAATGCTATATTTTGTTTTTTCTTACTTACAATGCCTGTTTATGTCCTCTCCTCTTATCCCTGGGTGAACTAGCTTTTTTCGGTCTCTGAATTTGAAAGCTTATTTGCTGCTTAAGAATCCCCTCCCCCCCTTTCCCCTCATTTTCCAGTCACTGTGCCCCAAGAAATCATGAAGCAGAGCAAGACACGCGATTGTTTTCATTGAGAAAATCTGACCAAATTTTTTTGTTGAGAAGTGTAGAGAAAAAAAATTCAACCTTTGTTCCCAGATGTTGCATGAATTACTATATTCATTCTTCTTGTTTTGAAGCCCATCAGTTGCAAATTTTTGCAGTTTGAATCCAAGAACTTGAGTTATTTACGGTAAATCCAAACCGTCTCTTGCAAGTCACAAGGATTCTTTCAAATCGATTTATTTATAATGATATATCCAGTTAAGTAAAATACCAAGCTCGGAAGAAGTCCGGGGACATGGTATTTGTGTGGCCTGTCTAAGGACCAAAGTCACTATCAGAGATTTGCATCCTCTTCTTGGTTATAATGTTAGCCTGTTCTTCTTTATTATTTTTCAACAACATTGCATATCTTGACAGATATGGATCATAGCTAGTGTCTGCTTCTTAATGCACTCGATGCTGCGGTGTTTCCATGCAAACGATAACAGTTCCAGCAACAAGCCATCACAGGGAGTGGATACTGCTTCTATGAAGATGAAAATAGCAAGCTTTCAGGTCATTTGTGGTAATTTATGTGTCTTTACATTTACAATGCCTTTTCAACCTGTTAAATCTACTTTTACCAAAACTAGTTACAGTATGCAATCCATAACTAGTTAAACCATTCCTTAGAAGATTTTCATCCTTTTTTGGACCTCTGATTACTGAATATACTGTGATCTTAAAAATGAAAGTGGGTCATTTACATGGAAACACCTTTAATGGCTATAGAAGCTGCTTTCTTTTCGAGTAACTCGACCAGGCAGGCCACCATCAAGTCGTGTCGCTTTGTTACGAGGTTACATGCTTGTGGGGTAAGCTAGTCACGAGTCACTTTTTGATCTTTGAGGACTCAGTATTGGCCTCTGAAACTAATCAAAGCATTGAAGCTTTAGGGTACACTGTGCTTTTCTGGAGTAACATGGGGTGAGGGGGAGCTCCACTCGGTTTGCCTGTAGGCTTAAGTAAATTCCCAAATATGGTGATTGACTGAATCTTGTGGTCTGGAGTTGTGGTGCGTGGCCAAGAAAGTTAAACAAATGCTTGGCTTGTAGAGCTCCCGAGTTTGGAGGTTTTTTGCAGTAGAGGGAAATGAAATGTTTGCCATGTGCATGTTATGCTATTGCATCTGTCAAAGTTGAGACAATCATATCCTAAAACAATATCTGTTTGGTTTGGCCACTTTTCAACTTTATGCCTTTGGATAAAAAAGTTGAATCGAGAATCGATCAAAGACAGGTTTATTTGAGAAGAAACTAGAAATTTTTTGAGCTGAATCTTTTTATTACGTAAATATTCTCGAAGCAAATAACGGCTTTGAATCCATATAAAATAGGATAACGTGAATATTTTTTTGACCACTGAACTATCGAGATTGAACTAATTTAAATAGTGAAAATCGTAGAAACTTTTATTTAATGAAATATTTTTTATTTAATATTTTATTTATAAAAGTATGTCACGGGCTATGTTTTTATTTGTTCATTGGCTTTTTGAACGTGAGGAAAGAGAGAATTTTATTATAATAATTTTAATTTTATTCAATATTAAATTCAAATAAAATAACACATAGCAATAAAAATAGGGTAAACTACACTGGTAGTCCCTAAAATTTTAGGGGACTTGTAACATGGTCACCAAACTATTTGAAACTTACATTACAGTCATAGAACGTTTAATTTTGATGTTGCGAATGTAAAAATTTATGTTGGAAGGGTAATCTCATATAAATTTATGTAACAGTTTATCTGAATTAATCAATTAATAAGTCGGATAATAATAATTTAAGAAATTAATAACAAAATTATCACTTAAATTATCTTTTATATCAAATAAATATTTTTTATTGAGTTTAGTAAACAAGAATATTATACATATTTAAAGACAATATTGTCCTTTCTACCCGTATGTGTATCCCACAGGCCACATGACTTATGTCTTTGTCTCTGTAATAAACATGTCACTTTTTCAAGCATTTCTCTTTTATCTATTTTTGTTTGATTCTTCGTGATTAAGATAAACCTAATCTTCTCAATGATCCACCAAGTCTCTCAAAAAATATGACCCCCACCACCTTTAAATCAAGGATAATTTTTAAAATTTAATATAAATATTCTATTTTTCTTTAAAATCACTGGTATTTATTGAATAGAGCAAAAAAAATTTAATACTCACTAAATAATTTTTTTAATTATTAATTATTAATTTATAGTTAATTAATACGTATTACGTACTTTAGAGATTTATCAAGCAACCACCATCTAAACATAATTTACTCTATACATAACGTCAAGATTTAAACATCCAACTTTACTTAAAGAGTTTACTGTGTCATCTAAAATATATAGTTATTAGATAAAAAATAACTCTGAATTTTTTATATTATATTTAAAATTTAATCCGATTCAACTTTTAATATAATAAAAGTTACATCACTATTCAATATCGAAAGATTTTGTGTCAAAAGAACTTTACTCTAAAATTTATCTTTTTTCTTGCTTTTATCTTTAAAAAAAGTATCCAATTTCTATTCCAAAAATCTTTAATTTGTTTACAAAGGACCCTACTTGCCTCTTCCTTCCCTCCTTAAATACCCTTCCCCTTCTCTTCAATCCTTCCCTTTTCCCCTCTTCTCTTACTTCCTAGTATCAATTTGAAATTAGGATTTTTATTTCTTAATTTTCTACTCTTATTTTGGTTGATTGAGTCTCATTAACCCAATGTTTTTAGCTGAGGAAGCGGTTGAGTTTCAATTACCGGTTCATGAAACCGGTTTTTCACCCGAAGAACTCCAAGAGTTATTATCGTTTTTCGAATTCGAAGAACCAATCAGTTCGAACTCCGGTTCAGAAAGTTCGAGTAGGGCGGTATATTCGCCGGACGAGAGAAAGCAAAGACGCAAGATATCAAACCGGGAGTCAGCCAGACGTTCTCGTTGGAGAAAAAAGAGGCATTTAGAGGATCTTACGGACCAAGTAAACCGGTTAAACTTAGAGAATCGACAGCTTAAGAACCGGTTAAATTTACTCATTAATCAGTATCACGTTGTATGGCTAGAAAACAAACGGTTAAGATCCGAATCCGACGCTCTTCGGGCCAAACTCTTGGATCTACGCTGGACTTCAGCTGCCATGCCATGCAATCACGTTAACAGCCCACATTCTCATCAAGTTTGTTTAACTTCAACTAAACCAACGAATTAAGCTCTAATTAGATGCATTAAACTAAGGGATTATAGCTTAATTTATCTTCTCTTTTTTCCTACATATATAAATATGGTCAGAAGAGATGGTGGTTTCGATGAACCCCACGTTTATTGTCTTGTAAGAAACGGTAGTTTTCGAGTCTTAGGGTTTTTTTTTTCTGCTAGATTTTGCATGTTTCTTGGTAGTTAGGGTTAAAGAGGAAACATAATAATTTGTATATGCGTTTGGTAATTTGTGTAGTTGGAGTCGTGTATATAATTTCACGTTGTTATAATCATGTTTATGATATGTTATATTCGATAAATTATATTCGAAGTTATTTTCACCGGGTTCCATGGCCAAAAGTAAAAGTCACACCATCATAATTTTTAAAACAAATCATGTGATATTTCTCGTCTTAGATATATATTTAATTTATGACAATTAAATATAACTTAATTGATATTGTTGTTAGTATAATATATAAGAAAATATAAAATCGAGTAGGTTTAAGGGTCTGATAGTATTTTATATGAAGAGAAGAGATTTAGTAGTATATACATTATGAATTAAAATTATATGTTCAAAAAGATATATATTTGATTTGAATATATTTTTCATATTTTTTAATATTTATTTTATGATCGATGATTAGAGTTTGTGGCCGTTCGTATCGATATTTTATTTATTTATAAAATTTTAATTATATGATAATTTTTACTGATCGTTAAGTATACATCTAATATAAATTATATAATTATTGTTTTTTTTTTCTTATAGTGGTATTATACCTCTTCATACTTTTAAATTTTAAATGATTCATTAATCGATAAATAATAAAAATAATTATTTTATATGAGTTTGAATCTTAATTTTTTAGGGATAAGCAAAATTCAATTCGAAAAAATCGAATAACTCGACTCGATTTGAGGCGAAAGTACTCAACTCGTTTTGACTTGACTCTAAATTTTATAAACTCGACCCGAATAAATTTTAAATAAAGTTTGAATTATAAAATAAAAATTTGAATAACTCAAAATTTTTAGTAATTAAGGAATTTATTTTTAAGTTTGAGATGAGTCTTTCAATTTATATATATATATATATATATGAAAATATGAAGAAATATTGTCACATATGAAGAAATATATATACATATCTTGTATGATTAGAGAAAGCCGTTTAAATTAGAATTAAATTGTACGATAATATGATAAATAATTAAAATTAAATTTTTATAAGAACTTGAAAATTCGATTCGACTTGAATTTTTTAAACTCAACTCGAATCAAAAAAATTTCAAATAAAGTTTAAATGATAAAATATAACGTGTAAACTCGAATAACTCGAATTTTTTAAGTGGACTCGAACGAATATTCACCCTGTTAATATTTACCTTTAAAATATGAATATCTAAAATTTTGATGAAATTATTATACATTTCGTTTATCTCATCATCAAATATGACTGATATTCTTCGAATATTCCAGTTATTAAAAGTTTAACAATCATCAAAGTTCTGACTTTAATGGCTCACCCAATGAAAAACTTCAATTAATTTTTCGTTAATATAATTTATGTTATACAAATTTTTATATATTTGTAATTAATTTATCCTTATTATAATTTTAATTACTTTTATATCAAATAAGTTTTTTTAATAAAAATCTAAAACGGTCAAAATTTTAAATTTTGTATTATATATTTACATTTTTAAAGTAGATATTAATTACTCGATCAATTAATAAACATTGATAAGATTTTAATCTTTACTCCGACGAATCGAATGCATTCGAGTAAAAAGACAAAGAAACCCTACCTTTTTTCTTTTTCTTTTCCTTTTCTTCTTTTATCCTTTATAATTTTCCTTTTTGTTAGTGAAATTTTATATGGATCATGATGTAAACACGACTAACCTTCATTCTTATACTACTATTACTATGCACTTTGAAAAAGAAAATAATTAATTTACGTGGCAAAAACATGCATGTCCCTACACGTACACGACCACATAAAAATAATTATTAAGTTTGATCTATTTTTAAAATATTTAATTATTTTTTGTTGCTTTTAAATTATATATATTTATATTTTTTGTCCAAATTAAAAGAGATGAACCGTCTAAAACACTAACATCTATTGTTATCTCATTTTTTCATCGATAAATTTATCATAATTTTATTGAATCGAATAAAATTACAAGACAATAAAATTTTGTATTAAATATTAAAAAAATAAAAAGAGATTTGATTATTCAACCACCAAAATAAAGAATGTAAAATAAAAAATAAAAATAAAAATATGATCCAATATTTTGTTGCCATTAAACCCTAAACTTGGCCTAAATGTTGCCAAATGATTGGCTCATCGGCTGCTGCCTTTCTCTTTGGTTAAGTTGACATAACAAGCATAAGCATAAGCTCTTCGGTCCAATAGGTTAAAAAAATAATTATTATTTTTAGGTCATGGGTTCAAATACCAATAATATTGATTAAAGGTTTAAAAAATCAAATTAAAGGATAATATTATGATAATTAGACTT
Source organism: Abelmoschus esculentus (assembly GCA_035048815.1). NCBI lineage: Eukaryota > Viridiplantae > Streptophyta > Magnoliopsida > Malvales > Malvaceae > Abelmoschus > Abelmoschus esculentus. The sequence goes on from JAUCBN010000043.1 coordinate 2,584,326, forward strand.
TCTATCGATTTTTTATTTTAAGTTGTATTTAATTTTATTTATTAATTTAATATATATTTTTTTATGAATAAAGAACTTGCATCGAATTGAGAGAATACTGGTCTTCAGGTGTTACGCTCATCATACAAAATCAAAATCACAGCATCCGGAGGCGTAAGAAAAGCCTGCTGACAAATTCTTTATTAATTTATTTTGTTTATTATTAGTAGATGTTTATTGGAATACAAATTCTAAACTAATTTATGATAAAACTGGCCTACTTTAGTATTAGCATATCTAATAAGATTAGAGTTTTATATCTAGTAGGGTTAGGATTTTAGAATCTTACGTAAGATAAAATTCGAAGAAAAAATGTTATAAAGCGTTTCTCTCTAAAAGTTAACACAGTCGCTCCGAATGATGTTCACCTAAAGTTTAAAGTAGACTACGATAGTGATGATTGTCTAATTTAAAAGAAAGAACTCAAACTCTATAAAGAAGATTTTGAAATTCACACAAAAAAAAGTGAATGCTTTTTTAATTGATAATGAAAAAAATGAAAGAGAAGCCTCTTATTTATAAGCCGGACGTAAAGGTAAATCCGTCCGAAAATTAAATAAAATCTCATTCAAAATTCAAATTTAATAACAGATAATATACAAGCAAATCTTGAATATTTAATTAAATCTGATATTAAATCTAATCGGTTATACGTTTAAAATTTAAAAGAATTTTAATTTGATCGAATTATTCCATACCGCCTATAAATACATAATGCTCGTGGGATTCGAGCATTACATAAATGCAACCGATTGTTTTCTCTTGATAGTACTCTTTATAGATTTTCCTTGGAAATCCTAAGAAAAACCATTATTTTCTTAGCATCCGATCTAATTTAGAGGACGGAGAGATGATTACTGCAGACAGCAGTGCAGAGAGATCAGAAAATTACAAGGAAACACCATACTCAAAGAGTGAACAACCTGAAAAACATGGCCCCGACTGGTCCGATATTCCTCGTGACATCGTTGAATGTATGATTGGACATCTGCATTGGACAGACCGTATCCGAATACGAGCAGTTTGTAAGTCTTGGTCGATCCCTAACCATCACATTCCCACCATTAGTAAAGTCCCCTGGGCACTGTCGATCAACTACGGTGAATGCCGGTTGCTTGACCCTTTTTCTCGAGTGTACGTTATCAAAGACTTGTCGATATGGAATGATTACCTGGTTCTCTTCTGTGCAAGGCCTTGTGCTTCAGTCTATGGATGGATTCTTTTCCGCAAGCCCCTAATGTGTGACTTAAAAACAGAAAAGCTTTCTCTCTACTCTCCCTTCACAACTGAGGTAATCAAGTTGCCAGAGCTAGGGGTCCCTGTACTTCCTATGCATCAAGTATCTACATTTTCCTTGAATGCAACCTCTCCTAAATGTGTCATCTTTCTTCTTCACCTGCGTCGCAACAAAATATATATCAAGCTATGTTCTCCTGGTGATGATTCATGGAAGGATTTCAAGTTCAATTGTGGTTTCGATAACCCTTGCTGTGCAGTTAATGCTGTCTATGCCAATGGAGTTTTCTATTGTGTGTTTGCAGGAGGTCAGTTAGGTGCTTTCAATGTTGAACATGAAGACTGGAGCATACTAGCTGATCATCCTCTGCCAGGCTTTCCTACCCTCAAAGCTAACCTCATTGCATCTGGTGCAGATCTTTGGCTGTTGAACCGGCATGATTCGAAATCTTTGACACTTTTCAAGTTTGATTTCTCAGAGATGCGTTTTGTTTTTCAAGACAACTTGAACAACCGTGTGTTGTTTATTGGGGCCTCATCTTTCTCAGTTCCAGCTGTGGGGGTGGAAACAAGTGACTTAGCAGATACCATATTTTGTCTTGATGGGCTGCGTTCCTTCCTAAGAAGTTATGGCAGCACCTCCACTACAAGTAGGGAGTCACAACTGTACCGTAGATGTTCCGAGGCGACCGAGTTTGGACTGGTTTGGATCGAAATCCCAACCGGTTGTATTTGGAGAGCTAATGATTTGATTACTGCTGCATAAAGCATTGTGGTTTATGGAACATAATGTAGCTTCTGGGGTCACATATCTGCTTGTTCATGGAATCTGGACTCGACATTTCTACCAGTGTCTGGTATTATGCAGATGTCCCAAGGTTATGAACAGATAGGAGCTGGTTCGCAGGAAGGACTGTGACAGGATAGAGAAGAAAATCAATACACTAATTATTAAAATTTTAATCTATTCAAAGTTTTCTTGATTAAAATATTTTTTTAATTGATATGGATTTAGAGTTTATGGGTTTATGAATTACGGGTTTTGGTTTATGAACGAAAGATTAAAATTTATTGTTTAGTTTAAAGTTTAAGGTTTGTGGTAGGGGTGCTTATCGAGCAAATCGATCGTGAGTTGGGTAGTGTTCGACTCGTATTTGTTAAAAAATATTGTTGCTCGACTCAACTCGTTGCTTGTTAAGCTCGTTAAAATTATGCTCGACTCGTGCTCGTTAAAATATTTTGTTGCTTAATTCGATTAATAATTACTAGATTTATTTTTAACTGAAAGTAAATTTTAATAATATAAATTTTACCAAAAATATCAAAAGAGTGTATAAAACATTTTTAAAATTTAAATTCGAAAGTAACAATCCATAAATACACCAAACTAACATATTAAAATTGAAGTAACAATTCAGAAATTAATAATTATTATTTAGATTTATTTTTTAAATAAAATAATTTTAAAGTAATTATTAAAAAATATTTTAAAAAACTAACGAGTTGCTCACGAATTTGAGTTAGACTTTGTTCAATTTGTCGAATAATTATTGAGTTTTGACCGAATCGAATTCGAAACTGTTAAGCATCCCCAGTTTAAAGATTTTGAGTATTAAGATTTTTTGGAAATTGGTGAAAAAAGTCAAAATTTTATCTCACCCTGTATCATGACATTTGTGTGTTCCAACACTCGTATGTTGTCGTAATGCAGTTTGTAAAACCACCTGGTACATATTCTATCCCTATGGGACAGACTTTTCATGTTTATAGGGAAACAAAACAGATTTGAAGGGTCCATGTACTACCAGGGTAGACGGAGGAGATATTTTGAACAACCATAAATTCGGTGACCCGTCCAGACTCGGCCGATGCCCGACGACTCAACGACAACCACATCACGGCCCACAAATCAGACAAGGGAGACACAAACATGTGGGAATGATTTAAGGTTTACACTCACTTTAATTTCTAACAAGTTAGATCAAATATTGAAAAAGATATAATAATTTATTAAGTCTTTAAATTTAAAAATTAATATAATAAACACATACCCATATAAAGACCGATTTTAACCTCCGAAATTAAAAGGTCGATATCAACTCATTAATCGAATAATCTGAATCAAATACGGATCTATTTTAAAAGTAATCCTTCTACCAAATACAATGACAATGGACACAAGGATATTTACATTACAATTATGAGCAAATGCAACATGATCAAAGCATATTAAATCAGATCTGAATCCATGTTTGGTGTTTCAACAATAATTTGTTCTGATTCTAAAAGAATGGATTTAAAAACTCAAGGAAAAAGAAATGGAGAAAACATTATATATGCTGAAGACTCATAGTTTTGAAGTGTGACCTATAATGTCCAAATCAAGGCCATGGAACTTGACTCCGGCTCCGGCTCCGAGTGTAGACGACAGTGAAAAGCACCCTCAGTTCAGCTCAGCTATCATAGAACTTTATTTACATGCAATGGTTTAATCAGATTCGGAGTTCATCAATGGTGACTGTTTTCCTACAAACTTTCTAATCTGTACTTTCAAAGGACCTGTTCGCCGATCAAGTCCAGACCGACCAGAAGAAACGATATCCCTTGAAATAGTAAGAAATAGAAATGGATACCCTGTGCCGAAAGGAGGCTCCTTGCTGAAGCTGTTAGAAGAAGGAATGCGAGAGTTAGCTCCTTCCTATATATCCTATTGTGCTTCTTTTTCTTAGCCTTTTGTTCTTGCTCGATTTCAATTTTCAGTTCATCGAGATTGGGTTCTGATCCCCCGCGTTGATGTTTCGGTTGTTTCTCAACCAAGGAGACAAGATCACCCTCGGATGACCGACCGGATTTTTTCGTAACCACCCACTCATATGCACTGCCAAGTTGGAAAAGACCAGAGATCATGGCATTGAACTTGGTCACCGACATTGTGTTCTCGAAAAGAAGGTATGGAACGATAAATGGAAAGGATTTGGGGGCTGGAAGGATGTTGAGGAATGACATTGTAGCGGGGATGTAACAAACAACCCATGCCGGAAGCTCAGCCTCAGGAACGAACATGGTCATCGGGAGAATTATGCAGAAAAGAGTGAAGGAATAAAACGGTAGGATCAGTTTTCGGAGCAGAAAGAACAGAAAGATCATATTGAATTTCTTCCACACGCTAATCTGCACCAATTGGAATACAAAACAAGAACAATGTTAGGAATCAGAATCACACGAGAATTATCGGGTTTAACAAATTTGAATAAATACAGCTACTTTTGAAGAAAACAGTGACCAGAAAAAGTATTCACCTTAGCACGGATAATATCCGGCAAACAGAGGCGGAACAATTGCATTGGTCCAGAATGCCATCTATGCTGTTGTTTTCTATAAGCTTCATAAGATTCGGGAAGTTCACATAGACACTGAACAGAAGACAAAAAATCACAAACATTAGCTTCCAAGAAAGTTGAATTGCATACGAGACAGATTAAACTATATCTACTACCTCGACGTCATTGAGGAAAACGAACTTCCATCCACAAAGATGAGCACGGACGGCAATATCCATGTCCTCAACTGTGGTTCTCTCTAACCACCCACCGGAATCTTCCAAAGCCTTAATCCTCCAAACCCCGGCAGTCCCATTGAAACCAAAGAAATTAATGAAAACACCATTCACTTGCTGCTCAACCTCAAAGTGAAACGACAAATTTATGTTTTGCAATCTTGTTAGCAAATTCTCATCCTTATTAACAAAAGACCACCTTGCCTGAACCAATCCTACGTCCTCATTGTCCTATAAAGCAAATATAACCAAAAAACTATTGAATTCAACTAATCATAACACCTAATAAATCGAGCATGAAATTCACTGAGTTGCAACCGGAATCAAACACAGAAATAATTAGTTTAGATACCTTAAAATGGGGTACAGTCCGTTTAAGAAAATCGGGATTCGGCTGGAAATCGGCATCGAAAATGGCAATAAATTCATAGTCTTTAACATAACTACAACTCATTGCGGACTTGAGATTACCAGCTTTGTAACCATCTCTAATCACACGGTGCCGGTACACGATATGAACACCTTGTTGTTGCCATTTATGAACCTCTTCTTTGATAAGCAACCGAGTCGTCGGATCATCGGAATCATCTAAAACCTGAATCAAAATTTTCAACTTCGGCCAGTCCAAGTTACAAACTGCAGCTATCGACTGCTGGAAAACCTGCAAACCAAAGATTTAAAACAATGGGTTTCTTCTAAAATGATCAGAAAAAGTGTTTTCATTGTTTGTTTTTACCTCTTTTTCATTACACATAGGGATCTGAACAAGAACCATTGGGAAGAATCCATTTTCCCCAGATTCAGGATCTGCAACAGTACCTTGTTTGGGAATTGGTTTGATTTTCTTGAAACGGATCCAACAACAACCCAAACAGAGGATTAATCTATCCAAGCTTTGGATAAGGAAAAGAATAATGCAGACATTTGCGAGGAACTGAAGAGGAGGGGCCAAATACTCGACCCGGATCAAAACCCATCGGGTGTACAACGAATCGAAGAAATCCTTAACGCCGAACGGTGCCGTGAAGATGTACTGCAATTGAAGCTTCGGCGCACCGAAATGCCAGCCTTTAAAATAGGCGACAATCTCGAAACCTAGTAACAATAACGATAACCAAAGAAACACTTTGATGCAGTTATAGAACCTGGTTTTAACGGTTCTGTTTTCGTTGGCCGAACCGGTGTCGGCGTCGGTTCGACCGGAGGCGACCCGACGGCGAATGGCGGAACCGACAGCGACCAATGTGGAAGCAATGGAGGTTAAGCAACCGGCGGCGCGGTGGGCTTTTAAAAGGAGGACCCAAGAGAGTTGCTTGGCGTTTTTGCCCCGCGCTTTTTCGCGAGTACCGGTCGGGGTGTTACCGACAAGGAAATCGTCTTTGGACGGAGCTTGAAGCTCCTCCACTGACCAGTTTGGGTTTTCCATTTTGACAACCACCGGCGTTCCTTTGCGGCTGCCCTTTGCCCACCAACCAAAAGACGGCGCCATTGTTGGATTTTTTCCTTACCTCTGAAAAACTTGACTGTTGGGTTCCGATCTTGGTGAGATCAAAAGTTGAAAATGTTGCCGGAAAATGACTAAAAATTTAACAACATTATCAGAAACAAACCAAGAAGAAGAAGAAACAAAAATATAAATTAAGAAAAAGAAAGGTCTGGACTTGAAGAAGAACGAGAAATGAGCTACTTAGTTCAAAAATACACTTCTGGTTCAATTCCACAGCTTTCAAAAGGGTAAGCTTTAAAAGGAAAAATAATAATTGGAAATGGCAGAAAAAGGAAAATGATACGACTTTGATTTTGAATTTCCGAAGAATAAAAAGGATAATACTATTATTTTACAGAAAAGGATTCATTTACAGAAAGGAACATTTTTTATTAATGGGAAATTCATGTACACGACTGCACCTTGTCTGGCTATACAAAATCAATAGAACAATTCTTTTTAAATAAAAGGGTTAATTTTTACTATAAACAAAAGGTTAGTTAATGAGGGAAAAACAAATTAAAACAAAATTAGGTGGTTTAATGAATCTGTTATTAAAAAGAAAAGGTTAATTATATGGTGATCGATAATTATTAAAATTTAAATGAATGAATTATTAAAATTTAAATGAATGAATAAAGAAAAATCAAATTCTTTATCTATAGAGATAGAAATAGGAAAAAGGTTTATTATTGAAGCTCAAATAAAGATGGGATAAAATAAATATATTAAAATTATGAAGATAATCGAACTGTACTCAGGGACGGAGCCAAGATTTAAAGTTGAGGGGGTAAAACTTAAATGTTTAGAAGTAAGGAAGCAAATTCATAAAAAAAACAATTTTTAAATAATTTAAATATGGAGACAAAAGGGGAGAATTCTTCGGGTTGTACTTATATAAATCACTATCGAGATCTATAAAAATATTCGTAAAGATTTTCAATATTTTATAAAGCTAGAAAATTATAAGAATAATTTATCAATTTTTCAACAAAAATTCAATATCTCGTAACTTGAATATGACCAGAGTAAGTTTAAAAATTCTCTATAAATTTCATAAAAGTAATTAAAAATTTATCTACACATTATTATAAAATACACAATAATTGATTTTAATATCTATTATAAAAAATATAAATATTTTGAATGTTAAAATATAATAAAATTTAATAATAAATAATTAAAAAAATAATTTTAATAAATTTAACGATAATAAAATCATATTTAAAATATATATTAAAATCGATGATCATGTATTAATATTGATATGAAAAATATAAAATCATCTTCTATACAGTCTATTATTGTATCTATATACAATAAAATCCCTAAGTACTTCATCACTTTCATGATGTTGTGTTTCATCAGACTCAGCTGAGGTCAGCTTAGTATTCGATTTTATAGGTGGAGCCTGGAGCCTGGAGGTGGCTACTCTTACGCCTGTATCTTTGACAAACCCTTACCTCAAACAGAAGGGATAACTATATATTTAGTATTTTTAAACTCTAGTGTCAGATCCGACCTATAAATTCAGATGTAAGAACCCATTACCTAAAATTTTAAAATTCTAACCTTAAAAAATAAATTAAATCTATAAATTCGGGTGGATTCTAAAATTCATTACCATCCCTGTTCTCGTTCGACGAGGTCTCCGCCACCGACACTTTTGATTCCAAGGATAGTGTTGTTGAGTAAGGGGTATTTTTGGCAGTACAAGAGACGATAAATTAATGAATCCATGCAACGCGCGGTGTTACGGTGGAACTTCACGGAAGAAATCAATGCCTACAGGCGACAACTGACTGATAGTACCGGTGGAATAATATGAGTTTTGATCCTTAGAATTTAATTGAGTTTAATATTTCAGTCAAAGGATTAGGGGAGGATTGAAATACAAGATATTGAGTAAAAAAAATAGAATCGATTATTTTCTTCGTTAATTCACTATTCATAATACTTCAACTCCTTTTATATATGTTAGTTATAAGATTTTATTCTATTTTAATTTAATCCTTAAATTTAAAATTTGATTTTTATGCTATGACATAATTTTATGTGTCATATCATCGTAAGAATAAAATATATTTGAAATATTTAAGTGAAATGAAAATTTAATTATATTAAATAAAATTGATTAGTTATAATTAATTTAAGATTATTGGATGGATCAAATTAAATATTTGTCTATCTTTTTTAAAAACTCTTATTTTTAATTTGTTAAATTTATTCATTCATTTTATTTATCCGATAATTATTAATTAATTTTATGTAATATAAGTAGATCTATCATATTTATAAAATTCAAAGATATAACTAACAGGGGTTGATCCAAGTGGTAAGTAGCTTGGTTCTGCTTAAGCAAGTTTCAAGTTCGAGATGTTGTGTACGCAAAAAAATTCCTGCTGGGAGACTCCCACCAAAGATAGGTGAGCGATCCAGGTCGGTCTAGACTAATCAGGTTTAAATCCTGAAACCAGAAGAACAATCAAAAAAAATTCAAACATATAAAAAAATATGAATTTAAATTTAAAAATACTAATCATAATATTAAATTTAAATATTGGAATAATTCAATTTATTAAGCAAGTCTATTATACAACAAATTTAAAATACAATTAAAAAGGGTAAATTTTTACAATTATTTAAAACTTAAAATGTTAGATTTTTATAATATTTTAGGGTTTTTTATATTTTTGTAATATTAAAATATATTTTAAAATTATCGATAATTGATAAAAACGTAAAATATTATAAAAACTAAGTATCAATAGTTATAAAACAATGTTAAAACTTTAAAAAAAAATTCAATCTAATTATCAAAAAAAATATATAAAATTTAAAACATATTTTACCATTTTAATTAAATTTTATGTTGAATTAAATACAGAGTATGTTAAACAGAGTGAATCATATGTCTCGACACTTGTCCCAATCAAATTTTGGCCAATAGTTAGTCATTGGTCATCGACAATTGTTAATTCTAAAATTGCTCTTAGCCTTAGGGAACAAAAAATATAGAGTCTATGGGACAACTCAACTTCAGTTCATTAATTTTGAACAACACACACTTCTAGGAAGAGCATTTGTTATAATCGAAATAAATAAATAAAAAATAAAACTCAAAGTTTATTAAATTTTTTAAATTAATTCAATTTTGATTCAAAATTAATTATAAATATTTATAATAATATGACATTAGTTATAATTTAAATGGTTTTTATTTTAAAAAAATATATACTTTATAATTATGTATGATTATAAAGAATACGAAATTATAAGAGTTTATAAAATATAAAATTAAATTATTAATAAAAATGTATATATGATATAAAATAATTTAAAATTTTTAAAATACAATTATATTTTTTAGGTCCATCCTTGATCGAAAGAAAAATAGAGATGAAAGGATAGAATGACGAACGACATTCGGTAAATAGCGATACCCTTGTCCAATATAATCATACAAATATCACGGGATTGTTATATGTCTTTTAGAAAGAAGAGAATGACCTTGTGACACAAAGATCCGAAATATCCGGTCCAATAATGTCCTACAAACGCTGATAGAAAATTATCCTCAACCCACCCTCTCCTGAATCTTTTAGTGGGCTCATGGTTTGAAGGGCCTAAAAAATATATTCCTTGATATAACCGCCCGTCCGATGAAAGGTTTTTTGGGTTCTGACCCCAAACTTCTCCATTTTCACAAGTGGTGATGACCTGACCCGAGATAACAGTGTCGGGCCGTTTTTTCTTCTTCTGGGTATTGGATGATTCGGACAGAACAAAGATTGACCTATAGACTCTTCCCTAATACTAAGATAGGCGATGACTGGAAGGATTGGCAAGTGAGAAACATCCGACATGAAATCAACAACAGCCCTTAATTTCCCCTGATGCAGCATCATCCATACACGGTTCATCCCTGAGCCACCGCACGCATGGACAGAGCTATGAGAGAAGCATCCCACTCTCATAGTATTAAATTTTTATCGTAGGATTATTTTTGTAATTTAAAATGGTCCAGAGATACAAAAGACAATTTAAATAGAGTTGAAGGATTATTTATATAATTTATCCAGTAATAATGAATTTTGATATTTTTTAGTATTTGAATTTGTGTTACCAATATACATTTTGTTGTGAATTAGATTTTGATTTAAAATATAATAAAACATATTTTCCCAAACCAACTTGTCGATGTACATGGCTTGTGTTTGTTTGTTGGAATAAAACAAGTGGCATTTTGTTATCAAACAAAGAGGGGGCAGAGGCAGAGCCATAGGAGATGAGAATAATTGTATCTTAAGGTGAATTTATTTATTTTAAATTTCTAAATTTTATATATGTAATTTTAATTTTTTAATTTATATGAATTGGTTATTAATTTTTATTTTTATGAGTTGTGTATTAAAATTTGAGATTCGTTTAATCTTTAAAATAATTTGAGACCTGCAATTAATGGTAGGGATGAGTAAGATTAGGTACTCGATTAATTTGATTAGAATTGGTCTCGGTCCCGATAGTCATCGGTTCTTAAAAATTGAAATCAGTTTCGATCACGCAGAATCTTAAATTCTAGGATCCAATCTCATTACTAGTGGGAACCGATACAAATATCGGGTACCCGACTAATTGGTTTATTATTAAGAAAATACGAGTAATAGGAGGAAAAAAAATTTAACCACCAATAATATCATCAATTAATAATATTAGAATATTGTATGTTTGAAAATTAAAGTTTTAAAACGAGTTATACTCATAATATTCATACATAAAGAAAAAGTTTGATAAGAAAAAAATATAAATAAAAGAACATTATCTATTATAAGAAGAAGAAAAAAAACTAGTATTGAGTATTTAGTATTAGTTCCGATTCTATTAGATACCTACGGGGTATCGAGTCTAAAAAACTAAGATCCAGTCCTAGTCCTGGTCCCAATTATGATTGAGACTTAAATTTTAGATCTAATTTCGGTCCTACTAAAACTAATATTAGATAAAAATCTACCAAATCTAACTAATTCCAAAATCGAGATCAAATAATCGAGTTTTTTATCCGCCACAATACTAATGAGAACGGTACGGTGGAACCATACGAAAAGAGTCTCAAAAATGGAATGTAAATGTAAGTGATTTCATATCCATATTTGTCATAGGTTGGCAGAGGTTTAGGTTCCCTGTGAGGACTTTAAGCTGATGCCAGTGGCGATAGTCTACTCCCAGTTTATCATCACCAAGCCTTTGACTTATTTATTTTCACTTGGCCCCCAACGCAAAACAAAGCTCTTCCACACATTTTCATATTGTCACGTCGAGTTATTATGTGCACAAGAATATGTTACGACTTCACTAGTCAATGACTTCAAATCAAGGGAAGGATTAAGAATGCCAATTTGACCTACTTCAGACAGGTTTCAAACAGACACCATTCTATAAGGTAGGACTTTTAAAAGAAAATTTTGAATTTGACTTATTTGTTTCAATGTCTGAAAACACAGTCTGTTTTCTGGTATTCATGAAGCTGAAGAGATGAGTTAAACTCTTTTTCATGACAAGGGAGGGGAGACAAAGAAGATGGCCGACATGAATTTGAGATGTAACAAGGAGGACCTAGGGCCACTTTGTTGAAGAATGTTTCCAGACTTGGGTAATCAAGTGCTCTATGGGACACAAGTGTACCATTTCTTCATTCAGACACCTGCCATTTTCAGCCAATTATCACAAATTTTAGGGTTTTCGTTTTTAATTACCTGCAACAATACATGGTCAGGTGATGCTTCCATGGTGGTCCATGAAATACATGGTTAGATTCGATTTATTTCTTTAATTTTGAAGTAGAAGTAACCAAGATTAAAGACCGAGAAACGAATTTATAACTAATTATTTTACCTCAAGGTTACGTTAGCGGAGACTTTATATGAGTGCTAAGTTTAGACTTTATGCGATATGATTTATGCGATAAAATAATCATGGTTTTCGGGACTTCGAGCGCCTACCCATTTCTATAAATCGCCATCATTTCCTTCTTTCCAAACCCCTCAAAAGTTGTGAACAAAACCCATTTTCTCCCAGAATCAGCAGTGTAAAGTTTGCTAGTTAAGGTAGAGGGTTCAAAAGATGTTGTCTGGCAAGGCTAGTTGTAATTCCCATGGACAAGACTCTCCATACTTCTTAGGGTTACAAGTTTATGACAAGAATCCTTTTGATCAGGTTGTTAATCCAACAGGGATTATTCAGATGGGACTTGCTGAGAATCAGGTAATTAAATTAGATACATGAAAAAATAAAACTTAAAAAACACCATTCCTTGTTTGTAATAAATATGATGTGCACTTGTCTCAGCTATCTTTCGACCTGGTAGAATCATGGCTACGAAAAAACCCGGACTCCATGAGATTGAAGAAGGATGGAGAATCTGTATTCAAGGAGCTGGCTCTCTTCCAGGACTATCACGGTTTGCCTGCATTCAAAAATGTAAATCTTTATATGTACATGCATGTGTTATTTAAATTCTTTGTTCGAAAACATTTACGTATGATGTCACGATCATTCGTAAAGGAACTAGTCGAATACATGTAGAAAACCAGAGGGGACAAGGTTAAATTTGATCCCAAGAAGCTGGTGCTTGCTGCTGGTGCAACTTCAGCTAATGAGACTTTGATCTTTTGCCTTGTTGATCCTGGTCAAGCTATCCTCCTTCCCACACCATACTACGCAGGGTACGTTTCATGTTTCAAGTCCCGATGTCGATACTCGATATATCTTTCATGTCTGTTTTACGATCTTGTTGCAGGTTCGATAGGGATCTTAAATGGAGGACAGGGGCAGAGATTGTTCCGGTGCATTGTTGGAGCTCAAATGGGTTCAGAATTACCATGCCCGCACTTGCAGATGCTTACCAAAGAGCTCGAAAACTTGAGCTCAAAGTAAAAGGGATTTTAATAACAAATCCTTCGAATCCATTGGGTACAACAATGACTAGGGACGAGCTTAACGATCTCATTACCTTTGCCATTGCCAAAAACATTCATATCATAAGTGACGAAGTTTTCTCAGGAACAGTCTTTGATTCCCCTGGTTTCATTAGCATTATCGAAGCCGCAATGGATCGAAACACCCGATTTATGTAACCGCATTCACATCGTTTACAGTCTTTCTAAGGATCTAGGCTTACCCGGATTTCGTGTCGGAATGATTTATTCAAACAATGAAACAGTGGTGAGTGCAGCCACTAGAATGTCGAGTTTCGGACTCGTTTCGTCACAAACGCAGTACATGCTTTCAAACATGTTGGCGAACAAGAAATTCATTGGAAAATACATGAAGGAGAACCAAAGGAGACTGAAAAGGAAGAAGGAAATGTTGGTTTCGGGGCTTAGAAAATCCGGAATCGAATGCTTGAAAAGCAATGCAGGGTTGTTTTGCTGGGTGGACATCAGACATCTGTTATGTTCCGATACGTTCGAAGCCGAAACGATGTTGTGGAAGACGATTCTATGTGATGTTGGAGTGAATATCTCTCCTGGTGGGTCTTTCCATTGCAGTGAACCAGGGTGGTTCAGAGTTTGCTTTGCAAATATGTCCCAACCAACTCTTCAAGTTGCGTTGAGACGAATCAAGGATTTCGTCCAACGTTGGAGCATTGGTAATAAGATCAATTATGATCAAAACATGTCGAGTTTTAGTAGGAAATTCCCCAGCAATTGGGTTCGAAAATTATCTTCATCTGAAGGTGATGAAATAGGTTAATCCTGGGTCGATAAAAATCGATTTTTAAAGATCATCGAATTAAATTATTAATAAAAAATACAATAAAATTTTTAATTTGATTTTGATTTTGAAACTATGATTTTTTTTTAAATTATTGACTTAAATTTTAATATTATACATAAAATAAATTTAATTAAAAAGATTATTCTATAATAAATTTCTATAGTATTATATTTGAATTATTTTTTAATAAATTGAATATATGTGATTAAAAATATATTTTCTATATTTTTCCTATGAAGTATTTTTTTTGTCCCATAAATTTCATCCCATTTTTTATATAGTTTTAAAAAAGAAAAAATACATAAAAATATATTATAAAATAATTAAAATGATAATTTTATTTTTTAAAAAATAAAATTTATTTTTTTTGGAAAAAATAAAAATTTGAGAAGAAAATGTATTTAATAAAAATTGTTGAAGTTTTTAATGAAATAATTTCAGTAAAATAATTTCAGTAAAATAATTTCAAAATATAAAAAATAAAATTTTGAGATAGAAAGAATAATATTTTTTTATGAGTTATAAATTAATATTTTAATAATTATCATGTTTAACAAGATATCACATCTATTAATCATTGTCTCACATCACGTTTATCCCACGTGTATCCTGCATGTATAAAATAATTCAAGTCAATATAAAAAATAAATAAAATTTAAATTATAAAATAAGATTTAATAATTTAATTAATTCCAAAAATTATGATTTATTTTTATTAAATATATAATTTAAATTATATATAATTTGAAGATTTTTTTTATTTTTTATTATTATATATAATTTACTTATAAATTTTAAATATTTATATTTTATTATCTAACCTTAAATTGTGATTTTCGTCCCGATTATATTATTTTTGCATGAGATGAAAATAATTATTAAATGGAAATACGTGTATATACATGTGGACACCTGTCAAAAGAAACGATTAGCCAAAAAATTCGGGATCCTTATATATTAAGAATACAGCTTATTAAGTTAACAAATAAGATTAAAAGGTAACATCTATTACATCGTATCTTATTAAATACATTTTTCGTATTAAATTCAATAAATGATCTCTATAAAAAATTGAATAATGTTTATTCTTATAAATTCGGTTCAATTGTTCTGTTAATTTATATATTATAAAAAATTAAAAAAAATTATATATATTATCTTATAATTATTTTTAAATTATTAAAAAAATATATTTTTTATATTATTATTTTTAAATCTAAAATAATGACGTGTAAAATAATGTTCCAGAATTTTAAAATACAAATAATATAGAGGCCACTGGCCAGGCATAATTAAATTTGCACAACTCTGATTCGTCACCGACCGCAGCTCCACTTCAGATAACTTAGGTCGCGAAGCGCACTAATAAAACCTGCCAACCAAACCATACAAAGAAACTGTAACGAAAGGAATCGAAGATTGTGGCGGTTGTCGAAGAGAGTAGTGGGATCTCACATTTTATTACCGACTTGCCTAATTCTCCGCCACGTGGCGCTTCCGTCGCCATCGCGGTTAAGAAAATCATTGCTCTTTTTTGATATTTTCTATCATTATTTAATTCTAATTAATTTCCAATAAATCGACTCTTTCAAACGTGGCATTCGCTGGAATGTTCTCACGAATCAGAAACATGAATGTGTCATTATTATTATTTGATTTTTTTTTTAAATTTAAATTCATTTCGAAGATATTACCGTCTTTTATGAATTTTAATTTATTTCTGAAATTTTAATTTGTTTCTGAAATTAGGTCTCTTGATTATGTTTCTCTTTCTGCACAATTGCTGGAATTTAATTTATTTTTGGTTATTATTTGAAGATAAAGGAAAAGCACAGCATTTGGCGTATAAGTAATAAATTCAAAGTTTTGCAAGTGTTTGGTTTTCTACTTTTTTAAGCGAATAATTTTGCTTCAGAATCTCATCGCCTTCGTGTTGGGAACCTTTTCGAAGTTCTGACGCTATACGGGGCTCTGATATTTGCCCAGGTACTTTACTTTTATTTAATCGTTCTTTCTTTTGTTTGAGTTTCCGTCTTGGACTGATTGTTAGGAGCATTTTTCTTGTTTTAAATTTGAATTTTTATTACTTTAGTTTTTGGATAATCTTCTGTTGTGGAATTATAGAGAAATGTGGAAATTTAATCAGTCAGGAAAAAGAGTAGTTTAGATTTTTTGTTTGCTCTATTACTAGAAAGTAAATTGTTTAGTTTTTTGAGGTTTGATGATGTTTTCCGTGTGCGTTTAGTTTAAGCATTGCTTTTATTACTTGAATTGAATCGTTTGTTTTGTGATTTGATTGATGAGAATGTTGTTAAATTTCGGTTTCTGAACTATGACAATTATGAAATCAAATTTTGCAGCACTTGATTCTGTGACAGACTACTTTCTGGATTCTGCATTAGTTGTCCTGACAAAAGTATTTTGTTTTGAGCGAATTGAAAGTAATTTTGATGTCCTTGCTCGGTTTAGTGATTTAGTTGTTGAAATTTCTAAAGTTTGAATAAAAGGATTTAGGGGACTGAGATGGACATCGGAGCTCTTTTAACTTCTGCCGGAATCAATGTAGCTATATGTGTTGTGCTGCTGTCATTGTATTCCATACTGAGAAAACAGCCGAGCAATGTTAGTGTATATTTCATGCGGAGGCTTATTTCAGAACAAATAAAGCCTGATCATTTCGGTATTGAAAGACTTGTACCCTCTGCAAGCTGGATTGTGAGGGCTTGGCTAGCAACTAATGAAGACATATTGGCTGCTGGTGGCGTGGATGCTCTAGTTTTCTTAAGAATAGTTGTTTTCAGGTGATTATGTTTTGTTCTTAAGTTTCTCCAAAAGACCACACTTGCAGTTATATTCAAAAACTTTTGAAGTGCTTTTATGTTTCAATTATGGTTGGTCGGTGTCTGTTTTCTCTTTTGCTGGTTTACTAACTGCGCTTCTATCTTCCTCCTGTTTCTTTACAGTATTAGGATATTTATCATTGCTGCTACGATATGCATTTTTCTAGTGCTTCCAGTAAATTATTATGGGCAAGAAATGGAGCACAAGAAAATTCATGCAGAATCACTGGAAGTATTTACTATTGGAAATGTAAAAGAAGGCTCAAAATGGTATGTTAGTATGTCAATTGGACCCATTATTATGATTGGATAGTTGCTTTAGTTCCATCTTACAATGAAATGTTATTTTGATGCTGCCACGTTGAAACATGAATGTCATAATCAGGAATGAAATTCCGACTTGTGAGGCCCTGTAGAATTCTATTTTACCAGGTTTTTGCATGCAACCCAAAGGAAGAACAGAAGATTTTTGCTTATTATCTATTTTACGCATATAAAATTCTGTAGAGAACTAATTAAGAATTGATTTCAAGTATTCAAAGAAACGAGTTTTTAAAGTTGCACATTCACTAGCTGTGCTTCTTCAGGTTGAGATATTAAGATGCAACTCCAACATAGTGGTTTTGTGGTAAAATAGATTGGATAAAATCAGCTATCATTTGATTGTTTTTCTTTTTCTTTTAAAAATATTCCAGGTTTTGGACGCACTGTCTTGCATTATACGTCATATCCTGCTCAGCTTGTGTTCTACTTTACTTTGTAAGGATTCGCATACTGAAATGCATTTTACTCATATATGGTTTGACTTTTACTGATGCATTCTTAAACTTAGTCTATCATTCATTTAAAGACCACTTCTTTGCTGTAGGAGTACAAAAGCATCACTAAAATGAGATTAGCACATATTACTGGATCTCCTGTGAATCCAAGTCATTTCACAGTTCTAGTCCGTGGCATCCCGTGGTCTCGGGATCATTCATACAGTTTGACGGTAGAAAACTTCTTTTCAACTTACTATCCATCAAGCTATGTGTCCCACCAGATGGTATATCGAGCTAGTAGAGTTGACAAATTAATGGTACGCATCTATCATGAGTGACTATATTAGGGATGTAAATATATGGTTTTATTTATTTTTTTTTAGGGGAAGGGATCAGTTGTGCAATGATTGAACCCAGGACTAGTGTCAATCAAAGACTCAATATAAAGTCTTTTGCCGCTCCATTTGTGGTTCAGACGACATATGATTTTTTTTTGTTTGAAAAGGCTTTAATTTTAAAAATTTCTTTAGTATCTCTTTTCACTGTTCGCATGCACTTATGACTTGCTACTGCTAACCAAACTATTATTCTTTACTTATTTTCGAATATAAAATACAGATTACGAACCTGATTCTGGTTCTGATGCATAACATTTAAGTTGAATTTTCCAATTTCTTATTTTTATTTGGTTGTCTTGACTAGGTTTCTTTTTAGTTGAACCAAGTGATTGCAAAAATAAATGTGTATTTCACCTACTCTATGCGCATTCTTCTTTGCTATGCGCATGCAATGATCTGTTTGTTTTATAGTCTTCAACAAGTTCTATTATATTCTAACAATATCTTCTTAGCAGAAGGATGCAGAAAAGATGTACAGAGTGCTAAAAGCGATTGAATCGCAGGGAAAAGCGAGTTATATGCCATGTTGTCTTTGTGGTGGAACTACACATTCCTTTAAGG
Source organism: Abelmoschus esculentus (assembly GCA_035048815.1). Taxonomy (NCBI): domain Eukaryota; kingdom Viridiplantae; phylum Streptophyta; class Magnoliopsida; order Malvales; family Malvaceae; genus Abelmoschus; species Abelmoschus esculentus. Next base: position 2,602,979 of record JAUCBN010000043.1, read on the forward strand.
CACTTAACATTGAAGCGGAAAGTGTTAAGAGTAAAACCAGCAGTGATGGACTGCAACCAAGTCAAAGAGAAAAGCTTGAAAATCTTGGAATTGTTAGTCTAATAATTTTGATCTGAGCTATAGTGATATTATATTTTATGTATTCCTTTCCAATGGTCCGTCCCCAAAAGTTACCTTATCCCAGATAGTGTTCAGTCATCAATGTCATTTGCTTTTTATATCTCATTTGGGTTATTTTAATGTGCTATAGGCATATCGGTTCCCCATGATTTAGTTTTTCCTCCAACATCAAAGAATCCTACTGGATATAGATTTGATTTTTGTGACCTTTGCAATATCCCTCATTTGATGCTAAAGAGTAAATTGCATGCTTGCTTTGATGCTTAACATGTTATTAATCTCAAACTTTGTCGTGATGGGTGTTTCAGCATAATGCTAGATTTGGTACTGCCTTTTCTAGACAATTATGATGTGAAAAAAGAAAGTTGCATTGTTGAATTTGAGAAACTAGTTTTCTACTGTTTTGATAGATGACATGGCAGCATTTGCTGATTGTTAATTCCAACCATTGTATGAATATAGGATATAGTAGTGGTCTTCCACGTTGTGTGAACTGTTTCTTTAAATTATTATTTCTTTCCCAAATACATGATCATTTTCTTGATTTCTTTATTGGGACTCTTCTCCCTATGTGGTTTCAATCTTGTTCTCCACCAACATCATGTGGTTATTGATGTTTGAAAGAAAATATTGCTTGTAAAGCGGTTTGAGGCCCTTAAATTTATTCAGTGTTATTATGCAGTAATGACTTGGAACTACTTTCTATACAATTACTTTTACTTATTTTAGAAAATAAGATAGGATTTGGTGTGCTAGTACATTGTATTTAAGTTGAATTTTCCAATTTCTCATTTTCATTTGGTTGTTGTTGTTGTTGTTATTATTATTATTATTATTATTATTATTATTATTTTAAATTGAACTTGTATTTAACCTTATCTATTCTTATTCTATTCTGCAGCACGACACAATGTTCTGTTTATTTTATAATGTGTCTATATATTCTCTAACAATGCTGTCTTGCAGAAGGATGTGGAGAAGATGTACAAAAAGCTAAAAACCCTTGAGCTGCAGAATAAGGAGAGTTCTATGCCATGTTGTCTTTGTAGTGGAATTTTACGTTCCTTCAAGGTGCTTAAAAATGAAGCGGAAAGTATTGAGCGTAAAGCCATCAGTGATGGGTTGCAACCAAGTCAAACAAACAAGGTGAAAATTTTCAAATAAGTGGAGTTTAAAATTTTGATCTAAGGGTTATAGTTTGTTGTGTATAATTTGTAAATTCCTTTTCGGTAGTTTGTTTCCAAAAGTTACACGTATCACAAACTACAGCAAGTTTTATAATTGAATTTGTGCAAGTAGTTTTCTGCTGTTAGAATTTATGTGAGCATTTACCGTAATTGATACTTCTAACCACTGTATGTCAGATATAGTAGCGGCCTCATACATTAACACTTGCTTTTTAAGCTGTTATTGCCTTCCCAGCTTCATGGTCATTGTCTTGATTTCTTTATGAAGACTCTCTCCCTATGTGGCTCAGTCTTATCATTCCCTGTAGCTATCACGTGGTGGTTGATTTTTGAAATTATATATTGATCTCCCACTTCTAAACCTTTGACGGAAACAACCATGAGATGACCTATGTTATTTTGGTCTTTGATACAGGAACGCGCAGCTGCTTTTGTTTTCTTCAGGACTCGTTATGATGCTGTTGTTGCTGCACAAGTTCTCCAATCATCAAATCCCATGTTATGGGTGACACAATTAGCCCCAGAGCCAAATGATGTTTATTGGTCAAACCTCTCCATACCCTACAAGCAAGTTTGGCTCCGTAAAATAGCGACTCTTATGGGTTCTATTGTTTTTATGTTCGTGTTCCTTCTTCCGGTTACATTTGTACAAGGCTTGACTCAATTGGACCAGTTAAGAAAGACTTTTCAATTTCTTAGAGGACTTTTGAAACAGTAAGTATCATTCTGCTAACTATATTGCTAATGTTGTGTTAGGTTGTTAGCCTTTATTACATTGCTATCATTACACATTGCAGTCGTGGCTGATGCCTTACACAGCAAAATAAAATACGGAATTCGCAGCATGTTAGAATATATTCAATTATGCATTTATACATAAATAATGATGAAAAGAACCATACTTGTCAAACCCTTTTGTACATCTATATATCTACCATTCTAAGCTTTTATGATATGGAAAATAAATGCTTGGAATTTCACGTACATGGGAATGATATGAGCATTATGCTAAAATATTTTGAAAATGTTGTGGCATATACTGAGAATATACACAGAGTGAAGGTTCTTACAAAACAATCTCTATGTATAAATAAGAACAGAGATGTAAATAGGAGAATAAATAATTATATCCCTTGACCATCAGGTCTATAGCTTTCTGTTCCTTGTTTAATCTGCTGCAATATATTTGCTTCTGACAACTGATGTATTGCAGATGAAATTTGTTTCTTATTCTGGAAGAAGCTTCTTATTGACTCCTTCCAGTATTTACATACATTATATCTGGGAACAAATTATTTCATGATCTTGTTAAAAGTTTTGGGTTTTAACTACTTTTATATACATATAATATGGACACTTGAGAGTGAAATTATTGAGGAGCTAGTACAACTAGCTTCTAATTGACCAACTTACGGAAGCAATTTGTTTTATTTTATACATCATAGTTTTCTGTTTCTTGGCTATTAGTGGAGAATAGACTTGACTTATTCGTGAACCTGTCTGGTTTGTTCGTCTGTGCAGCAAGTTCATGAACCAGCTTGTAACAGGTTACTTGCCAAGTGTAATTCTGATGTTATTTATGTATGCTGTTCCACCAACCATGATGCTATTTTCTACAATTGAGGGAGTTGTTTCTCGTAGTGAGAGGAAAAGAAGTGCATGCGTCAAAGTTCTGTACTTCACAATCTGGAACGTTTTCTTTGTTAATGTTCTTTCTGGATCCATAATTAGACAATTGAATGTTTTCTCGAGTGTTAGAGATATACCTACACAACTTGCTAAAGCGGTGCCAACCCAGGTAACTTTCCATGCCACTCCATAATATTTGGTCTAATAGTACCTCAATTCTTCCAACTTCATGGTAGAGTTTCAGATGCATCTAGATTTAGATTTTATCTTGGTCTATAAGAGATGCATCATCTGTTATTTTTTTGTATATATGAATCTAAGCTATACTTTTGAAAGTTATTATCTTTCACGAGTTTTAAAATTGTGATAGCCAACTTCTTGTTTTAACAAACCTGCATGGCAATACCTTACTCATATGTTTTTTGAATGTAATCTTAATATGAATCTTCAGGAATATTTCTGACAGTCATTGTTGTTCTTTTCTTTTTGAGTGAATGCAGGCTACCTTCTTTACCACTTATGTTTTAACATCAGGCTGGGCAAGCTTGTCCTGTGAAGTAATACAACTTTTCCCCCTTTTTTGCAATTGGTTCAAAAGATTCATACTGAGAAAGCAGGAAGAGCCATGTAGTAGTTCTGCTCTGACCTTCCCTCACCATACCGAAATCCCACGTCTTCTTCTGTTTGGACTGCTTGGCTTCACTTGTTCTATCATGGCACCCTTAATATTGCCCTTCTTGTTGGTTTATTTCTTTCTTGCTTTCCTTGTCTACCGGAACCAGGTGTGTGTTTTCTGATCAATTTTGTGCCCTTGTTTTTGTTAATCAAATAATAGTGCATTTTGTTTGCAACTGTTCGGTTTGCGATGACTTGTTTCTTAGTATATTGTCTTTGCTTATTGAGTGGATCTTGTTCATTCACACTAATAAAACCAAGCTAAGAGAATAGGATTCTAGATTACAATATGTTAAACAAATTGCACATTTTGGATATTGAAATGTTTTTCGTCGAGTGGATTGAGCTGTTGCTGGAGTATCCATGAGAGAATTAATCATTTTTATTTGAGTTTTTATTCTAAGCTTCAATGTCCTCAGTATTATAGAATATGTTAATACTTTTTTTGTACTTAAAAGTAGCAAACACATATGTTACAAGGTGTTCATGGTGTGTTTTTTATTCTGCATGATGATATTATTGAATTAAATACAAAGATTCAGAATAATTCAATTTCTACCTGTTCTTTGATCATGTTTTTTTCTTTCCTTTTCCCCAGATTCTCAATGTATATGTACCAAAATATGAAAGTGGGGGACTGTTTTGGCCTATTGTTCACAACACAACGATCTTCTCTTTAGTGTTGACCCAAGTTATCGCCCTTGGGGTCTTTGGTATAAAAAGATCTCCGGTTGCTTCGGGTTTCACCATTCCCCTAATACTTTTAACTCTTCTGTTCAATGAGTACTGTAGGCAGAGGTTCTCCCCTGTTTTCAAGAGGACTCCTGCACAGGTAAGAATCGGATCTCTCTCTCTCTCTGTTCATCGAACTCCGTAACCTTTCGCTTTTTTTGGTGTGATGGCTTGGTTGCTCAGGTTCTTAAAGAGAAGGATAGACAAGATGAGAATTTGGGTAGAGCAGAAGAGATTTATAAGCTGTTACGTACAGCATATTGCCAGTTCCCATTACTTTGTCCAGACTTGTCCACTTCTCAAGACCCGTCCACTTCTCAGGAATTGTCCATACCCAGCAACAGCGGGAAGAACAAAGATCACGAGAGTTCCAAAGATCCAGAGTCTCCTAATCCAGGTATGGTTGTTCTAATGCCACAACTGGTTCATGGCTTCTTTCCTTCTAGAATCAATTCGTAATTGCATGAATCTGTACTTTTAGACTTTCAGGAAATCAGCTTGTTAAGTTAAACGAAAAGTAGGTTGTTCATTCGCATTTCGGAAGAGAAAGACCTAGTATACAAACCAAATCGGTCGATAGAAACATCGATTTAGAGGCTCAGTTAACAGTGGCAATGGGATTTAGAAAATAGTACACAAGTCGACAGTTTTTGCTCTACAAAGACTACAGATGAATTACTTGTCATTTTAGTTCTCATTTTTAATGGGGCAAAGTTAGTAGAGACAAAGCCCTTTGCTATGTATACTCAAAAAAATGTACAGTTCAAAGGAAAGTGTTAATAATATCCCACTATCCCAGTTTGATGTGTATACATGATTAAGATGTTGGACCAATATACTCTATTTTATACAATTTTGGTTAGTCCAATAAATGTTAATTTCTTTTCTACTTTGGTTGGCCATAATGGGTTAATTTCTTAAGCAAATAGTATTTGGTCGGTTCGAAAACCGACCGAAATACACAAAAATTGTATTATGGACATACTTGGATGATGAAAATAACATAAAATAATTGACAAGAAAATGACACTGCTCTGCAACTTCTTCATCAATATTTCAATGTAGGTGAAAATTTCATCATTGTGTGTCTGCAGCTTCTGAAATACTCACCATTTGTTCTGTTCAATTAACTGCCACAGCAGCACAACTAGTTCAATGAGTGATTTTACAGAACTCAACTCTCTGCAACTCCAGATGAAGATGAAGATGAAGATCCATCTTTCATGGAAAACAAACCGTCTCCATTTCCTGCCTCCAAGCTTCTCCATAGCCACAAAACTTGCATCAATCCGCCGTTCGCGACATGCAAAAGAAACACCCTTGTTCGTATCGCGAAAATGGCAGAAACAAACTTGAAAACAACAAAGAAGCCACCCATTGCCAAGAGCTGCCATTTCATTTCCAAGTCCTTCCCCTGCTAAAACAGAAAAAACCCAGAATTACAGTCAACCAGACACAAATGATCACACGCATCGTGTTAAATAACAGAGTATGTACCTCGAATCTTCGGAATGCTTCTTCGGATGTTTCTTTCAAGAAACCAGACGATAATAATCCAACAATCAGACCAAAGGGTATCATTAATTCCTGGTTTCTGGATACAGAAAACATGAAATCCGACAGACAGCTGAAGACAAAAAATGCAACGAAACACAACTTCAACGCCTTCTGTCCTGCGATAATTAGATTCTCCAGCAGCAAGTTCTCGGCTTTTTTCCAAGGAAAAGATTTTACAGATTCAGGGCTATTCTCCCATAATTTGTTCTTGATGACAGTTAGTTGTTCCTTGATCTTATTTGGATTCCCAAGCTGCGCCATTGTTATCTTCATTTGACATTTTCGAGAAACTCGACGGCGACGACTGTTTACTTTCAATGGAAAACCATGGAGCTGAGACGAACAAGGCCTGTGTTCATATTGCTTAACCTGTACGAGGAAATCAATGATTAAGCTTAAAAATACACAAAAAAGGGTGTGCCCTCGGCGAAACAAACTGGATTTTTGTGCTAATTTCAAGTTCCATTTCGATACGAGAACCTAAGTTTATGTTGATATAATAGTTGGATTATATATATGCAGAGAATAAGTTTAAGGAATACCTTGATATTCAGAGTTGAAGGCAACACGGAAGACGCCAAAAGCGCCATTGTTACAGGAGATACTTACCTGGGAAACAGCAGTGGTTTGTAATGTGTGTCGGCCTCTAGGGTTTAACTTGTGAAGACGACGATTGGTTTAAGGGATGGGCTGAAAGTCAATCCAAAAGCTCTGGGTCCAATCGGGCTTTTAAGGATAAGAAAAAATTGGCAAGGAGAAACACGAAGATCTAACCTAAAAGATGATACCGAATTATGTCGATAGATACTTGATAATGGATTATATTAATCGATAATTAATAATAGATTATGTAATTGATTTAAAGATGTATATTAATCACATATATTGTAAGGGAAAATGATATAAATTATATAAAAGAATATATTTTATTTTAAAAGATAAGTCTATCACGTGTATCGAATATTGTTAAATATCAATAACGTTGAATATTATTAGATTAATTAATAAAAATTAAAAATATCAAATATTCAATGTATAATTAATTAAATTTTTATTTTAAGTAATTTATAATTATATATTAACTCTTTAAATTTTTTATTAATTAATTTAATAATATTTAACAGTGTTTAACATTAATAAAAATATTTAACGTTTGAGTATGTTGTAAAAAATTTCTATTTTAAATTATAATCATATTGTTTGTATATGTTTTAATTATTAAGAATAAATATTTTTGGGATTCTTATGTCAAAAAATTCATTTTAATGACTTTAATTTGAAAGATTTAATTTAATTTGTTGTTAAGAAGAAGAAAAAGAAGAAACCATTGCCAGATTTTGCTGGTAACGAACACAATTATTAATAAAATAAAAAGAAACGAACAAGCACAATAACAATCCGACACCAATCGGTATTACAACAAGATAAGCAAACGAAGCATCAAAACAGATCTGGAAGACAAAGGAAAAACAATAAAAGACGAGCGTTTGTTACAAGACGGTGCAAGAACCGGAGGTCTGCTCATTATTTTGAGTGGCGCCGGTGGAAGAGTTGACACCTGGCCATTCCCGGCAGTTGCAGCGTTGAGTTTCCGGCACCCGGTTATAAACAGACGGAACATGTCTTCCGCAACCGCCCCACGTTGTCTTGCCGCAGGTTGAGCACTTCACTTCGTAACACATCTTTGCCTTAACTTAATATCTTCCTTTTGCCTGATTCGCCGGTTTTTAAAAGGGACTGAGTCTAACAAAAGCCGACGACTTTTTTTCTTCTTGTTTCCGCTTTCTTGTTTTAGAAGTCTCCGTTTTATCGGATATGCATCCAACGATACCCACAGACTTTGGGTTAAATTGTTTAAGAGGTCCTTATATTTATGCTTTTTGAATAATTTGGGCTTTCCTTTTGCAACAAAAATGAATTGAATTGAAATGGGCCAAATTATACTTGCCATTGAAGAGCCCTGTGAAAATAAACCCGGTTGAATCATGATTTTTATTTGATTTTTATGAAATTTAATATTTTGATTCGATTTAAAATATTTTAGTTATTTTATTAAAGATCAATAATTGGTTGATTTAACGTAATTAGATATTAATTTTTTAAATAATATGGAACTTTAGGTGTTATAGTACCCGTGCCAGTGAAAAAGGGTGTGATCACGATGAGTCTGGTAATACGGGTGAGCGTCTAGTGACTGCGAAAAAGGGGAGTGTGAAGTTTGAATAAGGCTTTAAACGATTGAATGAATACTAATGAAAGTGTGTTTATCTTCGTTTATGTAATTTTAATCGAATAAATGAACTAACACAAATATAAACGAACGCAAAGTTTGTTGTCTGTGTTCGTTCGTTAAGGAATTTAACTTGTTCATGTTTGTTCGTTAACCTGATAAACAAAAATAATGAATAATTTTAGATTTTAGTTAATAATTATTTTTTAATTTAATTATTAATTAATTCTATTTATATTTTAAATCAAACAATTTAAAATTAATTTTTCATTATGCTTTTCAAAAATAATGTTTATTTGACTCTAATTTGATTATCTTTCTCAAATTTCGTCCTACTTTTTATCCATAAATTTAACTATTTTCATATATTAATCCCTTTTATCCACACCAATCCTTCAATTTAACTTATGTGGTAGAAATTAATCCTTCATTAACATTAGTTTGTAATTTTTAGTCCTTATAGTCTATGATTTGACCAACTCTTCGTCCACTTAAATACCGAATTCTTACACGTTTTATCAGTTAAACATAAAAATTTAGTATAATAGAGAAAAAAATTGCAATTAAGACAAAAAGAATTATTAAAACAGAGGTGAAATTAATAACAAAATTTTATTAATTAATTTGTACTTAGTAGGTTTAATTCTCTACATCTTTCAATGAAGGTTTAATTTCATATTTTCGTGTATATTATACAAATAATAATATAATTCGAATTATACTCATTAACTTGCATATCAAAGATCTAGTCTACAAATGAGTATTTTACCCGGTCCAGTTGAATCAATAATTTTTAAAAAATTCGAGTCGAATCGAATTGAATTTAAGTTTAGTATAAAAATATTTAACTTGAGATTAACTGTATAATTTTCTCGTATATTTTTAGGGGTGTTCATAGTAATATTTATTCCTTATGTATATATATTTTATAATTAAATTGTTAAAATTAATTTTTTTATAATTAAGTCTTTAAAACTTAATATTTTTTTAATTTAATTTTAAAATTTAATTTTTTACCATTAAATCAATCTTGAATTTGAGTTTAAACATATAATTTTCAGGTTAAACTTATGATATATTTTTTAGTTCAATTAAAAAAATAATTCGATCCAACTCGTATTCATCTTTAAATTTCAATTTTATTTGTATTATTACCATCTTATTCCCCTGTGCATGACACGTGGATTCATCTTTAAACTCCTATTTGCATTATTGTGTCACGTGGCGATCAAGTGATCCTTTGGTTTTTAAACTATTCGCTTTGGTTAATTAAATATTTGATTAGAAAGTATTAACTAATTGTTAATGACAGATTAATTATTCTAAATTAATCACGGTTCATGTCTTGAACTGAAAAATATAATTATATCAAATTTAATATATCTTGAAAAATTTTGTATGGTATAAAATTTAAAATTTATAGTCAAAATTTAGAGTTTTAACATTTATTACTTATGATTTAAATTTTATAATTATAAATTTAGATTTTATATCTTAAATATAAAGAATTATATAATTTTTAAACGGATTATAATACAACCTTTAAAATAAAATACGACTTATTGATTAAATAAATGACGATGACTTTTTTTATAATCTAATTGAGAAGCTGACAAATATTTTTATTTTAAAAAACAAATGAAATACGTGATATTCTTTAATTTTTGGAGTTAAAAAAACTCCATCAACATGCTAAACAATAATTTTAATATACAAATTAATTAAACCGATTCTTAAATTTAATGTATATATATATAATTTTACTTAATTAATTTATATATTTTATGTGTAAATATATATGAAAATAAAATCCAGTTATATTATATAAAATTCAATTAATTTTACATTAATATTTTACCATAAATTAATATAAAAGTATAAGGTTAAAATTCCACGCACCTAGGTCCATGCTAGCCATATTATGGTAAAATAACATTTAGTACCTTTATTTTTTAAAATTCATCTCAATTTAGTCCAATTTCTTTGATTCAATATTATTCTTGTAATATGGTAATTTTTCCAAATTAGATTCATGAATTTGTATTTTAAGTCTTTTTGATGATACAACACTATCTAAATGACTAAAATCCTAAGTTCAAAGACCAGATTATTTTTTTACGATAATCCATATGGACAAAAGGCAATTAGGGACTAAATTAAGAGAAATTACAAAGTTTAGGGAGCAAATTTCTCTTTATCCCATTTTAACTCAAATCGCCAAACTCCTTATCTAACTAGATAACCAGATCGTTAAACAAGTAGTACACTGATATCAATAAAGTTGTCGGCAAATTGAAATTATGAAGCACGTGTCTAATTGATCTTTTCAATAATTGGAAAAGAAAAAAAATATTCTACACCTTTATCAAGTGTAAGGAGAAGATAATTCGACAAAGCCGAGAAATTATTATACAATATCGATTTTAAGATTTTTATTAAAATTATATATAAAAATAAATAAATTTCTAAATTATTTAAGATCGATTTAACTAAAATTTTGTATATATAATAAACCGAGATCATATAGATGAAAAATTGTGATTTAAGGTCTCATCCGTATCGAATCTTTGTCTACGTGTCTGTATAACCTATTTAAGATTCCCTTCCCTCTTATGCTGTTACTAATCGTCTTCGAATACAATTCCTATTTCCTTGTCACCAACATGTACTTGACCAGCTGACGTCTTGTCTGTTCCTAATTCATGTAATATTTCAAAGTCCAAGATTGTGTTAGAATATATTGTATGATTTTAAAGGACTTGTGGTTCATCCTTTTTGATTCCAGATGGGAAAGATTACTTTAGGAGAACTAGTTAGTATATGGAAGGAAGGAACAAGAAGCGGTTCGAAAAATTATATTATAGGTAAGTTTCATCACGTTATTTATGAGATCAATCATTAAAAATATTTATTTTATTATTTTTTATATGAATGTTCACTCATATTTATTGTTAATTTATCTCATTGAGTCCCTTCAAGCCTAACAAAAAATATATGACATGAAAAAAATAATGATATGTGTGATTTTTAGTGGTTGGTCCATGGATACGTAATAAGACTTACCTATAATATAACTTCTCTTATAATTTTATAGATTTAAAACATAAAATAATATTTGAATTAAATAAATATGATCAAATTGATATAACCTTTTTTATTCGAGTTAAATAATTTATTTGTCGATAACAATAATTAATCCACTCATCGCAGATATTCATGATCAATTTAATAAAAAAATAATAATCAATTTGTCTTATAAGCTTTTTTTATACAAAGAAAATTTAAGTTTATAGAAAAAAAAAAGGTTAAGACTGAAATTCAAACTCGAAATCTATTAAATGTCAAATTTCAAAAGATATTTATATGAAACAATTGAATAAATTTTTAAAGATAAATATTAAAAAATTATTTTTAAATTAAATTAATTTAAACGACAACGTAACTCGATTCATGATTCATTCTATAATTAACTTTTACTTTCTTATTTACTCCCTAAATTTTCACCTAGTGTTTAGGTATTTCAATCCTACTAGGTTTTAGACACCAAATACTTTAGGTTTTCCCCCCAACCCCATTAATCTCTCTGCACAAACAAGGGAACTTGTGTTAAATAACTTTCATCTCGCATATTCGTTACGTCTTAAATTTGTCTCTCCCATATATTTAAAGAGAGACAAAATTATGATAATGTGATCTTATCTAAAATATAAATATAACAAGATTTATTATAAAAGTATATATTCTTTTTAAAAGGAATTCAAGTGTATTTTTTTTATAAATATTAATTAAACGTATATGCATTTGGTTAATTTGATATGTTGAATTGAATTAACTAAAATCGAATTAACCGGAAATTTTAAAATTTTAACCGTTAATCGAACCTAATTATCTTTAACCGAATTAATTGAATCAAAATTATTTTGATTAATTAGCCAAATTAACCGAAATTTATTATAAATTTTGATTAAATTACATATAGGTCACTAAATTATGTTAAAATATTTTTAAGTCACTAAACTTTCATTTTATATCAATTTAATAAAAAAATTAGTGATCATTTTATAATATAAAAATTAATGAACATTTTATAAATTTTTAAAAGTTAAATGGCTAAAAATATATATAATATTTAATATATAATAATTCGGTTAATTCAGTTAATTAATCGATTTTGAACCAAATTAACCGTTAATCAATTTTTTTTAAAAAAAATAACCGTTGACTGAATTTACCTAAAATTAACCGACTGAATTAACCGAAATAATTTCAGTTCGGTCGATTAATTCGGTAAAAACCGAATAATACACCCCTAGATAAAATAAATGGATGAGATTGTTTTTTTAAGTGATAATTTTTATATATTTTATTTTAAATCTTATTTATCTATTTTAGCCATCCAATAGTTATAGATTATTTAATTGTAAAACTAGATAAATTTTATATAATATAACTGAATCGTATTCTTGTATATAATCGTTATTGTTCTCTTTATTTACTTTCTTAAAAATATTATTAGAGTTATTATTTAATTCTCGCAAATTTTGTAATTTATTTTCGATCAGGCCTATAAACATTTGATATTTTGATTCTTGTGGTTTCTTATAATTTTAATAAATACTCGATTTGACTCGACACGAAAATAATTATATAATAATTTTTATATTATTTGATTGAGTGACAAAAATCAATTTTATAAATGTGTATAATCTTGTTGGAGAAGTAAGGTATGTAGAAAGTGGGGGACAAATTGTGTGGTCTGCAACTAGGACAAACACACAATCTCATGATGTGTCCTTGTCTCAGGAAAACCATGGTCACATAGTCCCTAAATATCAACATCCACGGTCTCATAATAATTGCTTCATCATCTTTAATTAATCATCATTTGAATAAAAATTATTTACAATTTTTTAAATATTTTTATATATTCTAATATTTAAATATCATAAATAGAACGTTGTATGTAATTTTTAAAATTTAAGATTTTAGTTTAAAATATAATGATTCTGTTATGTTTGATGAATAATGTTGAGTGTTATCAAATTAATTTATAAAGAATAAAAATCAAAAGAAATCAAACTACAATTATAAATTATTTTAAATAAAATTTTAATTAAATTATTTTTTAAATAATCAATTGTGTAAATAATTTATAAAATTTTTAATTTTTAAATAATTAAATAATTATTTTTTATTTTTTACTTATTTAATTTTTTAAACACTAGACACTGATTTTGAAACCTTAAATATAAAATCTTAAGATAAAAATACTAAACCCATAATAAATCATAAAGTATAAATCCTAAATAAACCTTAAACTCAAAAATTTTAATTATTCTATATTCAAACATTGGATTTAGGGTTAAATTTTTTTATTTTGTGTTTATAGTTTATAGATTATGATTTTGGGTTTAAGATTTATAGTTTATGGTTTCGAATTTTAGGCTTAAGTTTAAATGTTATGATTTACTTAGAGTTTAAGGTTTAGGGTCTATGTTTTTTAGTTTAGGATTTTAGTTTTATGGTTTGAGCTTAGGGTTTAGGATTTTAGATTTTTGGTTTAGGTTTTAAAATTAAAAAATATTTAATTATTTTAAAAAATAATAATTTATAAATTATTTAAAAATTTTAAAATAATTTATAATTTTATATTTATCTCTTTAGATTTTTAATTTTTATTAATTAGATTAACGGTACTTATAGTTAGTAATACTCATTATTTTTTATCGAGTATCATAATTTTTTTTTTTAAATATAAAAATTAATTTATTTAACGTTAGATATACATAAAATCACCGATAAAAAAATATTTAAATTATTGTTTTGTTTAAATATTATTTTCGGGCTGAATTTAAATCAAAAGGTCAATTATGACACTTTAATTCAAAGATCATTTATGATAATTTATATCCGATTGTTTTAAAAATAAATCAAGACTTCCTTATAATATAACTAGGGACAAAATAGTTATAGGGGAGCGAAATTATATTATAAGTTATTTTCGTCGTATTATTTATAAGATTAATTAATTAAATATATTTATTTTATTAATTTTTATTTTATTTTTATTTAAGTAAATCTTTATTAATATTTATTATAAATTAAATTTAAAAATAGTTTTTATCAAATAAAAATTATTTGATAAAAAAGATAAGATGAAAAATTAATAAAATAGATATATTTGATTGATTAATCTTATAAAAAATCATAATGAGAATTACTCATGATATAATTTCTAGTGGAAGGCATAGATCCCATCCAACAATTTTTTGTTTGTGCTTTTAGTTTGTCTAATAAATTTATTAAATATAAGAGATATTTATTAGGATTTTATTTTGATATAGAAAAAAATACACAAATCTTTATTTTTTAAATTATAAAATCTAAAATTTAAATCCTTGATTTAATTGTTTTAAATACTAAACTTTAAAATATAAATCTTAAATTTTAAAACCCTAAACTTTAAAGTCCAAAATAAATCTCTGTAACTTAAAATTAAAAAAATATATGTAAAATTTATCTAAACTTGTGAGTAAATTTTTTTTTAATTATAATTTATTCATCTAAAAATAAAAAATATCAATAATCTATCCTCTTTCCTCTACTCTAAGTTGTGGGTTGAACAAAATTAAAAATAAATTTTCTTCTTTATTTAAAAATGTTTTATCATGATATTCTGATTTATCCCTATATATAACTATTTGATATTAAAATATTAAAATAAATCCTTATAAATATTAAACTATTCTGACTGGTCAACCTATGTCTATATTCGGACATCCTTCATAATCAGATTCGTTAATCTATTCCTTTGCTTTTGATTAACAATATAATTGGCTCAGAATTTACGCTTCATCTCAAAACCCTTTTGTCTTAGCATCATGATTTATACGCTACTTTAGCAGCTTCGAGCGACAACCATGGGGTTTCATGATATTTCCGACACTGACCTTGCTCTAAGTCTAAGTCTAGGTTGCCCTGGTAAGAAAGAAAACCTATCTTATCGGCCAAAGAGGAAGAAATCGTGGATGAGAAATGACCTTTCCTGCCCATTTCTGACGTTAGGTCCATCGGATGATGCTCCGAAGGCACACGCAGATGACGAGTCGGTCGATTTGCACCGGCAAGCGTCTTCTGTCACCGCGGTGTCTTCGTTTTCAAACTATAGTGTCAAGAAAGAGAGCGATCTCGGCGGTGGCGCGGAGGTAGAATTTGAGAAGGTTTCTTCAAGGATGGGTGATGAAGATGATGAAGGCAGACAGAGAAAGAAACTTAGGCTTAGCAAACGACAGTCTGCCATTTTAGAAGATAGCTTCAAACACCACTCCACTCTCAATCCTGTAGACTATTTATCTTTATTATATTCAAACTTTATATATATATATATATATATATATACACAAGCATTCAGTGCTTCATTCTTTCTTGTGTTAAACAGAAAAGGAAGCAAGCTTTAGCAGACCAATTGAATCTCCGGCCACGGCAAGTGGAAGTATGGTTCCAAAATCGGAGAGCCAGGTGTGTGTTTTTACCAATACAAACTTTAATATATTTAAGCCGATCGGTAATCGACCACCGGATTTAACCTCTTTTTTTTTTCTGCAGGACGAAGCTGAGACAGACCGAAATAGATTGCGAGTTGCTGAAAAAGAGTTTTGAAACCTTAACGGAAGAGAACAAGAGATTGCACAAGGAACTACAAGAGCTTAAATCATGGAAACCAACAGCATCCTATTGCATGCCGCCGGCGGCCACCCTCATGATGTGCCCTTCCTGTGAGAGAGTCGCCAACGGTGGCGAAGACCCTTTGGATTTTAAAATCGGAAAGAAGTCTCACTTGTTCAATCTCTTATCGTCTCACCCTTCTGCCGCCGGCAGCTAAGGAAAACTAGTCGAGGCCATCAAAATACTGTTGAGACTTTGTTCATGGCTTACGTGTCAGATATATATACAACTTTCATGATTATTAATTAACATATTATATACAAAATTAGATATTTGTATATGCTTAGAAAAATCTGAGAAGGTTTTGGTATTCTCGTATATCAAAATATCTCTTTATTTATTTATTTATTTTAATAAATTCTAGTTATAATCTTACTTATAAAATAATATATACTTCTAATGGGTTTACATCCGTGACTTAACCAATCGACCAAATCATGTATTTATTCGTAACCCTTATTTATTAAATGAAATAATATAAAGATCAATTTATGCATAAATATGAATGCATAATTTTACGTAAAAAAATAAACCCTAAAAATTATATTAAAAATTTAAAGATATAAAATTATATTACAAAAGTACATAAAAATATTTTAAACCACCCTCCTTGATCCCACTTTTCCTATTATATTGTGTAAAAAGAATCTAAACCCCTTTGAAATTCCCTCAAACTGTGATAAATATCTTTGCGATCATCTTGGAATGTTTTGTTAATTATATAACATGACATTGCCAAAGAATAAAGGTATATAATGACGGTATTCTATAATATAAATTAACATGTGGTCATTTAATTAGAGAATATTTAAAAAGAAAATTATGTTAAATCTACTAAGAAAAATAAGTATTATTATTTTTAAAAGATTTAAGTTTAAGTAATTTATCTATATATTTAAAAATTACAATTAAAGAAAAGATAATACCATCTAATCACACAAACAAACGTTAAAAAGTATACTAAACTTTGTGTTATCCTAATTGTCAAAGATTATGGACCATCTCTCTTATCTACTCCCAAATTGGTTTGTTTATGTGGTGTCACTATAGGAAAAAATTCGATTACCTGGTCTCGGTTCCGAACCTGATAGATTTTTATTTGGTATTAGTTCCGGTAGAATCGGAACTGGATCCAAAATTTAGGTTCGGGTCATAACCGGGACCAAAACTGGATTTTGATTTTTTGGACTCGATACCCGATGGGTACCAATAGGACCGAAACCAATACCAAATACCTATATGAGTATGATTAGTTTTAAAACTTTAATTTTCAAGTCTACAATATTCTAATTTTATTATTTAATATTATTATTGGTGATTGAATTTTTTCTCCAATTACTCAAAAAATTTTAAGAATAAACTAATTGACTGGATATCCGGTATTGGAACCAGTACCTACCAGTAACGGGAACACAACACCAGAACTTTTGTTTGTAATAAGGAAAATTAGAGGTGAAATACAACTAAATTTAAATTTTACAAAGCAAACAATAAAATTATATTTTATTAAACTATAGTTAATTAATATTTTATAAAATTATTAATTTATAATACTAAAAGTACTATAATTTTTTAAAGTTTAAAATTTAAAGCTATCCTTTAAAATCAAAATTCCCCACCACCTTAAACTTCATTGAAACAAGGGGAACCCTTGATCGATAAACCTCATGCGATTTATATAATATATAATACACATGAAATTTATACCTAATGCCAGAAAATTGCAGGTCTTCTCAAGAAAGGAAAACATGTTAAGGCTAGGTACTATGGTTACGGCACAATCGTCCAACCGAGCTGGCGGTAAGGGATCGATCAGCTTCATTGCTTCCTCGACAAATCCTTGTTTCACCACGAACTAACTATTCATGTTCTCATACTGGAACAAGCAATTAGCAATGCTCATAGGTGAGGTTCATTCTTACGATCCTCCCAAAACCCCTTTCATCGGGACTGAATCGGGATTCGGCGGGTCAATTAGAATCAGATCAACCTTGAAATGTTAAGTCGGAGTTGCTCCCCGAACAGAGGAAGTGTCTGAAGAATGCAAGTTTGACATATGTGGTTGCTGCTGCGACTGCATGTGCGACTCATTTGCAAGACCGAGAATCGCAAGCATTGATCTACCAAAATGTAATTAAGCAAAAATTATAAATCACTAAAGCAAGCCAGCATAAAAAGGCATATGAACTCATATTACAGAAATAAAAGATCAATAAAAGATTGAAGAAGCTGTATTTGACTCTTTTTTTTCCAGTTTTCGGCACAGAACTATACCTAGGTAGTGAACCTTTTATATTTGGTTGGCTTGCATATGAAGCTAGGGAACTCCTGAGATTACCATATTTATTTAGTGTGCTCTCCAGTTGCGGCGGCGGCAACTGCAATCACGAACACACAAAATGGAAGGTTAAGCCTAAACAGTGTGAGCAAAGAGCCAAGTTTTTTTTATATCCACCAGGGAAAAGGGGTGTTCATATGTAGCACATCCTATTTTACCTGTAACAATACAGGAAACGAATGTGGTTGTGTCTGAACTACACACTTCAAGAACCCAACCCACAACTTCGGCATTCTCCAGATCTACACTCAACAAACAGACAATAATTTCAGTTGTCTTGCTGGCATGCCAATTATCAGCTTGGTCGTGCAGTTCTTGTTCGGGTACATAGGCAAGTTCTTAATTAGATAGGTCGAGTTACTAACCTGTTTACTTACAAGTTTGGATAGGATTTCCATGACAAAGTCGACCTACATACAACAGAAAATAGGGCTCAGAAGATGTGGTTTTCAATCAAGCCAAGAAGGTGAAACTTGCACAAACTTCCAAAAACAAATTGAAACGGCCAACCAAGTTTGCTACCCGGAAATGATAGATTTAGAAGCAAAATGTGAATGAGCCAAAAATATGGCTACTTACCAGGGTAGGAAAAGCATCAATTGCCTGAATAACAGTTCTCATGAAAAGTAATGGAAGAGGGACCTGATCAACCTGAATTGAAAAGGAAAGAAAGCATTACTACAGATACAAAAGTACGGTATTAACCCCAAATAAAATAGTGCATAACATACCATCTGATTCAAGGCCTTTGCTAAGACCTGCTGTGTGAAAACCATGCGCTGCTCAAAACAAGCTGAGCAAGCTTCTGTTACCTGGAAAATTTTTGAAAGAACCGCAGAAATATCAGCAAGAGGAACAGTGTAGAAGAAAATACAACCATCTATCAACCTCTCAAAATGAAATTTGCTTTGTAGATGTAGTGTCCAAAGTTTGCTTGGCAAAAGGGGGGAAATGGTGGCCCAAAGTTTGATTAGAGAAACTATAGGGGATTCAGTTATATAAACAACGTACCTTTTTGAGTGGAGGACCACCTTTTTCGGGAATGATGTCATGGATGGCTACCAATACTTCAGCAGGGGTCAAGGCAGGACCAGTGTGAGCTGAACCCTGTAAGAACGAAGGAAGTAAAAACACTTCAAAATACAGTTTTGTTTAATCAATCAACATTATTTAAAGCTAAAAACATTTATAAAACAGCCATACACCAAGACAATTTGTAGCCTACCTATACTAGTTCTTTTGCTTCCAATCTAAAAAAGAGATTGAATAGTAGCGGCCACTCTGGATGCAGATGCAACAACATCGCTGAATTATTTTAACTTTAGAACTAACTTGTATGGATAGGTTCTCTTTAATGCATATCTATCATGTTTCAGTATTTCCATGCTTTCTCATTCTTATAAATGAAATAAATTTTATTTTATTTTATTTATAGTAAAATTTGGGAAAGGAAAGGCAAAACTACAAAAAACTTGTAGCAAAGTACAACCACAAGACCATTAACCCAAGATCATAAAATCACTATCTTCAAGATTTATTGGTTCTAAAAGTGTCTTTTTTTCCTTTGGAATGATAAAGTAGGGAAGTGATATGAAGCAACTTCTAAGAGTGCACATAAATAGAGCAAACTCGTCCCAAAGTTTCATATATAGGAATTTAAGGGTAAACGTAATCCTATTCAAGTGAAAAAAAATTACACTAGCAAAAGATAGCATTCACATGTACCTGCAATATGTGAGCAAGTGCAAGCTGGAACTTTTCCAACGGGAGGTCAACAAGCTGAGGGAAAATAGGTAACACCTGAGAAAGGTCAACGGTTAACAGCCAGCATGATTAAACCCACATTTTAATCTTTAAGTTGTTTAGCTGAGCGTATGGAATCAGATCAACACTATTAATAGTTCACAATTTCTTTGTTTTTTAAACACAATGAGAGTACATAGTCAGGCAAGTGATTGAACAAAGAAAGAAGGAAAATTCAGAACAAACCTCATTCTTGGACAGTGAAGATAACATTGGAATAAGAATGGTAGCATCCTGCAAGAAAACAGCAATAAGGGTTTTCGTAAGGCAAAATCATAATCAATAGGAAAGACTGTAAGAGGCAGAAATCATATGAGCTAGAAAAGAAACCTTCAGCTTAGTCTCATATAAATGCTTCACAGTGGCTACTAAATCAGGAGGAGGTGTTGTCTCTTGGGTCAATATTTGCAGCACCTTGACAGAAAACAAAACCACTATCAGTGTCATTCAATAATGAACAGAAGAAATAGAGTTCCAAAGCTGAAATAAATTTCAGAATAGAAATGGAGATAGAGCCTACCAGTGTTAAAAGATTTTCACTTCCTTGGGGTGGGTCAGATATTATTTGGAGCAACTGAGAATAAGACTGACCCAAGGCTCTTATTACATTAGGTATATGGCGATGAAAAGCCTACATCAACAACACATAGAGTACAAATGAAGGTACCAATAAAAGTTACATTTACAAATATATAGGGCAACCACAATAGTAAAGATGAAAGTTCAAGCATCCAACAAGAAGGTTTTGGGTAAAGAAAGGATCCTATATGGCTATATCCATGAAGGTTTAAAAAGAGGAAGGGGACCAATATAGACAGCATCTCGCAGTATCTCTCAAGTTTTCTTACATAACTGCACATATGGATTGGTAATTGTCATTGTCTGGCTCACACTTCCGCAGGCAAAGGCAGTCATTGATTCTAACAAATTTTCACAATTATGTGCTGAAAGAAAAGAGAATTCCGTAGTGTACCCTGCAAGTTTACTCCGGCATATATTCGATATGGATGTAAAACTCGCAACAACTGAGGGACATAAACAAAAAGATTGAATCTCATGATAACTTGACCAAAAATTAAACTCAGCCTCGACTTAAAACCAAAGTGCCAACCTAATGAAATCAAGTAATAGATAAAAGAGTGATAAATGGTTTAGTTTAAATGAGATAACTAAACCAAGTAACCAATTATTAGCTTTAGGACTTGTTCTTACCTACACACTATATTTTCATATTTGAATGAGAGATACTTGAAGATCAAATTCAAACTTTCAATCAACATAACTGCAGGCAGCTTAGAAAACACCTACATTATAAATGCCCAGCAAGAGTGACCTTAAGCTTTCAGAGGTTAGGAACGTTAGGTAAATCATTAAAACCAAATCCCTCTGCAACTTGTGTGGTTTCCGGGAAACATATGCTCATATTCTATTTCTATCACATGAACAGATGAAAAGTTGCAAACCATGCAATATTTCAGAGGAGCTACATCAACTTCCCATACACCAGAAAACAGGTGACAAGGACAAGCAGACTAATCTAATCTGTTCCCAATAATTAACTGATGAACAATACAGAAAGCCAGAAACAGACAAGACATACCTGCTTAACAATTTTTGGTGCTCGCCCATAAATATCAAATAAGAGTTGAAGAAGACTAGGCTTCTGAAAAAGGAGGTTAAAAATCAAAATCAATTAGGAAACCACAAATGCACATAAAATGACAGAAAGGAAACAGCCGGCAGAAGCAACCTTTGTGCATAAAGCAAAAAACAGAGAAATGAGTCGTTGAGCTTCAGGAAATGACACTACTGAAGCACTATTACTAGTTGATTCTGTATTGCTGGAGTCAATTCCAGAATCTCTGGGCTCTGAAAGTTGAGATCCACTAGTAGATGCATCCCCACTTCCAGCCTGAAGAATTTTCAGCAAACAAAATTAAGATATATATTTGAAACATATTAAAAACTGGCAACAGTCTACACTTTTATCGATCAGGACATGCTGAAACGCATGCTGCGTAGCTACTTGTACTAAACTGACAAAAGGCGATATATGCTGAAAATGGCTCAGGCTTTCTGGCAAGGCATACAAGAGAACTCACAAAATAAAACTTGACAGCAAAACAACAATACAGTGAATGCAGTTTTCAATCATATGCAAACACCAGCAATCCCCAAATTTATTAATCTAACAAAGCTAAATATTGAAGTTTGACAAACTTTTTAAAACAAACAAGCAGGGGCCTTTAGAAAATATCCCTAACCTCCCTTTCAACTCTTTCATCAATAGATCCAGCCTGAATAAACTCAGCACCTGCAGCGCGCTGATCCACAGCCGATAGCAACATATTTGTTGCAAATTGCTCAATTTCCCCAGATATGTAGTTTAGCTGATAAAGTTTGTTTGCTACCTGTGCAGTATAAATTCAGGAAAGTGAGGAAAAGACTCGTCTTTCCAACAGAGAGCCAAAATCTTTAAAGGCTTGATAATGGACACAAGATGTTATAAAGGAGCAAGTTGATTACCAGCCGGATAGCTTTCCCTCGAATGTCATCTTGAGAATGAACAGCACACTGCCCTCATGGAAGAGTATCAAATATAAGAAAGCAAAACAAAGGCAAAAATAAATTATGCACAAAACACGACAAGAAAGCTAGAATGGGACTAAAAGCATTATATGATGCTTCTCCACTCCATGTAGAACATGTTGAAACTTATAGCCCAGGAGAACTGAATGAAATTTGTCAAGTTAGAAAGGACTTTCTCACAGGTAAACTAACATCAACAATATCATGGGAGAATTGTAAGGCAAGAATTCAACAAATGTGGATTCATGCATGAAACCAACAGACAATTCCTTACTAAAATTGCCGTAGTGAACTTACCTTCAGTGCTATACATAAGCAGGCTTGCCGATTAGTTGGACGTCCCAAAATTAAACTCCAGACCACACCAAGGCCCTGTGTCACACGTTCAGCATCACGTATCTCTTTCCCAGTAACATCAAACACTTCAGAAGAGCAGATATCATCTAATAGTTTCAAGGAAGAGTCTGGCAGAAATGGAACTTCACCAAGAAGTCTGCTAAATGACTTATCTGAGGCTGGAAAAGTGTCCAGCAAAGATTTAGACTGCAGAAAAATAAATAAGATAAATCCATTGTTCTTCTTTTCTTTTGTATGTGGAGGTGATTATGAAATTGGTTCACATGAATAAGAGCTTACCACTTCCAGAAGAAATTTTTCATAAAGGACAGCAGAATATGAAGGGCTGTCAACTGAAATTGTAACTGTGAGAGAATATAGATGGTAGAGAACTTGCAATACAATTTCGTGACCCTGAGAAACATCAATATAACACAATGTTATAAAACATGCAATACTATCTTTGAATACCAAAACAACAATCCATGAATTAGGTCACACGGATAACATTTACTGCAGTAAGCACAGGGATCCATCAAGTTACGAAATTAAATAAACAAGAAAATTGGTTTCACACTTTCCTTCTTGACCAAATAAACAAATAAAAAAATCAATTGGAAGTAACGATCAGAGATTAAGCCACACTGTATTGCACAAGGATTACAACCCAACCAAACAATCAACAGGAAAACAATGTCAGAGAAAACAATATAACACTATAATTGATCAAATAAAATGTACGTCATGTGATAAACAGAAGCATACGCCTCTGTGTGTGAGAGAGAGAACACCAACAAAACTTCAAAACAGTAGAATGAAATGAAGAGAATGTCAAAAATCAAAAGCAACAAAGAAGTAACAAATTACAACTTGAATACCTTTTGTTGTCGGTAATCCACAACAATTTGTTTTCCCAACATGATGATCATGTCATCATCAGCATCAATCTGATAGGAAGCATAACCACATGTTATTTTGTATGTCACCTGGCAAAGGCACTTAATAAAAAAAGAATTGAATGCTCACAGTCTTAAGGGTCTAACATTTGAGAAATCATCCAACATAATTTTAGATTTTATTAAAGTATGCAATTTAGTAAAATACGAGGCAGGACCATTTTGCAAACTAGTCAACTCTAGGGCATGCAAGGGGAAAAGAGGACTCTCAGAAAAGGTAACAGAATTTTACTTCAGTATCCCTTGGAGGAAACTAAAAGCTTTCAGTTTGAGAAAAGCCATTCCTTCTTAGAAGACTTTTTGATTCATGAAACAAATTCGTTTCATGTAACCAAGACATGGATCCATCTGCCTTTTTCCCTTCATAAATAGATCAAATCAAACTCATTTATCCACAACCACATTTTCTTAGATCTATTCACAAAACAAACTGGTAGTTCGCCCTCACCCACCACCACCATTAAAAAAACTATAAAAGTAACATCGATAGATTTTCCATAAACCTGCCAAATTTATTAGTTGTCAATACATGGTGTAGAGCATGATTGCCAAGCACCTCAGCAGTTCATTAAGAAAAATGGAAAAGCTTATACTACAACCTGCAATTTGCCTACCGGCCTTTGAAGCAGACTGCTTTTCTACAGAACCACTGACGCTCTATTACTATAAAAGAGGTGGTTGCCTCCATTCTCAAGTAGTTTTAGATGGTGATAGAAGAGGATTGAAGGCACATAACCGAGCAGGTTAGTTCAGGAAAAAAAAAACATTCGTCTAAAAATCTAAATCTGTCATGCAGTATGTAAGTTCTGAACTGATGTTAAAGAATTACTCTTGATTTATTTAGAGCAGTTTGCATGATAACAAATGCCACGAATTAAAACAGTATGATGTTAAGTCAGGAAAGAGAAAAAGCAGCAGAAAACATTCAGAGAATAAAGACAAAACATAAGGTATACATATATAAATATATGTAGTATGTCACCTGACCAACCAACCGGGCAAGTAACGCCATGCGAGTTTCATTACAGTCTGACCAATAAAGATGCAGGTATGATTCAGCGATCTGTTGAACTGCTGATTTACTCACACTTCTTTTCTGCTCTTCAGTTAGCTCAACATATATTGGTAGCACAGGTAAATCCCGACCAGCCTCATCCAAAGATGAGTCGGTTATAGAACCTGGCAATTCCTGATCAGACTCTGGAAACAATGATTCACCGGTCTCATGTTTCACTTCAGCATCTGCTTTCAATTCATCTGAATCTACATCAATCATATAAGGAGAAACCGTGTGATTGGAAGAACTATTGACCTCTACAATGAGAGCAATGTCTTTCTGACCACCCACAACATCCCCTTCAGGAGTTGGTTGCTCAACACCAGTAATTGATGGACCTTCTATTATCTTATCATTGCTTTGAATGTTAGGCATCAAACTCACAGGAGGGTCTTCGACAACTGGCACTGAAAGAGGCTTATTAGAAATAGAATCATCAAATTCATACATTGCAGTTCCAGTGTCCTCCAGAAGAGGTGTGGATGACATTCCAACAGATACAGCAGGCCGTCGTGGATCTAAGCGACGAGGATCCTGAAAAAGTTAGTGTTAACTTCCATTTTACTAAATGCATTTACAAGGATCCTAATCTAGGAAAAAAACATTTTGAAAAGAAACATATGACGGCAGAAAAAGGCAGCTACCCTTCGTGGGTCGCGTTTTGAATCTGCAGCAAAATTATTGACAGTAGATGTATCAGATATGGATGAACTGGTTGTAGCAGCTGAAGTAACAGGCAATTGTGGTGTGGAAACAGGAGTGTGCAAAGAATTTGTTGGAGCAGGAGGTGGAACAACTTGAGCCCGACTATTTACATTAACGGCTTGCTGAGTTGCATGCAATGTCCCAACCTTTGATAATGGAGGACTTTTAGGCAAGTGCCTCATATTTGTGATGACAATATCAGCCAGTAGGTCAGGATGAATTTTTGAAATAAGAATTTCAAGAGATTCAGCACCTCTTTCTCCTTCTGCAAGCAAAGCACCAATCATGGCAATCATTTGCTCAACAGGAGTTAAATTATCATCCGAAAGTGGAAAATTAGGAGATGCTCCATTAACAGAAGAAAAATCCTGCCCGGAATCGTTAATATGAGTGGGCTGTGTCGAGTGGGAACTGGGACCAGAGCGAATACGCTTGGAGGCCATCTCAAAACAATTTGTTAGTTCTTCATTATCTTGCGGCATAGATCTTTTCTTTGACACATCCCCTAAAACATATGCTTGGCTTGATGCTTGATCATCCTGAAAAACAGTTTTATTTACCATGAGAAAATTGTAAAAAGCTACCAAGCATTAAAACCTATTACTCCAATTATGTACTAAACAGTTTTAAAAAGAAAAACATTACCCTGACTGACTGAATTTCCCTGGAAGATCGCTCACGCTCACTATTTTTTATCATCTTTTCAACCTGTCTGATGACTTGATCAGCAGCATCTCCTGCGTTCATTGCTCGTAGAGCTCTAAGCAATCTCTCTCTCGACTGGTCAACAAAATAAATACCCAACTTGTCAGGTGCAAGAGTACTTATGATACATACACCCATTGACCTTTTCGGTCTTTGAAATATAATTCCACCAAGAAACCGATCAGTCCTTTAGAGAGAGAATAATAAAGATAGATTTTTTTTAAAAAAAAGCACTAGAAGACAGTGAAACTCAGCAGCCAAATTCCAACTGATTTGTCTACATACTATTTTTTTGAAGGAAAATTGTCTACATACTAATTACAACGGAAAAACACCATTTTCCTCTAGAACTGTTATCAGAATCCCCCCTCCCGAAAAAAAAAAAAAAGTTACCTCTACAATGGCTGGATAAGTACACCTCAGGAATCCCAGAAACGCAGTTCTCAAGGAATAGTGAATACTGGCTTTATGACATTCCCTTACCATCTCAAAATTCGGATTAAAATCAAGCAGTGCAGAAAGAACAGTGCCGTAGTGGAGGGGTCTCTTCCTCGCTATGGAAGCAAGACTGGCAAACAAAAAAGGGTATCAGTAACAGAAAAATAATATTATATCTAGCATTGAGAAAAATATTCGAAGTCCACACACATCAAACAACTAAAAAAAGGAAGAAAAAAATAATTGCTGAGACCTATAGCTATTTCTAGACAAGATAAGAAAGAAAGAAAGAATCAATTATTGAGATATCTTATAAGTTGTCACAATCAATCAATCTAATCAAGGTTAGCATTTCATACAAATCTTAAGGATAAGAGTGGCACAAGAACATTTAGAGGAAGCTCATTTCAGATTCCTTCATCCTAAGAGCCCCATTATAATGTAGCAACCCCTCCCCCAACCCAACACCCTTTATCACTGATAAAGCTTTAAAGCCGTACGCAATCAGATGAACCCAAAAGAAAACCAAAAAAGCAGTTGCATACCATAAGCACGCTACAAAACTTAAGCAGAGCACATAGTAACACCTGAACAAGATTTCTAGGCAAGGACTCAACAAGTATTACAGAGACCTTCAAAACAAACAAGAGAAAACCCCTAGATTAACCATCCATTATTGACAAAAGTCTCTGTTTAATCACTAGCTATTACCGGAGAGAAAAACAATCTTCCCTGAATCAACTAATGCTCCCTGTCTCTCCAAGAATTATGAAATTTGCTAGGCACTGCAGTCAAACCAAACTTTGTAATGACTGATCCCAATATTTCCAATGAAGCTCTTTATAGATCAAGCTAATTCCCACATTCATCCACATTCCATAAGCAGAGTAAAAATTTCTCTAGAATTTTTTTAACTATCATCAATGAACCAACAATTTGGCAACAAATTATTAACTCTTAAGCAGGATACCTAGGAACAACAGCAACTTTTGACTCTACAAGAAAGCTGCACTTTCAACCACTTTTGGTTTCAAACATAAAACAATAATATATTCTATCTTGAGTGTATCTTATAAATCATGGACACATCCATATCTCATAAAAATTAGTCAAGTGACTTGATTCAAAATCCACAATTCTAGGTCTCTTGAAACTATAGCAGGACTAAAGACACATGCATGTTACAGACAATTAAACATATAACATGCATAAGAATGCAATACACATGCCCAACGATATCACCAGAAAAGAATATGAAGTAATACAAGTGTTTCAACACAAGACACCTTTTTAATAACAAATTCCAAGAACAACGACTCAAGCAACTGCAGACCTTGAACTATGACTACAGATTATTTTAAGCTACAAAATGTACACCCACATTAATAGGATATATAGACATCAACTAAAATAAAATTAAACTAAATGATGTCAGGTCAGCATTGTTGAAACATAAATACGAAAGATACAAAGGGGAAAATGCCATTGTTCCCATGAAAGTAAACCAGCAGATGACAGGAATTACAATCCAGTAAAAATATCAGGGAGAGAAAAAGAAGGAAAATAATTTATTCTAATAGCAACACTAAAGAAAATAACTCAATTTTCATGGCAGGTATCTAGTCATGCGTAATGCTGGCATGCATGCAGCAAACCCTTGCATCTACTCCCACAAGGGAGTCGGATAAAAAAGTATTGCCAAGAAATTAGACAATCGTATGAATTACTCTGAACCTTTACAAACCCAAGACAATATAGCAACTAGGCATATCTACCAACAAAACCTGTCTTTGATATCCAATCAGTCACATAAGCGTTGGCAAATACAAAGGCCAACCAACAGTCATCACATAAATAAAAATTTCTTGGAAACCTTCTTTCAAAAGTAATACTCAAAATTCATCATGGTTCGAACCACCTTCGAATATCTAAAACTCTTTCCATGTTGAAACTGCAATAAGTTGCCTTGAAAATTTTTCAGGTTCACATTCATGCCTAACTATATCATAAAACCTAAGTACAAATCATGCAGGGAACAGTCCAACAATCAAAGAATTTATCTTTTAAGCATATAATATTTTCTAACATTCAAAATAACAGTTGGTATTTGACTACTTGTAATCAATCATAATAACATAATAAAGGCTTTAATATTGCAAACAAGATTCTTTGAACATTTCAAGCCCAATTTATTATTTACTATACCAGACAGTTTACAAGATATCCAATATATTATATATGAAGACAATACCACCCATCTTTCCCGGCTGCTAGGTATCCTATAGTATACACAATTAGGGTCTTAATTACAATGAAGATGTTATCTGATAGGGAATGCTCCTGCATCACTATCCTTTAAGAAAACAAAACAATGTACTTCTGTCATAACCACCAACCATTAAGGTAAACCTGCTAAACATACAAAAGATGATGCAACCTGCAAACTTAACTTTGTTCTTGCAATATGAGTTTTTACATCCAAAGTTATAAATTGTATATTATTATCAGTAGACCAATGAACAAAAGTGAAGTACACACCATCTCATCATACATAAGTTTCAAGCAATTTTTTAGACATGCCACCCAGTAACAAGATTGAGTATTATCTTCTAACTTCTGAAATCTCTTGGTTTCTGGCCAAAAACATTTCCTCTATCTGTAAGTTGCAATAAACACAATACATTGGATCTATATGATAAAGGTTGATGATTAAAATGTTAAGGGAAGAAGTTTTGATGATAAATGATACAATGTTATTATGATGCAGTCTCCCTTTCAGAAGAGAAAAACTCCTTACAATGCCAAACCATAAAAAGCGTACATTTTAAACCAAGAAAGAAAATATATATATCTGATCATTTAAAACCGTTTGTTAAAGACACTTAATAATACCACTTCATGATAATAACTTAGGATCACTTGCCCCAAGCAAAAACCATTGCATCATAATGCTTGCCTATATGCAGATAAAACTAGTTGAGACATGAGAGTGTCAAAGATTTTACATCCAACCTTTGCATCGAACCATTTTTGAGTCATGCAGTACAATGTATTTCAAAAAACCGGATCAAAAGACAGCCAATCAATTATCCGTCAAGAAAAGTAACTAACAGCTGAAGAGCTTGAAGAGAATGCAGTCAGATATCTTACAGTGTGTTGATCATAAAACCAATAAACTAGCAACATGAAAATAATGCAGCATCATGAGTATAACAATAATTGTAAACCATAGAATGGAAAATAACATATTAGCAGGATAATCCCCATTTGAAAAGAATTTTGATTATTAAAATATTTAATGTGCATCAATTGTTGTAAAATAACAAATACATTTTAAGGTAGCTTGCATATTTTCAGCTGTACAATTATACAGCAAAGACTAAAAAAATTATACGATCCCCCTAATAATTTACTTCAATGCCTGATCACCAAGTTTCTCAGCATGAGTTGGTTGATGATTATATCCATTGCTTAATCATTCCTATTATTGGCCAATGATGCTCCATAGTACAGATAAATGTGAACGTTATCTAGCCCTGCACAACTCCCAATATCTGCAGCAGCAATGCAGCAGCAGCCAAGGCCATTAACTCCTCAAAAGAGAGCTGAACAGCATGTAGCAATGGTATCACAAACAAGCACTTGAACTTGTACTAAAACCTGCTTCCAAGCTTCAACAATCCCTCCAAAAGTTTTAAAGATGGTAAACATGGGGGAAATGCAAAACACAGTGCAATTCCCATATTATAAAAGTTAATGCCAATTTATCATATGGACAGTAAACACAATTGATAAGTATGCATAAAAAAAGTACCATTACAAAACACTCTGACCTTCTAGCTTGATATTAAGAACTATTCAGTTATGACATGATATAATTCCTTAGAATAAAAGGAAGAGAAAAAATGAAGATGCAAATAAAGCTCCAAAAATGGGAAAAGCAAAAGGCACCGTGTAGCATTCTTGAACAAGACTTAACACCAATGCTTATCAACACCAAAATCAAAAGAAAAACATTTTTCACCACCACTCAAAGAATTATGTCCTAATACGGACCTTAGGAAGAAAAGAAAAAAGAAAACATGCACAGCTTTATAACCCCCTAATGATTTTAAACTCCACAAGTCCAGAATTTAACAAACACTAGGTAATGAGAAATGCCCAGAAAAATGACACAAGAAAGAGGAAAATATATAATACCATAAATTCAGAATAAAAACAACTCACTACTGATGACAAAAAAACTCACCAATTGACAATAGTGATTGTTACAGCTCCAGGGAGACTACTTGCTGATTGCAACATGTTGAGTAAAACATAAAGAGTCCTGTTCGCATCTGATGTTAGAGCAACTGGATCCAACATAGGATGACCACCACCTAGCCATGATATATTGAAAGTCCGTCTACTTCCTCTGGTAGCTAGAGAAACATTAAAAGGAATAAGTTTCCATAAATACAGGAAACTATAGAATATATAAATATGGAGGTACTAAGAATGACAAACAAAACAGAAGTCCTATGCTAACTCAAAAAATCAAACTTCCGAACATGGCTATATGAGCCTTAAACCAAACCATGACTTAGTGGAGCCCTTCACAATTGAATGCAATACCTTCAA
This sequence comes from Abelmoschus esculentus, assembly GCA_035048815.1. Taxonomy (NCBI): domain Eukaryota; kingdom Viridiplantae; phylum Streptophyta; class Magnoliopsida; order Malvales; family Malvaceae; genus Abelmoschus; species Abelmoschus esculentus. Next base: position 2,634,381 of record JAUCBN010000043.1, read on the forward strand.
ACTTTTCATGATAAATGTTGTCGGATGTAAAAAGTAAGACATATGTCTCCAAAAATTTCAGCGCCGGCAACTTTATCCCAATTGGACCAGGCTACAAATTTAATCAAAGAAACATACGTTTACACATGATTAGCAAGCTGAAAATATCAAATCACTGTAAAATAAATAATTCTCAAGACAACTAAATAATTTATATAAGAGTTACAAAAGTGTCGGGGAAGAAAAAAACATATATAAGTACAAAAAAAAAAACATTCAAACAAATACCACTACCCAAAACAACATTACCCGCACTGCCCACCTCGACCCCTTAAGGAAAAAAATAAGGGCCAGCAAAATAAAAATTTCACCTTCTGACTGTCTCAAAAGCAAAATCTCCTACAAGAATTTTCAGATCCAATTGCTGAGATCAAGGCACCAAGTTAAGATGGCTTATCCTGATACTTTAGGGCATAAAGGTTGCCTCAAAATATATATCTTAGCGCATGAAACTTTACTCTAGGATCAGTCACCACCTCAAGATAAGTCATTTAATTATTTGTTTAACTCTCATCTGATAATTGCTACAAAAGAGATACCCAAAAAATTATGTTATGTTGTTTTGCTCACATATCACATTGAAATAAAAAACTTTGTAAAAAAATTCTTTATAGTGTAAACATGGATAAAAATGAAACCTAATATCCAATCATTGTTTCTTACAGTTAAACATTAAGAAGCTGCTCATTCAAAAGCTACTCTTTTTTACATATCCACCAATCAACCAGCCTTCCCCAAGGGAAGGAAAAGAGAGAAAGAGAGAGAGAGAGAGGACGTTTTATAAATTAGTAACAATTTTCAATTAATTGAATTTTTTTAGTTTGTGATCTTTTAAGAATTCAACTTTGGTCAGTCACTCATTTTCAGCATCACTTACTCAAAATTCTACATGAAACTTATGAAACATATTAAGTAGTTAAAACTAACTAATGTGTTCTGTCTGTAAACTTTTTAAGTATCAGTTTATGGCCATATGTTTTAACTAAATTTTCTTTTAAGCCATTTTTGAAACTCTAGTTAGATGAGAAAACTCTATTAAATGATACATCTTTTTTTTAATGAAAATCAACCGAAATATAAGCATTTTCAATGACCAACCAACCAGTTTTCCTAGAATTAATTCAATAGAAAATGGACATTTACTTTAATATTTCAATTTACAAACACTACCTAACTTGATCAAAATAGTTAACAATTGAAAATTAGCCCTTATTTGTTAAAAGCTTGGAAAGCCAAAGTAAAAAACGACATACCTGCAATGCAATGGAAAACACATCTTCCTTGAACCCAACCATCCACATCCATAGTTCTTGAACCCACCGGTCAACTTTACCATGATGCTGAAACTATAATTTACAGGTAAAGAAAATTAAGCATAGGTAAGAAAACCAAATATTTTGACATAAAAAGGAAAAGCAAGAAAAGGGACTGAGTCATCAATTTTTAGGGTAGTCCGAAATACTAATGCAAAGAAACTATCATCATGGATGAATTAGAGAAAACAGTAACAAAAACCCAGCAGCAATCTTTAATGGTTCATAGCACATACATTGAAAATCTAAAAGCAATGTGCTGCAATAGTACATGGCAGCATAAATAAAAGGGGGGAAAACGCTAAAAGAAAATCTGACTAGGCTAGGACTACTCGTTTACTTGAAAAGTCAGAACGTAACCTGAAGTGTCATTTCTTCCAGAACACAGCAGAAGAAGTGCGTGCCAGTAACAATAGATTGTTTCACAACATCCGAGTCAACATCCCTCAAAAACGCCACTAAAACTGGTAGAAGTACAGCAGAATGCTCTATCATTCTTAATGCAACATCTTCTATTATCCTGCCAACCATTGACCAAAAAAAGGTAAAAAGGCATTACAGCTATAACATTAGAGAACAAATCAAAGCAATCCTTCCTAAGCAATTGGATCAGTAATTTGCATCATCTTAACACGAAATATTTCCTAAAAACCGCATCTCATTAATCACCGAAACATCAAAACTAAGAAGCAATTAAGCATAAACCGACAAGACATAAAATATATAATATATTGAGAGAGAAATGTAAGGAATTAGGGTTTGGAACTCACTCGAGAAGAAATTTCCTGACGAGAGTATGAGGAGAACGCTGGAGGTCGGCGACGTAGGGGAAGAGATCGGCAGCGGAGGAAGAACCGAGAGAAGAAAGAATATCCTTGGCCTGTTTAAGAGAGGAAAGCTTGACGGCCAAATCGGCGTGGTTGAGAGCGGCGGTAAGGAGAGAGAAGGCTTGGTCTCTGGAATTTGCAACGTTCATGGCTTTCGACTTCCCCCAATAGAATCTTGATTGATTTTGAGGAAAGGAGCTTGGGTTTTGAGGGGAAAAGCCTTAGAAGAGAAGGGCGGAGGGTAATAAAATTTATGAGGTTGGAAGAGGGAGGGGGGAGAGTGGATGAAATTATTATATTCGGTGGTGTTTTTCTTGATTTTATGAGGACAAATTGGAGATTTCACTTGTAAGTTGGCCGTTGTGTTTGTTTCCGTTCCTTTTTATCCCAGTCATTTTCATATTGGGTAAATTACAAATTTCATCACTAAATTTTACTCACTCTTATTTTGGTTATTAAACTTTAATAAATTTTAATTTAATCATTGAATTTTTGAACTATTATCTTTTTAAAAACGGTATGATTCCATGGAAACTTTAATTAAAACGAAGTCATTTTATATCCTATAAAATATCACTAAAACGACTCTATTTTAAATTCATATATAAATAACTTTCTTTTTTTTTTTTATTCTTTTTCTCTTTTTACTCAAACAAATTCATATTTTAACCAGCACATCAGTCATTGTCACCGACACAAAATTTACTCTTTCATTATTTGTAAGTTTATATTATTTTTATTCATTAGTCGTTATCATCGAAATAATAATCCCTAAATTTTTGTCGTCGTTACAAAGTCCTCCATTAATCTACGCCATAATATTTTGGGAAGAAGAAGGTGAATATTTTGAAAAAAAAAATAAAGGTTTTGTTTATTTTTAGTGAGAGAAAAAATCATGTCATAACATCATTAGTGGTAAAGTGATGAATAAAAGTTCAATGATTATATTAAAAAAATAAAATTTAATGATTAAAATAGGAAAAAAATAAAATTGAGTGATAAAATTTATAATTTATTCTTTCATATTTTATTATAGGTTAAACTTACCCGTCGCTCACGCAATTATTATTGTGCTTCCTATTTAACGACGGACTTTATTAAAATATTTTTTTTAAATAAAATAAGAATATAATTGCAAAATATAATAAGAGCATGATAACAAGGAAAATATTTAGGATATGCGGTAGAATAACTTACTTATCTGGGCTAAGCTTGGTAGAAAATTATTTGATTTATTTTTAGTGGAATTTTTTAAAAGCGGGCTTTCAAGGATATTATTTTATTGGTAATTAAATTTTAAGTTTTAAAATTAATTAAAAATGTTAAAATTTAGCTAAAAACATAAAAATTATAACCTATATATCTTAAAACTAAATATAAATTTTTAAACTCTTAAAATTAGATGTTTATAAAAAATAATTATTTTTACTGTTAATACATAGTAAAAAAATTTAATGGCAATTATCGCCATATAAAAAAATTTATATTATCATTTTAAATTAAGTATATATTTATTTTATAGATCATATTTAAAATTTATGTCTCCTACTATTAATAATTGTTATTATTTTTAAAATCTGAATATAATTATTTTTAATAAATAAGATATCTTACCATTATTTATAACCATCAGAATATTCGAATGGTCTGTTATAAAACAAAAGATAAGTCTACGATGGGCGTCGAACATCGTTGAACATTGTTAATATTGAACATCGCTGAATATTATTAAATTAATTTATAAAGAATAAAAATTTAAAGAATTAATTATACAATTATTAATTATATGTTGAGTTTATCACTTTTTTATTCATTATATACTGAGTCTTTAAAATTTTTAATTTTTATTAATTAATTTAATAATATTTAATAATGTTCAATATTAATAGTGTTCGACGTCCGTGTAGAATTTTCTTAAAACAAAGTCAAAAATATATATAGATTGAATTTAATTCATATTATTAATATTATTATTTTAATAGTGCAGTGTTTGGTTAATTAAAGTAAAAATATAAAAAAATTATTAAATGACTTCCCACCGGCCACCAAACAAGAGCTAAAGTGAGAGGAAAGGAGTGTGGATAAAACGTGTGTTTCAATTCCATCAGCCAATCAGAAATCACAAAACCCTCTCTATTTTCTATGCTAATACCTTCCCCCAATTCAATTTTCCCACAGTTTACTTTTTTTCTTTTCTCCCAAACAGAAAACTTGAATTGACCCGTCGTTATTTGATTTTGGTTTGGGTCAATTATTTTATACCAACCAAAGTAGACTAAACTAAACCAACCCTGTATTTATTCAAACAGAGACAAATAAATACCTAATCAAACCACACGCCTTTTACCTTCATTTTAGGAAATATTATATAAATACTCATTCAAGGCTCACGCTCTAATTCTCCCTTCAATTTGGGTTTTCTGGGTTTTTGATCTTGTTGGGGGGTTTAGATCGTGAGCTTTTTCAATTTTTCTAAAACCATGGCGATTTCTTCGGGATTTTCCGGCGCTAAATTGGAGAGTTTGTTGATGAATCATTGTTCATCGTCTTCTGCTTCTTTTTCTCGGGTTTGTTTTCCTCATCAGCAACAATTAAAGGTCTTTCGCAAGCCTAATCGTGGATTGAAAGGTTTGATTTTGAGGAATGGAGCAATTAGATGTGAAGCCGTTGAATCCAACGCCGTTTCGGAAGTCCAAAAAATCGATACTTCCAAGACTGCCGCACTCTCTGCCCTTGAACAACTCAAGACATCCGCAGCTGACAGTACGTTTATCTTTGATTCTGATAAATTTTCGTTTGGTTGTGAATTGTTATTTGATTGATCTGGTGCTTAATTTGATTTCGCTGAAAAGTTTCAATTTTTATTTTTGAAGCAGACCCGTTTGACTTGATCATAAATTTCACATATCATGGCAACCATTTACAAGGATTATCCAGTTAATTGTGATTAGGAATCCCCAAATCATTAGTTTATTGTGTTCATAGTTATTCGGCATGAGTTTTTTTTTCTTTTAATGGCTGATAACTATTAGATCTTAAGCAACCAGCATATAGATATAATTATCTTCATCTTTAATGTAGAATTCTACATTTTTTAGACTTTTATTCCATGATTTTAGTTAAACTTAAGATGTATTATCATTTTTGCAAAAATTACGCTTGTTAATTTTGCTTTTATGACTGTTTTTACCGATAATCTTGGATTTGATCCATGCCAGGATATACAAAGGAAAGGAGCAGCATTGTTGTCATAGGGCTCAGTGTTCACACTGCGCCTGTGGAAATGCGCGAGAAGCTTGCCATTCCCGAAGCAGAATGGCCACGAGCCATCGAGGAGTTATGTGGTTTGAATCATATAGAAGAGGCTGCTGTTCTTAGCACCTGCAACAGGATGGAAATATATGTTGTGGCTCTATCCCAACATCGTGCAGTCAAAGAAGTGACAGAATGGATGTCAAAGGTACATTACCAGTTAGTTTCATGAAATGATTTTCTGTGAAAACCTAATGGCAGCAGTATTTTAGCTAATGACAATTTGGTTTGCAGACTAGTGGCGTCCCAGTTTCAGAGATTTGCAAGCACCGTTTTTTGTTGTACAACAAGGATGCTACCCAGCACCTCTTTAAAGTATCAGCTGGTCTTGACTCTCTTGTTCTTGGAGAAGGTCAAATTCTTGCACAAGTTAAACAAGTTCTCAGAGCCGGAGAAGGTGTCCTTGGTTTTGGAAGGAACATACATATGATGTTCAAGTGTGCGTCTACTGTTGGAAAGCGTGTTAGAACTGAGACTAATATTGCTGCTGGAGCTGTTTCTGTTAGCTCCGCTGCTGTTGAACTGGCTTTAATGAAGCTTCCCAAGTCCTCACATGCTACTGCTCGAATGTTGGTTATTGGAGCTGGAAAGATGGGAAAGCTTGTCATCAAGCACTTGGTATCAAAAGGTTGCACCAAGATGGTTGTTGTTAACCGAAGTGAAGAGAAAGTTGCAGCAATCCGTGAAGAGTTGAAACGTGAGGCAAAAGGTGAGACGAAAGGTGTTGAGATTATTTACAGACCCCTTACAGACATGCTCGCTTGTTCAGCTGAAGCTGATGTGATCTTCACCAGTACAGCATCTGAAACACCACTGTTTTTAAAAGACCATGTCAAGGATCTTCCCCCGGTCAGTTCTGAAGTAGGTGGTTTGAGGTTATTCATCGATATCTCTGTTCCACGAAATGTAGGATCATGTGTCACCGACGTTGAAGGTGCACGAGTGTACAACGTTGATGACCTGAAAGAGGTTGTAGCTGCTAACAAAGAGGACCGACTACGAAAAGCAATGGAAGCGCAGTCCATTATTACTGAGGAATTGAAAGAGTTTGAAGCATGGAGGGATTCACTGGAAACTGTTCCTACACTCAAGAAGTTGAGAGCCTATGCAGAGAGAATTAGAGATGCAGAGTTCACTAAATGCTTATCAAAGATGGGTGATGATATCCCAAAGAAATCAAAGAAGGCAGTTGAAGATCTCAGCCGTGGTATCGTGAATAAACTCCTCCACGGTCCAATGCAGCACCTGAGATGTGATAATAGTGACAATCGAACTCTAGACGAGGTCCTTGAGAACATGCATGCGCTTAACAGAATGTTCAACCTTGAGTCAGATATGTCACTTTTTGAACAGAAAATTAGAGAAAAGATAGAAAAAGGCCAAAAGTAAGCATCGAGTACAGAACCTCTGACACTACAATCAACTACACTTCCTCACAATCGAATAAGAGAACTTTCTTGGCCTGTCGTACTTGTAACAGAGTAGCTATTCGATGAAATCGATTTGAAGCCCTTGTGGGGGCAGTTTTCGGTTCATTAATTGGGAAAAAACACCATTGTTTGACTCTGATTTGGCTAATCCATTTCTACTGTGTTATTTAGTGGTCTTTTCGGCTTTATTGATTGAACTATGAGGTAAGCTTGAACCCTGTATGGGTTCATCTGTAGAATTTTTTTATTGATATCAATTGGAACAATATTAGCCAGTGTAATTAATTTACTAGTTATTTAATATAGTGCTGGAATTTTCTTCAAATGCATTTATTGGGATTTTTCTAAGCGAAAATAGATTCAATTATACTTTCAAATATAAAATACTTCATGTGAACCATACCAATCTTTAACCATGTTTATTGACTTCATGAGCTTCTCTATCTTGCTGGGTAATATTTCCAGATTCTTGGGAATTATTTCCTTCCAATTCTATAACATAGTTGAGATTAGGGTCGTAGTTGAATCGAGCTCAAGATATCAGAAGCGAATGAAAAATTTGTCCCTCTTAAGTGTCTCTATGTATGCCCCGTACTAAAAACTAAACCCTATACTCTAAACCTATTTTTTTTAAGGTTGGAGCATGTATGGGGGCAAAAGATTTATATTCATTTAAATCTTATGATCAATTTGAAGAAAAAAATGAATTGGTTGAGCGTGTAAGACTAGGTGTAATTAAGCCTATTCCAAAGAAGCAAAATTCCACATTGCATATCATAAACTGGATTTACTTAAAAAGGGGAGTCTCAAATGCATCAGAGAATTCATTTCCATATCTCCTTTTGCTAGATTGTTGTGCCTGAGAAACAATTCATCAGCTTCCTAACAACTCTTATGGAATTATTCTCAGATTCTTCCTGGAATTGGGACTTTTCCATATGCATAGTCATACCAGAATGGTTTTCACCAATCATGGTTAGCAAATGGGATGAGAGTAGACAAATTAAGCATCTGGTGATAAAACAACAGTGAAATTTATCCCAATACTAATACTAATTACAATTCTTGTATTCTTCTTTTATGAAGCTATTCATTCATTGCATTTTGGCTAGCTTCTGCTTGGCCAGTTGCCTGGTTTACCAGGTCATTTGGTTCATTTTCCCAGACAGAATTGCTTGCAGGATCCCTAAATATCTGCTGCCCCTCCTCAGCCTTCTCCCTCTTTTGGATTCTCACCACCACCATTCTGTCATGTAAATTCAACATTTTCAAGCCATTATTCTCATTCAAGTCGACTTCTACTTTATAATTTTGTCCCCAATTCCCTTTTCTTTTAGAAATACTTATGTACGAGTTGCACACTTCCAAATATATGAAAATTTTGAAAAAGTTAATATACTCGTATCCAAAACTTGCACTCAAGTTCAAGCATGAAAAAACATGAGACATCTGTTACCGAAGTTTGAAAGCATTAGGTGAATTGTTTGATGATGTCAGATACAAATATATGTTCGAATTATATATAATAATAATATATACTGAACACAAATGTTTCGATACAATTCTTTTGAGAGAAAAATGAAGAGTTCGAATAACGTACATAGTTAGTAACGTTGAATGCTGTAAATTTAATTTCAATACTATCAATTACTTGTGAGAGAAGTTGCCAATAAGGTAGTTTTAGTTGCAGAAATTCACCGTCACATTTCTACCCACTGAATAACAGAGAATGGATAAAAACACACATAAAAGGAGAAAAAGTCAATATCGGTCGAAGTCGAGCTTGAGTATCAAATACTAGTACCATTTAATATAGTTATTTCCATACTGATATTTAAAGATCTATCTAACACGAGTGTCGTATGCGAATACTTAAAAAAATAAGAATGCAATCTGCTGACTGAAATAAAAAGTACATCAGAAAGTTGCTTAAATTTTGTTCCTGCAGTTTACAAACATCTTCCACTATAGCCAGCATTTCTAAACAATGCCTGCTTTATATCTTCACAACTCATTGGTGTTACCTCAGAGCAAGATGCATGCATTGCAAAATCATTGAAACAGCTAACCACACATTGTTGAATCCCAAGCCCCAATGCTTCCATTGTTGTCACAGTTGATAACAACAACCCTGGATCCCCTCTGCAACGAATCTCGATCCTCGTATCCCCGGTTCTTCTTTCGACCTCGAACTGCAAGAAAAAAACATGTTTATGAACTCGGTTCTGGATTTGGGTACTAAAACCATATGCATACATAAGGTTCAATCCAACTATCCATGTACCTTTGGTGTATTTCTCAATAGGACTTCATTCGGTTTCTCGTCCTTGAAAATGTGATCCATGTTTAGCCCGTTCGAACTTGCTGCAATCTCATTCTGCAAACTTTTGATCCTCTCCAAGAGTTCTTTAGTATAATCTATGGTATCTCCAACTATCGATGTGCGGTCCATCTGTTGAAAGAACAATGGGAAATAAAAACATATTAGGCCCCAAATAAGAACTTGAATTTAGCATTTTTGCAGGTAACGTACCTTGCTTATCTTAGGCACGATCGATCTCAACATCGAAAGGCGGTCATTTAGCCTTTTTCTCCTCCTCCTCTCTGCCATTAGATTCTTCGAAGGCTGCCCTTCCGATTTCTTAGCTCGATTTTTGGGATCCAAGCAAGGTCCGACGTTGAAAACCGGTGGCTCGGGTGATTGAATTCGAATAGGCTCAGTTTTGCAAGTAGCTTTGACATTCAGCTTGTGAAGCTTATCAACAAGGAACCCTGACGACTCTTCCTCTTGTTCTTTTTCCACCATGTTCAATGAGTGACTTTCTTGAACCGGAAACGAGGATGTACCGAATTCGAACGTGTTGTTCGATGAATCTGTGACATGCGAAGCGAAATCATCGACGAACGGGCAGTAGTTTCCATTGAAGTTGTAGGTGAAATCCTGGTGAAATGGCAGTGGAAGTTCATGGCCGAAAGAAGTTGGAAGAAAGCTTGATGCTGAAGGTTTAGGGTCATGAAAGCAATCAAAAGTCCAGCTTCCATTAGAGAAGATCTCACTCATTTCTGTTGGATTTGTGTCCAAATTCTCTCTTCTTAGACCTAATAATTCCTCTAAGAAACCTTCTTCATTAATCTCCATCTCTCTCGACGGAATCCTATTAGTACGGGATGCCTTGAGAAAATGAAAGTCGCACCAAGTAGAAGATTTTATAGATAAAAGGCGGGGGAGTATGATTTGGAAAAATATATTCAAAATACAATTTCATATGAATTTATTTTTTTAATAATTTAAATCATATTTTTTTAATTGACTCGATTCATTAGTTAATTAGTTTAGATCATATTTTATATAAATTTAATATAAAAACAATACTCTCAATTTATTATTTTTATTCGAAACACAAAAATTTAAACCTTAATTTTACTTAAAAGACGTAACGTATTTTCAACGAAACCACTCTTTTTTCTTACATCCATTCATGTGTTCCTTCTCATCTGTTCAAGTTTGTCAGCTACTTCTGGATTCAATGTATACAAAATGGCAATATTAATGAAGAATTTAAGATCAATGTATTAAATCCTTTTTTAGTTATATTAGGGTTTTATTTATCGTATTTTAAGATGGTTTTTATTTTTCATATTTTATATCTTTTATATATCATACGTCTATTTTATAATTTATATTTTTTATTATATATATCTTTTAAAAAAGGATAATAACACGTAATAATATATTTTAATTTTAAAATGATAAAGATGCACTCAACTTTTATTAGATAATATATTAGTGTTTTCATTAAGTATATTGAAAATATTAATTATTAAAATACAATATTTATTATAACAAATAATTTAGCAATTAATTTCAAAATTATAAATATATTTAATATTTTTTACATTTTTTAAATAATATTTTAGGGACATTGCTTCACGAGTCATTTCTTAGGTAAGAAAAATGAAAGGTTAAAACTTAAACCCCACAAGCCGCAGTCATATTATGATAATATGATTGTTATTTTTCTCGCTTTTATTAAAATTTGTCAATTTCTATTACTATTAAGATAAAATATATATTATCTTAATCAATAAATCTTTTTTACTTTTAAATATCATTTAATTAGTGCCATAAATTTTCATTAACATTTTATTTACCATAATATATGAGCTGTGAAAAAGGTTTAATTTAGCCAATAATGTCTTTTTAGTACTTTTAATATCGTCTAATTAGACCATTTAATAAATATACGCACATCTTATTAAAAAAAATTGAGCTCAACCTCTTAAAAAATAACATTAACTTCTTTATTAAATCTTATTTAAATTCGATTTGAGTTAGACCAAACAAATAATTCAATTTTAAATTAATATAAATAAAAGAGGTTAAATAATATTTTCATTAACTTGAAAATGGAGCTAACCAACTTTCCTTAGCTAACTTTGTTAGGCCACTGTCGGTTGAATTTTTTTCTCTCCTTTTTTAACTACCAATCCTATTGCCTATTGGCAATCGTAATGCTACCCAACATGCAACTTAAGGTCCGACCGGTCCCATATCGGCCGCTGGTTCCAACTTTGAGGTAATCTTGTGCCCTAAAATTAAAGTACGTAGGGATACACGTTTAAGGCATCTTTTGTATGAAAAAAATAAAGTTTTTTAAAATAAATGTTATTCTTTTTTTATATTGAGACTACTTATATTTAAATATGATTTTATTTTTTAATTTATACTAAATAAAATAGCTTTTCCCTTACGATAATAACATATTTAACTTCAAACCAATATAATAATTTATTATTTAGGTGTAGATTATTATTTTTTAAAAAATTGTACTTTCGAAGTGTTTTAATATTTTAATTATTTGAATCCATATCTCACGTAATGGCGTGACACATAAAAAATAGAGGAGAGGGACCCACCTAATTGTGCGGACAAAATCAAATAATTATAGAATAGGTCGAAAACATGTGACTTTTCCTTCTCTGTATTACGTGTTAAACGAGTCTTATAAAAAAAATAGGAAATAGTAAATTTAAAAATGGTAAATGTTAATGTATTTTATTTAAGTAATTTGAGTTTAAAGTTTAAATAATTTAATACGTAAATACAATTATTAATTTATTATTTTATAACCTTAAAAACTAAATACAATTATTTTTAAGTTTTAAATTTTTATACCTTACACCATAAACTAAATTTTTAAATTTTAAATTAGAATATTTATAAAAACTTTTAATTTTTACGATCAATATACTGAATATAAATCTTTAAAATATATTATAAGAATTTGTATCTTATATAATAAAGTTAAATATATATTAAATTCATCAAACCCACTCTACTCCCAAATCCAAAGTCAATTCATATTAAAAAATTGGATTAATTGAGTTTCTAACTTGAGAGAAAAGGTTTGGTTTAATAATTTTCCTAAAAGAACAAAAAAAAAACCCTTTGAAGTCAATGATTCCTTTATGGCCACAACATAAATAGATCCACTGCTCACTGCCCTGACATCCAAGAAATTATATGAATATCCCGCGAATCATCCATTTTTGGTTTGAATTTAATTCGATATTAATTAATAAATATAATTAATTTTAATAAGTAATAAATAAATATAATGAAATTATAAGAAGAGTTTTCAAAAATTAGAGAATATATCAATTTTATTAATAAAAAATATAAATAATAAAAATAATATACGTTAATAAATTAATTATAAAAGAAACTAAACAGATAAAAAAGAAAGAAAAAGCAACAAAAGATGGCAAAACATAAGTGTCAGCCGTTTGGTCAAAAATCCACGAATATATATTTTTTTGATAAATAAAAAAGAAGGTATTATTATAATTTCTTAGAAAATGAAATTTAATTGAAGGGAAAAATATTTATGATAGTATTTGAGAAATAAAATTCGAGATAGATTAGAAAACGTTATGACAAATCAGCTAATATGATATAGATTAGGGGTGATAATCAGCCGAGTCCGAGTTAGGCCAAGTTCGGCTCGAAAACAAGTATATTTGGGTTCGGCTCGACTCGAAAATAATATTACTGGTATTGCTTCGAACTCAAAGCTCGTCAAGCTCGATTCGGTTTGGCTCGAAATGGATAATTTTCTATATTATTGTGTTTTATTATTTATTTGTAGTTTATTTTTTATTTTTAGTCTTGTAAATTTGTTTTAGTTGATAATATTTAATTTATTTTATTATTTTTTTGCTAAACAAATTATTTTTAATATATATATATATGTGTTTATATATAATTATTCCGAGCCCGAGTCGAGTTCACTCGAGCCGAGTTTTGATCAAGTTTTAATCAAGTCGAGCCCGAGTAACTCGTGAGCCAGACAGATTCATTATCACCCTTAATATAGATAACAGATGATTTATATAATATTGTAAGTTTAGCCATGCCCAACTCAGTGTGGGCCTATTGGGTCATATTGAAAACTCAACTATGATCTCTCGCTTGATCCAAAGAAAGAAAAATTATACATGTATAATATCTAAAATTTTATTATTATTAAAGGACATGGACAGTCAGGATTCTAATTTTAGAAGATAAATTATAATTTTTTTTAAAAACAAAGTATAAATTATAATTATTTTATAATTTTTTTAATTTTAATATATAAACTAAATAAAATTTATTTTTTTAGAACTAGGAGTAATTGTCCCTCAAAATATCTCTGTCCTATTAAAAGATCGATCAATAATTTCACTCTAACATGAAATTTAAAAACAAGATTAACCAAAAGTTATTGGATGAAATTAATATAGTTAATTTATTATAATATATATTAAATAGTACAAACTATTTCTTATGGAATAGTTTATTGCAATGGAAAAGATATGAATTTTCTCAACAAGATTACGAGTGTCTATCATCTAATAAAAGAAAATAAATATATTAAATAAAATAAATTAAAATTTAAAATTATTCATCTAATCGGATGATAACACATATAATTTTATTTAATTAAATTAAAATTAAAATTAAAATTAAATTGATATAATAATTAAAGAATAAAGATTAAATATATAATTTTATAATTTTTATCTAGCTACCATGTCATCCATTTATCATCCTATCCCTCGGCTAGGATTTTAAATCAAAATAAGTTAATTTAATAATTTTAATGGTTTAATTGATAATTTTTATAATTTGATGACCAAAATAAGTATATCTAAATAGCTTGGTGGTCAGTGATGTAGTTTACTCTAAACAATTAAACCTAAAAAATTAAAAGAAGGAAAAACGGAAGCATCAATAAAAGCCTTTTTCAGGTTCATTTACTCTCATTTATCACTAATTTTAGTTTCCCCTTACCTAATTTTTCCTCTCGGTTATTATTTTTCATTGATTTTATTTTCTTCTAATTTTGTCAGTCAAAGTTTTTGAAACGGATCGCTATGGCAATTGCTTCGGAAGAAACCACCCGCATATGCAATCACTGGTATTTATTAGTATATTTTTATGATATTTTTTTAGAATTAATTATGATCCGTTGGGTTTCGGTGCTTTATTGTTTCTTGAAATTCCGATTCCAGTTTCCTTTATTTATTCTTTTATCAGCTGAGATTTTTGTTTCTTTCAGCTTAAATTGGCTGATTGGAGGAATTCGTTTTGCTTGATTTGTTTAGAGTTTGTGTAGTAGACAGTAGTAGACTAGTTGATGCACAAAGAAATTATTGGTAGTTTAAGTTGGCAAAATTAGGTTGAGAAGGGAGTGAATTTAATTGAATTAACCTCGGATTTTGGCTTGGATTACGACCTAAAGTCATGTTTGTTGATGATTTTCTTGTTGTATTCGGTTCATGTGATGATCACAGCTTTTGTCTGTCCCTAGTTGAGAAGTCGGATGAACTTTGAAATTTTGGCTGTGCATATAGAGTATTTTGAACCTTCCAATATAAGTGTTGATTATTTTTTGGTGGTGTGCTAGTCTGCGTTGACAATACTTTATAATCCAGTTTTAACTCCGACTCCTAAGCTTAGCTAAGTTAGTTCATTTAACTATCCGTAAAAGGTAACATCTAGGAAGTATGAGGTTCTCATAATCGCATTCAGCATGTATCTCAGGCTATTCCTTGCTTAGTACTAACAAAGGAAAACCTTTGTACTCCACTTGATACTGAAAGTGTGCTTAGCATTTTCATATTGTTGAAAAGGAGCTCGGACCTCTGTTTCCTCCTTTTCCTATTTATCATGAAGCAAAATCATACGGACATTGTAGTATGCTCTAATGTTTCCTTAGTTAAGAAGGTGAAATATGAGTCGTGTGTCAAAGATTACCAAGGTTCATCAACCGCCTTATCTTAGTTAAGAAGGTACATTATTTTAACAAGATATATTAATTATTCTGTATTTCATCTAACATTCATTTATTTAGGTGTTACTATTTTATTTTTTTTAAAATTCCCTTACAGAACAACTTTTAACTACTTAATTGTTCAGTGACAGGGCCATACCTACTTCTAACATTGATCTGCATTATGCTCATTGCTCCCGTAAGCTAGAAAAGTGTAAAGTCTGTGGCGATATGATTCCAAAAAAGCATGCTGAGGAACATTTCTTGAACACCCACGCTCCGGTATGTCTTTTCTTTTGAAATGAATCAATTCTGTATGTTATGTACAAGCGCATATCTAAAAAACTATTGTGATGCATTTCTTAACATTTGTGATGCTATTCACCACACATCTGTGCAAGCAGGTGGCCTGTTCACTGTGCAGTGAGACAATGGAACGTGAAATTCTAGCTATTCATAAAGGTGAAAATTGCCCCCAGAGGATTGTTACGTGTGAGTTTTGCGAGTTCCCATTGCCTGCGATTGATCTGGCTGAGCATCAGGTTCTAATTCTGGATCTGTTTTCAAATGGAAGGCCTTAAATGGTACTTGTTAGGGGAGAAATTATTACAATGTTGCTATTGCTTTGTAATTTTAGGAAGTATGTGGGAACCGGACGGAGCTGTGTCATCTTTGTAACAGATATATTAGACTGAGAGAAAGATATAACCATGAAAGTAGGTGTACTGGTATTGCAGAAAACAATGTGGGATCTTCCAGGTACATATATGCTATAATATAATTTCTGATTGGATTGTTAGGTTAGATATTTAATCAGTTACTGCTTTACTACACATTTTTTCCTTCTAATTTTAAGCTTGTTATTCATGCCCGGTGATGTGAAGTTGTACGTTTGGCTTTTAACCCCCACCATGGTTTATGTTTAAAAGTATTCATTTCAGTCCAGAATCTAGCCATGATATCCAATCAATGATTTCATAAGCCATGTGATTATTGTATGATTTTCCCCTACATTCCATCAGTCGCAAGGACCCCCTGTATGTAGGGAAATATGGCACAATTTATCCAGTGTGTCACCTGGTGTATAAGGAACATACCTCTATTTCAGAAAAGACAGCCGATTAAAGTCTGAGATTTTAAGTATACTGTGCAACTAAATTGATTGTAATCACTATGTCGTGCATAATTTATCTGAAAGCCGTTTCCAAATTCGTCTCTTTGTTATTTCCCCTTCCTCAAGGGAACTGCAGCTATTGCCATTACTTTTAAGTTTTAATCAATGCATTTGGGACTGTTTAGGGATGTGAGGGCAATGGAAAGAGAAGAAGGCGGTCCGAGACGGCAGCGACCAGAGCGACCGAATTATTCAAGGAGACGAATTCTATTCACAATTGCAATAACCGGCATTGCTGTTCTATTGGGATCACTTTTTTTCCAGAAGAAAACTGATAGCAGTCAGGTACATTAGTTTCTTTTATGTAAATCAGCTAGAAAACTAAATATTCCATTACTATAGTACTGCTGTCATCAAAACTCATTCAGAATGTGATAATGTACTGCATTTTATTCGAAATTATAACATAACAATGCTAATTATGCTAATGTATAGAAAATATTTCGATAACCCCCATTTTTTTAAATATATCTAATATGAATGTCGTATTGTTGATATTTGAGCCTTGTGCCCTAATAGGCATGATCCTAAAGATAATATGTGCACTGCTCAGCTGTCCTACTTCTGCCTGAATGTGCTGAAAGGTTCACTCTGTGTGTCGTCTTAATGACCACTTATCTATGTGGTGGTTCGGATTATGATTTTTTTTTTTTAAAAAAATTATTCAAGTTCAGCCCTTAGATTAGTTCTACTAATAAGGGTTAATTCACAAATTAGCCCTCCAAGTGATTTGAAACTATCTATGTGATTTTTTTTCATTAATTCAAATTGTTTTTGGTGCAAAATGAATACATGAGAATGTAAAAATGAATGTACTTTGAGGGTTAAATTGTGAATTAATTCAATAAAATATTTGAAAAGATTTTTTTTAATTATTTGAAAAGATCTGCTATTTACATTAATATGTATGTATTTTATAATTAGATTTAAATAAAAATTATTTATTCGCATAAATATTTTAATTAGTAATTAGTAATTCAGATGTTGAATTGAAATGAAGCTTTAAGAAAACGTAATTAATTTTTACATATTAGCAGTTCTCTCAAAATATTAATCAATAAAACGTTAATTCTTTAGTTTACTATTTTGGATGTAATTCATTCAACTTAGGGTCGCATGAAAGCAATAATTAGTTATTTTTATGTTTTATTTTCTAAAATAAAAATAAAAACCTAACTGAATTTAATATAGTTTATTTTTATTTTATCATTATCATTATTTATTAGATTTCACGAATGAATAAAATAATTTTGATTTTTCGTTAATGAGTCATTGATGACTGAAGGTAAAAAAAATATTTTATGAAAGCAGGGTTTTACAATTGTGACAAAAAAGGAATTTGTAGTTATTCTTTCAAATACAGACACAAAATATAATATATTTTATTTATACTAAAGAATTTTTATACAAAAATTACCCATTGCAATCTCCTCTCACCCAAGCAACACAAAGAAAGTCGGCTCAGGTGAGAAGTCAAAACACTTCAATACACCAATAACTCACAATCAGCCCTTGTAAGTTTTTTAGTAACCAAGTGCACCCCAGATATCTAGCAGGCAAGCTACTCACACTGAACCCAGATAATAATGCCAAATTTTGCACTTCAGATGCTTCCAAGAGCCCAGAACAATTCACTCTTTGACGCATTCAAATACAAGCTAGACATCCTATAAAGTACATTCATGACATTACTAATACCCATCACTGATAGGGATATAAAAAGCTGACCTGACTTGAAAACCCGCCGGAAACCTGTTCGAGTTAGAACTTAGTTTGATTCGGAGATGTAATGATCTAAACTTGATCTGTATCCGACTGTTGTTGACTTGAACTCGAGTTAGACCTGTTAATGTAGTAACTAAACCCGAACTGTATCCAACCGAGAATGACCCGAACCCGATTTCAATCTGTTACTGTGGACCTGAAACCCGACCTGTATCCGACTAAAATGAACCTGAACCCGAGTCTGACCTAGCAAATAACTGATATTACCCGACTGAATTGACCCGAGACCTAATTTTATTCGACCTATTTTGAACACGACTTATTTTAAACCCGACCTGATAAATAACTCGACATGTTATTAACCTAAACTAATATCAACATAATCTTTATATAAATAATTTATATAACATATTTATATTATATTTTTAATATGAACATAATATTTATATAATTTATGCTTATTAATTTTTAATTAATAATTTATAATTAAATTGTATTACAAACATACTTATATTATATTTATAATGATATCATTACAAACATATTTATATTTTAATATTTATAACATACTTATTACAAATATTTAATAACTTTATATTATAAATACTTATCAATTTTAAATTATATAATACAAAAACTTATATTATACTTATAAGTTATAACTTATTAATATAAATTCACCCTTTTAAATTAATATACATGCCATTATTAATAACAATTATAGTTTTTTATTATAACAAAATTAATAAACTTAATACTTAATAAAATTTTACATATTTTAAGTCCGAATTATAATTTTAAGTAAATTAAGTTCAAGTTTAAATATCAAATATTCATTAAAAATGATTTTAATTTATTAAAACTCAGATTATACAACTTTAAGCAAATACAATGCTAAAAACTCATATTACACTTCATATTATAATTTTAAATAACACTTGTTAATTATGAAATGTGATTGTTCTATTATTCAATAATGTATAAGTTACAAAAGAAACTTAATAAAAGTTACAAATGTGCATCATAGACAAAATTTTATAGCAAAACTTTAATGTATAAAAGTGAGCTCTCAGATTTTATAGCAAAAGTTTTACAATGCTATGTACAAATATTTTGCTATTAGAATTATCGTCATCGAGTACTAAGAAATCTAAAGGCCACTAGCAAAATTAATTATAGATAACTTCTTATTTAAGAAATCAACATAAATTAACCAATGACAACTAATTAGATAACAAAAACATCAACAAAATATCATTAGCAGACAAAAACCAGCAGCAAACATCAACCAACAACATTAATTCAATCATCAACCAGTAACAGAGAGCAATCATCAACCACAACAACATCAACAATCATCAACCACAACAATATTAATCCAATCTACTAGCATCGAATAATTCAATGTATAAACATTAATCCAATTTATAAACAATTCAATATATATAATGTATTATGTATATAATATATATTAGTATAGTATAATAGTATTAATATATTAATATATACAATAGTATTATATATAGTATAATATATACTAGATGTATATTTATATAATATAAATATATAATATATATACATATATTAATATATGTACTAATATAGTATACTATATTAAATAGTCTAAATTACTAAATACTAATGTATATTATATACATAATACATTATACATATATTCATCTAGTTAATATATACTCTAATACTATGAATACATGTATTAATGTATTATGTACTATGTATACATATTACATATATTAGTATAGTATATATTAAAGTATTATGTATATATTAATGTATTACTATTATGTATATATCTAATTACTATAGTATTAATATATATGAATGTACTACTATGTATAATAGTATACATTATACATATATAATATATTAATGTATACATGATACATTTAATTACTAATATATAATTATATATAATATATACATATAACATTAATATATACATCTAATTACCAATATATATTATATACATATATTAAATTATTAATATGTTATATATATAGTATTATATATTTCATATTTTAATATATATTATAAATTTATTTTTTTGTATATAGTAATATTTCTTATATTAGTATAAATTTATTTATAGTATTATTCTATTATATATAGTATTATATATTTTATATTTTAATATAGGCATAAAGATAATTTTAATCCTTAACGTTTATAATTTTTATCATTTTGGTCCTTATTCTTTTTTTGGGATAAATTTAGCCCTTAACCTATATCTTTTTGACAAATAGTTTATTTTTTAACTACCGTGATAACTGGACCGTTAAAAATTTAACGATGATGACATGTCATATGCATACGATAATATATTTTAAATGACATGACATCTAACCTATCAAATACATATATATATGAAATATAATTTTTATTCCAATATAAAATAATTAAAATTCAAATAAAATAGTAAAAAATTAATTATTTCTAAAATAAAATACTACTAAATATTCCAAACCTTAACTACGATAGAATCAAAATCCTATATTAAAAAAATATGATTAATTGATTTTTTAATATTTTATTTGAATTTTAATTGTTTTAAGATATGATTTTGATTCTATCGTAGTTAGAGTTTTGAATGTTTAGTAGCATTTTATTTTAGACTTAATTAATTTTTTAATATTTTATTTAAATTTTAATTGTTTTATATTTTATATTGAAATAAAATTTTATTCCATATATATATATGTATTTGATAGGGTATGTCATTTAAAATATATTATCGTATGCATATGATATGTCATCATCGTTAGATTTTTTACGGTCCAATTATCACGGTAGTTAAAAAAATAAGTTATTTGTCAAAAATATATATGTTAAGGGCTAAATTTATCCTAAAAAAAAAATAAGGACCAAAATGATAAAATTATAAACGTTAAAAGTTAAAATTATCTTTATACCTTTAATATATAGTATAAATTTATTTTTCATATATAGTAATATTCCATATATAGTATTACTTCAATTCTAAAAATAATAATATTTCATATATAGTAACAGTATTAGTATATGTATAGTATAAATTCTTTATATAATATAAATTTTATATATAATATTATTCTATTTATAATATATTTTCTATTTATAATGCATTAAACTTAAACTTTTCAATACTTTTTAATTATTATTAATTTATAATTTTTGTAATTTAGTCTTTACAAGTTATAATTTTTTTTATTTTAAATTGATTATTAGTTATTTTTTTAATTTAGTTTAGTGTTTTTATTAGATGATATTTTTATTTTATTAACGTCAATCTTTTTAATTTAAAATTTTATTTTTAAATTTTAGTCTAAAATACAACAGAGCAGATAAAATATTGATTTCTAAAATGAACAAATAAGGAGATAAAGGTCACCCTGTCTAATCGCTTTTGCCCCCGAAAAATATCACAGTCACCATTCAAGCCGATAAAAGATTTTGCCTGCGTGACACAAACTTCAATCTATCTTTTAAACAAACTAGGAACCCCCCATATCTTTCACACAAACTTAACAGTAACGACAAAGTAAAGATCATTGATTCAGTTCCTAGTAAGTCATACATAAATGGTCATAATATTACATAACTCATGTCTACATTCTCCATGAAAAAGTCCGAAACTTTCAAAACCAAATTTATTGCCATGAATTTCATAAACGTTTTCTTTATGTTTCTAGCCATAATTTAAACACCCTTCACTTTCATTGTCCATTTGTTGTTTCAGATTTACATTCCCTTTGAGCTTGAAAATGTCTTCTCAGGGAGTGAAGTTACCTGTCCAAGGTAGATATGTATATACTCTTGTTTTCATAATCTTGACAATGTCTTCTCAGGGAGTGAAGTTACATGTCCAAGATAGATATGTATGTACTCTGGTTTTCATAATTTTCTTACCTCAAAGTCTTTGTTTAATGTTCAGTCTTCAAGTTTGATCTTATTTAGGCTTGGGATTTTGCAGGTGGTGATGGATAATGGTATACTGCAGGTGACTATATCAAAGCCAGGTGGCATTGTCACCGGTATTCAATATAATGGCATTGACAATTTGCTTGCTGTTGAAAATGTTGAGGCTAATAGAGGGTATTGGGACCTAGACTGGAATCCAGCAGGAAGAAAAGGAACAAGGGGTACATTTGACAGGTATTTGGAGTTGGAAGGTTATATTATTTCTCGTACTAGTTCGGATTTGCTTCGGACATGAACACGGTTGATCTGAGGAACATAGGTTTTCTTATGTGCTTATGCAGGATTGTTTCAACAACTTTTGAGGTTATAGTGGAGAATGAGGATCAGGTGGAGGTTTCATTTACTAGAACATGGAATCAGTCCCTTGAAGGGAAAGCCGTTCCATTGAACATCGATAAGCGGTATACATCAGACTCGGAACATACTATTTCTAAACTATGTTACATGATGATGGGGGAGATTGTAACAGAAATCAGAAACATTTTGAGTATGTTTTGTGTTTCAGGTTTGTAATGCTTCGTGGTTCCTCGGGATTCTACACCTATGCGATTTTCGAGCACTTGAAGGAATGGCCTGCTTTCATCCTTAACAGATTCAGGGTTGCATTCAAGCTGAGAAAAGACAAGTATACATACATACATATATGTAATATATAGATTTTATTACCAGATTTCCTTTATGAACCAAGTTTAAAACATGTTTGAAACGCACAGGTTCCATTACATGGCAATGGCAGACAACAGACAGAGATACATGCCACTGCCCGATGACCGTTTACCGAACAGAAGCCAAACCCTGGCATATCCAGAGGCTGTCCTACTCGTTGATCCACTGGAACCTGAGTTTAGAGGAGAGGTTGTTCCAAATTTCCTTAATAAAACAGAACATTGTCACTTGGTTTTCAGCAAATGCATGATGTTTCCTTCACATTATCCGGACTCAATTACGAGTCGAACACATATGCATCGGATATGAATACTTTAGAAGCTTAATCCCAGCCTTTATGCAGGTTGATGACAAGTACCAATACTCAATCGAGAACAAGGACAACAGGGTCCATGGCTGGATCTGCAATGAACCGCATGTGGGATTTTGGCAAATAACACCCAGTGACGAGTTTCGATCCGCTGGACCTCTCAAGCAAGACCTTACTTCCCATGTCGGACCGGCCACCCTTGCTGTAAGCTTTCTATTTTTTAGACCGATTGGTAAAAAAGATGAACATCTTCCATTGAAATTGTGTCACTAAAACAACAATAATATTAACTTTAGTTACAATCTTACGATCGATCGATCAGATTATGCACAGTCCTCATTATTCAGGAGAAGATTTGTTATTAAAATTTGAAGCTAATGAGCCTTGGAAGAAAGTCTTAGGCCCCATTTTTATTTACCTTAATACTTTGTCGAATCCTGGAGACAACCCACTTTCACTCTGGGAAGATGCTAAAAAACAGGTTCGGCTTTAAATACACTCTGATTTTCTTCTTGCATGCTTAATCTATGTTACTCGAACTCGAGTCAATGTCGAATATGAACATCAGATACAATTCATAGTATGTACTTTTAATTTAGATGAGGGTTGAAGTTGAAGGATGGCCTTATACTTTCCCTGCTTCAGAAGACTTTCCACAGTCTAATCAAAGGGGAAATGTCAGTGGTAGATTACTAGTGAAAGATCGGTAATTCACCAAATCTCGTCCGTTCTATTCAAAGCTTTAGACTATGAACAATTGAGCATACATTTTCTTATTCACCGTTTGCTACCGGGATCGTTTGATCGGAATTTGAAGGCTGACATTTTTTTTTTGTTGTTCAAATTGTTCTTCAGATATGTTGGCAAAAAGAACATACCTGCCAAGGGTGCTTATGTGGGCTTAGCGCCCCCTGGAGATGTTGGATCTTGGCAAAGAGAAGTCAAGGTAATTTCTGTAATTCGAGACATTAGTTATATGAATTCGTTTCGACTTTGGTTCGAATAGTGTCCGATACCAAAATCTGTTCAGTCCGAATCTGAACATCACATGATCACCGTTGTCACGTATCAGGGCTATCAATTCTGGACCAAAACTGATGAAGATGGCTATTTCCGCATTAACCATATTCGGAGCGGCAACTATAATCTATATGCTTTTGTCCACGGTTTCATTGGAGATTATAAATATGATGTTATCATCACCCCAAGAGCAGGTCTATTACTTATATTTTGCATCTGTTTGATCTTTCGACTTTCATTGAAACCTTCTAAGATCTTGTCTTGAAGTATATATTTTATATCCTACCGCTGCAGGGCATGATATTAACCTTGGTGATCTAGTATATGAGCCTCCGAGAGACGGTCCAACGTTGTGGGAAATCGGAGTCCCAGATCGCACTGCCGCAGAATTTTATGTTCCTGATCCAAATCCAAAGTTTATCAACAAATTATATGTTAATCATCCGGACAGGTTAGCTTCTTTTCCACCAATTTACAGCTTCATGTAGGCCGCAGTCAGGTTCGGGACATTAGGCCTCCTTTACAACATAAGTGTATCACAATTTGCAGATTTAGGCAGTATGGGCTATGGGAAAGATATGCAGCTTTATATCCTGATGGAGATCTGGTTTACACAGTTGGGGTCAGTGACTATAAAAAAGACTGGTTCTTTGCTCAGGTCAACAGGTATTCCCCACTAAAATCCGGTTTCTTTCGATCAACATTTCCGGCTTTAGAATCCCGGAAACTTTATGAATCGTTCTTTCGATTTGCAGAAAAAACGATGATAATACTTATCAAGGAACTACATGGCAGATCAAGTTCAAACTAGACTATGCCCCGAAGAAGACCGATACATACAAACTGCGGTTGGCATTGGCTACTGCACATGCTGCTGTGCTTCAGGTAAGGATCAATGATGATGCAAAATCTCCTCTATTTTCAACAGGACGGATTGGTAAGGACAACGCAATTGCCAGGCATGGCATCCATGGGCTTTACCGGCTATATAACGTCGATATTCCGGGGAATCTGCTTCTCCAAGGCGATAACACCATTTTTTTAACTCAAGCGAAAAACACTAGTCCTTTCCAAGGAATCATGTATGATTACATTAGATTGGAAAGTCCTGCATCTTCTAATGGAAACAAGAAACCATGATTTTTATTTATGTATGACATCAAAATCTCATGGATTATTCTTAGCCTTAAAGCTTGGTTCATGTTGATTTAATAAAGTTCGAACTTTGATGGCTTGAGTTTTGTCTGTTTTACTTTTATAACTCGAGCTTAATTCGAGATAAAAATCGAATCTATTAAGATCATTTGAGTATTGAAGTTTTCTGTCGATTGTTGTAACCAATCAAAACAGAAAAATATAAATCATTCAGACAACAACCAAGAAATCTTACCAAATAGCTATGTTGCTCCGAGGTCTGGTTTTGCTCGAAATATTAATATACGGAGAAATTATATCATGGGTTATTTTCGTCATAAATGTATTTATTTAATTATTTTTTATCTCATATCATATCAAGTGAATCTTCATTTGGTAAAAATTGTTTTTAAACTTAATTTACAGTAAAAGTATTTGTAAGATAAATACAAAAAAATAAAAATTAAAAAAAGGGGTAGTTTTTAACTCTTTTAATGAAGTCTGAATTAAATAAAAATATTTAGAAAGTACAAATTTATTCTTTAAGACATTTATAATTTATTTCTAAATTATTTATAAATATTAGAATGTGAAGTGTTTTTAAATTTTGTTCTTTACGAGTAAATTTTACTGCTTTTAAGAATAAAGTGAATTTAAATATTAAAATATGAAGTGTACGTAAATTTAAGCTTTTACGAGTAAATTATATGAAATAGCCTAAAGTATTGCATGCATGGCCTAAAGAAAGCTCGTACACATGCAATGCTCGTAGAAGCACAACGGCGACGTCTTGTCCGGTTGGCCCGCTCGAATCTCGGTCGTAAGCCAAGGGGCAGTGCGCCACGTAGCACTCCTGCCCAACCTATCCTCCTCACCATCTGGGCAAATTCCATACCTATTTCTTCCCCCGCATTATTTTTGTTTACTCATGATTTTTTCTTCAACATAAATAGAAATCCCAAATCTTATCCTACAAACAATTTTTTTTTCCAGTTTCCCTGCAGGTAAGCTTCTCGTCTTGTTCTTATCTCGAATGGGTTCCAATTGTTTCATCCTTTTTTTTTCTCCATGATTTCTGTAAGATTTGTTTTGTTTCATTGGATATAATTTCTGGGTTTTATTTATTTATTCAACGTTTAGTTTCTTTATATGGGTTCTTTTAGGTGCAGTGATGATTATTTGTGGTGTCAAATTTATTGATTTTAGTTTTCCATGATTCATTTATGATCAGATCGTATTTCGATGTAGTTTTTGTGGGATGTTTTTAAATTTCATACCTTTTCCATTGAAGAATCAAAATCATATCCAAATGTTACAACGTTTCAAGGAAGATTTTGAAGATTTTCATATTGGAATCAAATAATTGAAAGGATTGATTTTCAGGGTTTGAGTGGGAAAGTATGGAAGATTGATTTTTGCCATGTAGAACCCTGTAATTGGTGGTCCTTTCTCAAGCATTTATCCCACATTAGAGCTCAAAATCTATGGTTTTCTTTGTATTATCGTTAATTACCCTTTAATATCTTCTATTAGAGTACACAATTATTCAATTATGACATTCTCTGGGATTTGGGATCTTTTTAAATGCTGCATTCTATAGTTCCCAATATGTACTTCATTCCTGGTTATAGGTTCTATCCTACCATTTTGACCTGTTGAGCTTTGCTAACTTCGAAAATGTCATCGATACAATTGACACGAGGAGCTAGCGATAAGCTTTTTTCCCCTGCTGAGCAACAAGCAAAGGTACATTTTGATAGAAAAATTCTTGAAACAACATTTGTGATTGAATCACATTATCATGTTGCAGAAATATGTGCTTAAGTATTCTCATCAGTTTTTGCATGATGCTGTGAACCAAAACAGTGCACCAGATGTTTCAAAAGTTATGATCATAATTTCATTTCCTTTTCTGTGGAACTGAATAATCTCTAGCTAATTGACTCCCTTCACTTCAGATTGATGATGTTAGGAAACTAATTGGCCCGGTAGATGAGAAACTACGAGTCCTTTGTTCGGAAGCATCAATATTAAGATTCCTCAAAGCAAGGAACTGGAATACAAAGAAGGCAAGCAAAATGTTAAAAGAAACATTGAAGTGGAGACTTCAATACAAGCCGGAGGCAATCCGATGGGTTTGTATTATGTTCTTTTCAACTGAACATTTTTGCAATGAATTTTGTAGTTTTAGAGAATCCATTGCCTCTGTCTGAGGGTTGAAGTCAGAGTGAAGTTTGGCATACATGATACATTAGTATCTTGCTGAGACCAACATTTTCTTTTGCTTGTAGGAAGATATTTCTCAAGAAGCCGAGACGGGGAAAATTTACAGAGCTAATTACTGTGACAAATTTGGGAGGCCTGTTCTTGTCATGAGACCTGGTCTCCAGGTATTAGCTTGATGAATTATCTGGCTTTTTGTATGGTGCTATTTTAGTTTTTCTTTATCATGACAATTATGATGAATTCGGGCAACTGCTCCCGTTTCAGAATACAAACTCACAAATGGGGCAGATCAAATACTTGGTTTATTGCATAGAAAATGCCATAATGAATATGGCCCAAGATCAAGAGCAGATGGTTTGGCTTGTTGATTTTCAAGGTTGGACAATGGGAAGCATATCTGTTAAGGTGACACGGGAAACGGCTAATATCTTGCAGGATCACTATCCAGAGAGACTGGGCATAGGAATCCTCTATAATCCACCAAAAATATTTGAATCTTTCTGGACAGTATGTTGTTACTTTCCTATTCTTCATTTCAACTTCCATTTCGAACAAAAAAAATCCAACAACCTGGTTGATCCTTTTCTTTCTTTAATTAGTATTGAGAATTTTCAGTTCGATTATGCTCGAGAAAAAATAACTGAGTTTGAAGTCAAGCATGGGAATCGAGACGAGACTAATCTAGCAAGCTTGAACAGCTCAACCTTTATCTCACATCGAAAACAAGCTTTCAAAGTGGAACTCAATTGAGCTCAAGCCAAGTTTTGAGCTTTGAATTCAAGTCGAGGTCAAGCTTCTTATAGCTTGAACTCGGATCAGTTCAATGATACCCCTAATCTAGACTGTACATATGAATTGGAAGCGCACTAGCATAGAGAAGTTACTTAGTAATCCCTATACTGTGTATTTATCAGATACATGTTGGACACATTCTCATATCCATTACACCCGAGTCCTAGTAACATAGAACGAAACTTGTGTTCTGTTTGTCTGTCATATTTTTTTCCTGATTTTGATGGCTCTTTTTTTTTCTCTTTGAGATGCTAATTGATTTACATGATATTTCTGTGATTTTAATGGCTTGCAACTCTGTGGCAGATAGTGAAACCCTTCCTTGAGCCCAAGACATACAAGAAAATGAAATTTGTTTACTCTGATGATCCAAATAGCATGAAAGTAGTCGAAGAAATTTTCGATTTGGATATCCTTGAAGCTGCATTTGGTGGGAGAAATGCATCTGGATTCAATTACGAAGCATATGCGCAACAGATGATCGAGGACGACATCAAAAGGTTGAATTCCCTTGGCTCCGGTTGTTCATCATCTCCTTTTTATCCTTCATCAAGTTTGTCTGAATCACAACAATGACAGTCAACGGATTTAGATCCTGGTTCTAACTTCTAATGCTTCAGATGAAGGTAGATTATCACCCATCAAGGAACCAACTGCTCCAAATTCGAAGTGCATTGACGTTTAAATCTGTTTTCGAGTTAATTTCATTACTCTTACCATCAAATTTCATATGCAGCTAGTGAGCTTGGCTTCAATCTTTCAATGTAACCAATGGATTACTTTGCATCAGATGAGCTTGAACTTGCAGTTTCACAGTTTCATACCAATATTAAATGTTCTTTTTTCTTTCAATGCAAAGATTGTTTTGTTTTCTTGTTAGTGATTATTCCTTATTCTATAGTTTGATGGCAAGCATACAATTGTGAAGTTATGGCATCCAATTGGGGACATTGGAACCATGAGGAAGACAAGAAGAAACGAGAGGAGAGTCGGTTGTAACTAGTGGTGAGCAAAACTCGACTAGAAAAACCGAATAACTCAACTCGAGACGAAAATAATCGACTCAAAATTTTATAAACTCGGCTCAAATTTTTTAAACTCGGTTCAAATCGATTTTTTTTTAAATAAAGTTTAAATGGTAAAATATGAGTCAAATAACTGAATTTTTTTTGGCTCGACTTGATCGAGTACTCACCGTAGCTATAACAATCAGGTCTAGAACCTAAAGATGATAATTAATAGACACACAAAATATAGATAATTAATTATAGACTTAACTCAGTAATAGGTGCCCAAAGTATACATTTTTTTCTAAAATAAGTGCCTAATGTTTTTTTTGGCTGAAATAAGTGCCTAAACTATATATTTTTTCTGAGATAGGTGCCTAATGTATTTTTTTGCTGAAATAGGTGCCTAAAGTTTTATTCCCTTAGTGTTTTAAGGTAACATTGTTAAAAGAAAATTGTTTAATTTATAAATAAGTACCTAAACTATATATTTTTTCTAAAATAAGTGTCTAATGTATTTTTTATTAAAATAAATGCCTAATTTTATATCAATGTTTTAATCTATTAAATTATTTATTATAATTGATTAATAATTTATTTAAATTTAAATTATTTTATCTGAGTCCTTGTTTTTTTAAACAATTTATTAATTAATTTTATTTCACTTTTAAATATTTATGTTTTATTTTCGATCCGGTTTCGTTGTTGCGGATTAAATATTTGTTGCATCGTATGATTGTAGAATCGATGAAAAATAGGTGTCAATGATAAAAAAAAATTCTGTTTACATGTGGGATAATTGTATGAAGGTCATTGTGAAACCTTGAGCTTGAGTTACTTACAATTACTGGTCAAGTCGGGGAAGGAACAACGGTGGGAATTTGTTTATACTACTTGAAATTGTGTAGGACTATTGTGATACTATGAGATGAAATTGGATTGAGAACAAAACATAAATATTTAAAAGTGAGATAAAATTAATAAATAAATTATTTTTTTTAAAAAAAAACAAGGTCTCGGATAAAATAATTTAAATTTAAATAAATTATTAATCAATTATAATAAATAATTTAATAGATTAAAACGTTGATATAAATAATTTTATATCTTATAAGAAATATAAATTAATTATAAGAAAAAAATTAGGCATTTATTTCAATAAAAAAATACATTAAACACCTATTTTAGAAAAAATATATAGTTTAGGTACTTATTTATAAATTAAACAATTTTCTTTTAACAATGTTACCTTAAAACACTAAGGGAATAAAACTTTAGGCACCTATTTCAGCCAAAAAATACATTAAACTCCTATCTCAGAAAAAATATATAGTTTAGGCACTTATTTCAACCAAAAAAAAAACATTAGGCACCTATTTCAGAAAAAGTGTATACTTTAGGCACTTATTACTGAGTTAAGCCTTAATTATATGATGTATTTCAGTGAGAATATTATAATATTTTTTTTATAAAAATATATAGTTCAAAATAAAGGAAAATTCAAAAAAAGAGAAACGAAAAAAAAAACTTAAAAAATATGACATGATAAAAAATTTATGATTTTTGACGCAATAAGTATTAATAAAAAATAGAAAGAAAATAAAGAAAATTATCAATTCCCTAAATATTACAAATTGTTTCGTTTTTTCTAATTTTTGAAATTATTATACTGTTTTGAAAAATTACATAAAACTCAAAAAGAAAGGTAAATGGAAAATAAATAAATAAAAATCTTATTGATGTTGGGTTTTAAAGTGGGTATCTAACTGTCAAAAGATATGCTTGAGTTGAAATTTAAGGATAAATATGTAATTTTAACTTAAATATGCAATTATAAAAATTTATTTAATAGTCACACTTTTATTTATGTTAGAAGTTACTAATCAATAGTTTAATTAAAATTATTTAAAAAAAATTAATAGTCTAATTAATAAAAAAAATTAATTCAGTGATAAACAATTTAATTAAAAAATTTAACGGATGGATGTAACTTACTTCCCAAGAAATATGCAGTATACTCATAAGAGAAAATTAAATTACTATAAAATATTGAAAAATTATATCATGAGTCAGTCTCACCACGTGTCCATGGGACCGACCAATAAAAACTATCCATCTTTCCATGTCATATTTTTTTCCAAGTGAATTTTCACTTAAAAAAATAAAAAATAATGAGGTGGCTAGTTTTTATTGATTGGTCCATGGATGACGTGGTGAGTCTGACCCATGATATAATTTCTCATAAAATATCTTAAAATAAAATAAGTGATGACGTGTTTAATCTTCAACATTATTTACATTACTCATAATTTATTAAATTTTAAATCACAAGTATTGGGTTTAAAGCCTATAAAAAAACTCAACCCAACAGTTGGGGCAAGAGAGCGGTAGGTTTGAGGTACCATATTAATCGAAAATATAATAAAATATAAATTTTAAAATATTATTTATTAATTTAATATTTCAAGCCGAAGATACCACGACAAATATCGATATATAGAGAGAGATAAATTTTGATATTTATAAAAATTTAAAATATTATCAAAAATTATAAATATCGATACTTAAAATTAAATTTTAATAATTAATTATCAATTTAAAACATTATTAAAAATATAATATTTTTAATTTTATATTTCATAATATTTTAAATTAATTCGCATTATAATCGTACCGCAATTTAGACTGGTCCTAAAGAAAGGGAGAGGTTTCGGCAGAAACTATTGGTTTGTTCGGTAAAGCAAAGTAAGTAGAGAATTCAATGCAATTGGTTTTTTTTTTTGTTTTTTTTGTATACTCTTTGGTTTTTGTATGATTTTGGGATGAATAAAATTTAATTTATCAAAAATAAAAAAATGATAATAATAATAATAATAATAATAAAATAATAAAATAATAAAGTAGAAAAATATTTTTTATTTTATTTTTAGATGAATTTTCACTATGTTATTAAATAAATCACCACATAATAGTTTCTTGTAAAGTAGAGAAAAATATATTACATATAATAATAATAATAATAATAAGTACATTAACTACTAAAAAAATAATATTTTTTTGTTTAATCAATCTATTAATTTTAAATATAATTAGTTAACAATTAAGTTTTTTTTTTCAAACTTTGATTATTATTTAATTTATTTTAAAATTGGTTAATCCGTCGAATTTATTAAAATTATTTATAAATATTATAATATATATTTATATTTTTTTATTAAATTTTTTAAAATTATAAATTGGTCATTAATTGTTCTACTCCTTTTAAAAATAAAACATATATCAAAAAAAAGAAATATTTGTTCGAGAGTGATATCGAGATCTACTAATTGAAGAGGACAACTTATTTCAAAGTTCGAAAGTGATAACGAAATCTACTAATTAATTGAATTGTTAAAAATATTCATTCACATCCTTAGCATTCACATTCCTTAGCGTTCGCGCTTCTTTAGCGTGTACATCCTTAATATTCATATTCGAATTAACTTAAATAATTTAAATAATTTAAAATTAAAAAAATCGAATCGAATCAAGTTATACTCGACTCTAATCGTATCAATCCGCTAATTGATCACATGTAATTAATTAGTGCTAATAACTTCTGCACGTTCCCTCGGCCAGATCTTATTAAAACCGACCACTTTCCTCTGCCAGTCTTTCCTTTCTCTTCTGTTCTGTTCCGCCTAATTATAAATATAACTGCAAATTCAAACGCTCTTTATCCAAACTTTCTTCTCTATTTTAATCACGATGGCGCCGGTTTCTTTGAAAACCTCCGTTTCCGGCCATCGGCTCTCATCCATGGTTCCCGCCAAGGTAACCGACGGCTACAAGGATCTCGACCTGACCAACATGGATTTGGCAATGAAACTCCATTATATCAAAGCTGTTTATTTCTTCCAACCCGAGGCAGCTCAAGGTTTGTCTGTCCATGATTTCAAAGGTCCCATGTATCAGTGTCTGGAGCATTACTTTACCGTCTCGGGGAGGATCCGGAGATCGGAAACTGGCCGGCCGTTTATCAAATGCAACGACTGTGGCGTCCGAGCCGTCGAGGCCCGGTGCAATCAGACCGTCGATGAATGGCTGGCTACGGCGAGGGATAATGGCCATTCCCTTGATCATATGCTTGCTTATGATCAAGTTCTTGGCCCTGATTTGGGATTCTCGCCTTTGGCTTTTGTCCAGGTATGTGTTTCTGTTCTCTCTCTTAGTACCATTTCATGGACACAACCTAGTTATGTTGAATTAGTTTCTTAACCAACTTTTGTAGCATGAACTCATGTTTCATGCAAGACTGATTTTCCCACCGATTCTTTTCTTCCGAAAGAAAATGTATAAAAAAATAATCTTAGTTAATTTATTATTCTGGTTCAAAAATTACGTAAAAGTATTAGACATTTATCTTGAAAAAAATATATAATTTGGGCACCTATTTATAAATTAAACAAATTTTTTAATGGTGTTACCTTGAAACACTTATTTCAGCCAAAAAAAATATATTAGGCACCTAACCCTCATTTTAGCCGAAAAAAAACATTAGACACCTATTTTAGAAAAAGTAGATAAAATCTAGTTACACAATATAATTTTTTTTAGCTTTTACATATTTTTTGGATTATTAGATATATAAAATAGATGTATAAAATTAACAGTGATTTATCATTTTAAAAAATAATCAGCTAATATCAAATATACATGTCCATTCAACGATAAAAAATATATAATATTATAAATTTTATACTATATAAATAAATTTTATATAATATTATAAATTTTATTGATATCATTATTGTTATAATAATTTTAAAATTACGCTTATGAAAATACGTAGAGAAAAACTTTTAAATATCATTATGCAAACTTTACATAAATTTACCTAATTTGAGAATCTGAATTTATTTAAAGAATTACGTAAACAAAACTCTGAATTTATTTAAATTATATTTTTAAGAATTTGTAACTAATTTCATGATAAGATAACTTCTTATGAATACCTGACATTTTTCAGTTGTATACACTTTTATTGGCTTGATCTCAAACCATATTATAAAACAATTTTACAACATTATAAAATATACATAACAAATTAATTAACCAATAAAATAGTAATTTTGTTTTTTAGTATAAATTTCGTCATCGATTTTAAAAAACGATCGATAAATTTATTTACGGTTTTGATTTATAATTTTTTTTATTATTGAGACATTTGTTGTCGTTAAAATTTAACGAAAAACTAACATACTATAATAAAAAAATAATCTATATAATCCTTAAACTATTATTTTAGTATCTAGATAATTTATTTATTTTTATTGTATTGAATCAGTTTTTTTATTAAATTTTAGTAATAACAAACGTCTCAATGATTAAAAAAAATTATAAATCAAAATAATAAATAATTTTTTCAAAATCGATGACCAAATATATAGTAAGGAAATGAAACAAAAATAACAATTTAGTAGTTGATCTAACTGTAAAAGCGGATTCCTTGTGAGTAGGGGTGATAATGAGCCTGTCCGGCTCGCGAGCTACTCGGGTTCGGCTCGGTCAAAGCTCGGTTCGAGTGAGCACGACTCGAGCTCAGGTTCGGCTCGGGATCTAAACGAATTGAGCTGAACTTATCCAGCTCGGCTCGAAAAGCTCGTGAATAGGCACAGAATAATTATATATAAACATACATATATATTTATATATACATTAAAAATAATTTGTTTAGCAAAGAAAAATAATAAAATAATTAAGAGTAAATCCACTAAAAATAAATTGAATATTATCAACTAAAACAAATTTACACAATTATAAATAATAAATAAAAAATAAACTACAAATAAATAAATAAATAAATAATAAAATAATATAGAAAATTATCCATTTCGAACCAAACCGAGCCAAGTCGAGCTTGACAAGCTTTGAACCCAAGCCGAGCTTAGTAATATTATTTTTGAGCCGAGTTCAACGAACCTCGAACCGAGCCCAAATATACCTGTTTCTGAACCGAGCCGAACCTGACTCGGCTCATTATCACCCCTGCTTGTTAGTTGTAATAGGGAGAAAATGTTAGGTGAGATTAAATTACGAATTTGCCCCTATAGTTTGTTGGGAATTTGTTACTGTTTCCAATCGTTCATAATACACCAAACATCCATAAAATCTAGTTATAGATTTGCACCAATCCCCTTCCACTTTAGTATTAAGTCCTTTGAATTTTGAATATGTGCAAATTGACCCCTCTTAAAAAACTGAATATTCCTATCAAATTCGTAAAAGAGCAAATAAAGACGATTAATCACGATTTTAATGCGAGTTACATGATTTTTATTGATGTAATAATAAATTTAATCTTTTAATGTTTTGAATCCGATAATTTAACCTTGTTTTGATTTTCAGTTCACATGGTTCAAATGCGGTGGCATATCGATCGGACTCAGCTGGGCTCATGTATTAGGGGATGCATTTTCAGCATCGGATTTCCTCAATTCATGGGGGAAAATCATGGCCGGAAAAAAAATTCCGGCAAAGCTGATTAATCCTACACTGAAATCTGAATTCCCAACTCTTGTTTCCAGGGAACCATTTTCCTTGAAAAAAGTTGACCCGGTTGGTGACCGTTGGTTAACCGCCAATCACTGTAAAATGGCAATTTACTCTCTTCACATCACTGGGAAACAACTTCATCATATCATGACAACATGTTCTGTTCATGACCCGAGCAGAGACGATAAGATCTCCGATTTTGAAATCGTCTCGGCTATAATATGGCAATCATTGTCGAAAGCTAGAAACGATTCGGGTCCAAGGACTGTTACGATTTGTTCGAACAATCCTCTCGTTCAAGATAATGAAATGATGACACTGCCGGGTAATGCTATGATATTGAGCACGGTCGAAGCTGATTTTTGTGTTTCGGATGTTGAAATAGTCGAATTAGCAAAGCTGATTGCTGATAAAAAGATGCCCGAGAACGGTTTGATCGAAGATTTTCTATCGGGGAATGAAGAAAAATCGGACTGTATAATTTACGGAGCGAATTTGACATTTGTAAACATGGAAGGAGCAAATCTTTATGGATTAGAACTCAAGGGACTGAAACCACAGTTTGTGAATTATATGATTAATGGAGCTGGAGATGAAGGAACGTTTCTGATTTTTCCTAGTAATGAAAAAGGTGGTAGCAATGGGAAGATCGTGACCATGACCCTCCCCGAGGATCAAATTGAAAAGCTGAAGAATATACTTGGAGATTATTGGAATATTTCCATTAATTAAAGCAACTTAATAATAAAGAAAAACATATTTGGTTTGAAGAAAGGGTTGATTTGTTGTTGTAATGCTTAGTTTATCGTATTTAAATTACACATGAATAAAATATATTATGACAGGTTTTTGATTTTATAAATTTTGGATTTAAATTTTAAATTTGATTAATATTAACTTATAGATGATTATATGAATTAATTAAATTCGAATAATATCATCATGACTGAAGTATACTGGTTCATCTCCTTGAACATTAGCCCAAGAAGTCAAGAACTGCCATGTTCATTCCCATTTTGGCACTTTCAGCTCTGTCTTAATCATTGAATAAAAAAAAGCTGTCTTAATCATAAGATAGAACATTGACAAGTCATCTGCAGCCAAATTCGATAATTCTTGATCGACTCGGAAAAACTGCGAGCGAGCATCGGAACGACAAGCTATCCGGCGGTGTCCGAGAAGGAAAGATTTCTGTTATATACACAATGCTTGGAACTACTCATATATTATTGACAGATACACAACGAGAAGATAAATCTGCTTCAGTTTTAAGTATGTACACTGATATTTACAGAAAAGAAAGGAATACACACAAGTTTCTGCATTTATTTCTAGCCAAATCTCTCAATAAATCTACCACAGAAATGAACATTAATCTACTTCATCTGAACAGCATGCAAGGAAGACGTAACACCGGCGCCTTTCTCTTTGGGACTCGAAGGAAACAGCCAAAAGGGAGATGCCTAGTTCGATATTTACACCATGTTGGTCCTCTCACTGTTGTTTCCGCTGCTCATCAGTTAGATTTCTGTTCTGATTCTATTCTGTTTGCAACAACAAATCAATGAAGCAAGCCATTTGTCCGCCTCTCGTCTTCTAATCTTTTTTTAAATACACTATCTACAACATTTTTATACAATATTTATAAACACTAGACCGAGTTCTTCCAGCAGAGGGGTGTTCATAGGCAATCTTCAACGGTGCATGGTATCAGTTGGTCTGCAGGGAAGAAAGCCACTGTTCCAGGTACTTTTTGCTTTCTGCAAATCGAACACAAAGAAAAGGATTCAGAGCATGGCATAGGCTTCAGCAAGTTCCGTAAAGCATACCGAAGAAGATCATGATTGGAAACTTAAAATTTGAAGGGGACAAGTTCAGAACATAAAAAAGTGCATCTAGGTTCACGGTGTTAAATATGCTCTATTTCGCAAATTCGGGAGCTAAAGTTAGTGTTAAGCAGCTGGTCTATAACCAATGGGGGTTCTGGACATGTGTAATAGGAGCGACCGCACAGAACCCAAAAAAGAGGGGTCCAAATTTTGATAAATTGCGTTCATTAGGTGATGTTAATCTCGAAATTCATTGAAAAATTTTAAAAACGTTATTAAGAAAGATGAGTTATAATTGTTAAAACAATAATAATTATTTCTTAAATATGACAATTGATTATAGAATGTTATTGATTATTACTATTACTTCAGTAGAACTAGTGAGGTTTTAGACAGACGCAATAGAAACGATCGCTCATAGACAATTACTTTTAAGGAACACATTTTAATAAATTGTACAAGACCCCTAAAATCTTTGAATCGCCCTTGTCTATGACCCGACACATGTCGAGCTGCATCTTAGCCTTTTCCTTCTTCATAACTACACATTCCAAATAACTTTTCAAAGGCTCATGAATGGGAACTACACCTATATAGAGTTTACATGATTCAAATCCAGGTTGTTTCCTATGATATCAGAGACTTGCAATCTAAACGTTAGAACCAATCTAGTCATCGACTCGCTAAGCAATAAAGACAATGGAATTGGAAGTTAATACAGATTCTTAACATGAAGAGACAGGTGAGAAATGGTTCTTACCAGCACAGAATAATTGTCAGGAATGTTCACAATGGCACCGAGAACATTGTTCTTTGAATCTACCACCACATTATCCTGATTGTTCCCGTAACATGGAACCAACACAGCGAAACTGTTATCCGAATCACCATCACTCTGGAATCCAGGTCCATGAGGCTCCAACCATCCAATGGAGTAATCAGAACCATCAGACTCAGACCCCGAAACACACCCTCCATCAGATGGCACAAGAACTACATCATATTCCCTATCGAACTTTCTTTCCACCCGACTATGCAATTAGGAAATCGAAATCCCACCAATTTTCTTTTCTTTTTAATTTTTGCTTTCTCTCCCTTCACTTCACTTGCAAGAATCTGTTTTGTTTTCAAAACAGAGAGAAGACAAAGACTCCATAAGAAGAGAGTTTCATCAGGAATACAGCGAATAATGTTTTAACAATAATATTTGCAATTATTAAGCAGTGTGATTTTCATTTTTCATTACATAGTTTGGGTTGAACTGAGAACGGGTGTAAAGGATTGGCGGAATTTAGATGGTTTTTTCCTTGTGTTTTTCATTTGTTTATTTCGTATCAAGTTAATTTTAAAAAAAAATTATTTAAATTAATATGTCATATTTTATAATTTAAATTTTATTTAATATTTTTTATATATATTAAGTCAAATTTTTTAATTTATATACAATTTAATTATAATTATTTTAATAGCCTCAAACGAGATTGGTTTGTTAGCTTTAACTGGGTTTCACAATTTGGAAGGGGAAATCTATGCAAGTTGCGATTGTGCGTTTAGTTTAACGTACATTAAACTATCATGTCTAGAAAGAGAGGAACAATCGTGTACATAGGAAGCAATCATGTTCAGCATATTCTGTTTTTGAGCAAATTAAACATGATATTGGTTTATATTTTAATTCATGTCTTCTGTCTTTTGATAGGGATATAGTCATTAATTGAGGTATAATGTGAAATTAATTTTGTGTTTTCCTTTGATTGGTTTGTAAAATTAATGGATAGACGGTTACTTTGGATGAATAAAAGTTCAATTTATCAAAAAAATTTATAATTATTTATAATATTATAATATAACTTAATTATAATTTAAATGATTTTTTAATTATATAATATATTTTTTATATTTTTATCTCGTAAATTTAAATCCTCAAAACTTTAAATATTCCCAACAAAATTTCCACCCATATCCTTAGCATTGGCCACATAGTAACAGATATTGGATTACGCTTTAATCCCTTGAAGAAGTCTCTTGAGTTTATTAAGCCCATTAGCCCAAAATCATGACCCGACAATGCTTGATCTGAAACCAACTCCATTCCATTCCGACCCGACAGGATCGACCCAGTTTGAGGAAGGAAAACCAGAAGAAAACACCCTAAACCCTGGTCTGCTAAAGTAAAGATGCCAAAGGTGTAAGTAAACAGCACGCACTATTCAACTTTGTTTAATGGAGTCCTTGCTTTATTCTCCTCCATTGCAAACCCCAGCTTTTTCCTCACAATCCACTTTCCTTTTCAATAAATCCATCTCTAACCCCACACCCATATTCCCATTGCCGCACAGAGCCAAGTCCAGGTTCGAGCCATTGTTGTGCACCATGAGCCACTCAGCCGGAGCCGACACTAACCCCAAGGAAACCAAGCTTTGGGGTGGGAGATTCGAAGAGAGTGTGACGGATATCGTCGAGAAGTTCACTGAGTCTATCTCGTTTGATAAGCAGTTGTATAAGCATGATATTATGGGAAGTAAAGCTCATGCTTCCATGCTTGCTCAACAGGTTACTTTCTTTCAATTGTTGTTTTTTAGTGTGCTTTCATTTATGTAATGGTATTTTGCTAATTTGAATGCATGTGCTTTTTTTTTTTTTGCTGCTTATAGGGGTTGATCAGTTTAAGTGAAAGGGACTGTATTTTGAATGGTCTAGATGAAATCGAGAGAAGCATTGAAGCTGGTGAATTTGTGTGGAGAACTGACAGGGAAGATGTCCACATGAACATTGAAGCTGCATTAACAGATATGGTTGGTGAGCCTGCGAAGAAGCTCCACACTGCTAGAAGCCGGAATGACCAAGTTCTGACTGATTTTCGCTTGTGGTGTCGCGATGCTATCGACAGGATTGTTGCCAGCATTAGAAATCTCCAAGTGGCTTTGGTGAAATTAGCTCTAAAGAATGAGGGTCTCATCATTCCTGGATATACACACTTACAGAGGGCACAACCTGTTTTGCTTCAACATCTTCTTCTAGCTTTTGTGGAGCAGGTTTGATTCATTTCATCCATAAGCTTTTGTGGAGCAGGTTTATTGTTACTGTAAATTTTTGTGCTCCTATTTTTCAACTTAGAAAGAAGCCTATCTAATTAAACATTTACAAGAGAAAAATGACTACTTTTGAAGGCAAAACACATTTATGGTGTGCAGCTTGGTTCTCAGAGGGTAAATAAAAGAAGGGAATATAGGAACCTGAGTAAACCTATAGATTGTGATTACAATATTTGAAGTCTTTGAATGTTGGAATCCACATGATATGATTTCCTCATCAACTTCTTAACAAATCAATATGTTTCTCTGGGGAAAAAATTAAGAAAAAAGGTGATTCTTATATATGCTAATTGAGAAAAAAAATTGCAGGTGGTTAATACAATCTTCTGTATATTTTCATGATGCTGTCTCACCTTTTATAAATTTGCCTCTAGAATCACCAACTCAACCTTTTTGGTTGTAGCTTGACCGTGATGCTGGACGTTTATTGGATTGTAAAGCTAGGTTGAATTTCAGTCCCCTTGGTGCATGTGCACTAGCTGGTACTGGTTTACCAATTGATAGGTTTATGACTTCCAATGCTTTGGGATTCACTGCTCCCATGAGGAATAGGTATGTGCTGAAACAGTAATCATATTTCAGTTTCTGGAATGTTACACATGACCGTTTTGTACTTGTAGCATGAAAAGTGGTGTTACCCTTTCCATAGCATTGTGCTAATAAAGTTGCATTTGCTATTCTTAAACAGTATTGATGCAGTTTCAGATCGGGATTTTGTCCTAGAGTTTCTTTCTGCTAATTCCATCATTGCAGTTCATCTTTCTCGAATTGGTGAAGAATGGGTATTGTGGGCTTCAGAAGAGTTTGGCTTCATCACGCCTAGTGATTCTGTTTCCACCGGAAGTAGCATAATGCCTCAAAAGAAAAATCCTGACCCAATGGAACTTGTTCGAGGAAAGTCTGCTAGAGTGATTGGAGATTTGGTTACCCTTCTCACATTGTGCAAAGGACTTCCTCTTGCTTATAATCGTGATTTGCAGGTAGAAGCTTATTTATGCGCTTGATTTGTGGTTATTTCAGTACATCCATTTCGTGGATTCACGAACACCTGACCTTATACGTTGATGTTGGTTTTATGTTGTTATCTTAAGGGTACTAGAGCCTTTTTGTTCCCTTATCTATTGGTTCTTTTCATGTATTTTCTTTATATCTTTAGAGTAAATACCGAGTCATTCTCTTTCCCTGTTAAAATAGGAAGATAAGGAACCGACATTCGATAGCGTCAAGACCGTCATAGGCATGCTTGAAGTGACCGCTGAGTTTGCTCAGAATATTACTTTCAATGATGAAAGAATTCGAAAGGCTTTACCTGCAGGCTATCTTGATGCCACAACACTTGCTGATTATTTAGTTAAAAAGGCAAGTTATTGTGTATTTGTTGAATTTTCATTTTTTTTATTTGCTTGCTTAATTAAAATAAAAACTGCTTTCTTTTCTTCTTCTTTCCATTTTCCACTGTGCTTTTCTCGTTGTCCCCCCGGAAAGCAGCAAAATCTATGACCCTTTTGCCATTTTAACCTCTGCAGGGGATTCCTTTTAGAACTTCGCATGATATAGTCGGACGGTCAGTTGCATTATGCGTTTCCAAGAACTGCCAGCTTCAAGACTTGAGTCTAGAGGACATGAGAAGCCTAAGTCCTGTATTTGATAATGATGTGTATGAGTTTCTCGGTGTAGAAAATGCAGTCAAGAAATTCAGTTCATATGGTTCAACTGGTTTAGCTTGTGTTGCCGATCAACTCGGCTACTGGGTTGCCAAGCTTGAAATCAATAAATCATAAACTCATTGGTGGATGTGCTAGAGCTGAGTTATTTTCAAGCTTCTAAAATAATGATCATGGCATTGAATTCGGATTCTGGGGATATATGATGTATTGGCATTATAAAAACACAAAATGAAAATGCCATTAGTGAGTAGAATCTTTGAAATGACTGTTGTAAGGTTTATTCCTGAAACTTTGTTGCAAGGTCTATTACTGAGCTGGTTCATGGTTGAGTTTAATTGTGTTATTTTCAACAACAATGTTTTAGATCTGCATCAGCTGATTCTGGTCTATAAATTTGGCACTTGCTTGTTAGCAGAGGTTGCAAATTTTTTATATGTACGTCATACTATATCATATAATTAAAGATTATATTATTTTATATTAATCGAGTTTAAAAATATATAAAACTTAAAAAGTTTTTATGGTATAAAAGAATCATATTTCTTACTAATAAGGTTAGGATCAGTTACACTTTGCAAATTTTAATTATTTTTACATATTATTTTTGGGTGTTTTTATTTTTTTTTACATATTAATAGTTAATTTACACCTATAATTTGAAGAATATTTGCAATAGTACTCTATATTTTTTGTAATTACATCATTAATATTATTTTTACAATTAATTCTTTAAAATTGTTTTTTTATAATAAATCCCTAAAATTGATTTTCTTTATAGATCAAGTTTGGTCAAATTTGGGTTAAAAAATACAAATTTTAGGTTCCGTCAGGCTTGGGTCAGTTAAAAACCTGATCCGACCCAACCTACACCCATCTCTAAAACCAAACTTAGAATAGCCTGTGCCCCTGCCGGTCTTCTTACCCTAGTACATAAGAATTTACAGAATGGCATGCAAGTAACACTAAGTCAATTTCGTAGTAATAAGTAGATCGTTCCTTAACATAGTACGATATAATATGTGGTGAAAACGCTAAGAAAACTATCCAAAACGACTAAAACGAATCTCCCACTGCCCCAGTCCAGACATCGACACTACCACTATTCACAGCATCACACAACGTCCGTAAATAAATACATAGTTGGGGATTGAATTCTTAGTAGTGTGAAAGCTGGAAATAAACCAACAAAAAATTTCCAATTTGACAGCTCCCTAACAAGTCCACTATCTATTCGATGGAAGGTGTGAGCCGAATCCTTTTCGCTCCTGGTTGTTCGGTTATTTCTGCTGACATATCATTGCTGGTTGTTTGCACATCATGGTTAATGGTCTCCTTGATTTCAACCATCTCGGAATCATGATTCAACTGGTTCGACATTGAACTGGTTGGATTATCTTCGGGTGGGAAGTTGTCATTGATTGCTTGAATGTCACCAGCTATAGCCTCATTGTTTTCAAGGGGTTCCAGATCCTGATCCAACTTGTTTAACA
The DNA here is from genome assembly GCA_035048815.1 of Abelmoschus esculentus. Lineage (NCBI taxonomy): Eukaryota > Viridiplantae > Streptophyta > Magnoliopsida > Malvales > Malvaceae > Abelmoschus > Abelmoschus esculentus. Next base: position 2,678,264 of record JAUCBN010000043.1, read on the forward strand.
GCAGATTGGGGGTTTTATACGACGATAGAGTTGAATTATCTTCGGATGGAAGGGTTTCAAGTGTTTGCACATCATCACCTTTGGCATCCTCAACCATTTCGGCATTCTTTTCAACGAGTTCGAGGTCCTGATCCAACTGTTTCACTGCTGCACCAGGATTTTGATGCAATGATACAGGTAAATCATCAGCTCTAGCCTCATTATTTTCAAGGGGTTCCAAATCCTGATCCAACTTGTTCAACAACATATTGGGGGTTTTATACGACCATAGAATTGAATTATCTTCAGATGGAAGGTCTTCACAAATTGTTTGCACATCATCTCCGGCATCCTCAACCATTTTGGCATTCTTTTCAATGAGTTCGGGGTCCTGATCCATCTGGTTCACTGCTGCACCGGGATTTTGATGCAGCAATACAGGTAAATCATCAGTGGAGCGAAGATCTGCATCCTCAGTGCTAAAGCAGATCTTGACAGCGTCCTCGGAAGCTCCATAAACTTCACTGATAGACGCCTCCATCACCTCAATGGAGGCAGGCAATGACACTTTCTTCAGACAATCATCATTTTCCACCAGATGAAATTGTTCCTGATCTGTATCCTGTTTTTCAATTCGATCCTCATTAACCTGAAAGGGATTACATTCAATGATCCCAACATCATCATCATCATCATCACCAGAGGCAGAAGATGTTTCTAAAGATGTGTCAACTTCATGATCTCCTTGCATAGAAATTCCAGGATTCCATGTACTGTCCATGCCAAAACCTCTTGATGAATATGGAGGTTCACAAGCTTGAGGAGTGATTCCAGAGAACTGCGGAAAAACAGTTTCTCCAGAAGCCAAATAAGCAAATTGCTGAGCAGTTTGCACTTCCTGTAAATAAAACAGATTATTTGTAATTGGGTATAGAAATCCAAGAGAACATAAAACAAAGAACATCACATTGCAGAAGTCCCTCTATTCACCAATTTCTCACAGTAATTGATTTTCTCTCTTTTTTCCTGGTATGTCTCCATCTCTAACATAGTATCAGAAGCTATAGAAGGCAAGTGTCACCAGGTTACTAGTGCACCAAAACCATTTACGACATAATTGTGAGCAGAAAACCATCATAAGAATGATGAAATTCAATACCTCTGTTGGTGATATAGCCCCATTCAGATTGTAATATGGAGGCTGATCGAAAGATTGAAATTGTCCAAGCAAAGCCCCTGTTGTAACTCCTGGATCAAAAAATTCCCTCAGAACCAGGCCAGAATCACTAACACTACTCATGTTTCTCATAGAAGATGATGCTAACAGAGTCATTTCAATCCCTTGACCAGCTTGGTCATCTAAATTCCCATGATAAGCTACTCCTGGACTGAAACTCTGTGAAATGAATTCCACGCCGTTTTCATTTTCAATCTTTTCAGAAAAATTATTGTCATCACTGCAATGAGATGAACTGATTTCCCGAGAACGAACTTCTAGGAGTTCAAAAATTAACTTCTGGATGAGAGTGCGCTTTAGAGATGCCTCCGTAGGTGGAAACCAATCCAAATTAAGCTGGGGGACAAAGGGGGAAATAGTATAAAAACCTGGTTGATTATTCTGAATATAACAAATATATAGATCGATCACAACACAAGAAGTCAACTGGTTATTCTCATACTATCTTTAAGTCCTGAGACCAAATTCCAGGAAAAAAAATTCAATTAAAGCATTTTCAGGACAACTCATAGCCTTAGATCACATCATTGCTAACTGAACAAATATAAAATCAAAATAAAAAGGTACTAAAATTATAAAATAATAATATTGAAGGAATAAACAGGATTGTGCTTGGATGAGCCTTTCATACTGTATCAGACAAAAAGCAACAATTGCACTATGAACCAAAATAGCAATGCTGACCACTTACAAAGTTAGAGAACTTGGTTATTTTGAAGGGATTGAAGTTAGTAGGAGCTTCAGCTAAAAAGAGCTCTAGATAGTGGAGTAAGAAAAGGCCGCAGTCAAATGAATTCTCCTGCTGTGGTAGCTGACAATAAATGAACAAATTATCAGAGAAAATGCACTATACACATCCACGAGAGACAGCAACTAAGCAATCATCAAGTGTAATAACAACGGAGTAAAAAGATGCAAAGCATGACACATTTAGTTTCTTCATTTTCCTTCTTTCCTTTTTCAACTTTGCAGTCCCCAACAAAAATAAAGAATAGTCAGTTCTCTACTTTGCATGCAAACATAAACACAAAGATGTAAATTAAATGACGTTAAAACAATCATATCAAAATTGAAGGGCAAACATAAGCACAAACATGTATCACAACTTCAATACTTCTCTAGCGAAAACGGCTTTGCTCTTTGTAAGCTGATGTAGAATAAATTCTTATTCCAAAAAATATATTCATCAGGACATTGAGTAAGTAGTGGCCAGATACGTATTCTCCTCGCATGATAGATTAACACACTACTCCAAAACCACCCCACCCCGACAATAAAAGAAACCAAGATTATTAGATAAATTCAAGTGCAGTTGTTTTCAAGACCGTATCATGAAATAGCTAAATATTAAAACAAAATTAGCAGTACCTCTAGTGAGACAAACCGCAAGTTCAAGAATTTTGAAGAAAGATCTTCGGATGTTTCCTTGTGCCTCTCTTTCCACTCTTCCCAAAGGTAACTGCCGTTTTCAAGGACAAAAGTCAGTTCAAGAAATAACGAGACACACCATTCAAAAATGTATACTAACTAATGGGGTGGGCGGGTGGGGGAAGATAAATACCCAAACAAGCTTGAAATTAAAGATGCAGATAAAACGATTCAACATGACGGATGGGAAGAAATTATTCAATAAAAGAAGCATATGACTACATTGGAGAAATAGGAAAAAATCAATTCTTAAATGGGACATACAAGATCAGACCAGTAAATACAAAAATGGCTTGGACCCCTTCATTCAACGGCTAGCTTTTGCTGCAACTTCAAGCAAGTCATTTATGAAGTGTCTTTGCTTTTGTGGGTACTTTCAAAGTCAAAACTTGCGTATGCTGAAACCTAATACACTGACTTAAATACTAAATAACTTAGCAAAAAGTAATTAAGGAATTCATGCAACTTTAATTAGAGGATTCTGAAGCTATAGGTGCTTGATTATTGGAAGGGAGGAAAGGAACTAAGGACTTCTAATCTAAATCCAATTCCACATGCTCAGGCCAGAAAATGGTAATTCTAGTCGCAACAAAGTTGGCCAGGATTTTTGTTACACAATCAATATATTGTGTAAAATACCTTGTTACATTCCAAGAAATGGTTCTGGTCACAATTGTTTGAGGGTGTTCTATTTTTCGTATTTTTATTTTATTGGACAGGAGGGGGATGTGCAAGAACGGGGATGGGAAGAGAGAATACAGAATAAAAGGATTATCTATGACTATTCTGAAAAGCATGTCAGTTCGTACTCAACTTCAGAATAACACCAACTGAGGCTCTTTGCTAGGATGAGCCTCAAGTTTCATACAGATATACATAAGCAAGAGCTGAAGTATATGCATGTTTAAGAAACCAAATGGGTTTAGATACGGTTCTGCCTCCAAAGATTATATTTCGAATGCAGAATAACACCAAATGTAGTTCTTTGCTAGGAGAAACTTCAAGTTTCATGTAGATATAGATAAGCACGCGCAAAAAAATATGCATGAATAAGAAAACCGTATGGGTCGCATATGGTGCTGCCTCCAAAAGGTTATCTTATCTAGAGCCTCTGAACCTAAAATATAAACATTTCACCAACAATGAATTGTTAATGGCTCATATTGTCATAGACTCGCAAGAACCAAGTGTGTTATACTAAGGTTCCCATATACTCCTAGAGAAATTTATGAAACTAATTTTGCTTAAACCCTGAGTAACTAATAGCAAATGTTGTTCAATGTAAACATATGAACTAAAAGATAATCTAGGAAAATTCAGCACTTTTAACTTAGAAGAGCAACTGTTAGAGGCATTGAAACCTAACAAGGTAAACTTGCATGTATATGTATTTATGAAATAAAATATATTATGCGTAAAAGCATTAGAATACCTTTGGACTAGATTTTTAAGACCTGCATGATTTCCTCTGATAGAATCCATGTGCAATATGCATGGTACTTTAGATGACTTGGACAAGTCTTCATCTGAATTGAAGAAAAATTGCAATAAAAGGCATATTCCGCAAAAGTTCTTGCCAGTCAAACAAGAATATACCTTTAAAAGCAGCCACTTCACCAAGATGACATATAACTAGCAAACTCCAATGAAGGCTGCGAGTAATATGCATATACACTTAATGTTAGCTCATACATTCTTATATGTATTTCTTAAAGAGAGACTAATGACTCTGAGGACAAATTTCTTACTTGAAATTTACAGGAATAAAGATATAATCTTTTCCAAACATATCCAATTTCCTTGTCCATTTACGAACTCGCTGGAAAGCAGCCCTTCCATCTGATATACTGGATGGATCTTTGTCAAGATCAGCAAGTTTCCGAAAGAAAAAACTGTTAAAAAAATGGAATCTCTGCCTTTCTTCAGGTTGTATCTGATTCTTTAAGTACCTGTCATATATATATATATATATATATATATATATATATATATATTCCAAACCTGAGCCTGCAGCGTTCCTTAAAAAACAGAAACATATGCACGATAAAAGAATTACTTTGATCTTACTTAATGTAGAAGTCAATGATCGTATCATTGACAAAGGTCTCTGGTTCTAACAGATCAACATCTCTCTTGCTAATGGAAACAGCATCAATATCACCTTTCGGATATATAACCTCCTCAAAAGGCTCGTCAAAACTGCAAAACAGGTGTTGGCATAGAGTATAAGCAAGTCTAGAGGGGTACGAAATCAGGAAACGCACTTGAAACAGTAAAGGAAACATGGACTTTTAACCCCCTTTGTGTGTGTGTATGTGTGTGTTTGTTTGAGGGGGTGGGGAAGTGAGGGAAGGGGGTTGAGGTTCCATAACTTACTTGGGAAAATAAGACTTATGTACTGGTGAATCATCCCCATCCAATTCCATCAGTGGACTGAAAAGGAAAACAAATATTTTAGCGCCACTCTTAGATTTAACATCACAATATCATGGCACACATGTATCTGTTTTTTTTTAAGTCAACACAAATTGCAAATGAAACTCTAAACAGCCAATTAGAATGGAATGATGACTTTGAAAGGAAACATATATTTAGAATCTTACTCAAACACAATATTCCACATGGCCAGGTATTTATTATTTAATGAGGCTATTGCTTCCTGTTTCTCCGACCATCTGTGGTCCACAACCACAAACTTTAACTCCTCAATAACTGGAATATACATGAGCAAACAAAGTCAGATAAAATGAAGGAAAAAGAAAAACAAAAATTCGCTGAGAGCTAATTCCCATATAATGGTCATAGTATATGTTAAACCTAGACCAAGAACCCAAATCAATCAAAGAAAAACAATTGAACAGCGTCAAAACATATCCTCAAAAATCTTCACCCATATAGGCATAAGAATGTATAGATCTAGGAAAATATGAAACAAATTTTACAAGGAACAAAAAAAAATAGCTATGTAAGACAACTAACCTGAAGTGCTACTTTCATTCTCAGCCTCTGACGCAACCTTTGAGAGGACTTTCAGATTGACAGTCAAACACCCACCCTACGATGCAGTCCATACAGAACTGCAAAATGTTAAAAGCAAGAAATTGTACAAAAGCACTAACTTAAAACGTTTCCATTTATGACTCACCCTCTGAAACCACTGACAATGGATGTTAATAATATCATCAACTTCCCTTTGGAAACTAAAGGTCCCATGGTGATCACTCACAGTTGAGCACTCAATTTTGATGCCATCAGGAGAAAAAATTACTGATGCCCCTGTATAACAATTATCTTGATATAGAACATATTCCGGACATATAACAACTGCCCTATCTATGTTATCCTGCAAAACAGGATTATTGAAACAAATATAAAAAGCCTTCAGAATATCGTGTATTAATAATATTGATCTTATTGGTTAATAATTCCTCTTTAGAACTGTTCTAACATTCAACTAAAGAACAAATTAAAACAAGGTGTAAAGAGGGTACTTGGCATATGAATGAACCATCTAAAGATGAAAACCACTGCACACCATCTACCCTGTTCTCTGTTACTAATAAATTTAAAAGGAAAGGAAATTACCATAAGGATATCACCATCACAATGATCTAACACGTTACCATCCAAAGAAACTGAAAATGAAGATAACAATATTTAGAAAATAAAAATAACCACCACAAACAATAGGGAAATGAACATAAAATTTCAAATACGAAGGAATACCATTATCCTCTGCTACATCAGAAAAAGGACTTGATGTGGATCTTTCACTCATGCTTTCTTTAGCATCTGAAGCCAGGTAAACTGGTTCGTTCTGCAAGAGCTAAAACAATGTAAGTGCAAGACAGATTATAAATAATTTAATTCAAAATGTAGTTTAGGAATAACTGGAAAAGTACAGTTAATGGAGAACTTGAAAGGGGACAGCTTAATTGTCTTTTCCCAGGTTCAGAAAATGAATCTCTCGACTCAAATTCAGGAAAGGTACTTCTATGCTGCTCATGCATATCTTTTTCTAAGTCTGGTTGTTGTTCAGAACTTGTGGACTTCGAGTCTGGGGAAGCATCAAGCTCAGTATTCCCTTCCTTGGCAAATTCCTTTTCACCAGAACCCAGCAATGCAGCAGGAGTAGCCCCATCGATTGCATCAACATCTGCACAATTAATGTTGTTCATTTCCTTTCTCTGGACAGCAGCACCATGAGCAACTTAACGCAAATGTAAAAGAACTATCAGAAAGCAGAGAATTAAATATGAAACATTCACACATCTGACTCAACAATTATCCCACAATTCCAGTTTTCACCATTCAACAACCATTGCAGAACAAATAGAATACACTTCATACTTTTTAAAACCAATTACCACAAACACATACAGAAAAGAAGAAAACCAACAATTAAATCCATAGAGAATTCCCAGTAGCATATTAAACACTATGATAAAGAAACAGAAAACCAAAGCAATCCGAAGGGGAACATATGTTTTCATGTTAGTAAAAGAAAAGACGATCATCTTAAAAAACACAAGTAAATCTTCACATCGATCCAACAATCTAGAGAGTTTGTAATTTGTATATTTCCACATCTTGATTACCATTACTCGACAAGGGATTACAACTAAACACTCAATCTACTAAAGGCCACGGACCAGGAAACATTCCAATTCACTGGTGAATTCAGAGTTAGCATTCACTAAATTATGGAATTCAAATCCTCACGGTCATTGCAAACTATTCCCCATAACTTCATTGCAAAATTGTTGCAACCAAATCCATACAACCATTAACTACAAATCAATCACTTCGTTTTCAATGCCCTGACCTTACTAAAAAAGGTAAAGGTTTTGTCTATTTAAAACTAGACAGAAAATCCGACCGTTTTATAGGGGCTTTTTTCAGCGCCCAAAAAATAATTTAAAAAATGAAAATAGCAAAGAAAAGGAATTCTTTGTTTCAGAAACCTACCGCATTCGAGAAACTGACTTTCCAGAGTCACGGGGTCATCGGAATTAGGGTTTTTCAATTTGTACAAGTATTTATCAGCTGTCAATTCTGAAATCTCGTCTTCTTCCTTCAATTCGAACACCTCGAAACCGTTCTTCATCGGCGCGCCAGACGATTAGAGGTTAGACCGAAAAAAACGAGTTGACAACTCGGTGAGTCGGAAATAGAAACTCAGTGAGTAAAAGTAGAGGAGACCAATTATTACCCGCGATCTTCCGAGAAGGAGAGGAAAGGCACTGCCCTAATTTCCGAGTAAAATAACGAATTAGATAGAAGAAAACCAGCTCAAGCGAGTAAAAATATTAGAAACGTGTGGGGTTTAGGATGATTAAGCAACGCGCAAGCTCAGAGAGTACATAACACGAACCAATCAAGCGGTAAAAAATTGCGCAAAAAATCATGCGATAGAAAGAGTAGATGAACGCTTTTCTTTGCGCGTAGGGTTTTATTTATAGGAATTCAATGGGACAAGGAAAAGGGATTTATCGTAAATTGACCCCTCTTAATTTGGATTGTTTTATATATTGCTTATAAAGCTTTTTAGGTAATTTAATAATGGCATAATACAAAAAATCTCTTAATATTTGGTTAAATTATAATTTTAATGGTTATATTTTTAAGTAATTTAATTGTTAATGTTTTATTTTATATTAAAATATTTTTTTATAAATAAAAAATATAAATTAAATGAAAATAAATGGTTTAAAATTAAAATTAAGTGTTGAAATTTAATGATAAAAACATTAAAGTTTAAGTAATAATTTTTTTTAAAAAAATTCTCAAATCGGAATTAAGAAATGTCATCTCTTGTGACTTGTCCTGCAAAATCAGTTTCTTGGCCATGGTGGTACGTGGACTGAATAGTTATTTTTATTTTTTTTAAGTATTCAAATAATTAATAATTTAAATTATTAATGTTTTACTTTAAATAAAAAATTTAGTTAACTTATAATAAATAATTTAAAAGTATACGATAAATTTATATAATAATATATCTTAATATAACAGTAAAATATAAACAAAAATATTAACTTAAAAAAATAATGTCAATTAAAATAATTATAGAAGTGTTAGTACCAAGTACCAACACCCAAACACTTACGGAGGGGAACGGGTCGGGTCGGATTTTCGGCCCACCCGCACCTGATCCGGAAAATCATACCTTCCACTCGTCACCCGATCCGAGTTTAGGGTGAAAAAATTTGATCCGACTCGATTTTTAAGCTTTAAAATCCGACCCGACCCAAATCATTAAAAAAAATAAAATTTTAGGGACTAAACTGTAAAAAAATAAAATTTAGGGATCTAATTGTAAAAATATTTATTTTTAGTGACCTAATTATAAAAAAATAATTTTAGTGATCTAATTGTATAAAATATATATAAAGAGGGATCATTATTGCAAATATTCTTAAAATATATATGGGAAAATTAAACCATTAGTCCCGGATCAGGTCGGATTTTTTTACCCTAAAACCGAACCCGATCCGACCCAACCCAAACCCAGATTTTTCACTAAAAAATCTGACCCGACCCGACAGGTTCGAGTTCCGTGCCCATCTCTACTAACACTAGTCCACACTATCAACACCTAATATAAAATGCCTCTGAAAGAAGGGTTCTCAGGTTTTCACTAGAAATTCAAAAAAATGGTCTGTTACGTTATTTAATAATTATACCCTCGCGCATAAATAACGATAAGATTTAAAATCACGTCAATAATATTCGATAACAATTGAAATTTAACGATTAACAGTTAATAATAACGATAATTATCCGTTATTCTGATTATTATACCATTATTATATCGTTATTTTAAAAACTCACATAATAAATTATGCGAGTTTTTAGAGAAAAATTACGACCGTAACTCATACAATAACCACAATAACAATTTTTATGTCCGCAATCGCGATAAACATATGACACGATTAAAAACAAAACCATAAATGCTTTTTAAATCACCGATACTCACAATCTCACTCTCCCCGTCATGACCGCCAAAAACCTCACTAGAATTCCCTCATCTCCCTCGTTCAAGTAGGCTCAAACCGCCGTCGTTCATATTGCTCATCAACATTGTTGTGGTGAGCGAGGACTTTCCGGTCTTCAAGTTTCGGTGAATTCTCCCAATTTTGTCTTCTCCACCGTCAAGTCCCCCACCCCATGGCTGAATGGTGCAGAGGAGTGTATTGATGGCGTTGCTTATGACTGTATTTTTGCGTTTGGAAATCATGCAAGACAGTAATTCACAATCTTTCTTACACATCTACTATTTTCTTATTGAAATTTTCCCAGAAAACCGAAATAGTTATACTTGTTGACATCCCTTTAAACATCGGGTGATATAACGAGTGCTTTAAAAATTTTAAATTCTCTAATATATTATATATTATATTTTTTATTCATAATTTAATTTTGCACCTCAACTTTTATAATCTTATACCCCTACATTCTCGAAATCCCATGAGGTAACGACGTCGTTGGAGCTATCTCCCGGTAAAACATTGGCATCTGCGTGTTTACTGGTTACGGAGCCGTTTCAAACGTAACCCTACGTCAACCTTCGACCACTTCGGGAGCTACCATCACTTTCCATGGCAGGTTCGACATATTATCGCTCTCCGCCACTCTCCTCCCCAAACGACATCGTATTACGTGCCCAACACGTTCTCCATCTCCTTAGTGGGTCCTCAAGGGCAGATCATCGGAGGGTTCGTCGCTGGCTCCTTGATAGCAGCTAGCACCGTGTTTATAGTAGCGGCTAAGTTTAACAACCCCGCCTATCATCGGTTACCTGTAGGAGGAGAAGAAGCGAAGAATACGATGTCGTCAGGTGGTGGCGGTGAAGGACAGTCTCCGCCCTTGTATGGCGGCGGCGGAGATAGTGGTCAGGGTGGTGGTGGGAACCGTGGGGTAGATTCTTGTGGGGTTTTGATGCATAATTACCATTTGGGTGGTTCAGATGTGATTTGGACTCCAACGGCTAGACCTCCACCGCCTTACTGACGAACTCTAAACTTCAAAGCTTTAGCCTTTCATCAATATACCGTTCACATCTTTATCTTATTCTGGATTATAATTTGTACTTTATGTTTCATCACGTTATCCTTAATTACAGCAAGTGTGCTTTTCAAATCTTCTTTAATGTCATACGTCAAATCAAACCTTTTTTTTCCCTGAGTTTTACATGTTAGATATCTTAGCATCAGCAGACTGTTCAATATTCTTTCTTGAGGCATTGCATTGCTTTGAAGTTTGAAAATCTGCTTCATAATTCATACATATCCCTGCAACTGCAAACTTATGCAAGCAGCAACACTGAGCGAAAGAAGGTGGTGGACTGGTGGTGAGTAGAGATTCAATTCATGTTTTTTGGGGGTTAGTTTCTTGATATAGATAGAGTGTAATCCAGAAGAAAACATGGTTAGGGTTATGTCTGCCAGTTTTCTTTTCAGTACTGCTTCTGACCTTTGCTTTTTGTTATGTATATTCTTCAAAGCTCTTACCAGATAGAAATGGTATTATCCTTTTATTTATTTATGTTCACTCTTTTGTTTTTTGTTTTATGTTTTATTAATAAATACAAGTATGGATAATTTTGTAAAAAGTAATTTAAATATGAAAATTTAGAGAAATAAGTTTTTATGAATGGCACTCCAATCCTAAAGAAACAAAAGTAAGATCTTTAACGGATCCCCCCCCAATGAAAATGAAAAAAAAGCGTCGCCTGAGAGATTCGAACTCTCGCGGGGGAACCCCATGTACTTAGCAGGCACACGCCTTAACCACTCGGCCAAAGCGACTTTTGATGTCAACTAGCATACTACATATATTACTTAAATACTAAAGTTAAAGACCTTACAAAAGAATAGGAAATGTAATGAAAAAAAATAAAATATTTTAAAACTCATTTTAAGGACTTATTAATTTATTAAAAAATAAAGTTAACTTGAGAACATAATAATCATGAGCGAATTAAAACTTAAAAAAACATATAACAAATATTTGCTCCATCACTCTATCATAACACCATTCACTTGATGAGAAGGTTTTGGGTGAAAGTTGTCAATATGAGCGATCTTCTGCTTGACACAAGTGCCATGCTACATTACCCCCACGGTGTGTTTTACATACTAGTTTATACATTCTATGACTTTTATGGTGTCAAATGCTAATCTTGTCCATAAATATAGTTTTTGTTTCAAATACAAGTTTCACCAATCAAGAAATACTTTACTGTGTTGGCAGTGTCCAAATCCATTACTAGGTTTCTAAAATACTAGGAACCTTGGAATGTAAAAACAGATAGCGACTGCTTGGTGTTTCGGATTTCCGCAAGTGATCAAGAGACAGAGCAAGGAGGCATATGATATGTTGACAGTGGATGGATCGAGTAACATTGGTTCTTCGTTACGCCCTCACCTGACAGAAACAGTAGGACGAAATTGGCTCATTTGATTCAGCTATGTTAAGCGGGAAGGAAACACCGCTGCGGATATAACGGCTAAGAAGGACTGGGAATTACCATCTGGATGCCACCGTTCCCTTCATCCTCCCACCGCTGTCTTAGAAGCTCGACATTGTGATAGTACCGCTACTGTAACTAGTACATAAGTTACTTTGTTTCTTCTTCAGCATTCAAAAAAAAGTGAAAATTGAAGTTTGGAACATTGCAGATGAAAACATGTTGCATTTTGTAGCTGAGATGGGAATAATGCACAACTATGTAGCCATCAATGGTGGCTGCCTTAGCAATGCATGTAGCTTGTTTCACGCTAAAGATGAGCCCAGTCTAGACAAACACATTAAAGTTCATATACAAAAAAAGAGAATGCAGTTAGAACAGAGAGAAGTCAGCACCAGAATTTGAAGTCCTTATTTTAATTCATCAGAAAGACTGAATCGTATACAAAAGAAGGTGATGAGTTCGGGTCGAAACTTTACACTTTGGCTTAGCACTCGAAGGCACTGGCAATCAATAGTTTGAAACCAAGAAAATGGAAATCTTATATTAAACAAACAAAAAGGGTTGCATTTGTAAAGAACGTGGCTATACAAATACAAATGAATCCTAATAAGGTTTCTCTGACAACAAAAACCAGTCGCCAACGTTTTGACTTATTTCAGCTTAATTCTAAGGGCATAATAATTAACATTTTTCAACTTGGATTAAAGGGTTGTTTATCACAGTTTCTCTTCTTTCAGTGTGGGAATCAAAACCAGTCGCACCCTAGCAAAATAGCGTATCCCTCCCTGCTAAACTTTCCCTGCAATCAAGCACCATCAACAGCCAGCACCTAAGACTAACAACAGACTTACCTCCTAATTCTTGAGCTTTTATCTGAATTGTAGGACATCATGGCCTTGCTTAACCATGGAACCTTTTGCTATTGACTAATATCTGTTCCTCTACGTCTTTCTTGATTCCACGCATATTGGCCAAGTCCTGATTCTGGTCCTTTGTCTCAGCTAGGGACAGCTTGACTTGAACCACGGCTTTTCTCCTTATCTAAGACTTCATTTGCATCCTGGCTTCGCTGCAGAAAGAACGATCCCTACTATTACCAAATTGCACAGAAAGAAGTCTAAGGACAAGCAGTCAAATTAGTAATTTTATCATGAATACAAAGCTTTTGCTGTTGATGGATTCAAGTTCTTAAAAACTGCAATATAGTTTGGTACCAAACGGTATCGTGTTAAAATAAAATAAAACATACCTCAGCCTTTTTTTTTATCAATCTGTAGTTTAAGCTGCACCTCCAGATCTTCAACCTTTTTTTTCAAATTGGTTATGTCTGCCTCTGCTTGAGCTATGTCCTTGAGATCTGTCTTTGTCTTCATAATACTCAGCAAATTAAAGTTTGATGCAAAATTAAATATTAGATGCACTAGATTAAGTCAGAGGTAGGCCATTGAATACCTTTTTGTCCATCGTATCCGGGAGAACTAAAGGTTCTCGAGACGAATTAAGCCCTGATTCCAGAGCTGTCCTCTTTTCTCTCTCCCTTTGCAACTCTTCCTTCAATCTTGATACCTATAAGTACAATAAAACATACATCTTTAATGCTACAGATACGTACCCTAACATAATGCATGAAACAGGAAAGAAATTAAGAAAATGATCCCTACAAACATACATCTTTCTCTAGACTTAAACAACGATCCTGCAATGCCTTCTTTCGTTTTTCCATGCTGGCTTCATGTTTGGCACTTTCAATCTATATTGAAAGATGACTAGTTATGAAAAGTTTTCATGCTAGATGAGATAAAATAATATTTGAAAGGTGGATATATATAAGAACCTCTTCTTTGAACCTGTTTTGCAAGCCAGATTTTTCAGCCTCGGGAATCTCGATTCCAATCCTAAAGAAGGCCAAGTTAGAAAATACAAAAGAAATAGGATATATTGCTTCATCCTAAGCATAAAAAATGCTTCAAAAGATGCATGCAACTTTTAGTTGGTATTGCATTGTTGTATCCTATATGAAAGAATAACCGAGAAAACAAGTCGTAGCAGGCAAATTTATACAAGGTTTTTACATACATATCATAGAAACATTGCTTACTCTTTGTCAAATGGAATATCTGTGGTTTCCATTGAAAGGTTCTTCTTTGCCTGGACAAGTAAATTAAATAATCAGTGATTGCTAGATTCATAGTTGGAAATGGTTAATTGGTTATTAGCAAACAGAGAGAATCGAATGAACTAGGCCGAAAGCACAACACATCATCAATGCAAAAAAGCCAACACTTACAGCAGTACGTCCCCAAACAGCATTACGCCTCTCTCTCCGGCCAGGTCCGCTCCTAACAGCTGTTGATTGTTGGCTGTGAGGGGTTAGATTTTGTTGAGCTAGTGTATCCTCCAAAGTGGTTGGATCATGAATTCCTTTTGATAGTTCAGTAGACTTGTTGACATCTGTTGATGCAATTTTACTACGCTGATGATCCTTACTTGTTTTCAAATCATCATTTTCAGATGGTAGATTGTGAACTGAACCTGAAAGCTTCTTGGTAGCTTTTACACCATCACCAGATTCAGAGGACTCAGAACTTGAGCTCGAAGAATCAGAATCCTGTAAATTTATATTCAGTGCATTATCTTTATATTACTATTGTTCTTTTCACCTTTATGAATCTTGAATGTAAATTCCATTGTAGCCTGTAGAGGAACAAACCTTATCAACATCCTGATCATTGGTAACAGATTGACCACTTTCACTGCCTGTTTCACTATCATCATCATCATTGGATACATCAGACCCTTCTGTCACATCGTCGTCGTCGTCTTCATCTTCATAAGATTCATCTTCGTCATAGGACTCATCATCATCGGCTTCTTCCTCACTTCCACTTGCAGTCTCATCCGTATCAGTGTATAAATCAGAGGCAATAGAACTTTCCTGCCCCCCAAAAAGTAGCAAACAGACACTTCTATAAGAGGATCACAACCACTCCATTCACATTCAACCCTTAGACAGTCATAATCCAGTCACTTCAGATTCTAGTCAGTAAACAGCACATTACATACACTCCAGGAAAAAACACAACTTTTACATCATGATCATGTTTGCTAGAAAAGAATGGATATAAAATAAAACATACCAATTCTGAATTAAAGATAAAAGCCTTGTAAATTTCTGGGACTCATACTTGTTTATAGTGACTACAAAAAGCCATATCAGAAGAGCGGTGAAAAAAGAGAGAGAATTACAGCTCACCCCAAATATATGATCATATTCTTCCAGTAATGTTATAACAATGGTTTGAGCATGATTGGCTGCTGCAGCAGCTTGTAGCAATTGCATCGAACTATCAGCACCCACATCAAAATCGGTTTCAATCTCACAATCACCAGAAAGAAGGGGGCGAAGAAGTAATGGTGCCATGCATGCTGCCACGGCCGAAGTGCTCATTAGGTTTTCACTTTTGTGAGAAGCCACAGCTTGCATCATCATTAGAATTCTGAAATAAAGGAACAAGAAAAGTAAAACACCGATAAAGACAACTAGAAGCTGAAATGCCGAAGAATGAGGGTGATATTGTGATTACGAAAGTAAGAATGAATCCATTCTTTCTACTAAAATGTCCATGTTTACAAGAAAAGCATTCCCAAAGAACCTTAATAGTTGTAGCAAGAAGAATCCATGGCTAATCAAACAGTGGTGAATCAATTACCTCTGTAACAATCGACGGTTTGGCTCGGGAAATGTGTCCAACACTGCTGCCCGCGTGGCAGTAACTCTAGAACCACGCTGAGTTCCTAATCATTGTATGAATCGTGTTCATGCATGTTATCAACATAATTTGTTACCAGGTTAATAATAATAATAATAATAATAATAAAAAGCTTAAACAAAAGACTTACGGCATGCTTCTAGTAGTGCATTGCAGCATGATGCAGGAACAGGAGGTGATGGCAACTCTCTGATGATATACTGGAGGATAGTATGACAAATCAGTAAACAAAGTACCAGGACCAGTATATTTTGCAACTTAAATGAAAGAATCTTCCGAAACTAAAACTGCATACCTTCACACAATCAGCAATGACATGCCCATCCTCCTCGGAAGTAAAATCAGTTTTTCCTGCATTAAAAAGCAAGACTTAAAAGGGTTAAAAGAAGGCTGAATAGAGAATATTGTGATGTATAACTCTAAGTACATAAAAGTAGCATATGCTTCTTGCTCTATCCTGTTCAATAAGCAAAGAGATTATCTGAACAAACCCTTTTCATATTCCTGAATTCGGCGCTCAACATCTTCGACATCGGCGGCTTGTCGTAAGATCCCTTCTACTTTGTAACCTGTGGAGTTATTTAAACATGATTAAAAGTAGCTCAATGGAAATGAATAGAAGTGCTTCAGATATGTACATACATTACTAGATTGTATATACATTAGACAGTTATTCAATATAGGGAATTATAATTTTGAATATTACTTAAAGGAGATTGAAGCAATTTAAAGAAAAGAGAAACTCACCATACTCTTCTATATATCTAAGTGCCTTCTCCAAAAATGTTGGAGCTCCATCAACGTCTTCCAGGGCAAGTAAAATTGGTCTGCCTATGATCGCAGATCCCACTGGCTTATCACTCACTAACAAAGAGACAGAGAAGAGCATCAATACCTCACATGGGAGGATAAACAAATCATTATAAAGTAGGTAGATTCAAGAAACAATTTGACAACCAAACTCAAAAAACAAGGTTACAGATACCTGGTTCCTTGGAACCATCATCTGCATCCGCTTGATCATTCCGGAAAACACCATTTTGTCCAGTCACATTAGCGGAACTTGGTGCTTGAGCCAAAGCATTCTCAAGTGCAGCTTTCCACTCATACAAATCATCCAGTGTTTCAGCCTGCAACATCAACAAAAGGAACCATCACGACCTTCTACTGTTTTGGCATAATCACGACAATGTGTTGTTCAAACAGAAAGGTAACGACTAATTTATCAAGGCTAAGGAATGTAAATCTGAAAGGAAAAAAAACACTAATGCAAACAGTTTTAGAGGAAAATATGATTTAAAACAGTAAAAAGAAGAATCGTAGAGAGATTGTAGATGAAGAACACGAGGAAGAACCTTGAGTGTGAAGGTTCGTCCATCACGGCCATCATTAAATTGGACTGTTATAAGCTTTTTATCAGCTTTGACAACCACACTAGAAATGTTGAAAGGTACCGTAAGTTAGTAATCCCAACTTTGATGATATTTGCAACTTGAAGAAGAAACCAAGAATTGATGATCTTTTCATAAATGCAAGCCAACCTGCCTGAATTGTTGAGGTCAATACCACCTAGAGTTAAATTCACTTCATTCCCCTTCTGAGAAACAGAATTCTGAGAAAACAACAGTTAGGGGTAAAAAATTAGATCATCAATAAGAAATATCTAAATTAAATGGAAATTTCAGAAGTGCAATTGCCCCAATACCCCTCGGTCCATCTTGCTAAAAGCTACTAAAGCTAAATACAGAAGAGAGTATGAAACTCAAGAAAATGAAGCGTCTGGTTGAGAGAGAAGTAGCTCATAAATGATAATCAGGCAAGTTAGTAACACTTCGAGGGTCTTAAAATGTAGTAATCAGAAAAACAACACGTTATTCTATCTTAAATTGTTTCTTTCTGACAATTCAATTATTGTGCCAAGAAAAGAGAAGCAAGCACACAAGCATCCATGTTGAGAGTTGAGACTGGCAAACTACCAGAGTACAAATACAATTACTTACAGGATCGCTTCTGAAGAAAACCAGTGAAGTATGTGTCAAAATAAACCATCTTTTCTTCCATGATGTCCACCCAATTCCTATAATCAAAGACAAATAGGGGAAACAGAGTAACAACAGGAATCCAAGCCATTAAAATGGAACCCGGATTTAAAACATAATGCATATTTTTCCAGTAGAATTTATGCTTCACAAAAATACAGTAAGACGAAAGGTAAATGAGGAACTGAATTTAATTGCAAAAGCAAATAAACAAACCTTTGGATGATAGGAAAAGTGGCCCACTCTTTAAAACCTGCAAGAAAGTTTAAAAATCTTGAAATATTAAATCACTAAATCATTACTTGTCAATGTTTTTCAATGGAGTATTAAACAGACCCTTAATGTGTTTAGTAAGGGTGAAAATACTAAGGGAACGAATGCTTACGTGCAACTCTCAATTAACAATTCTAAATTCAGAATAGTGAGTAATAATTAACGGGGAAGAGAGAAAGCAGTTTACTATATTTCCATATCGAGAATTTTGATGCTCCGTTGGAGTAGTTGCTTCTCCCTTCAAGGAAAACAAAATTGATTTTCAACACAAATTCTAGGTTTTGTTTTCTCCTGAAAGTTGAAAATTGAAATCCTTTGTTAAGATTGAGCTATACCTGATATCCTTGAGACGCCTCCCTCTCTTCTGCCTTTTTGGTAGCCATTTTCTGAACAGGAAAATTAAAAAAAAATGATGTGAAATCCACGTTAAATCACAATGTAGATTTTGTCTATTTATGAACACAAAATCTTCTATAAGCGAATGGAAAATTAACACAAGGTAAAGAGAGAGATCATAACCAGTAGCGCTTGAGACGGCTCCTCCCGTTTCTTATGTACACAAACTTTAGTTCTTTCTCGACTTCTTTCTCATTTTTAACACAATAAAAAAGCAAAACAGAGCGATGAAAACCTGTAGTATCAGAGATGGATCATCCCTTTAGTAGCCATAATACTCTGATAACTCAGAATCAGAAAATCGCATACCAAACAAGTCACAAAAGGAAACGATCAGCAGCCTCTGCATCAATTTCAGTAATGGCGATCATTCACGATATTTTAAACGAACAAGTACAATTTCGAAAGGAGATAAGGAGAACGTAAAGGCGAGTAGACATTTTCCTTGAGTTTCTTTTTCCTTTGATTGTTTGAGAGAGTGCGTAGGCTAGGAATTCTTTGCTAAGCGGAAATCCCGTTCGGTCAACCACAGGGTTAGGCGTTCCCTCAGAAACGGAAATGAGACGGGATTCATGTTTTGCGATTCTCCGCGCCAAACCACTATTTTTAGTTCCTTTTTTTTCATTTCCATATTTAAATTTAATTATAAATTTAATATTTTTTATGATATTAATAATTTTTTATTTAAACATTTTTTAATTATATACGATATATATTTTTGTATTTTTTTATATAAATATTAGTTGGATAAGTCTACAGCGTGCATCGAACATTGTTGAACACCACTAACATGAACATTGATGAACATCATTAAACTAATTAATAAAGATTAAAGATCACAAGAACTCAATATATAATTAATAAATATTTAAAATAAAATTTCAATTAAATTATTTTCTATAAGAAAAACTGCATGAATGGTCATCCAACTATCACTCATTTTTTAGGTTGGTCACTAAACTATTTTTTTCATCAAAATCATTGTTAATGTTTTATTTCATTATTTTGGTCATCGTTGTTAAATATTTAACAAAGATATTAGCACATGGTTTAATAATAATTTTATAATAATTTCAGTCTCTAAAATTATTATATTATGTCAGATTAATTCTAATAGAATATAACTTATCAAATATTTGAACTAAACCTCAATATTTTTGTTCTCTTGCAACATTACTTTAAAAAATTAATTTGTCAACTTTTTTTATTTCTCTTGTGTCTTTAAACAATTTATTAAATTTTAGATTTTAAAAAAATACTTTAATTTTATGATTTGTTCTTTTAAAATCTAATCTAACTTCTTTGACTTTTCCCAAACTACTAATACATATTTTTTCTATCATTTTCTATGTTTATCGGATCCATAAAAAAATGATTTATCAATTCACATAAAATTTTCGATCTTCATATAGATGTTCCTACAACTACATACAAATTTGGATATTCATATGAATTTTCATATGGATGTTCCTACAACTTCACACAAATTTAGTACCAATGACTTCTCAAATGTCGAAACACAATTTTCTTTGGGTTAAAAAAAATTATTCGACGAAAATGCCATCTCGATTCGAAGAAAAAGAAACTATCTTTTTAATTTAGATTTTAAAAGAATAAATTATAAAATTAAAATGATTTTTTATAATTTAAAACTTAATAAGTTGTTCAAAGACACAAAAAAAATAAAGAGATTTTGCAAATTAATTTTTAAAGTAGTATTGTAAGAAGAAGAAAAGGGATGAAAAATTTGAGGTTTAGTTAAAATATTTGATGGGTTATTTTTTATTTGGATTAATTTGATATAATGTAATAATTTTAAGGACTAAAATTATTATTAAACCATACCATATCATAGTCTCCGTTAAATATTTAACAATCGATGACCAAAATATAACAAAATAAAATTTAATGATGATTTTGATAAAAAAAATTAGTTGAGTGACTGACACAAGAAAAGAGTGATAGTTGGGTGACCATCCATATAGTTTTCCTTGTAAAAAATAATTTAATTAAAATTTTATTTGAAATATTTATTAATTATTTGTCGAGTCCTTAAGATTTTTAATCTTTATTAATTAATTTAATGGTGTTCAACAATATTTAACGTTAGTGGTGTTCAGCGGTATTCGATACCTGTTGTAGAATTTTCCATATTAGTTAAATAATTATTTTGCTCAACAGAGAAATATTTTATTAAAGAAAGGTGTTATTCAAGTTGTCATTAAATTTTTTTTATCGCCTTTTATACTCCCTTCAAGGCGTTACAACTATGTCGGATCGTAAATGTTTTGTTATTGTTGATCAAGGTCAAAATTAACTGCGGACGGAATTAAGATTTAAAAGTGAGGGCAAATATAAATATTGAAAATCAAAGATGGATTTATAAATAAATAAAAATTAAAAGAATTAAAAAAAAGAAAGGTGAAGAAAAAAAATTGGAAAAAGAGGAAGATTGTCCCTCCTTATTAGGGGTGTTAATTGAGCGAGTTGATCGCGAGTCGGATATTGCTTGATTCGTGCTCGTTAAAAAAATTTATTGTTTAACTCGACTCGTTGCTCGTTGAGCTCGTTAAAATTGTGTTCGACTTGTACTCGTTAAAATATTTTATTGCTCAACTCGACTTGTTGCTCGTTGAGTTCACTAAAAAAACTTTACTTTATTTTTAACTAAAAGTAAATTTTAATAATACTATATGAGGCTTAATATTAACATAAATTAATAAATTTAACCAAAAATATCAAAAAAGTGCATAAAATACTTTTAAAATCTAAATTAAAAAGTAACAATTCATAAATACACCAAATTAACATACTAAAATTAAAGTAACAATTTTAAAGTAATTACTAAAAAATATTTTAAAAAATTAACGAACTATTCGCGAACTTATCGAGTCGAGTTAGACTTTGCTCGATTCAATTTGTTAAGGTATTGAGTCGAATTTGAGTCGAGTCAATTCAGATCGAGTATTTATCAAATTTTAACTGAATCGAGTTCGAACAGCTCACGAGTTGCTCAACTCGTTAAGCACCCTACTCCTTACCCACTCCTTACCCTTATTTGATGGTTTGACCGAAAACACTTAAATAATTATTAATAAATTTATTAAAATTAAAAATATAATGATTAAATTAATACCAATACTATAGTTAAATGGTCACTTGTGTAATTTAACCTTTTTTCTCACAGAAAATATCGTTTACATTATTTTACCAAAAAAACAATTCAAAAAGAAAAATAAAATTATGTTTTTTTTTCCTCTTCTTCTCCGTTAATTCTAAGAAGAAGATTACATAAAATTCAATTGCAGCTCTTCCTTCCATTTCCGATTTCCTTGGGAGACAACTTTTTTTAAAAAAATTGAATTTGAAATTCGAGGTTTAGGTAGAATTTCTGAGATTGTTTTAGGGTTGGCGATATGAGTTCGAGCAACGAATCGTTGGCGGTAGAAGGTGGGGAGATGAAGGGAAGATTTGTGGAAGAGAAGGATCAGATTCGCGTTAAGAGGAAGACTTTGCAAGCCGTGCTGGAACAGTGCCAGAGAGCTCTCGAATTGCTTAATAGAACCGAAGATGGAATTGACGATAACGATAATGACGGAGAAGATGACTATGATAAAGAAGATGTTGATCGTCCAGGGGAAGTCAGCGGTGGCGGACTTCAAAGCGATCAAGAAGCTGACGAGGTTTGTGTAATTCTTTTTGTTTATCATTTGTTCGTTTTCTAAGAGGTTTGATTCTGGAAATTCTAGACGACAATCCTACATGTGCATCTTTTTTAACTCGTAAGAACAATTGATTTTCATTTTGGTGAATTTGTTTTGTTCCTGTGAAGATCTAGTTTGTTTAATATTATTCTACGTTTGGTTATTGAGAGTTCTATGTCAGAAAATTTTAATTCATAGAGGTTCAGCTACATTATGTAGTTCTTTAGGATTACGCATTTCATCCTTGAGTGGTAGATAATTCGGATCTCAGTTGAGCTCAGCTTAAATGAGGCATTTGAACTTGTATTATAGCTAAATGGTAGTTCTCATTCGGATAACTCTCTCTATGTAAAATGTCCAGTACTTTCTTTTGCTCTTGTATGCTCACAGTCACAGGTAAAGTTTTGCTAGAAAAATAAGTTACATATGCTGCTTTTGCTGTGATGACTTTCACTTTCTAGTTCTGGCTTGGTTGAGAAGTGTTTATGCTGTCGTATGAGGGAGAAATTATTGTCGATTAAGAGCTACTATAGGCTGGTGCATTCTTTCTATATCAAATTGAAAAAGCTAGTACCTTGTCAGATTTGTTATTTGATGTCTTTCTTAGCTTAAGACTCCATTTGCCTTGTAGCCTTTGTCTCGTTGATGTCAACTCAGTTTCCATGCTCCTTTGTTATGTGTTTGTTTTTGTGTGCAATTATTTACTTTTAAAAAGGAAATAATTGAGAATGAAGATACAAGGAGATATTGAAACTTATCCTTCATAATCTGAATTACAATTTTGGCCCAAAGATATATGATTGGGAACTAATACAAAAGGAATTAGAATTGGGTAAATGAAATGAAAAAACAGAGCCCGAAGTTTGTTATAAACCAGAACCTTCTTCTTTTCATCTAGAAGTTGAGTTTGATGGCTGGGGAATGTGAAGAAATTGATTTTTTTTTTCACTCTGATGGTTGTCTTCCACTTTGGAGTGTGAAGTTTGTTTCTGTAGTTGTTCCTTCATTGTATTCCATTTTGCAGTTTTATGTTTATTAAATATCAGGATCAAAATAAATGTCCATAGAACATTTTTATGCTCCTCTTTTCAATCTGCATCTTTTATGGCAATAAATATTGAAATCCACTTAAATATGGTGATCGCTATCCTGCCAGAAAGGAGGTCTACTTGATTTGCAGTAGTATATGAGATTGGAATTGGCTTTCCTAT
This sequence comes from Abelmoschus esculentus, assembly GCA_035048815.1. NCBI lineage: Eukaryota > Viridiplantae > Streptophyta > Magnoliopsida > Malvales > Malvaceae > Abelmoschus > Abelmoschus esculentus. Next base: position 2,701,779 of record JAUCBN010000043.1, read on the forward strand.
CAAATATTTCCAAATAACTTGCAAACTTTATGCACCTTTTGTTTTAAATGCAGTTATGCAATCATCTCAATTCTAGAATTCAATGCGCTGACTTCCTTGAAAAGCTAGAGTCTGCACAGGTGGCAGTTTCAGAAGACATTGCTGGTATACATCCAAAGATGGTTTCCTTTAGAATGTTAGCATATTTATTGCAATTACTTTGAACATGCATTTTTATCTAGTTTTTGCTCACAGGGAACTTTCTGCTTGTTTTTAAAATGATCTTTGTTTTCTCTATGCTAATGAAATTCTAATATGGACCCAGAAGATTGTAGTTCTTGGGACATAATCAACGAAAATGATGTTTGGGACAATGAAGTTGTTGATTTAGATGGAGAAGATTATGTTCTTGTTAGGCAGGAGGATATAGTAGAAGGTGTTGCTTGTTTTATGGCTGCATATTTGCTGTCTCTTAAACAGACTAAGGTATGTGAAATTCTTGCTTTTTCTCGGTGTTATTATCATTATTATTTTAGGTTCTTTGTTGTCATTTGCATGTATTACACTTAAGCCGGAAAATTTTGATGGTTTCACGTGTAAGTTTTTCTGGTCTTACTTTTTGGCGGACCAAGGAAAACTGTCTACATGCATTTTCATTAATTCACCGCTGGAAGCTAAAGTGTTTTACTGTTGTTGTTTTCCCAGGATTTGACCCCCAATCAACTTCAGGAAGGTGAGTTTGTTTGTATTCATATGTGATATTCCACTCTAAAAAAATCAGTGTAAATCATTGAAGCAGAAGTTGAACTAGTCAGGCTTCCACTTTGATCTAAACTCTTTTTTTAATATTTAAAATTAATAAAATAAATATTAAAATAGCTTGTAATTTAAAAAATGTTTTTTCGCCTTAATGATATGATCTTTAGTATATATTTAATAGGTTAAAAGTTCAACTCATCAATTATAAACAAAATTTTGGAAGCAAAATACAACATATGTTTTCTTATTGGTTTTATGTGGTCTTTTACCGGGTTATTACTGATTATCCAGTTGCAATCCCAGGTTAATATACTGTAGTAGTAGGAAAACTGGGCTGCCAGTTTTATATTTTCCATCTCAAGTATCTTTTATTCCAGTCATTAATTTGGCAAAGGAATTCTGACATTCTTTTGAATTCTCTTGCAGCACTAAGCAAAACCTTCTCTGTAAAGAAGAAAAAGGGAAAGCTTCGAAGAGCATGGGATGGAAGTAAAGTCATTTATAATGTGGCATCTTGGGGAGCAACTGCAGTTGGGTGGGTTATTGTTTTAATCTTAGCAAACAAGTGTTTCTGAGTTCCTCAAATTGCTTGTAGAAATTCCCTAAGTCAGCTTCAGTCTATAAACATGTAGCATCTTCCTATTTTGTTATCGGATTTCACTTGATTTATTTTGGCTGAAACAACCCATTTGTTGTTGTTTTCTTGTCAACAGGATATACCAAAACCCTTTACTTTACCAAGCTGCATCGAAAGCATTCTGGACTTCTTGTAATGTAATTTCGAAACTTATCTGATTTCTTTACACTGCATGGACAACAAAGCATGATGTGTTGGAAATCCTTGTTGTATGTATGCATCTATGGTGTCGAATTGTGAGCTTGTTGTTAACAAGAATACCCTTCTTTTTCATGCTATTGTAAATATTTCATCTTTTATTGTAGAATTTCTGATGTAATTCAAACTCATTGACAATTCGGTTTCGTGTGATAGCATAATCATCATTTTCATCTCATAATATTTTTTTCTGTTTGTGACCGGCATGTCCAAATGCTTTAGGCATTCTATTGGTAGAGTGTTTGGAATTTTCTTTTGTAGTCCTAGAAAGATAACTTGTTTACATTGTTTCCCACGTTGGAAGCTTCACCTATTAGTACCAGCTTAGAAGGAAGAATTCAGCTTTAGGAAGTGTTTGTAAAACAATGAATCTGGGTGTAGAGAAACGTGGAAGCAACGTTTTATTTGTCTTCCCAGGGATGTTTTTTTTTTTTTTATTTCTTAGTTTCGTGTGTTTCCCTTGGTGTGTTGGGCAGAGAACGTATCTTTGATTCATTAGACCAAACGTGGAAGATTATATTTCTAATAATTTAAGAGTTGTTCTAATCTTGTCAGAGTAGTTCAAATGATCTTGTCCGTCTTGTTGATTTCTGCTGGGTATGGGCCTTAGTACTTTAGTGGATCTTATGTCTTGTGGAGTATTTGTACTCTCTTGTTCGAGAGATTATTAAGTAAATCTTGTTTACCACGTCATTCATGGTCTAAGCAAGAGATTATTAAGTAAACCTTGTTTACCACGTCATTCATGGTCTAAGCAATCAGGACTGTTGATCTTTAAATAACCACCTAATAACTACCCACCCACCCACTAAGTACATGTAAGAAAGAGGTGATATTCACTTGAAAAAAAAACTAAGATCAACAATCATGATTAATTGGGACTATGGATGACAAGGTTTACCTAATAATTTTTCTTCTTGTTCGGAGAGCGCAAACAATTAACATATTAAATTTATATATATATATATATATATATATATTTACCAAACACAAATGTGGCATGCAACATGAACTGGCACTTCTAGTTCAACCCTAACTCTGAAGCTTGTCCTAGAATAAGGGCTAGTTGGTCACCAATTTATTTCCACACCAAATTGGTGACATAGCACTAAAGCATGAGAAATACACAATGTAGAATAGTAGGACATGTACGCTAGGAGCACGATTGGTCCATTACCATACAACTATAGTTTAGAAAGCAAGCAGAAACTGAGGGGATCGAATACTTATTGAATACGAGATGTGCATGTAGTTATCGAATTGAAATCCACATCTTACTTCCAAAGTCACTCTAGTGTGCTAATGGCATCTATCCATGTCCATGCAAACCATATATGAGATCCGGCATCTTAAAGGAAATACTCAACAGTTTCAAGCATTCCGGCCATACGAGATATGAGAAACTCAGTCCCTTGTACTGTTCTTGAGCCAGTTTAGATACTGTGGGCTGCCACCAGTGATGGGCAAGGCAATCACTTCTGGTACACTGAAGAAGAAAAAAAAGCAAAGAAAAAGGTAAGGTCAAGACAATGATCCAGCATGCTTTGGTTTATTGTATTCTGTTGTTTCATTATTTAAAAGTGATGCTCTTTTTCTTGGCTTCTAAAGGGATTAAAATAAAAGTTCAAAGTAATGTCCCAAAACGAATACCAAAAACCTTCATTCTTTTTCATTATAAAACAATCTTTAATCCATGCTTCAGTTGCAGCTTCCAACTTTAAGTTCGAGACGGAACATTTTTAATTTTGTTGGAAATATAAGTAGGACTTGTGCTTACTCATATTCATGATTTGCCTTGACATGCTCGGTCAGAGCTTCGAGAAGGGATTGCCTTGTCTTGATTATGAGCAATTCCTCGGGATCAGAGTTGATCTACAGCCAAAGAGAGATAAGTTAAACAAGCATAGATATAATCTAATTACTTGTGTGAATGTTTGTATAAATGCATAAAACTTAGCCAGACAACAACCATCAGAGATATCTAGATCGACCCCATAAGCAAAAGCTTTGAGAATTAAAAGGATTTTCTCTTCTAGATTCAAAAAATCTTATTTTTTTTGGTAAAACTTAAGAATTAATGTTTTAAGAGCATTAGTCCAACAAAAGAAAGTATCAAAAAGAAAGTGCACCTTTCCCTCCCATTCATATACTGATTCAATACCTGCATCCACAAAATAACCATGATTGAAAAGAACTAAACATAAATCCGAAATAACCCGTTCCTCGTGAAATTAAAAAGAAAAGAGAGAAGAAACATTTCAAATAGCAAGTTGTGCAGAGGCCAGAGAGTGACCAACTTGATTCAGTTCAAGAGATCTTATAAAACAGAATACAAGAGTTATTACTGTAAAGTAAGACATTCAAGCTACAAGATCCCATATTTCCAAGTTGTCATTTTGAAAGCGGATAAACCAGAGAAACAACTTATTCCAAACATCTTTACAAGATAGTCTGAGGCACACATTGAGTTCGTAAAACAGATATTAACTAGCTGATCGATGATTTCAATACATAGTTTTAAACATGCAAACTTAATAGGCATTCTATAATAACACAATCACAAAAACAATACATTCCCATATCAGAAATAGGTTGTTATATTACGGCACACATTAAAAGAATTATAAACTTAACCTGGTACTATATTTACACATGCTGCAAGTTTCTCTTTGACAATGCTTCCAGCTAACTTCTTACCTGCGTATAGATTGTGCATTACTTTTAGAAAGCTATTTTTAAGATCCAATACATGGAAATGAATTATTCAGCAAAGTAGGCTGAAACCTTAATCTTAAGAAGCATAAAGCACAAGAAAAAAGCTAAGGAGTTTCTCCATTGCCATAGGTGGAATGGTACAAGTGAATCAACAAACTTAATACTGCATTACACCCTTGGTTTTGAAATGGCATTTTATAAAGTCTAATACTTTTCAATACTGAAAAGTAAGATCTGCGTTTAGGCGTTTAGCTTAATCAGTTTAATTGAAGTTCAAATCGGCCTATCTGCAAGGGAACACACCAAATGAGAACGTGTTCCAATTAAATCTTTCCAAAATCCACATTCCTAAATACTGAAATTGCTAAATGTGATTACTTTCCCCAAACCCATATTCAATTTGACCACAGAATTCACGTTAAAAAAAATAATCTTTTCAAAACCCAGAAAAGGGGGGGTAAACCTGCTTCTCTGTTGGGAACAGTAACATAAACGACGATGCTTGGAACAGTGTCGCTATTTGCTTCCATTTTCACAGCGTGGACGGTCTTGTCTGCTGATTGTGTACTGAACTTGGATTTAAAACAAGAATCCCATCATAAATTAGAGCTAAAACCGACAGAAAATCACATTAAAAATCATAGAATAATCAAGTGGAGGGGTGCTGAGTAACCACTACCTTAAGAGGGGAACGGAGGGGAGAGACTGAGCGCTGCCTGTTTTGAGATGAAAGGGAGAGGGGAGAGGTGGGCAGAGATTGGAGAATCCCACACTGACGACGAAAAACACACCTACCAGCGGCAAACGGCGCCGTATAATGGCGGGGGAAACCAGCGATGTAGCACTACTTCCGAGAATGGAAGGCATTTTTGTTTTTTGGGTCTCTCTTTATATTCGGCGGCACAAGGAGAAGCCCATTACTACTTAATGCCTTTATTTATTCAAAATTTGTTTAATTTGAGAAAGCTCGATGCTAAAGAAAATCTTGTACAACTATTCTCTTGTTGAATAACTTGTTCAATGGACGAGTTATTAATTTTCATGTTCGAATCTCACGGTAAAACTGTGTCGTTTTATTTTGGGGTCCATTATGATTCAATTAAATTATTTCGACTAAATATTTTTAATTTAATAAATTTTAACGATGTATATTATTTTTATGAACATATCAAAAAGAGTATTACAATTATTTATTTATATAGAGTTTGAAAAAAAATATTATACACACTTCGTATTAAAAATATAATATAAGCTTTTCTTTATCTCTTATCCTTCTTATTCTTATTTTACTTTATTTATAGGGTAAACTAAAACAAAAGTCACTTAATTATGGGTATAGTTATATTTGTATCACTTAATTATTGAAAGTTACATTTAAGTCACCCAATTATATTAAAGGTTACATTTGGGTCACTTAATTATAAGTAAGATTATATTTGGATTACCCTTTATATTTGAAAAAACATATCGATTTGGTCGTTTTTTTCTTCTAAATCACTTGTATACACTTGTTAACATTAAAGTACTTCATTTGAAATCATTAATTAATCTAATACACGAATTGATAAACTTTTTTTTTCAAATATGAAGAGTGAGTCAAATGTAACATTACCTATAATTGAGTGATCTAAATATAATATTTATTAATTGAAAAACCCAAATATAACCTTACCCATAATTAAGTGGCCCAAACGTAACTTTTAATAATTAAGTGCCAAATATAACTTTATCTACATTTTTTAATGAAAAAAATATTATTTCTTTAACCCTTAAAAGTCTATATTTCTTTGAAAAAAATTGAATCTGCTTCATGTGGTATGGGGTATTTACATGTGAATGATGTATTAAAGATGACAGTGTGCACATGGAATGTCTTATATTATAATCCCTATAACGTGGAAAGAAAACTCATACTAAATAACAAATGAATTATGTGACAATATTAAAAAAAATATATATAATATTTTCTTATATTTATATTCAATATATACGAATGGAAATAGATGAATTATAGATATCACCTGAAATATTTATATCAAATTTTGAACAATCTATTTATAATATAATTAAGAAAATTATAATTTTATAATCCGACGATAAACTATATTATTTTATTAAATACATTTTTTTAGGATAAAACCAGCTCATCAAATTGTTGTCGTCAAATGTTACCGTTACAATTGTCATTTGTAACAAAATTGGTATGAGGATATTTACATTATATCATTAAATTATTTTTTCGCAAAATTAGGCTAAAAGTTAGTTTTGAAATATAAATTTTTTATATTTTTTTATAAAAAGTATACAAAAGATAATAATTTTTTATATGTAAAAGTTTTGGGAAAAAATATAAATAAATCAATATCCCGATAGAGAGCGTAAAACATAAGAATTATATTATGGGACATACCCACCATGTCATCTATCCGGTCAATAAAAAGAATCCATTTAATTATTTTTTTATATCATCATTTTTATCAAGTGAATCTTCACTTGGTAAAAATTATTTTAAACTTAAATTATAATAAATATTAGTAAAAATTCAAATGGTGAGGTGAAAAAAAATAATTAAATAAATATTTTTTATTAACCGATCCTATAAATGACTTGATAAAAATGTCTTATAATATAGTTTCTCGCAAAACACATATAAAATCTGATTTTCAGTAGACCAAAATTGAGTAAAAGCCTTTAATTTTAACAAAGAACATGATAAAAATAAATAAAATATTATTTAATTCGGCTAATTATAATTCAACGTCATCCGGATATTAATAACTTAAATACCAAGTTTAAAAACTAAAACTGATTTTTTTTAATAATTTAAAAATAATTGTAAAATAAAATTTATTTGTATATAAGCGTATATCTTAAGGAAAAGGTAATTTATCCCTGAAATATGTGTAAAAGCATGTCCCAGATGTAACAGAAATTACCGCGAAACACCCGTAGTCTCTCCCCGCCCCGCCCCCCCCCCCCCCCCAAACTAGAAAAAGACAATAATATTACAAATCGGTCCCGATGAAGACAAGACAGCACCACCCCCTGCGCTGTGCTCGACTTTCCACGTTTCCACACACTTTCTTTCCCACTCTCACGTTTGCGTGATGTTCACACTTCATGACTTTCAGAATCAAATTTGAATAAATAGAGAAAATGCTTAAGAATTATAATAATAATCAAAGATAAACTATCATCAGATCTCAACCGTCAAAATAGCAACAGGAAATCGTGCTATAGACCAGAATCACCCTACAGATTTAAATACAAATAAATAAAAGAAAACAAAATAAATACGATACTGCTCATACTAATAAGAATCTAACAATGGGATAAAAATAGATCAAATCCAAATCCTGTAATCATAGAAAGACAGATCTAGACGAACAAAGCAGCAGATGCGAAAACCACTACAAAGGCGGATCCGGCGATGGTAACCCTGTTCAAACCAGCGGCATTCGGAGAAGAAGTCGGAGAAGTTTCTGGTGTCTCACTGATGGATGGACCACCAGCAGTGGGAGAACCAGTAGGAACCGTAGGTGGAGCCGGAGGAGAGGAAGTTGGAGAAGACTCAGGGGCTGAAGATGGTGTAGTGGCGGTCGACGGCGGAGAAGCGCTTGGTGTAGCAGTGGGAGAGGCGGTTGGAGAAACCTTGGGAGCTGGAGTCGGAGAAGAAGACGGCGGTGACCTGGTTGGTGCGGAGCTCGGAGCTTGACCGAGAGCGCAACTTACGATGAGAGCTAAGAGAACAAAGCAAGCGACTGATTTAGCCATTGTAGAATTTCAGAGAAAATTGAAAGAAAAAACCAGAGATCCTGAGAAATAGATGAAGCGGCAGTAGGGTAAAGGTAAAAGAGAGAGGAATTGAGGTATATATAAAAGGTTTAGATCCTGGGCTGAGAAAATAACAGAAACAGTGGGCTTTGGATAGAACGAATGATGTTTGTGGGCTTTAGACCCAATAAGTATTGGGCTGAATTGACTGTGTTGACCTTGACCTATCAATTACCCACACGTGTACACTACCATATGAAAGAACCGTTGGAGCTTGACTGTTATGCACCAATCGAAAAAACAAAAACAAAAGCCGCCTCGGGGATTCTCCCCTTATTTAGGGCATTCTCATCTGCCGCCAAGGTGCTAACCTCCTTTCTTTCTCTCGCCTCCTCCGTCGCCTTTGCTCGGTTTATTTATTTCTCTAACGGGTTTATAAAGCTAAAGAAGCAGCGGCGAAAACCGACTTGATGGCGCTACGTTTCGAGGTCGGACTTTTAAACTTTGAGTTCCGTAGTTTTTTTTTTATTCAGCTTTTAAACATTAGTGCTTATGCCGTTTTCTGTGATTTTGTAGGTTCTAGGGAGGTTTAATCGTGCTCGGGCTGCTAAACTAACACTTCCTCACTTTGAATGCCAGACACCTCTTTTTATGCCTGTGGGAACGCAAGGTTGGAGCTTTTAATATCACTATCACACAAACAATCTATTCCATGCTTAGGGGTTAGGATACTGAGAACTATTACAAGGATCTTAAATCCTTTAGGTTGCCAAATACATTGCAATTTAGGATACTGAGAAAGGTAGTTTTGTGTTCACATCAATGCCCTTAATTTCTACTGATGATTATAAGTTACTAGCATGCTCAAGAGTCAAGATTGACATATGTCCTGCACTATATACTTTACCTCTCTTTTGAATTTACTGTTTTCTTAACAACTTTAACTTGCATACTTATGTTTTCTACAAATAATTTGGTGTTATGTATATTAAATTTGTGAAAGAATCATATGTTCATTCATTTTAGAGCACAAACCAGCTCACGGGTCATCTGCCTCTTTTCCCTTAAATTTTATACTGGATGACATGGTTGTTCCTCCTTGGTGCAGGTACAATAAAGGGTCTAACAACTAACCAGCTTGAGGATATTGGTTGTCAAATAATTCTCGGGAACACATATCATTTGGCACTTCGTCCAACATCTGAGCTTATTGATGAATTGGGTGGTCTTCACAAATTTATGAACTGGCCTAGAGCATTACTGACTGATTCTGGAGGCTTTCAGATGGTTGTGATTTGATTTGACATGTAGCTATATTTCTCTAAATTTTTGGTTCATTACATTGTTCATCCTTTATATTTTTATGTACTTGCCATTGTTTTTATGCTTGTATGTGGCTACTCAGCACTAGTGTCTTGGAAAAAAGAATTAAGAATTTAGAAGCTGTGATGTTTGCTTGTTTTCCTTTTTTGTATCATGATAACATTGTTACTACAATGTGTTAAATCATGATCTCAAGTGGGTTATTTTTTTGGATGATTGCATTCTCCAAGGACCTTTTTCCACAGTAATCTTCTCTTTTAGTGATAGATAATATTTACTTGGTGTGTGTTTTGAATATGACAATCTTTCTTGCTGATTACATTTTAGGTATCATTGCTGCATTTAGCTGACATCACTGAAAAGGGTGTAACATTTCAGGTAATTAGTTTTATTGTTATTTTTTTATTCTGTGTTCATGATTTTTTTTTGTACGATAATCTGCTTAAGTATTAGCTTCAAGCAGCAATAGTTTTTCTTGTTTTCTATGATATAAAAATCGTCATGTTTCTTAATGCAAGTCTCCAGTGGATGGAAAACCAATGCTCCTTACACCAGAGGAGTCTATTCAAATCCAAGTATGTGCTTACTTTAACCTGCTTTAGTTATTCTTGTTACATTTATGTTGTGGTAAAAAACTAAAAAATTAAGTTCCTCTCTTTTACGGAATGAATTGAATTTCCATAAAGGTTATTCTGTGTAAACTAGTGATTCTTATTTTTCAGTTTTTTGATAGTGTACTTTGCCAAGATTTGTTACTCTCGATACATGATTTTCACTTAGGTATTTATTAGCAGTATAAATATCTAAATAAATTTAAAACTAGATGCTATGAGAACTTATCTCATGTACCTTCACATTTTTAACCCTCAACCCTTAACAGTAACCAAGTGACATGATAAGATTCTAGAAGTTTCTTGGGTTTGTTTTTATATATTTGAATATTCCATTTTAACTTTGTCTTCTCCTAACAATTATACAGAATAGAATTGGAGCGGATATCATAATGGCCCTTGATGATGTGGTGAAAACTACTATCACTGGTCCACGAATTGAAGAGGCCATGTACCGTACCCTTCGTTGGATTGACAGATGCATAGCTGGTAATTATGCTTAAGACTGAACATTACTCATTGTTTGTGCATGGACAGATTAACCATTTGGCTAAGGATCATATTACTTGTCAATGATTTAAGTTTTGAATAAGCATTTTTGCCTTGTCTGCCTGTCCTCTAGCTTGTTGGGGTGGATTTTCTTTCATCGGGCTTGCGTGCATGGACTTTTGGAGTTTTTTTTTAAAGTTCTTATACAGTGTGTTATAATCATCCAAAGCAACACAATGTTATTGTTGAACGTCATCACTTGGATCTCTCAAATTTCCATCTTTCATTTCATTTAACATAGACCTTTCTGGTGTCCCTTTTAAGTCATTGCTATTTATTAGTAATGTTATCATTCTCTTAATGGTGGCATTCTGATTTAGTTAGTTCCTTTTTGCTGTCTTGATCTTATGGACAGCTCATAAAAGGCCACATGAGCAGAATTTGTTTGGTATCGTACAAGGTGGTTTAGATCCTGTACTAAGGTGAATCTCTTATCCTCTTGCAACCATGCCTTTTGACGCCTCTTACCTCTTTTCATTTACTAATGATACTTTGGCTTTTTCATCCTTTTGATACGTGTTTTTATCAGGGATATATGTGTTCGGGGATTGGTGGATCGAAATTTACCAGGGTATGTGCATTCTATATCCAGGAGTAACGCTGCTATGTTTCCTTTGAAGATATTTTATAGCAGATGATCAGATCTTGATGTTTTATACTTTTGCAAGTTAGCACAATAAAATTTTCTACACAACATTTTAAGATCCAAGTTGTTTTCTAGGACTAAAAAATAAAAAGGTTAAGTTGACTAAAGAATAATGGATCATTTTAGCTGATGAATAGTGTCTAACTCATGTTATGTTTGCTTTGAATATACGTTAGAGCAGATGATCAGATCTTGATGTCTCATACTTTAGCAAGTTTCAAACTTTCAATAGAATTTTCCACATTGCATTCAATATTTAAATCAATTTCTAGGGCTAGAAAATAATTGATTTTACCATTACAGATAGAATTATTGATTATTTAAGAAAATACAAACCTGATGTCTAAATCTCTATGATTCCTAGCATTATTATTCTGTGGGGGTTGGGGGTGTCGAACTAGGATAACCTAGTTGGTTGGTAAAGATTCGGTCAACAACCAGCTGAAGTAACTTAAGTTCACTTGTATGACAGGTATGCAATTGGTGGTCTTGCAGGCGGCGAAGATAAAGATTCATTTTGGCGTGTTGTTGCTCAGTGTACTGCAGCACTTCCTGAAGATAAACCACGATATGTCATGGTACAAATGAGTTTTTTCATTGTAATCTACATCCTTAGATTCTGACGAATTGCACCTTTTTCTCCACCATTTAGATTGCTGTAAATCATTGTATTTCTGCTTGCTTCATTTCAGGGTGTTGGGTATCCACTGGATATTGTAGTCTGCAGTGCCTTGGGTGCTGACATGTATGACTGTGTTTATCCTACTCGAACTGCTCGTTTTGGCACTGCTCTTGTTCCGGAGGTGATATATTTACAAAGTTTTTGAGAATTAATGTTCTCAATTTTGTCACTGGTTACTCTGAATGGTGTTTATGGCACTAATCGATATTCTTTCTGTTTCCCTTCTTAATATGCCTTGTCTTTTTTCATTGAGTACGTTACTATAACTTGTGCCTTGCATGTTTTGTTTATCCACCATTATCAATGGCCTACTCTTCATTTTCCTTGAATCATCTATTGGTGGAATCGTCTGTATGTTAATGGTCGTATTTGGTGTGTGGTTTTGTATTTTGGTGGTCTTTGGGTTGTATGTTTTGGGCTTTGGTTTGTAACTTTTTGGTTAGCTTATCCAATAATATTCGGGCACACTTTTCCCCTTTAGTCATTATCTCCTTACAATATTGGCTATGAAGGTTTTTGTAACGATGCCCCATCTTTCAAAAACAAAATCTGTCTTTTTCAAACACATTTTTAGACATGGATATGAGGATATGATTCTCTAAGTATCCTCCAAATACATGAAAAAACTTGGAATAAATCGAAGATGTAAATTGTTAGACCCATATCCTTATCTAGCACTAACACTTGAGTTTGAGTAACATAGTAATGTTAAAAATTTGTTCTCTTAAGTTCACCTACCTATGAATTGATAAGTTATGAATTAGATTGTGAACCCGAAGGGTATTAATTAATGTCAGATTTTATTTAAAATATGGATTTAGTATTCTCATATCATTCGAGCACTTAATGCAGGGAGTGCTTAAACTCAAGCACAATGTGATGGCTAAGGATACTCGCCCTATCGATCCTACATGCGCTTGTATGGTATGCATTTCATGACATATTTGCTTAAAATATGAATTTTGTTTTTGCTATATTAAACTCTCCACCCAAATATAGGTCTGCAAGAACTACACAAGGGCCTACATTCATTCTCTTGTAACAAAGGATGCCATGGGATCTCAGCTTTTGTCATATCATAATTTATACTATATGTTGCAGGTACAACCTTCAAGTTTCTCCGTGTGATACTTTGTTGCCTTCATGTTTACTTTGTTTTTAATGATTGAGAGTAAATCTTTGCCAATTTCAGCTTAGCAGAAATCTCCACTCATCCATAGTCGAGGGGAAGTTTCCCGAGTATGTTTGCCTCTTGCTTTGTCCAACACTCATTTTTATTCCCCTTTTCTTTTCATGCAATGTAAGCAATTTTACTGTTCAATCCTTTTTACAGGTTTGTATGCAACTTTTTGCAGAAAATGGTATTTTCATTTCTCTTTCTTCCTGCCATTGATTTTTCTAAAATGCTAGAGAGTTTCCTGGTCATGCTCAACATCGTGCATCTTTTAATTTTGCCCTGTAACCTACTTCAGTCTTGCATTCTTTCAAAACATTATTCTTCGATAGTGGTTGGCTCAAATTTAAAACATTATTCTTAGGTGCCAATCGATTACCCGCTGTTAACCTTACATCAATTACCATCTTCCTAGCCTAAAATTCCTCTATTTATTACCCAGCAATAAGAAAAGAAAATTTTGTTTAGTATGCTATGTAAGAACCCTTTTGCCTGTAACATGATATGTGCTTGCTAGTGTGTACAAACTGTAGCTTCAAGCATCAGGATTTGAAGTTCGTCTTACAAAAGTGTTCATTTTATCCCTTGTATATTTAGTTTGTTGAATTACTATTTTCGCCCTCGAACTTTACGAACCATATCCCTGTCTTGTAGTTTCCTAAAGGAGATGTCCCTGAGTGGGTCTGCAATGCCATGGAAGTTGCTGAAATTGATATCTCTTCCTGCTGTACCCCTTTCCGTAAGGATTAAATATACAAGATTGAATCTTGGTGTTTTTTGTTTCGACTTCTGAGGATGAGATTAAAGAAATCTAATTTACAGGTAACCAAATAGAACGGCATACATTTTGTAGCTTGTAGTATGCTCTGTTTCACACCATTTTTGTCATAAAAGAATGTGTTTTAAACGTGTTTGTAGCAGGTTCTTTCTTTGGGTGTTTATTAAATTTATCAGTTTTGTCTGTATTCAAGATTCATGAGATTTTGATGGTTGAATATAAGCTGATGCAATTTATAGAGGAACATATTTATTGCTTTAATTTCTTTTTATTAATCCTTGTATTGGTAGCAAAAATATTGTTTTTTATTTCACTTGTAGTTAGGGTTGTTTAAAAATATTTGACCCGAGATACTTGATATATCGACCTGGTAAAAAACAACCGGTTATCATTTTTTATTTATTTAAATTCAAGTCAAATATTTGGCTCGGTAAATATTATTAGATCGAATCGGATCGTAATTCAAATTTGAATGAGTATTTATTTACTTGTTATTGAAAATATAGTGATAGTATATATATATATATATATATGAACAAGCTAATAGTGATTATAGTAGTATCTGTTCTAGAATATAATTTTTACCATTTGATTTTGATCGCTCAATCACTGTGATAACATCGCTAGTGCTCGAACCCGTGACCTCTAAGAATAACAAACCCGTGACCTCTAAGAATAACAACCGTTCCTTTCATCATTTTTTTTCAAAAAAATATATAGTGTAAATAATAATTTTTGGATTTTAGAAATTTTCATTTAAGTATGGTTTGAAAACATAGTTGTACATATTAATACACACTAAGTACAATAAGTTAGTGTGTAAAGCACACTTACCTGTTTTAGTATTTTTATAAACTTATGTTTAAGAAATATTTTAATATACATCATAGCATCTAATTATACATTATACGTTATTATACGCTTTAAGACGACTAATATTGATATTAGAATTTTAAATTTTTTTTATCATTAGTCTTGTTAAATTTCTTAAAACTAATTTTTAAATTTTTTGATATATATACTGATATATATATATATATGTATGTATTGATATTCTCTAATTTGTATTATAATTTTTTATAAATTATTTGTTTATATTAATTTTTAAGATATTTATACTTGCTATTTCTAATGGTATTTTTTACTTGTGCTTTGTATTGTAATGATTATTCAAAGTTATTACTGACCACTCCCTTTCGTAGGGCAAATTATCCGGATCTTGTCCTTAGTCAACCCAGGGGTCTTGGACGAAATTCAAGACTTAAATGGTAAGTCATTGTCCCCGCTGATTGACTTCTATTTTTCATTCCAAGGAGGAGGATTATTTGTAGGTTTATTATTAAGATAAATGTTTAAATTATATTATTTTTATGTATTTAAATTATTATTTTTAATTATAATTGTTGTTTTAGTTGACCTTAAATGAATAAAAATGATAGTTTGAGTATTTAAAAAGAACCAAAAAAAATTTGAAGGACTTAAAAGAGAAAATCATGATAGTGAGGACCAAATAATACTCATTTTTATCAAATTTATATTCATTCCATTCGAGCATTAAATATAGTGAGGACCAAATTACTAATTTTAAAATATAAGATTTTATTAAATATTTAAATTTAAAATTGAAGATAATATTTAATTTATCTAATATTTAAATTTATAA
Organism: Abelmoschus esculentus; assembly: GCA_035048815.1. Classification (NCBI taxonomy): domain Eukaryota; kingdom Viridiplantae; phylum Streptophyta; class Magnoliopsida; order Malvales; family Malvaceae; genus Abelmoschus; species Abelmoschus esculentus. The sequence continues at coordinate 2,717,267 of JAUCBN010000043.1, forward strand.
AGAATTAAACTGTTATTAGACTAAAAAAATAAAGAATTAAATTAAAATATTAGAGAATTTGAACAAATACTTAAAAATATTATTTAATATTTTTTTAAATGAAGGATAAGTTAATTTTTTTAAAAATAAACTAAACACATTATAAATTTTCAAATTCTTGTGATCAAGACCCTTTGGACTCGTCTTACATGATTGGTTCTTCCTAGCACAAAATGTTAAATAATTTATATTTAAATTTTTAATTTTTTTTTAAAAATAATTCATTACATAAAAAATTAAAATTTCATTCCTATAAATATTTTTAATTATGTATCATTTTTTAAATTCTAAAAATTTCTCATAAACCCTCATTTTAAAAAATAATTTAGCCTTTTTTAACTTTTGAAAATTATAAATTGACCATTTTAACTTGTGATACTAAGATCCGCTCATGTATTAGGTGAAGTTTATTCACCATGTCATTTGTGGTCTCAACCAATCAGATTATTTATTTTAATTCTTTTAAAGGAAATCATCAACTTTTTTTACATATAATTAGCGGATAAATAACATAATAAACAAGATTAGATAATTATTTAAAGATAAATAATCTTGATTGCTTAAATCATAAATAACGTAATAAACAAGATTTACCTAATAATGACATTATATATTGTTTTCTTAATAAATTTTAGACGCCACTGTTTTTAATAGATTATTAGATAGATTGTTATACGACAGAAGGCTTTTCTGATTTTCTACGCCGCCCTTACCAAAAGATTGTCTTAAAGAATGCATCTCAACCGTCAAATTGACCCCGACCAATATTCCCTACATCAGAGCCCTTCATTTATTCCACATCCAATTTTTTCAATAGTCATTAGTCGAGAAGAATGGAACTTCCCATGAAACTCCCCTGCAAAAACCCAACCTCCCACTTTGTCTTTATAAATTACTACTGCTCAAAGTCTGTACAAAGACCAAGACTCTGAAACTCAGAAGCCAAAACAAAATCCAATGCTAAACTTGAAAACATCAACCAAAGATGTCGGAGGAGGAGGTGGAGGTGGTGGCCGGCGGTCAAAGACAAATGAAGGATGTAAGAAACATCCAAAACACAAGCAATCGCCGGGGGTTTGTTCACTTTGTTTAGCCGACAAACTGTCGCAGTTGTTAACTCATTCGTCCACACTTGCCTATGATTCTCCTTCTCCTTCGTCTTCGTCTTCTTGTTCTTCTTCTTCTTCATGTTCTTCCTCTCCCTTTCGTCCTCATGGTTTTCCTTCCGGTGGAAAAGGGTTTTCTTCCTCTTTTTTATTGTTCAATGGAAAGAGTTTACTCACTAAGAGCAGATCAGTTGCTTGTGCTGCTTCAACAATGAGGAGCGAAGAAGGTGACGAACATAAGAAGAAGAAGAAGAAGAAAGGTGGGTTTTTGTACAAGTTGCTTCACCCAAGAAACACGAAGAAGAAAGAACAAGGTCCAGTAATGGCGGTGTTTGCTTGAATTTTTTTAACTTGTTTCATCGATAGATTAGACTTAGACCAGTGCTCCCATAAGGTTTTTGCTTGGAAAAATGTACTGTATGATGTCTCTTATGTTGCCACTGTCATATGATATCGTTTTTATGTGTTCTGGTGGTGTTATTTCATGAAGGAAATGTTGTTTGATTTTGTCTGTGTGTTAAAAAGGAAAGGATAAAAGTTTAATATTTTTAGGGAGGCTTAATTCAACAAGACCTTAGATTATATTGAAATCAATTAATTGACTTAGTGGTTAAAAATATTTATCTTATTTAATTTATGTAAGTTCGAATCATAATATAAGAATGTAATATTTTACTATTTAATAAAGATACTTTATTTTTTTAAAAATAAGTCCTTGTATTATGCCAAATCTTTGGTCCATTAATTAGTTAATGATAGCGTGTTTTAAAAGCACGAGCCTTCTAGTCTAATTGATTAATAGAACAATTGTTGTTCTTATTTTTTAGAGATCATGGGTTCGAACACTAGTAATGTCCGCAGTAATTGAACAATCAATGTCAAATGATTGAGATTATATTTTAGAAAAATACTATTGTAATCACTATTAGCTAATTATAAAAAATGATATGTTCTAAAATGTAATTAAATAAAAAAATTAATAGTAACACTTAATTAACTTTAAAATTAGTATAAGTGACAAGTGGAGAGAGAGACCAGTAGTAAGTTTCATATTTTTAGAAGTCAAGTTAATTACCTTTATAAGAAATAATGTTCTAAAAGATAATTAAACCATAAAATAGAAGGTTGAAGTTTAGTTTCAAAATTGATATGTCCTCAAAAGTAATTAAATAAGAAAAAATAGAAGTAATACTTAATTCCATTTACTTTTAAACTAAGGTTTTAAAAATTAATTAAATCAAAATTTTGAGATATATGACTTAATTTTAATAATTTTAAAATTTTTACAGAATTAAAATAAAATAAAATAATAAAAGTTTGGTGAGTCATATCATTTATATATTCAAGATTTTGGCTTATTTTGTTTTAATAAATGTTCTCGTTCTCTAATAAAAAAAATGAATATTTTAGTCTCTGTGAATCGTCAAACTGTAGAATATTACGACTTATGAGTGCAAGTTCTTTTATATTTTATTTTAATATAAGATAATAGTTATGTTTAATTTTAAATTTAGATAAATTTATGTACATTTATTTATTAAATTATTTAAATCTAAATAACCTAATTGGAACACGTGACCTTTAATACAAGACACATTGTTTAATTTCACCTGATTATGATTAGTGTAAGAAAAATTATATCATGTTCAAACCAATAAAAATTATCCAATTTATTATTTTTTTCATATTTATTTTACTAAATGAATATTCATTTATATTTATTATAAATTAAATTAAAAGAAGTTTTACTAAGTGAAAATTGACTTAATAAAAAATAATTTTAAATATATATTTTATAAAATTTAATTATTTAAAATATTTAATAATAATTATAATTAAAATTTAGAAAATTTAATTTTTAAAAAGTTAATAAAAAATAGTAATATTTATGAGATAGATGAAGTATTTGAGAAAATAATTTTCCTGGAGTCATATCTGTGAAGAAAAAAAAAGATCAAAAGAGTTGAGGGGCTAACGAGTGGAAAACAAAAGATGGTGGCTAAAACTGTGATGGGAGTTGATCTCCTGTCAAAAACAACCAATAAAAAGGTTGAAGTTTCATTTCATTTGAAACCCAATGAAATCGGCAATTAGATAGATAGTGTAATAACATACTGAGCAGATGCTCATTACTGCTTGGCAGAGTCAGGCTGCTTTTGATCATCCTCTGGCTTCGTTGCTTCTTTAATTTCATCACCTCCGTCATCCTAATAGAATAAAAAAAACTTGCATTTAAATTAGATATACAAAAATATAAATACAAGGAAAAAAAAGGCATTTCTCATCCTAAAGTTCAAAGGATTGGGGCTTGAAGATATATTTCAGCTTGGAATTCTACATCTTATTTAGGCTATGTTCGGCAAGGCTGTGAAAACCATAGGTTGGGGGTGGAGAAGCTGCGTTTGGATAAGCTGGGTGTTCAGCGTCGCTTGAGTTACCGAACAGGCCCTTACTCAAGCAGTTTCCACAATGACTTGACTGGGTTTAGGCCTAAAGTATTAGCTATGGCAGATATAAATCTTCTTCAAGCAAAAACTCAGGCATGGAATGGGAGAAGCTGCTGCTTAAGCTTAGGCAATTAGCTTCCTATTCCACTTGACTGCGTTTGTAATGTCATTCGAGACAAGCAGCCACAAGTGGACTAGGACAGGGTGCTCTGTTTTCCGGATAATATACCCAGCACATGCTAATAGCTTGGACGACCATGTACATTTCTTTTGCTTTTATAGTATGCCATGCAATAGGAATAAGCAAAAATTTATCGAAATAAATACAAATGATTTACCTGCAAATCGGAGGTCCAGAGAGTGAGATTGTCGCGGAGAAGTTGCATGATGAGGGTGCTGTCTTTGTACGATTCCTCGCCTAGAGTATCCAACTCAGCGATGGCGTCATCAAACGCCTTTACCGATCAAAAGGCAGCAAGTTAGCAATGCTAGATGTATGGGCAAAATGTATTTATTTTAGGAAAAAATGAGAAGAAAAGGTATTTGTAATTAACCTGTTTTGCGAGATTGCAGGCGCGATCTGGAGAGTTGAGAATCTCGTAGTAGAAAACAGAGAAGTTGAGTGCCAGTCCGAGTCGGATCGGGTGAGTTGGAGCCAACTCGGCGTTGGCAATGTCCTATGCAACAAAAACAAAGGTTAATGTGAAGTGAATTGCTTGAAGCAGATCTCTAAGAAAATGAGGCAACAGTTTTGGAAACCTGAGCAGATTTGTAAGCAGAGAGAGTGCTCTCAGCAGCTTCCTTACGTTCGGCACCCGTCTTGAATTCGGCCAAATACCTATGATAATCGCCCTTCATCTTAAGATAAAAAACCTTGGAGTCTTTAGCGACAGCCGAAGGGATAAGCCTGGAGTCAAGCAGCTTCAAGATTCCGCCACAGATGGAGGAAAGCTCGGACTCGATCTTGGCTCGATAATCTCGAATGACAGCGACGTGATCCTCATTACCACGGCTCTCCTCTTTCTGCTCGATGGAAGAGACGATCCGCCACGAAGCACGGCGAGCTCCGATTACGTTCTTGTAAGCGACGGAGAGGAGGTTCCGTTCCTCTACGCTGAGTTCCTCGGTGTCGGAGGAGGCAGAGACCTTTTCCATGAACTCGACCATTTCGTCATAGCGCTCGGCTTGCTCGGAGAGTTTGGCCATGTAAACGAACTCCTCGCGTGAAGAAGGTGTGTCGGCCATTTCGTCGGGTGTTATGGAAGGGGATTTCGTGGAGATGTGTATCGAAATGAGAAGAGAATAGATTTGTTTTAGATCTGATCTTTTTAGGGTTTGAGGGGATGGGAGAAGTAGGTGGCGATGATTGCGTTGGAGGAAGGTGGCAAACTCGGGGTTCTGAAGTTTTTGGGATTCAAAAAAGCTAATCTCGCGGTCTCTCCACCTCTTTTGGGGGGAAGGATCGGAAAGTTGAAGATACGGATGGAATCAATATCTTGTCGAAATAGTCGATATTTTTTAAAAATGACATTTCTTATACCGTTAGTTGTATTTTGGTTTTTAAGATTTTATTCAAATTATTTTAGATTGATATATATTATACATTTAATTTTGGTAGATAAATGATAACGAGTGAACTTTTGGTCGTTTCGATTTAAAAATTAAAACGTATGTTTTAATAAGATCTTAATATATTCTTCGGACCTGACATAATAAAAATTATAATTCGATCTCAGTTTAATCCTAATATTTTAATAAAAAATTTGACTAAATCCATGACCAAGAAAAAATAAAAATATTATATATTATATAAAAATATATAAATATATCAGGTCGGGTCGGAACGAATAATTTTTACTCTAAATTCAACATCAACCCAACCTGACTTAATTTTTTTTAATAACCCGATTTTTTTAATAAATCCTCGTCTCTACCGGGTTGGATGAGTTGAAACCATCGATTTCGAGTTAAATTATCACCTTATCAAAATATGCTTAAATAATATCAAATTACTTATTATTTAAACAAATTTTATTAATTAAAATTACATTTTTAATGATATCATTTTAAGTTTTAAATTTAAATTTTGTTGGTTTCTAAGTTCAATCATTTTCTACCATTAAATTTGATGAGACCTTTTTTTAGTATAAATATCAATTACAAATGATCTTCGGCCATATATAATGTTTATATATGAACTTTCGATTTTGTGCAATTCTATACATCAAGTTTTTGATTCAATTTTTATAAATAATTACAGATTGTATCAATAAAGTATCATTTTAATATAAATGTTATGTACACAAATAAATACTCATCTTTATGAAAATAAATAGATGTATTTATTTAGTAAAATATACAATTTATTTTTTTAATAGATAAAATATACATAGTTGAATTAAAATTAAATTTTCAACGTACATAACTAATTTTAAATCAAAATTCTAGTCATGTTACACATCTGACCAAAATTCATTTATCGATTTAATATTTATTTATATCATTTATTAATTTTACGTTATCATAATTAATTTAAATTTTAATCATAAACTCTGTATAATATTGTGAATAATAAACTTTACTTAAAAAAAGCTTGAAAATAATCCCATCTTGGGCTACAAACGAATGGCATTTCAAGGAATCTAAACACAATCAAATTAATTTGAATACTAATAAATTAAATGTCCTTTGCTATGTATCTATGTTATTCAAACTCGAGTTATAAGTGTCAAATACAACTATGTGCCCGAGTCGAGAATGTTTCTTTGAAGTTCCTTCATAAACTTGGAAGATGATACCTCGGATACATATCCGGATATGTGTCGAATGCGGATACTTTATACGAAAAATGACGAGTCGGAGTAACATGTCAAGCAGCACCTTCATAGTTATTTAATTCTCCCCATACTGCCTTCTCAACCTCTTCCCATGATTCTGCTGTTTTAAGTTCAGACCATATACTAAATATAGCACCCAAGACATTCTCGTCATGCAAAATACAGTAGCACCTGCAGATACAAAAAGAACAGATAAGTTTTTTGCACCAAAAATTGACAAGCATGGCAAAATGATATCAAGGAAAGAATGTAAGTCATTATTACTTACATGGCATGGTACGAAAGCCGTCTGAACTTATCACTAGGAGTAAGCGATCCACGCTCGGGTGTTTTTTGCATCAATGGAAGTTTATAGCTTTGTAGAAACTGCTTAAGGAGACATGAACTGCCTCTAAAGATATCCAAATGTATTGGTATCACGTCATAGAGGGGATCACCTGAAAAATAAAATCCAATTCAAGGGGATGGAAGAAATTTGTTCAACTTTCAAATATAAAACCAAATACTCGTGTCATTCGGATTATTATGTGTTCAACACGGGTATGATGTCTACTTACTACAAAGTTTTTCATGTATTTAGGGGGACCTTGGAGGGGAACTATCCTCATACACTCGTCTAGGCATGTATCGGGTTACAAACGTCGGATACCGAGTGCTTCAAGAAAAATGAAGAGTTGAAATAACATAGTTACTCATGTTTTCAATGTTCAAAGGGTTTATCACTTTTACGAGTAAAACAACAATTAATCCATGAACTTGACAAGTTCTCCCAATTTGGCTCCTAAACTTTTTTTGTCCACAACGGTCCTTGAACTTGGATTTTTTGTCGTTTTGATAAGGTGACACTCTGAGATTGTGCCAAGCTCGGGGACTAAAAATGAGAAGAGTTGTCAAGTTTAGGAGCCAACGTGGACCAAAAAGTTCAAGAACCAATTTGGGAAGAGTTGTAAAATTCAAGGACAGAATCTTGCTTTATCCCTTCCTCTTAGCATGAGAAATAACACAGAAAACCATGAAAACCATGTCTGTTGGGAGAAAAAGAGAGACTAATTTCAGTTTATTAGAAATTACAGGAATGTGCTTGGGTAGCAATCATCAAATTAGTTTTAATGATATCATTTGCACTAATCTCAGTACCTGTTCACTATGCTTCCACAATTCAATTGCAGGAAAGAGATGAATGATTTTGAAACCAAAAACAGCTTTAATCATATGAACAAGGAATGTAATCAGATTAAGAAAGTAAGCTGACCTATAGAAAGATTGCTGAAATCAAGGATGTAATTGGCACGCCATGATTTTGCTTCTCCATCATTATCATGCCCGTTCACAGAACCGTTATCCGTCGCAGCAGCTATTCTATTTGATCCAAAAGGACAGCATGGTTCCATGAAAACATTATCATCCATAATATCTGAATGTATCCACGACAAAGGCTTAAGTGCTCTTTCCATGCCATTTTCCTATCAATAAATCAATAATGAACAGAGTTAGGTGTAACTGTGCAAAGTGTTCCAAATCCAAACATGATATCAGGAGGGAATATCAGAAATATAGAAAAAAGATGGTGGGACTACAAAAGACCTCAGATACAGAAAGCAGCTTCAGGAAATCATCAGGGAGGTATCCGTCAACTTTCTCCATCAGCTTCTCAGGAACTGGGTCCCCCCTACAATTTGGATAGTAGAATTTCAGAGGCATCTAATAATTAAAGGCTGTGATAAAGTAAATAAACAAATAAGTGAAAAAAATATCTATAGCAAAAGAAACCTTTATCTGAGAAATTGTTATACCGACGTGTACTATTGGAATACTATTGCCAAATGACGGCATAACAAAACAAGATAACAAACATGCAGTTTTGAGAGAACTGGTCTCAAAGTATTCCCAAAAACAAGATAAGGGAGATGAGAAATTTTCCTATTATACAAAAATGTAGCAACAAGTTCCATAGAATAATGAAGATTTAACCATGGAGAAAAGCTTTTGGCAGCATAACAGTATAAAAGGGCACATCAAGGTCTGCACGGCTGGTATTTCTCTTGTTCTCAAGATTACAAAAGTCATGGAGTATGAACACAATGAATCAAACACAGTATCATTGGTTGCAACTAGGAGAAAGAAAAGGAGATTTTCTCTCAGCATATTTTAAATAGAATCATTATTGGTGTCAAAGTTCATCAACAGTATACCATTTTTTCAAGCGGCTGGAAACATCTTTTTTCTTCCGACTTAGAGTTCTCACAATGAGTTCCCATTCAGCTGGAATATCTAATTTGTGGGAGACAAAATCGATGTCCATGCCATTGGCAAAAGAACAGTCCTGTTCAGAATCTGAAACAGTTGAATTACCGAAGGAAGGATAGGGTAAACTATGAAGGTTCTTTAGCTGCTCTCCCAAAAAGGCAGCTAAGTTAAGTGTATCTTCCAATGATAGTTCATCTCTTCTGCAATAGAAATTAAATGGAAGATTAATAACACCACTCTACTTTTCATGTCTCTCATTCTAGTAGTTAAGATCAATGTAAAATTAAGAATACTTACAACTGTGCAAATATCTTTCCTTTGCAACGCTTCGTTATAAGATAAGGCCAGATGCTAGAGGACCCAGCAGAACTCCCTGATCCATATTCTGGTGACCCAGCTTTTCTATATTCAAACAATTTCTTACTCCGTACACCGAAAGGGAAAACATCACCTTTACCCTTTTCTGGAATCATATTGCACCTTGCAAGCACATCAGGAACTTCTTTACCATCCCAAGAATCAATTTTGTAAGATTCATTCTCCAAGTGCAGAATCCCACTAGCCAATACAGTAGGAATGTGGTTTTCTAAAGGGGAATTAACTTCACAAAGAGTGTTGTAGAATTCAAGCTGCATGGATGGAAACACAAAACTTGTAAAAGATCCATGGGTACGAAGAGCATAAATTCGGACATACACCTACCTCAGTGCCTAAGCCATGTATTGAAGATTCCATCCCTTCTTCAACAAAGATTTTAACTACATATTCATCCATGACATAGACCTGTTGCAGAAGAATTAGAACAATCAATCATAACTACAAAAATAAAAATCTATGTCGATTAAATGACTGCATATAAATCTTTAGTCAAAAACAGTTTACGTAGAGATCAGATACATCAAAATTCTTATCAACATGCTAAATAAACAGCATTCATATCACATGTTGCAGAAGACCACTGTGTAGGAATCATTCTCATTCTTTAGTACTCCTTACCAAGCTCTGAGATCCTATGTCAAAGTTAAACTAGTCCAATAGAATATGGGTACTATGACACAACAGAAAAACATGCCTCTCAACAAGGTAATGACAAGTTCTGTAGTATCCTAGAATTGATTTCTCAAAATCGGTTCCCCTATCTTCCGATATGTAAAAGGAAACAGAACTTAAGAGATGAATGAAAAATGACAAAAGAACTCACAGGATTACTGCCTGTTCCAACAGGAAGCTTCTGATCATCATTGGGTAAAGGTAAATTGTGAAATGAGCAGATTTTCACCAAGCACTCCAACCATTTGTCTGCATTCATTGCAAGACATGCTCCCTAAGACAATTAAAGGAACCAGCCAGGCATGATAATACAAAAATGTCAGCAGATATTGTCCTTATCATGCGAATCTTCTAAACAATCAATATTATCTTTTTACTTTTTCAACAATTTGTAATCAGAAACAACCTTACTCAGTATATTCCTAGTTTATCTATCATACAACGTATGGGTCCCTATAACAATTTTCTTAGTCGACTCATCCATTGGATGTAAAAACGAAGAAAAAGAAAGGACTGGATTGGTGGGATGAACACACTTGTGTAAAAAATGTAACATACCTTCCAAATCAGCTCTCTCATTCCCGGTTTTCCAACCCAAAGCTCGGAAACCCATTCCCTCATTTCTCGTGGCCCTATGCAATTGCCAGAGCTCCATGGAGAAGTATAATGGTCTTTCTCTCTATCCAAAAACATGGACAAGTAACTTATATCATAAGAAAAGCCATGTTTCCATAGATTATATCTTTTAGAAGCGCCATTAGCAATTCCTTCATGATTTTCACTCTCTTGAGATATTGGAATTTTGACCCGCTTCTCTTTCCTTGTCAGATCTGAATAATTAAAACTGTCTTTGTCAAAGGACATGTTCTTCTCCATGTTCCCTAAACAACCTTCATCAAGAGCAAGCAATCCAACACGACAAACTCCTTTATGCTGGTAACCAGGAGCCATATCCAAACATACAAATTCAAAGTTTCTGGGATTCACAAAATTTTGTGTCACAGCAACAGTTGTTTCCAGATTCAGGACACAGTGCCACCATCCACTTGGAACAAATATCGTCTCCCCAGGCAGCTGAGTACACTCAATTGGCTTGTCTTCATCAGCAAGAAGTGGATAATAATCAAGCCACCACTGCACACAGTCACAAAAAAGGGATTCAACAAACATAACCTCGAAAAATGTGAGAAGAACTAGGAGAGCAAGCAGAGGGCCATAGTTTATATACTTGTAATGATGTTGGAGTATCAATGTTGACATCACCATCTTCATCATTTACATGCACTGTAACACCCAAAGGAACTCTTCCAGGAGGATACAATGCCCACCTGTCCAAAAGAATTGAGATATGACATCCTGGATAGCAGCTTTTCAGCTATATAAAGCAACAAAAGAGACAGACAACCTTATGCAGCTGAAATTCAATTATCAGGCAGTTTATGCCTTCATGGTACATCATATTCATACACCAATAACCAGGATACGCGTATTACACCAAATAAAATGGATAAAACAAAACATTTAATAAAGCATCTCTAAAGTATTCCTAATGAGATCCACAGACAGACTTGTACTAATAATAAATTTGAGGCACAAAATGTGAAATCCAAAATCACGCATGGAAGCATTTTATAAATACAGAGGTAATATCTCAAAAATACCTTTTACGACCACAAAGAAGAGTATTCCAGGCACTGGTAAGTGCTGGATCAACATGCCAAGAGGCACCAGACCTCTCTGGCCCAATGATAAGCCATCTGAATGGTGGTCGACTATCTCTATCTAAAACATCAAAGAAGTCCTCTTGAAACATTTGGGGCACATTGTACTCTTCCAACAAGCCAGGTGCAGATTCTCCAAACTACATGACAAACAATCAAAGTGCTTTCAAGTTTTCTAAAAATGACCATTACTTCATTATGCTCCTATCACAAAAGATACACACAAATATAGACACAAAACTGTATGGATTCTATTCCTACCCTAAGCTCACCTTTTCATCAAAAATATAAAGAGGATCCTCATCATGCTGTTCTTTCATGTATGATACATAATCCTTGAACTTTATTGAAATTTTTCCAGTGGTTCTTTGAGAAATCTTGAATGCTGTATCTCCATATTTGAGCAGTAGTTTGTCGATTGTCCAATTATTCCTAGCAGGCCAACATTCGGCCAATCCATTGAGCAAAACCTGGAATATGAATAAGCACTAGTAGTTATGAAGTTGTTCATTTACAGATATAAGGCAACCGATTTCTTCTAAATACTAAAAAGACTAATTTCTAGGGGATACCATAGCAAATCATTACCAGCAGTAGTGAGTTCAACACAATTCACTGAAAGCAAACATAAAATATATATATATATATATAGCATACCGGTTTTTTCGCATCATATTCCCGATCAAACTTTTCAGTTGATAAATCATTTTGTCTTTCTACATTTCCGTCATCAAAAGCAAACCCGTCTAGTGTAGTATGGCACCTATACAGTCTTTTGTATAAGAAAAAAGAGCTAAATCCTACACCCAAAAATTGATAATAACAATTACTTAAGTCAATACTATAATTTAAATATAATAAGTATTTATTTTCATGAAAAAACAAAAAACATGAGGTTAGTTACCATCAAAATGCAATGGTCTTCTTCTGTAGTCAATCCATTCATTCGGCAAAGCCTCTCTGCATTAAAAAAATAACCCCCCACCCCCACAAAATTAGATATTGAAATGCAAATTAAAACAAATATAAAAACAGAAATTTATGTTTTGATGGCAAAGAGCAAAATACAAATGCAAAGTAGTCTTCTTCCAGGAGCCTTTGTATTGAAGTGGACCGTTAACTTTCTTGAGGCAGAGGCTCATCCAAAGCGGCTCTTCATTGCAGAATATATACATAACACTAACAAATTCAAACCCAAATGAAGAAAAAAATTAGAACACAAAGGAAGATTAAAAGTTAGAATATGGGAATTGGGGAAATTAAGGAGCAAAAAATAAAATAAAAACCTGCTGACACAAGCGAGACGAGCTATGTCCGGAGGAGTTAGGTAATCTAAGAGGGCGCAGATAAGCTCGTCAGGGAGTCGGTTGAAGTTGCCGAGTGCATCGACTCGACGGTCTTTGAGCTGTAAATTCTGGGATTCGTGAGAAATCTCCATTGATGAGAGTTCAATCTTCTTCTTCTTCTTCGGGAATGAAATATTGGGATCCAACGAAGCAAACCGATTACGGAAGACAGTTTTGTTCTGTCTATTAAACAAGTGTGCTTGGAAATAACGCGGAGCGCGTTGCCACGTGGCGACTCGGTCTTCTTTGGGGGGGGGGGGGGGGGGGAAGTCTAGTTTTCCCGTATGCCTTTCGCAGCATTTCCTCACGCGCCTTCCTTCTATCATTTCTTCTGGGCTAATCTTCCTTCTTTTACTTTCAACATTTTGAGTTAATTGCAGTATGTGTCTTTAAAATATACCCAAATTTTATATTGGTCTCCAAATTTTAAAACATTATAATTTTATCCTTATTATTACAATCAAGTAATCCCATCGGTCTATTAAAATGTCAGTTTTGATTTGAAGTAATTATATACATCAAATTTCACAGATATATCCAAATGTTGCATGAACAATTTGAATTTGACATGTAAAATTTAACACGTGTTATTAAAATTTATTTTTCATGTTTTTAATTATTGAAAGTAGATTTGTAAATTATTTATTGTATTATTTATATTTTTTTATAATTATGTGATTTGATTTATGTATTTTTTATAATTTATATTTTTGTAGATATTTTCAAATGTTGGTTTTATTTGAACAGTTCACTGTACAAAGGCATTCATTAGAAAAAAAAATACAAACAAATCTCACAAAATTCCAAGCTCACATTATTCACTTATGTATAGCAGAGAAGCAAAAGAAAGAAACTATGGAGATGGTGGCCAACTAAACATTCAAGCATCACCGGCGATTCCTTCATAGAATCTCAGTTCAAGTTCATTCACTCTTCCTTCACTATACCACATGCCATCATAAATGTCATCGTCGTCGTTGTCCATTTCAAACTCCCAGCCTAAATACTCGAAACTGTCGGAGAAGTCCGAGCATTCATCCCAATCACCCATCTCATAGCAGTCCATGACCAGAGGTCCCAAAACCTTCAATTTCGGGAAGTTTTCTTTAACAAATTGATCATCGAGTTTCACATCCCAGCAACCTCTTAAATCCAAAAACTCAAGCTGGGGACAGCCGGATAGGATGTTCAGAACACTTGTGGTGCTGATAAGACGATAAGCCATCTCGAGATGCTTGAGCCTAGGCATCGTAGCAGCTATGGCATTCGCCTCATCGTCTTGTGAGAGTTTGCCTGCTGCATCCTGCGGGTGCATGTTGCGGCAAAAACTAATGAGCAGTTTACAGTGCTTGCCAATGGCCTCTAAAGCACGGGCACCAATTTTACCACAGTAACTCAAATCCAAACAAGTGATTGACGAAAGCATTCCAGCAGTTTGTTCGATAATCGAATCACTCATTTCGCATCTTGACAGTCGCAAAGACCGGAAGGAACCAGCACTTGCAAAATCAACAGAAAAGAAAAACAGGAAAAACATACCATATCAGTTAAAAGTGTCCATCAAAAGTGTCCATATCAGGAAAATGTTGTCACAAATGAGCCAAGACTCGTTACATAACCGACGAATGCAATTACCAAAGTGGTCGAGGGCAGTTGAACTTACTTCTCTGCTATAAACGAGAAAATCGTATCATTCTGAAGGCCGGAAACACATAACTTGCGGAGAGATCCGCCGCTTCTAGTGATGAGCATTCGAAGCATCCGATCAAGATTGTCGGGTTCACATCCATTGCTCCACTCTTCAATGTCTATCTCTTGCCAACAATAGGGACCCATCACTACCATTCTCCAGGCTTTGCAGACACAGGGGATGACTGTTAGCAACTCTTGTAAGGACAGGTTGCTGAGAATTAGCCCCAATGCATCCGGAATCAGTTCATCCCAGTGCCGAAAGTCACGTCGCTCTTCCATCTGATCTTCATTTAGGTTAATGATGGGCAAAAGAGAAATACAATAAGCAACTAATTCAAAAGATTACACGATGATAGAACAACATAGCAGGATTTATAATGAACTAATTAAGAGATTTAGCAAATTAAGATATTACCCAAAAGCTTATGGACACATGAAATAACACAACTTTACCAAAGAGATTTCTTCTTATGCCAAGTAAGGAAACAGATGATTATGGTATTAAAAAGGAAAATCAAAACAACTTTTTAGATGAAAAAAAAAACTCAGAAAGATAGGAAATTTCCGGCAAAATTGTCAGACGTGAGCTTAGAAAAAAGGGGAAAAAGGAACAAAGACACGAATCATAATAAACAATTTGCCAACTTGGGAAATCGCACAAAGATGGAACACTAAGAACCCAAAGTATTAATTTTCATTCTTTTCCTCAAGACTTCCCAACAAAAACAAGAAAATAAAAATGGCTGTTACCTCAATTTCGTCCTCTTGATATGCAAAAGATCCCCAGTTGATCCGCCTCAAACGCCGGAATAGAACAGAAAAGAAAAAAGAGAGAAGGAAAGAAAAAGCCCCTCTAATCTACCCACCAAACCAAAGCATCAAAAACAGGCCAGCAAAGAAGAACAAGAACCCCAGAGTAAAAACAGAGGAAAAAAAATGGAAGTACGCGTAACCTTTTCCCTGGGAATTGGGTTCTTTAATGGCAGATTTTGAACAGCAAATGCATTTGAGTTTTCACCTTTCACTCCGTTAGCTGAAGAAGGAAAGGTGGTTCGTTCATGGCCAAGGGCTCAGGGTTGGACTCTGTTTTGGTAATCTTAATTATCGGCTTACAAACCACCATGGCTCTGAATTTTCAAAGCTTCCGGTTCCTATGCCATCTGTGTTGAGAATCTTTCTTGTTTATTTTATTTGGTATAATTGCATTTGTTTTCTTAAAGTTTGTCCATTTTTGTAATATGGCCCATAATTTTTACCAATTGCAATTTTATTTTCCCTAACATTTTCTTTTTCCAAATCGATACAATTTTAACCGAAAAGCTTACGTGGCAGTTAATCAACTAGCATTCAACTTTATGTTGTTTGATTTTGAGGGAGAAATTATATCATGGGTCAGTCCTACCACGTCATTTATGGGACCGACCAATGATAATCATCCATCTCATTATTTTTTAATTTTTAAAGTGAAGATTCACTTGAAAAAAAATATGACATGGAAAAGTTGATGAAATGAGTAGTTATCATTGGTCGGTCTCATGGACACGTGGTAGGACTGACTCATGATATAATTTTTCGATTTTGAGGACATGGGAGTTTAACTCAGTGACTTGAAATATCATAACATGGACGGAAATTCTAACTTTAAGAGTGTCCGATTTTATTGATTAATTAATCTATTTTATAAAAATTTAATATAAAAATAATTTTTAATTTAATCTAAAAGATGTAATGTTTTATTTTATTAAATTAATTTATTTTTAAATTTTAAAATCCTAAGTGGTGCTGTCTTCCGATACAAGACATAAACCTTTTTATTAAAATAAAGCGATGCTTAATGGTCACACAAATATGGAAAATATTAATTCTTTGTTTAGACAAAGTTTTTACAGAGGCAGAGCTCGTAAATATACAGAAAAGAAAACCATCACTCTTCCATTCAACTGACGTTTGCTCAGACCAGAGTTTTGCAAGTTGATGTTTCAGGATCCCACATCGCCGGAATCAAATACTTTCGCCCCTTAATCCCAACGCCGTTATAGCTAGCCCCCGTGGTTTTGTCCACCAAAACCTCTCCGGGATACCCCGGGTATGCTCCTTTCCCGAATATCCCCGTGCATGCGCTCACCGCCTCCAGTGGCGCTTCAGCCGGACCTTGGAAGTACCCGTTGTTGTACGGATTCGTCACGGCTCCTGCCAAAACTGTAGCCAGATTAATCACCATCCCGTCGACACCGACGTCTCCGTTAGGAGCAACCAACGGTGGAGTTTGCGGTCCATACTCGGGTTGATGAAACGGCCACGCGCAATAACCCGGACACTGACTCTCCGAGTTACCTACCCAAGCGTAAACGAATCTGTGCTTCTTAACCCGACCCGAACCATGTGTCCCGCACCTACTCACGCAGAACTCAGTAACCGCAACGTCAGCGGAAGTCAGAACAACATTGACCACTCTTCCGCCATTTCCGTATCCTGCTTTGGAAGACAAAGCTCTGAGTTGGGATGTTTTAAGAGTCTTCCCTAAAGAATACTTAACATCAAGGATTTGTTTCCCTACAACGACGTCCGAACCACCTCTCCGGTACTTCTCAGTCGTATGCCACCACGACGAGACCGATGGCGACGACGGCGTCTTGTCGGAGCTGAGAGAGTTGAGAAAGTCGACGATAATGGATCGCTGTGAAGATGAGAATTTACCGTACCAAATTAGATTAAGGGTGATATTACCCTTTAGGAGAGGACCGTTGTGGTATTTCAGAATGACGGGCTGTTCTTGAACGAGAGCTGATGGTTTTCTAGCGGTGGCTAAACAAGGTGAAGGCGAAGAGAAGGAGAAGATGAGTAAAAGAAGTGAGAAGAACTGAATGGCGCCATTGGTAGCCATGTTCGTAGCTAACTTCGCTGGTTTGGGAGTTGTGGAAAGGAGGGGAAGTGAGTATACATAGGGGGTGAAAGAAATAGGTAGGATTATTGGGGCTTAAATAGAGGCCGGGAACGTAGGGTTGAGGGACAGAAGCTTGTTCGATAATTATATTAAAAATATAGAGATGAAATATGAATATATAATCGAAAAGAAAATATATAAAATTTATATAAATTTCTTATAAAATAAGATCATTAATTCGTACATAACATTTTTTTGAATAAACATAATAATTATATTAATATCTGTTATAGAGTATATTCTTAATTATTAAAAATTAATTATTTAAAATTATACTGATATTATTAATGATGGTTCATGCAATTCGCAAGTATTAAGTTTGACTCCTTCGGGTGAATCCCATCATAAGTGATCACCCAGACCTTTTTCTCAATGCTTCTTACAGTAACCGATAATTTGCTTTAAACACAAGTATAATCTTTTTATCGCCGTTGACTATTCATACTTGGTTCGATCAAACAATTTTCGTTAAAAATTTTTTTAAATAGTTATCCAATAAATATTAATTTAATATATAAATTTAAACAACAAATAATTTAATATCGTTTACGTATATTATGAATTTAAAATTATATATATATATATAAAATACTGAAAAACTCATCTATCAAAACTATATTCATAATATAAGTGTGTCTTTTCGAAGATTATTAATTTAAAGGTTTAAGGAGGATAAAATAATTTTAATAACATTTTATGTTTCTTACATTATTTTTACCTTTAATAAATAACCTTCTAAAATTTTCAATCAAATAAGATACTACCATTTCGGTGAATTAGATAATGAGTAGTGTATAGTGAATAATAATTTATATTTTATTTTATATATTTAAAAATAAGATAAAAATTCTGACAAATTTAACGAATAATAATTTTTTTAATAAACATAATTCAAATAAAAATTTATCGAACATATCAAATTTCGTATCGCGTTGTCGAATACGAATTAAATAATTTATGTTTATTATTTTTTTTTCCTAATAAATGTGTCATTATTCTTTTGTGTGATGAGGCAAATACAGTTGTAAATTCAATGGAAAGGGGAAAACAGCGCGTCGGGAAGTTTAATAACACAAACCAGACACTTAACTCTATCCGCGTTCATCATTCAAAGCTAAGCTCTATCGCCTTTTCATGGACATTAATGCCCAGAAAACTACTCCTAATTTAAAAAATATTTTTGAATAGTTAAAAAAATTATTGTCTAATGAATAAAATATTTTTAATAAATTATAAAAAGTATAAAAATATCTTCTTCTCGATCTTTTAATTTCTAATCGATTACTAAAGTTTTCATATGTTATTGTCTTGTTTAAACACTAATCTAACCTAACCGTGAACCTTATTCTATACGATCTATGATGCATTCCAGCTAGCAGCTAGTTTCATTTTATAAAGTACCAAACATATTCCCCACATGGTTGATTAATCGAGAAAAAGAAGTTGCAAATTTGTATGTTAACGAATGGTTTTCAATTGCCACTCAATGAGGGTTGAAGCCAATGATTAAAGCATCCAATTGGACCCATTTTAAAATACTCTCTCAATTAATCCGATTCTATCTTAACTTAAATTCTGGGATGTTTGGTTCATGAAAAAGATTATTATTAGGTTAATAATCTTTTTCAGAATTTTATTTTCGGTTTATCTTTATTCCCATCAACCCGGAAAAGATTATTACCAACAATAGCATTTTTTGTCAACATTTCGGGAATGTGATTCTCACCATTTTCTTAGGTATTTCTCAATTCCTGTCACTTTGGACAAATTTACCCTTGAAATAATGAGTTTTCTTAATTTAAATCCTTTCTAGCATATTTAAATGACATAAATTTATTAAATAATTTTATTTTATATTACTTTAATATTACAATAGTTTTATACATATTTAAAAAAATATTTTATATTTGATAGTGATCAAAATATGAATAATTTGAAATTTAAGCTATTAAATTAAAAAAGTTCAGTGACCAAAATAGTAGTAAGAAACAAGTTGAGTGATTATTATTGTAATTTTCTATTTTTATTAAGGAATAATTAATTTTAACAAAATTTTTAACGGTAGAGACTGTATCGAATGTGAATTAAAAATTGTGTGATCTTATCGAATGCGAACTAAAAATTGAGTGACTTCGAATATTTTAAAAGTTCGGTGATCAAAATAAATCTAACCTAAAAATATGGTGACTATTTATGTAGTTTCCCTTATTATTAATAATAAATTATGGGTGTCTTTTTTTAGAAAAATTATTAGGTGAACCCTGTTCACCACGTCATCCATGGTTTCAATTAATCAGGACCGTTGATTTCAAATTTTTTTCAAGTGAATCATCATCTCTTTCCTATATGTACTTAGCGGGTGGGTAGTTATTAGGTGGTTATTTAAAGATCAACGGTCCTGATTGCTTAGACTATAGATAACGTGGTGAATAGAATTTACCTAATAATCTCTCCTCTTTTTATCCGTTCAAGGGTCAAAGCATAATGGAGTTGGATAAAATTATAAAATATTAAAAAAACTATTATATATTTAATATTATTGTTTTCTCAAAAATTTAAACTCGAAAATATTGAAGAATAAAAGGAGTATTGTTGTGATTCTAAAAAAAACAAAAGTATTACGAAAAGACAAAATAAAAGGCTTTAGCAGTGCATGCGTTGGTTGCTGCAAAGAGGATAAAATGAAAAGCTAATCAATGAAAATACAGACGGCAGGCAGGTAAAATGGATAAATATTGTTAACAATTGATCATTTAATTATAGTTTTTAACATATTTTTTTTATTAATTTTATTGCAAGGAAATAAATTTTATAATTTCGTCCCTTATATTATATAGGTAGTTTATTTTGAAATTTTAAATTATGTAAGTTTATTCGCATGATAAATTTTTAATATTATTTAAAAAATTTAATATCTTATCTTATTAATTTAGATAAAAACGTATGTGTAAATTTTTTATTAATTCCTGTTTATAAAGAATAATTGAATAATAAAATCAAAGAATCTCTTACAACAATTATACTGTACTGATTTTCTATGTACCGACATGTTTGTATGTTCTATAAGTTGGTGTTTTATGCCACTGTAGTACAAGTTGAGGTTGCTGGGTCAAATAATGCCGGGAGCAAGTATTTTCTGCCATTCACACCATGAACATTGTAGCTAGCTCCGGTTGCAGTGTCCACCAGAAGGTCCCCGGCATATCCTGGATAAGCCCCTTTCCCGAATATCCCAGGGCAAGCAGAAGCGGCCTCCAGTGGCTCTTGTTTTGGACCCTGATAATAGCCATCTCCAAATGGGTTCGTGGCAGTACCGGCTAGAAGGGTAGCTAGATTGATCACCATCCCATCGAGACCCACATCGTTGTTCGGTGCAACCAATGGTGGAACCTGTGGTCCGTAGATGAGTTTGTGGAATGGCCAAGCGCATTTACCCGGGCACAGTGTCTCCGAGTTGCCAACCCAGATGTAAGCAAGCTTGGAATCCTTGCTTGAATCTGAACCCAAACCTGGACCATGGTTTCCGCACCTGCTCGAACAGAACCCTTCGGCTGTAACATCAGCCGATGTCAGGACGACGTTAATGGCATTCTTCTGACCACCCTTTGCTGCTAATTGCATGATTTGCTGATTCGTTAATGACTTCCCGAGAGAGTAATTCTCATCAAGGATTTGTGTACCCAATGAAAGGACAAGGGAAGAAGATTGATTGGTGAGACGATAGTACTTTTCAATGCCATTCCACCATGTGGCTGAGGGTCGAGTAACGGCAGGGCTGGAAGATGAAAGGGAAGCCACGAAATCGGATATAATGGCACGTTGAGAAGGCTTGAACTTGCCGTACCAAATGAGATTAACCGAGATTTTCCCAGATAAAAGAGGGCCATCGTGGTATCGGAATGGAAAAGGCTGCTCGGACGACTCGGCAAGAGACCTCGCCTCCGTATCGACATGAAGCATTGATATCATGAATAGGAGGCAGAAAACGTTGGAATTGGCAAAAGAAGCCATGAACCGATGAATAGAATGGTGAAACAGACAATTAGAGAAGCCTAGATGAATTGTTTGGATTTGGATGAAGAGAAGTATTAGGAGGGAAATGTATTTATAGGTGTTGGGATTATAATTAACGAGTGGTGGGGAGTGTATGATAAAATCATCCGTCCTAATATCAAGTAATTATATAAAAATAAATTACCTATAACTATTTATGATAAAATCTCAATTAAGTTGATATCATGAGTTGCAAATTCACTCAAAAAAATTCATAAAAATATTATTTTAAAATGATAAATAATATAATTTTTTTTAATTTTTTTATGTTTTTATATTCTTATATATAAATAAAAATCACTGAAAAAATTAATTAAATCGAATTAACCAAATAAATTGAAATGATTTGATTGTTTAAGTTATTTTATTTTTTATTTATTCAGTTTTAATGGTTTATTTGAATATTTATATACATCAAATCCTTCATGTTAGCATTTTAATAACATATATATTATATTCAGGATACAGCAGCATCGGTTTCCATTCCCCAATATTTTAGAACAGGGCATGTGCTGTGCAAAAACTAAAGCAATAATTACAGCAATAGCCCCCCTTTTTTCATAATTGCTTGAAAACCACCAATTTTCTTACGGTGTAATTTCTTGTATTATTTAAGATAAAGTGACCATTTGTGTAATATTATTATCTGCATCAAGTGAATAAATGAACATATAAAAGAATCTTACATTCCAGCTAACACTAATTTGCTAACATCACTGCTTCAACTCATTAGTGATTAGACCAAAGTTGAGCAAGATGAAGTAGCAGGATCATACAAAGCAGGAAGCAAGTATTTCCTTCCATTATCGCCATTAGCATTGTAGCTAGCACCACTCGTAGGGTCTTGCAACAGGTTCCCAGCATAGCCAGGATAAGCACCTTTGCCATAAATCCCAGGACAAGCAGATGAAGCTTCCAACGGAGCCTCGGACGAGCCCTGGAAGTAACCATTCCCAAAAGGGTTGGTGGCAGTCCCGGCCAAGAGACTCGCCAAGTTGATCACCATGCCATCGAGACCCACATTGTTGTTCGGTGCGACCAACGGAGGGCTTTGTGGTCCGTAGATCGGTTGGTGGAATGGCCATGCGCATTGCCCTGGGCACTGCGTCTCGGAGTTACCGACCCAAATGTAGGCGAATTTGGTGTACCTCTTGGCTTTGATGTGTCCACGGTTATGTCCTAAAGCAGACCCGTGAGTCCCACATCGGCTCATGCAAAATCCTTCGACGGCAACATCGGATGCCGTTAACACAACGTTGATTGCATTCTTTTGGTCACCCTTTGAAGCCAGCTGAACGATTTGTTTGTTTTTAAGCGATTTTCCGAGTGAATATTTCTCGTCGAGAATCTGTTTTCCCAGAGACAGGGAAAGAGAATGTTTCTTTGAGGTAAGATGGTAGTATTTCTCGGTGGTTTTCCACCATCCGGCAACCGTGGGTTGCTTGTTTTGAGATACCGTTGTAGTTTTAGATGAAAGCGAAGTAATGAAATCAGAGACAATAGCCCTCTCTGAAGGCTTGAACTTTCCATACCAAATCAGATTGACTGCTATTTTCCCGGAAAGAAGAGGGCCGTTGTGGTATTTCAAGAGCTGAGGCTCCTCTACCACTTCTCCGACCAGTTTCCTTCCAGCCAAACAGAACTGAAACAAGGAAATTACAAGGAAAACATAAAAGAAACATCGAGTAACAAAAGAACCCATTTTTGATTTACAGAGGAAAAGACTAATCAACTGAGATAGTAGCTTTGAGTATGTGTCTGAGTTGAAAGAAAAGGGCCTATATATATAGGCCAGAAAATGAGTTTAACAATTAAATCTTTAATTAATTCCATGAATTAAAAACAGGGTTTTCTTTCTGGGTTTAAGTAAACCAAGGAACCAGCTGAGAAACAGACAATAAAGCTAGTTGTCTTTATTGCAAGTGAGATGAGGCTTTTCCCATTAACGAGTTCCACCTTCTCCAGTCAGCTTGTTCTTTTTCTAACCTAAAAGTTACACCAATGGCATACAGCCGTGTAAACGGTTGCAAAAGAAAGCGCGTGCATTAAGGTTTAGGCAACTCTTTTTCGTCGCTACAAAACAAAAGGCATTACAGCTTAGTCACAGTTAACCTAATCTCTGGATTGACGTAAATAGCCTTGAGTTTGTATGACGTTAGGGAATGTTGTAGGGCCAAATATGGAAAAGAGAGTGTTGTAGTTCATTTCATTGGTAAAGGAGGAGGAATCCAGCTGGACGATGGGAGTGGATAAGGAAGCTGGCCTGGCTGTGTGTGTTTTAAAAAGGTTGATTCTCGTGACAGGGATTAGTTATTTCTCCAATAGGTTGAGCTGGATCAAGCTAACAGGAGCCAAGAGACAGCTGTTGACTCGGTAGTGGTTCGCCATTGCCCGCCAGGACCAACCCTTTTCATGCTCAAATCGAGAAAAATACAGAACGATTTTACTTTTTATTATAATAGATCGATTTATTCTTATAATAAATATTTATGGTCACAACATAAACATCAAACATGAATCCGTCCATGCTAAAATGCATATTCTATTGTTGAAAGAAAAAAAAGAAATTATATTCTTAAAATTTTTATGATATATATATTTTCATCCTAAATAATATTTTTGAATCCGTAAAGAGATTGCAAAGCTTTTTCCCATTGTTTGTCCATGTCACTTCAGGTCTTGATGGGCACTGTCAATATGAGTCAAGGCGTCTGAAAGCAACCCTACGTCCCACAGCATGTAGGGGGGGAGGGGTGGCATTGTGCTATCCATTTCTTATAAATTTCACCCAATCTGACCTACCATATGGTTCTGGAGGTTGCTGCCAATGCCATGGCTAAAATATATGATTAATTTTTTTATTCACGATTGGATTAGTGATTAAGAATTTTTATATTAATTTATCTTCTATAAGTTCAAATCCTTATTTAATAAAAAACAGTTGATATTTTTTAAAGTTATAAATTTAACGCTTATTAATTTTTCCATTTAAATAATAATTGTTTAAAAATAAATAATCCAATTTTAATAATACATAATCGGAAACAATAACAAGACAAAGAGCATCAATCCAAGAAATAATACTCATTAAAAAAAAGTAAGTCAAGCTGAAAAATTATATCATGGGTCTGGTTTATCTCATCAGTCATGATCTCATTTAATTATAACTGTTTACTTTACCATTATCCTCCAACTTAATTTTTTTCAATCAATGGATTTTCAGTCATCATTTTCATATATTTTAAAAATATAATTTCCAGAAATTATATTAAAAACAAGACTAATTAATGACGAAATTAATAATTTTAATTAATTAAGAATGTTCAGGATATTCCTATTTTGCATAGAAAATTGTCGGCCCTTTTGGTAACCCAAAGATGATGCTGTAACAATGGTGTTTGTAAGATACTTTCTGACCAAGATTTGTAGTAATTGAGTCCATGAATGAGCCCAACTCAAAAGATTTGGATAACAACTGAGTCGTTCCAAGTTAGACCGGGCCCCCAGGATTGGGTTAGTAAAACCCGATTAAATCCGAACCGTCCCGTTTATAATTCATCTCTAAATCGACGTGGCAACGTTTGGTTGGGTAAATAAATCTAATCCACCCCTCTGTAAAATAAATCCCATCCCAATCAGTTACATCGAACACACTTCCGCGTTTTCCTCATTGTGGTTCTTCTTTTCCCCCGTTTTCGATGACCACCGCCACCGCCACCGTTGACCACAGCAACCACATCCACCTCGAATCTATACCCATCGTAGACCTCCGACTCCTCTCCCAACCGGAACTCATTTCCCTATCTTTATGCACCTCTTCTCCTTCCAATACCGAAACCGAACTGTTCACTCCCAAAATTGACCGCTCCGTTTTCAACGAGTCCGCCGGTAGTCGGAAACAGACTTTCTTCCGGCTCCGCTTCGCCGCGCCACGCAGCCACCTACAGCACCAACATTCCTCTGCTTCGTCCGAACCCTTCTCTCTTCCTCTTCTAAACCTAAACCCTGAATCTATTGACGAAGAAAGCTCTAACACACTCTCTCTGTTTAAATCACTTTTCAACATCGATGAGTCGCTAACTGCTAACCTCGAGAGCGATGAACCGTACGACGACAAGGATCTTGTGCCAGTTCAAATCGAATATCCGAACGGGAACTCTACTTTGCAGAATATTCCGGTTGGCATTATTAGTAGTTGTGTAGGAAAAAGGAAGCGAGGGAGGCCGAGGAAGGACGGCAAAGATATTTGGCCGATTGAGAGCGAGTGTTTACCGGTAGAGGAATATAAAGAAACGGAAACCTTAGATAAAACAAACGAGACACCGGATTACGGTAATAGTAGCAGTTGCAATGGAGTGAAGAGGAGGAGAGGGAGGCCACGGAAGGAGGAGAGTCAAAGTAGAATGATTGGAAGCGAACAAAAGAAATTTGAGAGCGAAATTGAGAGGGCAGCACTGGAGAAAGTGGAGGAGATTCTCGGAATTGAAGAAGAGTTGAGGAGGAGGACTGAGGGGATTGTGTCAGAAGCGCAACTGATGGAGTTTATGGGGGGTTTAGAAGGGCAATGGGCGACTAAAAACCAGAAGAAGAGGATTGTTGACTCCGCTGGGTTCGGGAATGTGCTTCCACAAGGGTGGAAGCTTATGCTCTTTGTGAAGAGGAGAGGCAGCCATTTTTGGTTAGCTTGTAGCAGATATATAAGGTTTCCCAGTCTTAACTTTATTTTAAAACTCTTGTTAATAAACTTTTTTTTCCTCTGTTGTAGAGA
Organism: Abelmoschus esculentus; assembly: GCA_035048815.1. Lineage (NCBI taxonomy): Eukaryota > Viridiplantae > Streptophyta > Magnoliopsida > Malvales > Malvaceae > Abelmoschus > Abelmoschus esculentus. Next base: position 2,743,517 of record JAUCBN010000043.1, read on the forward strand.
ATAATTAATCTAGAATCTCTGCTCTGAAATGTCATTGTCGGGGATATTTTTTATTTAACATTTTATGTGAATTTTAATATTATTATCTTGAATCTTTTCAGTTTAGATTTTGAGTACTATATTTTGTTCTTGTTGGTTTTAGTCCTCAGATTAGCTGTCACATGCATGATACCAAGTAGGAGAGATCTAGAGCATTTAACAAGGAAAAGAAACTAGATAACAATTGGATTCAAGAAATTTGTTTCATATGATTTTCAGTTTTCAATTCTCTTTTTGTTAACTTTGTTGCTCTTGTCATTCTTACACTCTTTCCCCCAATTTGGTACCTTCCAGCCCTAACGGGCAACAGTTTGTTTCCTGCAAGGAGGTTTCTTCATACTTGCTCGGTTTTGGTGGACTTAAAGATTCAAGCCTGGAAACTTTGAATCTCACTGACAAGGACATTGATTTTGCTGTCAAACCCTCATCCGGAAATGTAAGTTTCTTATTGTGTTTGTATTTATCATATACACGTCATCTCCGCTTGATTATGCAGTTGATGACAAGAATGTTAAATGCTATCCACAGCTGCCAGTTACATATAGATCTTCTCACAAAGGATCGGCAATGAGTTCTGGACATGGTACCTCAATTAATGAGGAGGTAAAAAACAAAGATGGAAAATATGAGTGCCAGTTTTGTCATGCGCTATTTGAAGAAAGGAATTGCTACCGTAGCCATCTTGTGATCCACATAGAAAGCAATATGAAGAAAGTTGAAGGTTCTGTTGGAGGCAGCATTCAGCCCTTAAATTCTGCTGGCAACAATGGAATAGGGCCTGGTATTCGTTGCAGTGAATCTAATGAAAATCATATGTCTCAAACGCTTACTGATAACAATCATGAATGCAATTTATTGTCTCATGATGAACAGGATAAGGTTAACAGGAATGACAGAGTGTTAGCTGAGAAAAATTGTGATAAACAAAATAAATTCTATTCTGCAGCTGATAAAAAAGGAGACGCCAATGCTGCTGCTGTAGCTGCTGATCTTAATGTTTGTTTGGGTTCTGAAAATGTCTTGTCTACTGCTGACAAAGAAGGGATATCCCAACCTTCATGTAAAATAGATGCTGGATTTGCCCTTCCAGTGGAGGAGAAGAGAGAGTTTGGTTCAAGCACCAGTTTCCTTGCTCCAAATGCTAAGGGAAATATGTATACTGATGTAAATATTGTGGATAGACATTTTCCTAGCTTTTTGAAAGAGATGGAAGCTGATTTGAAGGATAAAGCTTCTAGGGATGATTGGAAAGCTGGTTGTGCTGATACTAGCATAGGGCAGGATAATGTTAGAATTGATGCAAAGCAAAAAAATTATAGTGAAGGTTATTCACTCATTTCTCCCGGCAACAAGCAAAGAGTTAATCTCGTAGATCATTTGAAAGGGGCTTATGTTACAATATCTTCACATGAAAGAGGTTCTGGATGTGGTTTAACTTCGTCTAAAGATGATCAAACATGTGCCATCAACAATAATTCGATTCTAGTCTCTGGCAGATTTGATTATCCGGAGTCTATTATGGTCAACGAGTCTGCAAATATTGGCCCTACTGTTTGTTTTCAAAACCATCTCCCTATGAAGAAACCCTCACAAGAGAAAAGTGAAACTTTCTTTCTTGCTTCACATGGAAGGGAACAAATATTTCCTTCTGACAATAATGCATCATCTGAACTTGATGAAGCCCAAAATTCTAGAGGAATTATTCAAGGTGTGAACAGGCAGGACAGTGGTGTGGATGTTAACATCCTGGCTAGTGTCAAGCATGGAAAGACTAAAGATCATCAATTTGGCCGATCTTCATATAAGAAATCATCTACATGCACACCAGAGTATAGGCAGGATAAAGGGTCTGAGAGCATTCTCTATCAACAATATCCTAATCAGCGAAACAGTAATTATGAAAATAGTATGAACAAAGTTTCGTTCTTTACTATGGTGGAGCCCAAACACAAAGGGGGGAGCTCCTTTGCTGGAAATGCTTATGCTAGACCAGGCCCATTTGCTTTGACAGGCACTGTGCAGGGAAGTTGTTCCCCTCATTTTTCTGGAAATAAGGAAAAAATTGTTGGTAAAAGTAATATACCCGATATTAGCAGTGGCGTTGTTCATGAACCAAAGCAAAACAAAGGTGCTTTTGAGAATTTCTACGGTGTATCCATTAGTGAACAAAAACATCTTGCAAATAATATGAACATGGTTCATGCAGGCACTCATAATGGATCTAGATTACAGGGTTTTGAAAATGCAAGGAATAATGAAATAATGACTGGTTATTCCAATCATGCCAGACCTATTGAGGATTCCATGACTGGGCTCACATGGAAAAGTAATGAAGGAAATGTTCTGCTGAGTGGTTTGACTGATACTTCATCTCAGTTGTTGCCATCATCTGGTTATTACCCTACATTTGATTGGATGTCACATAAGGTACCTATATGATCTCTCATTCTCCGCTATAAGTTATGATATAATGGGAAAAAACCCGAAAGTGTTATTTTTCTCAGAGAAGCTGTATGATATATGTGTCACGTTTTGTATGTTATGCTTATTGCTAGTTTGTTTCAAGATGTGGATCTTGAATTTTAAGTTTTTAACTTAATGGTAGTAAAGGTCACGTCTGATTGCAGATGTTCTCAGTAGAAAGCAAATTAGTTTTAGTTTGCTTAATGAAATTTGATAGTGCAATTTTCATGTAATGGATAGGGTGAAAGTGAAATGTTCGACATTAGTGGAAAGTGCAACAGTGTACCGGGTTTTGAAGGCCTTCAATCAGATAGCATAGAACATATGGAATATAATTTTCTGACTGCTCAGCCGAGTTCTTGTTCAGGAAATTCCAAGGTATCATTATATGATTGAGAGGCTATACTGAAAGTAAAAAAAATGTTTAAAATGAATTAGTGGTAGTTTGTTTTGAAATTTGACTGAAATTTTGTTGTAATGGACAGGGTGGAAGTGAAATCTTCAACATTAGTGGGAAGTGCAGCAATGAACCTGGTTTTGGAGGTCTGCGATCTGATAACTTAGAACATATGGAATATAGTTTTATGACTGCTCAACCAAGTTCTCATTCAGTAAATTCCAAGGTATCATCATACGATTCAGAGATGGCATTAAAGTTTGATTCCTCTGTTTGGCATGGCAAGGATGTTTTGCCACTGTTGCCTAAAGTAGCTGGCAGACATCAGGTGACCTTGTGTCCTTGGTGTGGAAATGAGTTTTATAACCAGGCTGTTGACATCGGGGCACAAAGAAGCACAACAGTTATGTGTGCCAACTGTCAGGCTAGGTTCTCTAGGAACCGTGATTTTATGTAGAGTAGCATGTTTACAAGCATACCAGCATGTCTGACCAAGGCCTTTGATACAAGGTAACTTCCACATCAAACGAAACTATTATTTGCTGGCTATAAGGCATGTTTTCTTGATTGGATGGATGGATGTATGTATGTATGTATGTATGTATGTATGTATGTATGTATGTATGTACTATTCTCTAAAGGATATTACAACTGCTAGAACCATTTTGATATAGTTCTCAACTTGTGATCATATAGTTCAAGCTGATTTGGGTTAAGTAGTTTGTGTGCAAAATAAACCGTAACTGTTAACCGTGATTTTTACCGGTATAACCTTTAAACTGGTTAATTAACCTGCTGTTAAAGTACTATATTTGCCCTATATACATTAGCTGATTAGCGTAAAACTTTGCAATCTCTTTATTTCCTTTGCATTTTATTTTCTGGAATACTACTGCTAATATGCTTCTTATGTAAGGGTTTTCTTGAAGGATGGAAGAGGATGGAAATTTTGTTAATCAGATGGTTAAAGATTCGTAATCACTTTCTTATTTTGTAGCTTAACCATTAGCTTAACAAATTTTTCATCGTAGCTCATTTCCATCCTTCGTGCCAAGCCCAACCTTAAGCATTGTATGCTCTTGTATTGATTTTTGGAAAGTTCTAGATTTGATATCATGTATTTGGGTTAGCCTATAATTTTCCCCTTTCCTTTCAAATGATATGATTTGGAAGTTCTAGTCACTCCACTTAGTTTTTCAACTTGCAAAAATAACTTGAAATAGTTGGCGTTACTCGGGAAAAGGCATATAACATTTATGAAAAAAATGATCTCTTTCATTTTTAGAAGAGCATCAAAATGAAATGAATGGCAGCCTCTTTTTATTTATTTCTTCTTTCCATTGGCATTTATTGACCTTTTTCATCCCTCAACATGGATGCTTCTAAACCCTAATGAAATAAAAATAGGCAACTACTGTTAATGATGGTAGATAAATATGGGTACACTAATGGCTTCTAAACTTTAGCAGAGCATCCAAATTGGAAGACTGAACTAATCTGCTTATGGGTTGAAGGTTATTGTCCTCCCAAATTGCACAACGCGGAGCCTGCAGTTCTGGTATGACTTTTGTTTTCCCCTTGGTCCAAACCATCTAGTTCAAGTAAGAAGTGAGAAAGCATTACGCACTAACTTGGGCATTAGTTAACTGAGACCCATAACCTTAGCTTGTACTTTTTATGTATTTTAAATGTTTTGTGCAGCAATTACTTTTTTGCCGATTGTGCTACTTGGGGTCTTGCCCTCCACCCTTTTTAACTGTTGGTAGGCTAGTCTAAACTAGGGTTGTAGATTAGCAATTAGCATTAGAGACCTCAGCCTGGATTTACTTGTAGTTATCAAAAACCTTATGTTGTTGTATTCCATATCAATCTTCAGTTTTTATACTGTAGATATCGACATTTTCTTTTCTGCATCTTCATGACAAAACTTGGAAAGTTGGGACTTTAGGTGTTTGATATAGGAGCAGAACAATGTTAACAATTCATATGGTGTAGGCAACGTGAATTTTAAAGCATTGCTTGCTATAGTTTCTTCTTCTTTTTTTCTTCTTTTTCTTTTTAAAGTTGCCTTTAGATTGTTTGACGAATGTGATAACACAATGCCGTGTGTTTAGGAGAATTTCTTGAGATATATAAACGATATTGTTACACATCTTGTGAGAATATCTTTTGAAAGAGGTTGATAACTCTATGACAAATGGTATTAGAACAACCATTTAACTGTCCGATTTTATACTGAGTGCTTATGAGAGTAATATTCAAGGTGAACAACCGTGAATAGGTTTATCACGATTGTGGCTGACTTGTGATGAGCGCGTGATGAAATTGAGTAGAGAGAATTGTCTTGAGAAAATGAATGTCTAATTTGAAAAATGAAACACGTATAGGAAGAGAAAATGTTTAGAGATATATAAACAATATTCTCTGAATTTATTTTAGTGTAATATAATTGAATATTACACCTAACGTTCGGTTCAGAGTTCGTGAATTCCAATCCACAAGCTGACATATTTATGCCTATTATATTAGTCATAATGTATATATAATTCTGGGATATGTTTAAATGGTAGACTGATTGCATGGAAGTATAATTACTAAATTCAGGAAAGAAGGGTAAACTACATGTTTAATGATTAAACTTTTAGTATGTTTTTGTTTTGATCACATAATTATAAATCGATAAAATTCAGAGATATATTGCTTTTCACCTCTTTCTCTAATTACGTATTTGGAAAAATTTTAATGAGGTACACCATAATTTATTTTGTGTATGATTTATTCTAATATAATTATTTTAAAAAAAACAATGTTGAGATGACGTTAAAGAACAAAATTAATAAAATTTATATTTAAATTGAAATTTAATTAGATGCCCGAAACAATAGCTCGTAAAAAATGTATGACTAAAATAATAATTTACCAAAAAAATCAATAAATAACATACAAATACAATTGAGATATGTTTATAGAGAGAAAAAAAAAAATCCATTTTCGATCCAACAAAAATAAAAGGATAAGAACGACAAAAAGGAAAAAAAGCCAATGAAATCTGCATATCGATTTGATTATCTTCTAACCCATCACCAGATTCCAGCTTTTGATAATTCAACTCTTTCGATTCTTCCGAATTAAAGCCCAAATATTAATCATAATACCAAAAAATCATTTAAAAAAAGAAAGAAGAAGAAGATTGTAACTTTATCTTCTCTGTTTACATTTACATATACATATATGTGTCGATCGGCAAAACATTGTCGGTAGTTGATGGGTACGAAGGCATGGCAAACGAGGTTGCTGATATTGGTTTTCTGGTGGAGGATAACGTCCGCCGTCTTCGTTCCACTTAGGGTTCGGTTATGTCCCAAGGTCTCCGTTTCCGACGCGATCTTTGACTTCCGAGATTCCTATTGTCCAACTACCTATGCACATGAATCCGTCGTGTTCTTTGGTGTTACCGAGGTACCTTCAGATTCCGTCATCCATTTCCTTCTTTTGCCACTTTCAGTTTTTATTCATTTTTATCACTTTCTTTGAAAATTCTATTTGTTTTGGCTGATTTGATGCTATGTTCTGAACTAGGTTTTGGGAAATTATTAGTTTGATGCCTTTTTTTTAGTTATATAAGCTGATGAATAATATGTAAAATAGGGAATGGATTTAGGGGTTTTATCTAGCAAATTTGCACTTGCTTTAGATTAGAGAAAATACGCTAATTATAATGAATGAGCTGAGAAATATGCGATCAAAAAAAAAAAAAAAACAGTTTTGCATTATTGTATAATTCACTGGATTAGTTCTCAACAATCTTACATTGATCTTGATGTAATTGTAGGTATCTTAAATTTCTTTCTTTTTTTATTTCTATTAGTTCATTGCATTGGGTTTAAAGGAACTGACATTTTTAAAAATAAATTCATATTAAAAAGCGTGTTGAATTATATTTATACTTTGTCTGTGCAAATTTTAATACACCTTCTCTTTGGTTCGGCCAAGGGAGATGAGGTTTCGTTGCAAAAGGCGCTTAGCATGGTTTACAAGGACAGTCATGAATATGTAGCTGTGCTTTTCTATGCATCTTGGTGCCCCTTTTCAAGGTCTTTTAGACCAAGCTTCGATATCCTTTCTTCTTCTTGTCCTTCTATTCCTCATTTTGCCATAGAAGAATCAGCTGTCAGGCCAAGGTTCATATGGATATCTGTCATTTCGTATATGCAAGCCATGCGTATATCTTGTTAAAATAAACTGTGGATTTTGATTTCTTCAGCATACTCTCAAAGTATGGAGTTCACGGATTTCCTACTCTTTTCCTTTTAAATTCTACAATGCGTGCACGCTATCATGGAAACCGGTCTTTGGAATCTCTCAGCTCATTCTATGGTGATGTCACTGGTAAGGCCTTTGTTCTGTAATTCGTGAATTTTTGTGATATCTATGTTTCATTGAGTTGATTTAAAGTGGAGATCGTTTCTGTTTATGTGTTTTTACTAATAGCATACCCTTTATGTAGATTTTATTTATTAGTGGTTAAAAATGCTTTCTGGGTCTAGCTGGTGTGTTGTGTGAATAACCCATCTGGTGAACAATCCCTTTTTTGTGTGCGTTTTTCGTGCATAAGATTATTAACTTTATAAAATCTGAGTGATAAGAGAATCGTTTCCTTTGCCATTTATCTTAGCTGGTATTTTTCCTTTGTTTTTCCTAATGGATATGTTACATTGTTCTAGGCATTAAGAACTCTCTGGATAAAATATCACTGGACAAAATCATACATTCGTCAAACCGTGAGAAGCATAATAGCACTGAGCAGGAAAGCTGCCCATTCCCGTGGGCACGATCTTCAGAGAATTTACTTCGACAAGAGACATATTTGGCTCTGGCCACCACTTTTGTGCTTTTAAGATTGCTTTACCTATTGTACCCAACACTGCTTGTAATTGCACAGTTAACTTGGAGAGGGTTGATCCGAAATGTGAAATTTGGGGCTTTGTTGGAACATCCTGTGGCATATCTGAAACGAGCCATTCAGCTGTTTAATTCCCTGAAGGAACCTTGCAAGAGAAGCAATTTGCAAGGTGCAATGAATGCTAGAGCATGGGCCTCTAAATCCCTTGCAACCGTTTCCATCGGCGATGCCAACACAAGCCGTGCCGTGCCTATAACCGGATCCCACTAACTCTTTTTCTGGTGTGAGATATAGTTACACATTTGTTTCCTATGAAATGTTTCGCCACCATCTCCCGGGAAGCAGGAGCCCTTTTGTTTCATGAGTTCTCAATACACCAGCTTTGGTATTAATTTGAATTATACAATTATATATTGACCATCTACTAGTTACTTACCATTTGTTGATATAATCTAGAATACATGTTTACACATAAAGCAGCACTGCAACTTAGGAATAGGCTACTGCCGAGAACCGCCTCGTATTCAGCTGTTCATGTAGCTGTCATCTGGCTTAAGCCATTTTCTGGTTTATTCAAAGCTTGTTGGCAACTTTTTGTTAAATAACAGTAGACCTAAATTCCATGTTCTATATTATTTTTGTTTCGGAGCTGCACAATCTTGACAACAATGGCAAAATCCCCTTAATCCTTGTACCAAAAAAAATCCTCTTAATCCCTTGATAAGGACAGTCTAGATGATATTTTTCCAAGTGTAAAACTAGTATTGTGTTACTTCTATAACTCTTTGTTCAATTAATAATTTTCAATTAATATTTTAACAATTTGACTGTTAATTTATCAATATAGTTGTAATATACATATTCAAGTTAATCTATTATCTTAATCATATTGGATCAAATTGGCATTTAAAATGTTAATACTCACATTAGGTACTATTTTATCATAAAAATAAGTAGAGTACCAAATAAAAAACGAGAAAAAAGTATTAAATATATAATTATCTCTTAAATAAATCTAACTCTATTTCAAAAAAATAATATTAAAAATTATATATTCCATTAATTTAGTCTTGAAATTACCAGCCTACACGATTACAATCCTTAACCATACTAGGCCACCCATTAACCATTTTTGTTCAGTTGTATTCAGATAATGTCTAACCAAAATGAACCAGCATTTCCCGTTTCAACGGTTGCCTTAAACAAATCTATTCGAACCCCAGAAACCCGTACTGACCGAAACTATTGTACATAAATAGCAGAAGGGTGTCTGGGTAACAATGAACAAAAACAACAGCAAAATGCAACACATAAAAGACTAGAAAGGCTCCGAATCCGTGAGCACAAAAAGCCAAGCATCCAATGAGGAACCGAGCTTCATTCAGTAATGAGTTAGCAATGGAACAAAAGGTCAAATATCCACCTCTATTTACTCGGTAATAGCTAGCATCAAGCCGTTATGAGGTATCCACGGTGGTGCTATCTTTCTTCACAATCTGCCAACATACGACAACTCCACACGTCAATGCCATCAACAACGATAATGTAAACTTGAGTTTGTAAGTGACATGTTGCAAAGTTAAATGATTGAGGAAATGCATTACAGAAAGTTCATAGTTCCAGTATAACAATATTCCAAAGCAATGTTCGATCAGATAAGTTCAACAGATATCGATCATAGCAAAGGGGAAGCAGAATGCTGTCTTTTAGGAAGTGACATGTATCTATGTTTATACAGATAGCTAGCTGTATTTTCCCTAAAGCTTACCCTGTAAAAATGTAGATTTGCATTAAATGAATTCCCATGGTTGGGAAATATATGCAAGCACGGGTTTGCATGCAGTCAATTAAGTGGAAAAGCTCTAGTAGCAGTATACTGACCATGCAACTTGCCCCAGACAACAATTTATAGCCACAAAAAATAAGAAAAAACTGAATCTGTAGTTTCAAATCTATATCTGCAACAGCTGAATGAACGTACACATGATTGCACGTGAGCACAAATTGTTAATGATAAGGAAAGTGTTTCTTGCAGCTGTATCATGCACATTAAAGCAACAACATTGGAGTATATCAGGCATTTCTAATGAACACCTATGACACACAACAACTACAATTACAAATGGAAAGCATAAGCTACATCAGCAGCTGTATTTGTGGAACTTGCTTGCACCAATTTTAAATGGAACTAAAAAGTTATCAGAGAGAGAGAGAAAAAAAACGATGCTCGATCAAGAAGGCACTAATCAGTGTAAGTGCATTTAAAATGAACTAGCAATGTGTGAGTAAAATATTAGCCATGAAGACCAGACAGAGCATATGCTATCAATACCTGAGTTATGTATTGCTTAATTCTCTCACTAACGGTGCCCTCTAGAGCTCTCTCAGCAAGCTCATAAAACAAAGTAGTACCTTCAGGGCCACTAACCTTGTCTTTCTGTAGATATCTACAAAAATACCGAGACAGCCATTAAGAAACTGTCCGAATTAACCGTCTGATGAAATTAAAAGGCATTGTGAACATCAAATTATAAGGTAGACACTGACCTTTGCTGGACAAGCATCTCCAATGCCTGCTTCACACTCCCAAGTACAGGGTGGTTTTCATTGGTTTCATGCAATCCCATCCTCTTCAAATGATGCCAAAGATTATCTGCAAAGGAATACAAATTCACCCCACAACTCATCAAGAAAACACTAATCATTCATGCCACAAGTCAATGATAACTTTCTGCTAGATAAATTCACTTGAATGACAGTTAAACTTGACAGCCTACCAAGCATATAACCCACATATATACAAAACAAAGAAAAAGCAGATCCTTAAATACATCAGCAAGTTTGGCTTCAAAAGTTAGTAGCCAAAACATTAAAGTTCATATATAGGTCAATAAAGTATACCTTCAGCAATTTTGCCTCCGGCGAGCTGCACGATACTAATCACAACAAAAGTAAAGCCAGTCATATGAGATGTATTTACATCCTCAACATATTTCTTATACACCTCAGCAGGTAACTGACTTGTGATAACATAGGATTTGGCATCAACTCCACCTTAAAACAACAAACACCATAGAAATTGAAGTTAGAGCAAGAATTATTACTACGAATGTAGAGAATTCCAAACAAAGGGTGGCAATCAATTGTTACTTTGTTGAGATAATCGGGTTTGGTTTGTGGAAGAAGGGCGTGATCTTTGAAGTTCCTTCAATTCGTACCCAAAGATGGAGGAGAGTTTTTCTTTAGCCTGGTTTATGATATAAGCAGGAAGTGAACGGTGACGATAGTTTTTAGTGACTAATTGAGAGAGCTCTTCCCTTTTAATTGGGCATCCTGAACTCTGGTGTGTTTTAAACAGTATGTAACGAATTACTTCTGCAACAAGCTTGTCTTTTTCCTGCCAAAAACAGAAAAAGAAAAAAAGATTCGAGCTTTTAACAGATTGGATTATACATTTGAAAAGGTATTTGGCAAAATTTGAAGCAAAAAAAAAAAATGTACCTCTTTTGATATATCGAATTGAGAGAAATCTTCACCAGGATTTGCCATTTTACATTAAGAATGAAAGAGGCGTAGTTGTGAATCTGTTTGATTGTGAAGAACAAATTGAAAATTCTCGTTTGGTTTTGGAGAAAAATAATGGTAAAAAACAAAAACCCTAAGTGATTATATGTTGTTTGGTTGGTGAGAAAGTTGAGGCAGCGAGTATAGTGAGAAGGAGAAAAGCTGACGTGTGGGAGTATTAGGCTATTAGCGTTAGATAGTTCTTTAATAAATAAAGTTTGATTTATTTAAAAAAAATTAAAATATTAAATTTAATTACTATATTAAATAATTTACCAAAATTAAATTATTATTTATGTACTTTACTTAAAAATGTAAAAATATAAAACTTATTTTTTAATTTTATTTTAAAAATAAATAATAACATTTACGATACCCATAAATTTAAAAATAATCAATAATATATAATCTTATACATAATTAATAATACACAGTAGTATATTACAATAATTGTAAAATTGTCTTTAATACAATATATAAAAAATATAGAATATAATTATTTGAGCGTAACTTTTTTTTTTTCACTTTGTTTAATAAATTGATTTTGATGCATGATTTAACTAATTTTCCATAATATTCAATAATTTAATTTTTTTAATTTATTTATTAATATAATCAAATTTATTCATATTTATTTTTTATTTAAATTTTTTAATTAAAATTTTAACTTTTTTATATATAATTGTATCGTCTAAAAAACTAGTTAGTTTTTAGTGTCACGATAATAATTACAAAATCTTAATTATAATTTTGAATATCTTCCCTATTTAATATTCCAGCTGCTTCCACTTTCAATCTCTCAAAGCTCGTAAAATCTCCTGTTTGTTGTTGTTGTTTTGGAAGAGGAATCGAATCGAAGCCTCATTTTCGATTTAATTAGAAACATCTATTTTTGGTAGTTTTGAGAGTGGAATTAGAGGGGGGGAAACACAAACGGAAATGGAGAGAAACACTCCGGTGAGGAAACCGCACACTTCCACCGCCGATCTTCTAACTTGGTCCGAAACTCCTCAGCCGGATTCCTCCGCACCTCGCTCCACCCGCCCTCACCAGGTTCTTTTTTTTTCTCTTCTGTTTTATAAAAAATTCTTTTCTGCCTTGCTATTAATGTTTTTGATTTATTCCTTTTTTACTAACTGGCAGCCGTCGGATGGGATCAGAAAAGTGGTGTTTGGAGGTCAAGTGACCGATGAAGAATTTGAAAGCTTAAACAAACGGTGAGATCTATCGGATCTCCGTTCTGATCTAACTGCACTGACCTTTGAAGAATTTCTAATGTACCTAACCAATAATGTTTCCGTAATTCCGTGACTTGATACAAAGTTTTCACTATTTCCTAAATTGCGAATTGCAATGCTGTTCAAATTCTGTTATAATAGTATTATTTTCTTCGTCTCTGTCTCTATTGTTAAGGCCTAAAGGATTTGACGATCTGTTAGGAGTAGTCAATGAATCCTTAAGCTTGTAGTGGAATGAAAAACAGAATCTGTGCCTTGATAGGTTTTGCGTCTTCTTCATTCCTATTCATTTGGTTTGATGCTCCTTTTTCACCTGTTGCAATTTCGAGGAAGCCTTGTTCTGGATATAAAATGAAGGAGATGACTGGCAGTGGGATTTTTGCAGCCAATGGGGAAAATGATGAATCAGAACAAGGCAGTGCTAATCCTGTTTCAAACAGAAAAACTGGACTACGGATGTATCAGGTATGCATTCGGTTCTTCTGTTTCCAAGTTCTGTTATAATATATATTGTAATTCATACCAACTTTTAGAATTTTGATAAAAGATTTGATGTTTGGCACTGTCAGCAGGCAGTAGCTGGAATTAGTCACATCTCATTCGCCGAGGAAGAGAGTATTTCCCCCCAAAAGCCGACTACTCTCCCCGAGGTGGCGAAGCAGCGTGAGCTAAGTGGAACCCTAGAAAGCGAGGATTCCAAGTTGAAGAAGCAACTCTGTGATGCAAAGTGCAAGGACCTCAGCGGACATGACATCTTTGCACCTCCACCTGAAATTTTACCTAGGCCAATGACGGTACGTGCATTGTCATTGAAGGACAATTTTGACATGGGAGAACCTGATACAAGTAATGTAAGTACATGTTAATACTCTTAAGACCTAAACTTGGTGAATTTTCTCAGTTCACCTATAGGTTGTTGGTTATGTACTATGGTGTGCCATTATTTGTGTGGATTACTCGGGTAACGAATTGCTGTTAAGATCGTTAGTAGTCGATATAATTAGTTCTGGAAAAAGTAGCAGATGTACATTTATGACTCTGTACTGCACATAGACTGGGAAGCATAGCTTCCATAATTCCTATTTGAGGTTTCCTTTTTATGAAGTCATTAAACACTCAAGTTTATGATTAATTACTTGCCTTTTGCATCAGTAATTAAATTTGAATACCTAACTGGTTTAATTTGGTTGTTATTTTGTAGCCTGCTGGAAGTAGTAGCATATCGAGTGAGGAGGCTACGGTTAAGGCAGCAAAGAAAATTCATAATCAGAAATTTGCTGAGCTTTCAGGAAATGACATATTTAAGGGCGATGTTCCTCCAGGTTCAGCCGAGAAAACGCTCAGTGCCGCAAAACTACGGGAGATGAGCGGCAGTAACATCTTTGCTGATGGGAAGGTGGAGTCTCGAGACTACTACGGTGGTGTACGCAAACCCCCCGGCGTTGAAAGCAGCATTTCTCTGGTTTAACTCCTATCTCCCTAGCTCTGTCGTATTGCTTCCGCTGTGCCCGGTGTTTTATCTTCTGTGGGGATATCCATTGTACGTTTTGGGGATATGTTTTAGGGTTAACATGTCAACATGAGTTGTGGATTTACGCTAATTGCTCTCTTTGTCCGTAATCTTAGTGTTTTTAGTCCATGTTGAGGAGAGTTCATGTTATAATATTTATTCATCACGTCATCTGTAGTTTATATAATTAAGTTTATTCATCTTTAGGTAACTACCTGATAACTACCCATTCACTAATTACATATAAAAAAAAGATAATAATTCACATTAAAAGAATAAGGAGTTCACGTTGTAATTTATCTATGTCGAAGGCCTGGGGGTGTTTTAGATTCTAATTTTGATGGTTAGAGTTCTTGCATTTTTAAGTGCAACTAATAATTTTAATGAATAAATAAAAAGAGCATATAAGAAAATCAAATTTTAAAAACGAAAACCCTATAAAACAATCATATTACCCAGACTCTTTAAGAATGTTAAAAGCATAAACTAATTAACTACTAAGTAATGTTTCTATGGGAGCGATTTTATTAATTTAATTATTCAATTTTTAAAGTTTTTTTTTTAAAAAATCTGTCGTCCAATGAACTCATGATACATAGTATGTTTATTTAGTTTTTTTTTTTAATTTTAAAATAAAAAACATAAAAAAATTGTTTTCTCTAAAATTACACAAAAATCATAATTTTTCGTAATATCTCAAAACTCTAACTTTCAATCTTAAATATTTAAATTTATCTTCTATAATCGTCAAATTAATCATTATTTATTTTTTATTATCAAATTTCATTACCGATAATCTTAATCTTTTGTAACCATAACAATGATTTATGTTAATTAAACTTTAAATGAGGAATGTAAAATAGATTTCACAAATGACAAGTGAAGAACGATTATTGAATTTTACTACTCATCTAACAAAAAAAAAATATCATTGTGATAAGGACGACAAAAATTTATTCACTTAATAGAGGATTTGGGGAATTGTAGTTACTTTTTATAAAAATAAAGTATTGAGGTCTATTTTAGAAAATATATTTTAAAAATTTTTAAGCACCAATATTTAATTTATTACATAATTATTTTAAATTGGGTATTGCAGAAGCCCATTGTAAGGGTAATTCCCTCGATTCAAAATTTTTAAAACAGTGATATTGTTTAAAGAATTTAATGTCTCATCCACTAAACTAATTAATTTATAATTTTTTTTAAAAAAAATTTAAAATACTAACAAAATAAAAAACATTAAAACCTAAAATAAAAATAGCATAAATGTTAGATAAATATTTTTACAGTACATAAAAACAAAAAAAAATGTATTTTATATTAAGTTTTTTTAAACAAATCTATTTATTTTCACTTATATATATATATAATATTTATTTTAGACCATGAGTTATCATTTAATTTATTTATAATGTACAGATTACATGATAATTCGGTGGATGCATCATTTAATAAAAATATGTAGTATGTGTCGAATAAAATAATCAGACAATTAATCTTAAAATTTGGAAAACGAAAACAAAGGAACATTCGAAGTAATCAAAAAGGCAAATGACGAACTGAATAAAAATCATGCTTTTTTTTTAAATTTCTTTATTTATGTTATATAATTTTAATTTTTTTTTAAAAAATAAAGTAGAATATATTTTTAAAATATAAAATTTATTTATTTTAATATAAACATGGAAATAAATATAAAAAATAGAAATAAGTTTTTTATTCATATAGAAACCATGCAAACGAAAATACAAACAAATGATTTGTCCTGCTGTGGACGCCATTTTATTCTTTGCTTTAACGAAATCGGCAAAGTAAATACTTTTGTGTTGGAAGTGGAACAAGGAACATCAGCTACAGCCTAGAGGCTGTTCCTCCAGCTAGAATTATGGTTTCTCCTGTGATGTAAGAAGCATCATCCGACGCCAGGAATGCGGTTGCAGCCGCTATTTCATCCACCGTGCCAAGCCTTTTCAACAATGTCATGTCCTCGTACGTCTTCTTCTGCAATTCGGATTCAGGAACAGACAAATCAAAAAACCAAACTACTAATTCATTCACCAGATAGTATGACTAGTACTGCATCTGAATCTACTTACTGCAGCATCATTTGCTGTTACATGTGAAGCGAAACGGGTTGGTATGAAACCAGGGGCCACGCAATTCACTCGAACATTCGGAGCCATCTCGGCCGCCAGAGCCTAACCGAACAATCATCCAACAGAACGAATTACACATCCTAGTCATGAAAAAACATGCTACATGTATGAGAACGTAAGTAACTCAAACACATGGTAACCTTGGTCAGTCCAAGAAGAGCTGTCTTAGTCACCCCATACATAGCCATAGTAGGCAGAGGTTGAAAACCGGCGAGCGACGAAATGAAAATGATCGATGAACCTTTCTGCAAATACGGAGCTGCATCCTGCATGACACAAACAAACACATTGGCATTTGGCAGGCAATACATCAAACTTGATTACCTGCTCTTGGTGATCATTACCTGTATAAGAAGTACTGATGCTTTCACGTTTGTTTCCCATAGCTTGTCGAGAACAGATTCTTCTGTTTCCAACAAGGGTATTTTGAACGGATTTACAGCAGCATTCGATATGAACACATCGATTTTTCCATATTTCTGAAACCAAAACATAAACAAATCATGTTTAGCTTGGTTCTGTCTTCTTCAACCATTCTGTTGGTATTAGAATTGAAGATTTTCATAGACTAAAATTAACCTCAATGGTCTTGTTTATTAGATTCTTCCTTTGCTGTGCATTGGATACATGGCAAACCACCCCCAAGGCTTGTATTCCTTTAGCTTTAAGTTTCTCAATGGCCTGATCCACGTTTTCCTGCAAATACAGCTCCAAACATGATGAGTTCCATCAACTATAAACGTATTCTGGGAATGTTAGTCATTGTTTAATGGATTCTGATCGCTATCGACCTGCTTGCGAGAAGAGACGATGACCGAAGCACCTTCCAAGGCAAGGCGTTCGACGATGGCTAAACCGATGCCTTGAGTCGAAGCCGTCACGATGGCAACTTTCCCTTCAAATCTTCTTGCTGATACCTTCTCCATTTCCTGTCTTGACTCAAAACAATGCCTAACAAGTAATGAAACTCTCTTTGTATTCTGCTTGATCGTCTGTTGTTACACATGTAACATTTATAGGACCAAAATCCATGAGCATGTCCTTCAGGTCTGTTTAATATTAAAAAAATTAATTGTTCATGAATATAAAAAATGACATGATGGACCGCACGATCTATAATAAGTAATACAATAAGTTTTCCTTGCTGCTAATGTAAGTTTTCGATATCTACATTAATTAACTTAGTATTATCTTAAGTAAGTATTAATAGTCAATTGATCACATCTGTTTTATTTATTTATATTTTTTTAAATCCCAGATTAAATATTCATTATAATCATTCTTTCTCCTAAAAATCTCTTCTTCTCATTTTAGGTAAAAGTATATACTAAACTTTATAAAAAAAATTAGAATTTTCTTTTAGTAAAAAAAAATGAAGTAGCATTATCAACCAAAATTCTAGAGAAAAAAATCCTTTAATGTTTATGTCAAAAGAAAATTAGCAAACAAAAGTGGTGTAGTGGAAAAATTCATGATTTTATCTAATAAGATTTATATATTTAATAATATACGAAAGAAATAAAGATTTGTCTTGTAAAAAGGGAAAGAAGTGAAGATCCATCTTGAAAAAATGAGATAAAAAATATTATTAGATGAGACTATGAATAACGTGGTGAACCGGGATCATATAATAATTTTTCGGTGTAATGAGATGTATTATCTCGATAAAAACTATAGATAACATGTTTCTGTCTAGAGGTGCTTAACGAGTTGAGCAGCTCGCGAGTTACTCGAACTCGACTTGGTTAAAACTCGATAAACGCTCAACTCGAGTTGACTCGATTCAAATCTGAACTCGACTCGAGACCTTAGCGAGTTGAATCAAATAAAGTTTAACTCGACTCGATAATTTCACAAGTAACTCGTTTATTTTTTTAAAAATATTTTTTAATAATTATTTTATTTAAATATTAAATTTAGATAATAATTATTAATTTGTGGATTGTTACTTTAATTTTAACATGATAGTTTGATGTATTTATTAATTGTTAGTTTGAAATCTAGACTTTTAAAATATTTTATACAATATTTTTTTTGGTTAAATTTATTAATTTACGTTAATATTAAACCTCATATATTATTATTAAATTTTATTTTTAATTAAAAAATAAGATAATTTTTTAATGAACTTAACGAGCAATGAGTCAAACTTAACGAGCAACAACTCGAGTTGAGCTACAAAATATTTTAACGAACACGAGTCGAACACAATTTTAATGAATTTAACGAATAATGAGTCAAGTCGAACAATAAAATTTTTTAACGAGTACAAATTAAACATTATCCAACTCATAATCAACCCGATCAATAAGTACCCCTAATTCTGTTTAATATTTGTGGTTCCCTATATAAAATAAATAATTATGTAATTAATGTTCCTTTGACTCTAAGAGGGAGAAGGGGACATGTACATGCAATGCAACAACCATATATCACATGATTCTGCATGATCTTTCTGATACTATTTTTCAAATTTATGGAAAACGTGGAAGATATTGTAACCATATATCAAATTTATGGAAAATGTTTATAGATAAATTAATTAATTTGGATTAGATATTATAAAAATTTATTATGGAGATAATTTTTTAACCTAATTATTTAATTTATAACAACACAATTTAAATTTTAACTCTAATTAAATAATTAATATTTTCTCATTAGATTAATTAATTAATCTTTAGATTTTATTATTTATTCTCCTATCTATTTATGATTATGAATATGATTTATACATGTCATGATGAGTGAACATGATTTTAAGCCAAAATCAGAAGATAATCAAATTCGTTAATTTAATTATTTAATAAATATATATTCTCTAAAATTAAAAAACGATCAGGAAAAGATTTTTTGGATTTGTCTATGACAATTATAATGAGGGTTATCTTCAAATAATTTATATATGTTTGTGAATTAAAATATATTCTTATATATAATTTAAATGATTATTTTTCTTATTCAAATAGATGTGATCAATATGTGTGATTTAAAATTTATTTAAATTTAATGATTAATAAAATTGGATTAAAAAAATAATTTTATAAATAAGAAATTAATATATGAATCTTTCAAATATGTTATATTTAAAAATGTATTTTTATAATTTAGTACATATTATCAAATATTAATAATTAATAAATTATTTAAACAAATATCAAATATAATTATATTCTTATATATTATTTTGCTTGTTCAAATAAGTAAATAACTAGTCAAAAAACTCAAATTTTATTCGAATTGACGTATTATATTTTATAACTTAAATTTTATTTTAATATTTTTTTGATTTAATTCAAATTTAAAAAATTCAGGTCAAATTTTTTAACATTATTCTAAAAATAGGCAGAGAAATCTTCCGGATATTTTTCAAAGTATATATCTGAAATTGGGTTTTAAGATTTTTTTAAGAGAACGGGCCTCAAAACAATAAGGGCCTTTTTAAGTCTAAAAATTATAAAGATTTAGTGAACAAAATATATCGGTTTAAGGGATTTTTTCGATAAGATTAAGATAAATTTATCATTATTAAATTAATTAATAAATATTATTATTTTTTAAAATTTAACATATAATTAAGAACTATTTAAAATGTTTTTTTAATTAAATTATATTTTATATATAAATATATTTAAGATGATTAACCTATAGATTAATCATTTATTAAAATTTATAATCATATTCATTAATCATCCTATTTAGCAATTCAGTTAATCAAAATCATTTAATTTTAATAGTTTCGTTAATTAACTTATAAAATATCAAGATAAATAGACAAGAATACTAATCCAATCATTCTAAATTAATATAAAAATTATTTAATATATTGATAGTATTTTTTTCGTCTACACAAATAATATTTATAAATCTTATTTATCGACCGTTAAATAAATAATATACATCGGTGGCGAATTAAATCTTTGCGAAAATACAGTAATCAAATGATAATTCAGTTAATATTAATATTTAAATAACAGAAATTATTAGATTTAGTAATAAAACACATAAACATTAGTACCTTCTTTAAATAAAGAATTTAAACCTGATTAAAAAATTAATCTATAAAAAAATTATTTATTATCTATTTAATAAAATTATAAATGATATGATAAATCGATATTATATTATATATATATATATATTTTCGTTTCTAGCTGTAACTAAGCAGATCCGAGAAGGATCTAGGTGTTTTCCCTTGCACTACATTTTAGGTCCAGCCTCAGTCTACCAAGTAGCGTAGCATTATCGGCGGAAATGTCAAAATTCCCCCCCAACACATGGCACAGAAAATGCCAACCAATTGTACGGCAATGTGATACAGGTTTCGTTAGGCACGAGGGGGAGAATTTAAAGTTGAAGTTTGAAAATTTAATTTGTTTACAATATTGTCGTTTTACCATCTTCAAGTTTATATAATAAACTAGTTTATTTGTGAAAAATAAATAAATTTTGGTATATAAATTTGTGTAAAATTTAGTTTATATAAGTTTGTTAATTTATAATTTAATGATTTAGACCTTAAGGTTTAAAATTTAAATTTTAAAGTTAGAGTTTAAAATGTAATGGTTTATGAATTTATGTTTAAGACTTTAAAAAAGGGTTGTGCAATATTTTTTTTACATAATTTATGTATTAAAATATAATTCTTTATATATTTATAGATATATAAGTAAGGATGTTCAAAAATATTTGATCTGACTGATCTGATTTAATTATTTATTGATCCGATTCAAAATTTTAAATATTTGATCAGATTTTTATTTTTGGATTAGATATACAATCTGATTTTAAATTTTTTGGATTAGATATATATCACAATATTACAAGTTTTAAATTATCCAAAAATTTATTATTTTATGACTATTAATCTTTTTATATTTAATATTTATTATATCCAAAAAATAAAAATAAAATAATTTTTTTTATAAATTTAAATCTTGTTTTTTAAAATTTTTATAAATATGAACTTTAAATTAGAAAAATAATTAAACCAAATTAGCACCAACAGGCAGCATGCCCTTCTTCTCAATACAAACCTTCTTAGGCAACACAACGAACCATCCAAAGAGATGGACCGAGCCTGCCATCCACTCAACTTCGTTCGAACCATCGAGATCAAGTAGCTATAAAAAGCTACAATAACCCGACTATAAAAAGCTATTAATTTGGACCATTATAATATTTACCGATTTATTACTTCATTCGTAACATTAAAATTCAAACCTTGATTTAAAAGATTTAGTGTCTCATCCTACTAAATCAACTGATTGTTGTTATCTATAAAATAATATTAATCGAATAAAATTTAAATGATTTCAGTGATCACTTTGAATCTTAGTAAATTAATTGAATTTGAATCCAATAGGGTGCAATTTTAAAACATGGGAACATCATACCTTTTGACCTCAACCTTGTCCTTAACCTTTGGCATGTCTTTGCTTGGAGTGTGAACAATAGCTGTCCCTGAACAGACTCAGACATGCATAAAATATTCTCCACTGCATCTGCATGAAATGCCTATCAGTACTTTGAAGAATATATGTTTGTCAGGGTTGAATGGGCTCAGACCCATAAGGGAACAGGGTTGTCTGAATAAAAAGGCAGTTTAATGACAACTTTAAGTACATTTCATGTTCAATGGTTGATCTGTTGTTTAGTCTTCTAATTCTCTCCCACTCCTGGTCTTGAAAGACAACAGAATTGCGTCAGGTTGCTAGAGACTTTCATCACTGCTTTCGTACTCTTTGTAACTTAACACAAATAAAACACAACTCAGGTAAGTAAATGGATGATTGTTTGAATTCAAAGGTGATTTTTATATTAATAATCTTATTATTTTTTTTAACAGCCTGAGTTATTGGACTTTGAAAAAAAAAGGAATTGTTATTGTGAGGAAATTACATTATAAATATATGGTAAAAAATTATAATAAACGTTAGAATCATCTCCATGTGTCTCTTGTATTTATTTATTTATTTTGTAAAAACTGAACCAAAATCACATGAGTGATGGATGGACGGTGAGATGTGAAAAAAAAAATGATTGCTAAAAACCAGCTTCTTTTGTGTCATGGGCCACCATAATATCACATGTAGTCATCTTCACCCAACACATCCCTTGTGTCACTTTTAAGAGATGAAGTCTGGATTTAAAATTAAAAAATATAATATAAATATTTTAAAAAATTATATATAAAAAATAATTATTCTTTTTTATTCTCATATAACTCCATCTCTGATTATTTCCTTGTTTAATTTTCCTATACTCCGTCATCATTATCATTCATCATGTTTTCTTTTTCTTGATAGCGTTATTATTTGCACCATCCTTGTCTTACCCATGTCACTAATTCTCATGTTTAATCATTCACCCAACCTTTTAATGCGAATCTAAAAGATTTCAAGTTAACCCAAACCCTCTTTTCATGGTTTATATATAAAGTGTTTAGAGATTTTATTTGATAAAATAAGATCTTTAAATTTATTTTAGAATTGAAGTAAAAAATTATAATATATGTGACAAAACGTAACCTACAAGTAACGATTTAAGAGAAAAACGTCATCTGCAGGCGATGTTCTCTGATTCTTAAATATTTTTTTAAAAAAATAAAAATAATTTAGTATGCACATGACATTCTACGATATGTAACACAAAAATTGACATAAAATCTACATATAATTAAAAATTATCTATATTTTAAAATTTAATTTTATATTAAATTATCCTCAAAATTTATCCTCTTTTCATTCCCCTACGGGCTACGACCATAGATAATGCACATCTCTTTGTATACCAATAAATAGGTTAAAAGATCTATCAATAGCCGCTTACTCTAATAAGATATAATATCAGCAACAAAACTTGGTAATAGATTTAGAGAGCAAATTATTTTTTAAATAAAAAATTTAAACTGATTTTTCCAAAAAAAAATTAAATGATTTAACTTACACTTTTTTAAAAAATTAAAGTCTAAAACTTTAATTAGAAATTTAAAGTTTGGAATTGAAGAAGAAAGTTCAGCTTGAATATAATACAAATTGCCTTGTAAATACGCCACCCGGCAATATTTTTGATTGTTAATTAGAGTATGTTTTAACGTGAACGGCAGCTGCCTTAAAAACATATAATAATAATAATAATAATAATAATAATAATAATAATAATAATTTAGGATCTTAATCAGACTTAAAAGGAATAATAATTATTGAAATACTGGAAGCTATGTTTTAACTTGTAGTTTATGATTGCGGCAGGTAAGGTCTGGATTCCTTCAATCTTGCCGTCCATTGCTGCGCACCATCTCTTGGCACCCGAACCCGTTTCTTTAGTTAAGGGAGAATGCGATATTTAGTCCTTGATGTTATTCATTTCTTTCAATTTCATCCTTCAATTTTTTAGTCCATTTACATAACTGAATTTGACAACTTTTTAAATTTGTCGTTATTTTTATGATATGATATTTTAAGATTTTGCCTCAATTGACGAAAAATTCGAATTTATGAATTAATTTGGGTAAAACGTTCATGAATCTAATTTAGAAAAGTTGTGAAATGTAAGGACTAAATGTTAATTTATCATTTAGTTAATTAGAAAAGTACAGTCAAATCTATTAAAAATGTATAATCAAAACCTAAAATATTATAAATTTGGAGACCAAATTTAAATCTTAAAAAAATAAACGCATTTGTTAAGATGATAACGTAATTCAATTAAATAAAAAATATACTTTTTTATAAAATTAGAAGATAGATTTTAATTAAAAAAAATACAAGGCAAAGTACACCAGAAAATAACATACCCTTCTATATATCATACACAAAGAAACTGAACTAAATTTAATCAAATATAAATAATGTTTAATCATATTAGTTAATTACAAAAACATAATATTTAATCGTATTAGTTAGTTACAAAAACACAATATTAATAATATTATTAAAATTAGTACAACTTGACTTTGAATTATATTTAGAGAATATTATAATATTTTGTTCAAAGAAGAAAAATATTTGAAGTGTACTTTAAATTAATAATAAAATTCCCAAAAGAGAAATTTTGAGGAATTATTGGCATTGTACATGAAATAAATAAACTATAAAAAAATCCCTTATTTATTTTTCTTGTAATTATTATGAGTTGAATAGGTTAAAAATTAAAGCCTGTTGTCAGGTCCTTGCTCCTCTCTCTTTCACTTTAGTCACATAACAAGATTAAGCAGTTCCCAAGAGATTTTGAAGCACTTGGGGAAATGGGTAGACAAGGACCACCAACCATAGGGGGACTGTGGCTTAGGGTTTGTAGGAATTTAAGGAATACAAAATAGAAAAAGTTCATTTATTTTATTAACAGAACCGACCTACTTAATTTCTCACTCTAGACAAGGTACGAGGAAAGAGGTTTATTTGTTTTTTTTTTTAATTTTAGTAAAAAAAAGAAAAAAATATATAAAATAGTCAGATATAATAACTCGGCACAATAATTAAATACATGATAAACTCAATTGGATGGTACTATGTATATCTTAGTGAGTGTTTAATCCCAATAAAGGAGGAGAATATCATAATCTGTGTCTGCAGAATATAAGTATGAGAATGGAATTAAGAATTATTACTACTAATTATTTTCTAGAATGAACAAAAGGAAAGAAAAAAAAAATACTAAACCCTTCTTGTTCTTCTTCTGCATGTCTGCAAATTAAGTTCAGTTGGTTATCAGTAATTCCTACTCTGCAGGACAAATCCATGAATCGACTGTACCTTCAGCTCTTGAAGAAACGTTCTCCAACCCCTTGTCATGGTGGTGGAAAGCTGACGAGGAAGCCGAGTAGTTCAATTTGCAGCTGTTAACTCTTTGTGAAGTATGGTCATTATTGCCAACATAATTCCCATCCAAAGGCCTAAACTGATCTTGATTGCCGGCGTTCAATCCAACACTGTGATCACTCCAGTTGCTGCCGCTCCTTGGACGCTCCGCTTCAGGTGTTAAATGAAACCCCAGTTCATTAATGGAAGGCATGGCCGAGCTTCCCTGGGACTTCATGACGAAACCAGGCAAACCAAGAGACGGGTGTAGAGGAGGAGGCAAGCCTGGGAAGGACTGGAACGATAGTGTTTGGCTCTGGTTCTGAAAGTTTGACATGTTATGAGGCTGCTTTTGTAATCCTAATCCAGAAGGAATTTGATAGTTACTGGAAGTAGGATTGAAAGCATTAGCCATGGTGTTGATGCTTGTACTAGCAGCAGTAAGCAAAGGATTGCTTAACAATGGAGTCTGGACCCTTTTAGCCGAGGGACGTAAAGGGTAGAGAGAACCAGATCCGAAAAGGTCGAGCCTTCGGGAATAGGATAAATCCGAAAACGGTGGTGCTGGGATTCCAGTGAATTCTTGCACCATTGCTCTAAAATTCGTTGTGTCGGTGGTGAGAACTGTAGTCGGTGCTCTCCTTGATGCTCTTGTCCTCTTCTTGGGGTTCTTTACAGCACCTGTCGTCTGATCAGATAGTGTTGAAGTTCTTACCCCATTGTCATGAACTTGCCTCGATTGCATCGACGATGAGCTCGGGAATGAACCCTGGTTCAGCCCTTGTGAGCCTAAGATAGACTGGTGGTTCGATAGGTTACCGAGGTCAGTGGTGTTAGGTTCAGATCTTAGGCTGCTCAGCGCAGGCCTAATCCCTTCAAAACTCAGCAGTGAATTGTTCGGTTGAGATAGAGAGAAAGGGTTGTTGAGATAAGTTGCAGAAGGATCAAAGAAAGTGGACGGCGGGTGATCTTGTTGGTGGACGACAAGTAAGGGATTAAAATGTCCCGAAGTGTTGAAAAAAGCTGGGACTGACTCAGGCCGTGTGACTGAGTCATACTCGTCATCACCACCACCGCTTGACGACTGCATGCTACTACTGTTACCAGAATCCATAGCCAAAAGCTTCGATTACAATTTCTTTGAAAAGGCAACAAAAAACTAAAAGAAGCGTTAAAACAGCAGGTTGAGAAAGTTGCCGAATATTCTTAAAGCTTCCACTGTCATCTGATATCGAACATGATCTTCCCTCTTGTTCTTTCACTCAAAGAAGAAACCAACCAACTTTCTAAATCAGTTTCCGGACACGGAAAGTAACTGTTTCTTTTGCCTTGTTTGTTGCTTACTGGTTCTGGACATAAACGATGATCTGAAGTATGTTTGGGAGCTGGAAAAGAGAGAAGAAAGGTTATTTTTAGGGAAAGAAACGATGGGAGAGAAAGGATCTGAGTTGAAACAAATGTTTTCCAGTAAGAAGATCCTTACAAGATAGTGCGGTGTGGGGTAGCCATTGGAGAGGATAAAAGAGGTGGCGGTGGCTGGCAACGGGTCAATCTCAAAGTGAATGAGATGAACAGAGAGATTGAGGGGGGTTGGCTTAATAATAATAGATGCTCATTGCTATATTAATGTTAATGTAAGAAAAATATGTGCCACATTAAATTGTATTTTAATGTGTAACAACTAATAAGCAAGTATGTGTCGCATTAAACTTTAATTATCATAATTTTTAGAGTTATATTTAAATTATTTAATTATTAAAAATTATATTTTAATTAATTATTAAAAGATATATTTAAGTTATTTAATTATAAATGAGATAATATTAAATTATTTTATAAATTTTAAATATCAATAATCAATAAATTATAGATAGAGTTATATTTGAGTCACTTTATTATTATAAAAATTATAGATAAGATAATATTGGATGATCATGGATCGAGTTTTTGATCGATTCACGTCCGCTCTAAAATTTAACACCTCCACTCAAATTTGACATGATTTAATATTTTATGACACTTCATCCGACCTAAATTTAACCTGAATTTTAGATTAAAAATTCAGATTTTATTCGACCCAATCTGACATAAATAAAAATATTCTATTTTTTCTTGCAAAATAAAGATTTAATTTAAAATACAAATAAAGATGGGATTTATAATACTTATTATATTTTTATCAGACAAAATAAAGATATAATTAAAAACATATATAATAATATTCTCATATTTTACCAATATATTTAGTTTAAAATTAAATTATCATTTTGAGTCTGATATTTTTACTCTAAATTTAAGTCAAATCTATTTATTAAAATCCGTACACTCCAAGTCATCCCAAAGGCCCATTGAGATACTAGGGACGTCAACCCAACCCAATCCAACATGCAACCCAAGCTTGATGGATTCACAACAAAACAATGCGTTGAGTTACCTACAAGATTGGCTATTTGGCTTCAGGGGTATGTTAGACGGGGAATCCTCATTCTCTTCTTGCCTAGGCTTAGCAGGAGCAGACCTGCAACGCATAAGCAAGAGTGTGTTTGGAGGTGGAATTGCAGATTCATCTTCATCGACAAGATCGTGGAACATTGTCTCTTTTTCTTTATTTTCTTCCTTGTCGTGATTCTCTTGCAGGCTGCAGCACCATGAGCCATTTGGAAAAGATGGCTCCTGATGTCTCGTCGACATCTTCGTGCTTGAGATATTCTTGGTATTCTTCATCTTCGTCATCAGAATTGATATCAGACGGGGGGAAAGACCCCAAGCATCGGAAATCGAAACGAATGCCTCGCAAACACGTTAAGAATTGCACGACTTTTTTCTTAAAACCAAACGACTCCACCCAACTTGGACTCCTTTTACGACGCCTGCTGTTGTGAATCTTTTCAATCTCTTCCATGACTGATTGCCAGCTTTTACATGAACTTGTTTTAGTCCTGACTTTGATCTGGCCTGCACAGGTGACTTTTGGGGAGGTTGGTTCCATCATGTCGGGTCCTATTTGCTTGTTTTTAGCCCAAAGCAAAGGGCTAGAATGGCTGCCGCCTGCACTACCCTTTCCGGTGCTTGATTTCTTAAGTAGACGACGGTGGTGGTTGGTGGATTCTGATGGTCTCGTTGGGTTAGACGTGATCGAGCTGGTAGACATAGTAGCAAATCTGCTGATTGCTGAAGTTGCTCCTCTGGTTTCTCGTCGTTTCATGGCAGATTTCTGTGTTTCACTCTTTGTTTCCCTTGTTATGGAGTTTCTTTTTAGAAGCTTGGGCACTTATGAACCTGTGTTGCGTCTTCTTTTTTAATGTCTTGCGGTGTTCTGTATCGACAGCTTTCTTTGCTTTTGTTTTGCGTATTTTATTTTATTTATAACTATTAATAATCGATCAATTAATCGATATGTATCGAGTATAATTATAAGATATATTATTCTTTTAAGAAAAAATTAATTAGATCCTTAGAGTAGATAATATTAGAGAAAGAGTACAATTTTCAATCAACATAATAAAAAAATTACAAATTTCAATTAAAATAATACATGACTCAACGTCACAAAATAAGAATATAATAACCAAATTTTAAATTTTAATACATATTTAAACTAATAAATAGACAAATGGATACAAGTAGAAGAAAAGTAATATATATATATATATATATATATATATATATATATATAATGTTGAAAAGCTCAAGTTTATTGACACTTGATATCTTGAACAGCTTTGGTCATCAAGTTTACAACCATGGCGCATCTCATTTCTGCAGATTTCTTCTTCTTAATCAACTTCATCAACTGTACTTTCCCGCTCAATTTGGAATGACAGCTCAGTGGCAAAAACCCAGACTCAAGATCACTTTGCAAGCTTGAATTATTCGGTATATTGTTTGAGTTCAATTCAACAGTGACATTCATCTTCTTTGTGGATCTTGCCTTGCTTCTTCCTTTAGTAACAAATGCATCTCCAACTCCAACTCCCCCGTAATCGAACGAAATGGTGGTGTTTTGGAATTTGAAGTGGCCAAAATTTGTGTTCTTTACGGAAACTTGGACGTTGAGTTTCATGATGAAAGAAGGAGGGTTGGTGGCTACCGCCGTGAGATCTTCGACGGTGATAGATTGGACCCTGAACTTGGGATTTTTGATACGCATCACTGTAAGTGAGAAAACCAAGATGACAATAGTCTGGAAAATGGCGAAAGCTAATGCGTAAACAAGCAATTTCATGCGTTTCTTTCGCTTCAGCTCCTTGGATGCCTCTGCAGCAGACTCCATTTCTATCTTTCTCTGTTGAAAACTTTGCTCCGCCATTGCTGTATACTCAAAGGAAAAGGCTACTGTTTTTTTCTCCCTTTAGTCTCTTGGAGTTGTTCGATGGAATTCTAAAGCGAATAAGCTGAGGATTGATGTATTAGTATGAACTCCATGAACATATATAATTACAGTACAGAAGTTGAAGATGATGTCGTTAGTGTAACTTAGTACAAAACAGTGGGAAAAGTTAGAAAACTGAATCCAAACCTAACCACAACCCACCAAACAACAGTTCAAAGTTCAAACCCTACACTGTCTTTAGCTGTGTAATTCGTAAATTCAATCTCTTTGACCAACCAGGAAATGCTTATACCTGGACAGACCAAATATTCCACTGCAAGATTCTAAGCATTTACAGCAGTAATTAAAACTTTGTATTGTTATAAAGAAACAGTTGAAATGTCTTTCAGAATTGAATAATCAGGAAGTCCCTATCAATTTGTTGGCCAATTCGATACCATCTCTACAAGAAAAACAACATAGTTAAAGGACAAAGTAATTTTTGTTTGCTAGATAGATAACAGTAACAAATGGTGCTAAAATAATTGTTCTTCATAATAGCAGGCTAAGCTTTTAAAAGGTGTTGGTGATCTTTTAAAGCTGGTTCCTTGGTAAATAATGGATCTACCTCTGATACGAAAAGTCGAAAATCGACAATCATGTGCCCACAATAGCCATGGATACATTCTCAAGTTCTTTTAAATAAGGATGAACATATTTCTCCCTAAACTTCTTTTCAGTCATCTTATAAATTGTAGTCAGTTTAACTTTCCTTCTTAGCAAATTCTTACT
This sequence comes from Abelmoschus esculentus, assembly GCA_035048815.1. Lineage (NCBI taxonomy): Eukaryota > Viridiplantae > Streptophyta > Magnoliopsida > Malvales > Malvaceae > Abelmoschus > Abelmoschus esculentus. The sequence goes on from JAUCBN010000043.1 coordinate 2,773,695, forward strand.
TTCCAGAGTGTCAATAACTAGTAGCCGAGGCTTTAGCCTATGCTCAAGGCTGCAAAGAAGCACCGACGGGTGGCTTATAATAAACGATATACCTGCATTCTTTCTGGTAAGCAAAAAATCAGTGACTTCCTTGATCTTCCTCTCTGATACAGCAAACACCTGCGGTGTCTTCCATAATGTAGACATTATATCGACTTCAGAGAAACCCAACTTCCTAAAAAGCTTCACCTTGAGTTCCCAATTCTCTTCGGTCATCGAACTGAACATTCTAATAGCAGCAAGGAACATATTCGACTTCCTATCGAACCCCAAGTCATCTGCCCTTTTAACAAACTGCTTAATGCTCTCAGGTTTATGCAGAAAAAATCTAGGAAAGGTAAACACATATGAAACAATTCGAGACGAACTAATCCCACAACTTCTCAAGTACTCTATATTAGGCATCATCGACTTTTGCAGATCACATTTCAGAAACCAAGCTGAAATTTTCAGTAACCTAACAACGTCAGGAATTGATCCTACAACACTCTTTAAATATGAAATCGAAGGTGCTATTCTATCATTCACACTCCTAGTCAAAATCCAGGGATCAACAACTACAATATCAGCAATGTCATTGGTCGAAAATCCTAAATCCCGGAAAATCTTGAACTTGGGTTTAATGGTTTTCTCAAGATTAGAAGATAGCAGGCTAGGCTTCCTTTTGAGGGATTCTTCAATGTGGGATCTTGAGAAACCGCTTTCTTTTAAGAAGGAAATTATGTTATCACACTTACGAGGATCGTTGCTAATGGTTAAGGAAGATGCAATTTTGACGGCAATTTCAGGGGGAAAGTTGTGTTTTTGAATGAAGTGATCAGCTAAAGAAAGGGAAGATCTTGATTCCTGGTTGGCAGAAGATGAGAAGAAAACAATAGAGATGGAATAACTAGAAATGGGTTTCTGGAAATAGGATGATTTATTGAGAGACACTGAGATTAGAGTTCGGATAATAGGGGGTGCCATTTTAGCTTAAGAAACAGGATTCAAAAAGATTCAAGCTTGAGGGAAGGTTAGAAAACTTGCCTGTTATACCGGTTCTTGTCTTGTAAAAACTTGTTTTTTTGGATTCACGACCAAGCAAGTGCAGAAGTCTGAAACCTTGTTTACTAGGGTTTAGGGCAATGGTTAAACTTCGTGATGTTGGGTTTTGGGTTACAACAAAAACTGTCTGTTTCTCAACATGCTGCCATTACTTATTAGCCCTTTTACAAAGGTCCATTTGGAAGCCCTATTAGACCCAATACCTTTGAAATTTTAAACTGAAGTTGGACTTGAATAATCTGTAACACTGATTCCGCCAGGGATCGCTTGCGATTAGTCCCAAAAACTGTCCACATCTCGACAAATTATATCACGGGTCAGTCCCACTACGTCATTCCATCATGTCATTTATGGGACCAACCACTAAAAACTATCTACCTCATCAATTTTTAATTTTTCAAGTAAAGATTTACTTAGGAAAAAAATATGAAAAATTGATGAGATGGGTAGTTTTTAGTGATTGATCCCATAGACACGTGGTGGTGGGACTGACCCATGATATGATTTTTCCCTCATCTCTGTCTAAAATATGCTGCCAGTAGCCCTTTTACAAAGGCACATCTGGTACCTTGAGTAACTGGGTTTTGAGCCTAAATAAAATGACCGAATAAAGTTATGTTCGTATTTATTTATTTATTTTTAAAAATATTTATATTTTGTTTAAATTTTTAACATCATATTTATATTTATTTATTTATTCTTTAAGATGTTCATATTTGTTTATTTAATGTGCGAAAAAACCCTCATTATTAATTTAATATAATTTGTGTTAAGCTATGAAAAGAATGTTATAGTGTCGAAAGGAGAACACGGCAACCGGATAGTAAAACTAATAATCAATAGATAAATGGATACAAATAGGATTTTTTTGAGATTTGACCGAATGTTAAGATGTTGCAAAGCTCAAGTTTATTGGCACTTGAAATCTTGAACAGCTTTGGTCATCAAGTTTACAACCATGGCGCATCTCATTTCTGCTGATTTCTTCTTCTTGATCAACTTCATCAACTGCATTTTCCCGCTCAATTTGGAATGGCAACTCAGTGGCAAAAACCCAGACTCAAGATCACTTTGCAAGCTTGAATTATTCGGTATATTGTTTGAGTTCAATTCAACAGTGACATACATCTTCTTTGAGGATCTTGCCTTGCATCTTCCTTTAGCAACGAATGCATCTCCAACTCCAACTCCCCCGTAATCGAACGAAATGGTGGTGTTTTGGAATTTGAAGTGGCCGAAATTTGTGTTCTTTTCGGAAACTTAGACGTTGAGTTTCATGTTGAAAGAAGGAGGGTTGGTGGCTACCGCCGTGAGATCCTCGACGGTGATAGCTTGGACCCTAAACTTGGGATTTTTGATGCGCATTACTGTAAGTGAGAAAACCAAGATGACAATAGTTTGAAAAATGGCGAAAGCTAATGCGTAAACAAGCATTTTTATGCGTTTCTTTCGCTTCAGCTCCTTGGATGCCTCTGCAGCAGACTCCATTTCTATCTTTCTCTGTTGAAAACTTTGCCCCGCCATTGCTGTATACTCAAAGGAAAAGGCTTCTGTTTTTTTTCTCCCTTTTGTCTCTTGGGGTTGTTCGATGGAATTCTAAAGCGAATAAGCTGAGGATTGATGTATTAGTATGAACTCCATGAATATATATAATAACAGTACATAAGTTGAAGATGATGTCGTTAGTGTAACATAGTATAAAACAGTGGGAAAAGTTAGAAAATTGAATCCAAACCTAACCACAACCCACCAAAGAGCAGTTCAAAGTTCAAACCCTACACTGTCTTTAGCTGTGTAATCATAAAATATCATCATTCTATGCAGAAATACACGAAAATACCTATAAAATTTTCTTAGGCCCTTTCGAAGCTTAAAATGTGGAATATTTGGGATGACCAAATAGAAGCATTTCCTGGTTGATCAAAGAGATTGAATTTACTAAATACACAGCTAAAGACAGTGTAGGGTTTGAACTTTGAACTGTTGTTTGGTGGGTTGTGGTTAGGTTTGGATTCAGTTTTCTAACTTTTCCCACTGTTTTGTACTAAGTTACACTAACGACATCATCTTCAACTTCTGTACTGTTATTATATATATTCATGGAGTTCATACTAATACATCAATCCTCAGCTTATTCGCTTTAGAATTCCATCGAACAACCCCAAGAGACAAAAGGGAGAAAAAAAACAGAAGCCTTTTCCTTTGAGTATACAGCAATGGCGGAGCAAAGTTTTCAACAGAGAAAGATAGAAATGGAGTCTGCTGCAGAGGCATCCAAGGAGCTGAAGCGAAAGAAACGCATGAAATTGCTTGTTTACGCATTGGCTTTCGCCATTTTCCAGACTATTGTCATCTTGGTTTTCTCACTTACAGTGATGCGTATCAAAAATCCCAAGTTTAGGGTCCAAGCTATCACTGTCGAAGATCTCGCGGCGGTAGCCACCAACCCTCCTTCTTTCATCATGAAACTCAACGTCCAAGTTTCCGTAAAGAACACAAATTTTGGCCACTTCAAATTCCAAAACACCACCATTTTGTTCGATTACGGGGGAGTTGGAGTTGGAGATGCATTTGTTACTAAAGGTAGAAGCAAGGCAAGATCCACAAAGAAGATGAATGTCACTGTTGAATTGAACTCAAACAATATACCGAATAATTCAAGCTTGCAAAGTGATCTTGAGTCTGGGTTTTTGCCACTGAGCTGCCATTCCATATTGAGCGGG